>JARFIX010000009.1:1862500-3062500 GCA_036346125.1 Lycocerus yunnanus | reverse complement strand
TTTTTGGTTTATATTTTTAGAACATTATAAAAATTATCTATTATATAGGCTCTTAATGCTACTTTTTAAACTCTTATTTACGCCAACTTAAAATAAAAATTCCATATTCACCCATAAAGAGAAGATCTGTTGCATAAAATAAAATTTGGGCTTTTGGGAATACCCAAATGGCATATTTTCTTAAATATCATTTCGTTTAGTAAATTAATATTTCTTTAGATAAAACAGGATTTTGCTTCATATTTACATGAACAAAGCTTTAAAATTAATGTTATAAAAGCGATTATTTTTATTTTTATCTTAATCCAGAAAATAGTACTCCACAGAAAGCCTAAAAAGTAGTGAAGTGCGATTATAAGAGTTTGGCTTCAAACCTCATCTTACCTCCAATTGTTTTGCACAGAACTGTTTCTTAGGAATCCATCAATCAATACGCCAGATTCGTTGTTAAGCAAATTACTAAGTTGAATATTATATTTTTTTCAAATAAAATTTAATAATTTTAATTATACAACTTATTAACACTTACACATAGAACACATAAACAAAAAAAATTCTTAAGCACAAATATGCATTTCACTCCGTTTTATTCGCATGGTCGGGTAAAATGGGGTAGTATAATAATGTTACATTTATTCTATCGACAGTACTCACAAAAAAATATTGCTCCGTCATCATCGTCTTACAATTGAAATAACATACCCATCCCTCTGATGAAGCCGAATAAAAATCTCCACAGTATAAACAGTCAGCATCACTAACATCACTGTCTATCAGATTCTACTTTTTTGTTTTTCAGGGTTTGATGGTTTTTTTTTTCTGTTAGTCTTTAACAGGATCATCTGCTATTTTCCTTTTAATAGCTTTTACTTTAGTTAATGTGCTATTCTTTTGAGCTTCTTCCAATTCTGTTTTATAGAGGGATGTTGCTAAAATCGCTGTTTTGCCTCTTTTTTGCGAAACTCTTTTCTATGTTTGTTTTGTTCGAAAAATTGTTATGATTGCTTTAGGACTTACAAACTCAAAACTTGTGTCGTTATCTCTGAAGCTGCTGGTTAAAGACTTCAGCTCCTCTTGGGAGTCTCCTCTCTTACAACACGAATATTCTCCTTCAGTGTTTTCTGCGTTTATGATTGTGCTGGATTTTATTTCTAAATCAGTCGTAGCTGATAGCAAAAAATCTGTATTATAAAAAAACGCTCATATCAACAGGCCATACTTCTGTTTTTATGAAACCATTTTTTGCAGTAAGAATGGTAGCTGCTCTTAGATATGCAGTGTTAAATAAGCAAGTTAACTGATGGAACGCTACCATATGTCCAGCGTTTGTGCGGAGCCATTTTCATCCTTCATCTTTATAATACAAATTAAACGCTTTCACAAATGCAACATCTAAAGTCTGAAGACGGTGGGTGCAATAGGATGGAAAGCATGTCAATATCACCCCATTGTCTTTTGCATCATTTATCACTTCGATATTCTTCGTGTGTGAAGAGTGTCCATACAACAATAACAGTACAGACGAATCTTTTGAAGCTTTAGAATAATTGACGAATTTCTTAAACCACGTCAGAAACAGTAACTTGTTTATGTATCCCTTATCGTTTTATTTAATCCATCCCCCCCGGAAAAAGTTTAAAAAATTGTGACATAGCCGCTCTGTTGAAACCCATAGCCCGGGCACCTGATGTAGCTTCAGATTTCCGTATGGATAATTCTTTATGTCGGTTTAAAAAACCTTGCATCCATTCTTTTCCAGCCATTTTCTCGGTTTGATTGAACAGATGGTCAAGCTGATTTAAATCAGCTAGTTGAAACGCGAGTTTTCGGCAGTCTGTCATCATCGTTCCAAATAATCTTGTCTCCATTTCTTTGAGATAGGTGACAAGTTCTTCATCTTCTCGAGCTCTAAACACTGACTTTTTGCTACCCAAAACTTTTGAAACAACAGGACTGTTCCCAACAACGCGAATTTCTTAACATAACGTTCTACGGTAGTTTGAGGAACATTAAACACCTGCGATGTTCTATATAGTACCCCATTTCACCACTTATTACTGCATCTACTGCCTTGTGCATAGTTTCTGCTGACCAACTTTGTCTGTCAGACTTTCTTTTATATTTAAACACCATCTAATATAAAAACAAACAACTTTTTGATTTACAAACATGACGTATATAGAGTAATATGAGATACTCCATTTTACCCAACCTGCGAGTTTTTTGCCCAAACAACAGATTTCTAGGTTACTTCAAAAAAATTTCTGTTTATGTTTTTTTTTGTTTCATCAAATTATGAAAATACCTATGCCAAGAATCAGTACTTTCCGTCGGAAACAATTATATTGTACAATAAAGTTGATTTACTCTACTCACAGTGAGTTGAATCTCGATCACTGTTAGAACTCGGTTTATCAAAAACCGACATTCGGTCTACGTGACAGTTGAGTGATTACTAACAGGTTTCTGATGTTTTGGAGGGAATAAAGATGCATGTGAGAGTAAATTGTCTCAACGGCTTATAGATTGCTTGAGTAGTTTAGAATAAAACGCGGATACTCCGTTTTAGGCACCTACCCAATTTTTCTCGTTGTTACCCTACCTTTCCTTCTCAGTCCGTTTACCCTTAACAGGGTTTGGTGACTATTTTTTTTTAAGTTCTGTTGGCATTCTACCTCGGTGGTTTGCCATTGCCTGCTGAGGGAAGACGGTCAGAAAATTCTCACTCCGTCCGGATTTGAACCGGGGTCTCGGTTTAGCATTTGACGCATAGGGAAACCAGTTTAGACCGATCGAAATATCGTCTTTTTTATTGCATGAATCGTTAGTATAACTATTCAAGAATATGTGGTCAAAATTTCAAAGCAAAATTCCCATTAGTTTGAATGCAATGAGCACTTAAGTGACCGCCCATCGGTTCTGTGAAAAAGCGCACGCTAATTATAATTAAATACTGCCTTGAATTTCTCGATTTCGCTACATTATATTTCAAACGCGGTTTTCTCGAAACGACATTTTTTCGACTAGCGTACATTCTAGCTCAAAAAGTTATTGATCAATCGTTCTGAAATTTGGTGTAGATATTCTTTATTCAATTCCACGTAACATGAACCAAATTCTGGGATTATATTGTTATTAAAAATATATTTTTTTATGCAAGAAAGATGAAAAAATATAGTATAAAAACATGACATTGTGTTCAAACACCTCAAAAACATGCAATTTTCAATTTGTTTGATCAAAATTAGGTTCATATTCTTAGAAAATATGTTTTAATGAAAAAAAATCCTGATGATTACAGATAAAAATTGCAACGTCAGGGATGTACGCAAGCCAAATGCTCGGATGGCAATCGCCCATGGACTGCACGCGGTAACTCCTCTATTTAAGGCGGAAATCGTTTGAAAAATTCTAAAGTGTACATGAAAACATAAATAAAATATCCTCCAAGTTTAAATAATTTGTGATTATTCCTTCCTGGTTAAAAAAATCATGAAAAACAGCAAAATTTCGACCTCATAAACCGGTTTCCCCTTAAGCGCTAGGTCGCGACCGTCTTCTGTTACCCTACACATAATGATTAAAAAAGAATTTCTTAAATTTGATAAAAATCAAATATTTTTATTTTTTTAATTTCAGGTTTGAATATATTACAATCATTGATGTTTAAATAAAATACACATCTTAATGTAAATATTTGATATTTGACTGAGTGAACAAAGCTCCTGCCTGAGGCTTATCTCTAAATAATGCTTAATTATTTATGAACGATTATAAATAATTCTGAGTTCATCAACCTCAACTGTAATCATTATTTTACATTTTTTAGAAGAAGAGTCTCAAAATACATAATTTTTCAAAAATAGAAGTTTATAATTAAAGAGTTACCCTACTGCATTAAATATTTGTAATAAAACTATTATTTATTTGAATTTTAGTAGTAACATGATTAGAAGTTTACTAAAACCCACATTTAATATTTTATTTCATACGTCTAATATTTGTATATTCTCATTAATGTTTATTAAATATATTGAAGGTTTATTATTGAGAATTATTTTTAAATAAATTTCAATACAAGTTTGTCTATAAAACTAGTATAGCTCTTTTACAAAATTTTAACGATACGTAAATATTCTTTAACAAAAACCACCGAAATTAAAAAGATTGAAAAATTCCTGAAATTGAAAAAAAAACTAACAAAGAAAAATAGAAAAAAAATAATTAGACAATTTCCATTATACTCCGCAAAATAGTTCAAATCTCTAAGTTACACCTAATAATTACTTATACTGTGGTTCAGATTCCACAGTAACATACCAGTAATAACTATGTTTCATGGCAATGATGAATATACGCGTAGTTTGTTCTATATAGAATAAAAATAATAACAATGCCATTAGGTCTGATCGTGGTACAGCTGAACCAAAGCATGTCTGAAGATGGCAAATCCTTCGGATAAACCTGAAACCGATCAGATGATACGGTTCATAAGCTCCGTGTAACGGGCTCCTACCTGTATTTGAATCCTACTTATAGTATGTATAAGGTGCGGCGTTGCCTGATGCTGCTGTTTTAGATATGTTATGTGAAGGATATATTCATCTATGTACGTAGATGTATCTACGACCAAGCATTCGATTAAAGCCCTATTGATTTTTAAATTTTATAAATTAAAATTTTTTTTAATTCATCATCTTACAGGCCATATATTATGTTATAATTTGTATACAAGTTTAATAAATTAAATATTTTAATAAAACAAAAAATTATTTAAATTTTAAATTTTGCGCAATTTATTCTAAATGTTATCAAAATCGCTCATCCGTTATCATGGATCTTCTCTCGAGTTGCTTCTAGTTAAAACTAAATCAAAATAGTTATCAAACGTTTGCTAATCTCTACTAGAGCATTTAATTTTATGTGGTTGCCAGTTAGCAAAATAAATAGTAATGTTAAATAACACTCGAGAAAATGGCGTATTTTCTATTTTATAATACAAAACCTTACAAAATTATTTATTGTCTATAGTTTAGTTTAACGCCCGTTTCTATCAAAATACTATTCAATTTGTAAAGGTTTCATGTTAATTAATTTCTGGAAATTTGAGTGTTATTAAGGAAAGTTCAACATTTGGATTCTACGCATATTAGTTTCTATGCTTATAGCCAAACAATTACCTTACATGGAAACGTTATATATATGTGACTGAAAATTAATTTCGCACATAATTAATGCAGTAATTAAAAAAAATTAAAGTTTCTATAATTAAAAAAAAACAGAATATTTTTTGATATAATTTAATTGCTAAGCAATCATTAATTTTAAAATGAAATATGTATAGATAGGAGTAAAGAATTCTCTTAATAAGCTCAAATATGAAAAGCGACTAACGTGCTGATTTCGGGAATTACCCTAACCTATTCAGTTATTGCTTTTACTAACTAATTGCTAACTTACGTGCCATTGCTTTTCGGGACATTAAGTCAAACACATCAAAAGGGAAGATCATATTGTGTAATTGGTTTAGTCTGTAATTATAATTTTTCTAGATTATTTTGTATTTGTTTAAAAAGTACATCTAGGGTTTCATTAATTAGAAATTTTATGGATTAGGTACGTAGTCAAACTTGCAATAATCATCCCAATTTATATTATCGTTACTGATTGGAAAATGAGATGAAAATACTTGTTTTTGAAAATGAGAAGGAAAATATTTATATTATTTAATATATTTTCTATATGGATAATTGATAAAAACCTATTTTACTTATAATATATTAACCACTAAAGGATCTATAGTTTTTTTGAGCATGAAACTGAATTGGGGACCAATCCGTACTTGTGCTTGGCAAGAATTTTCTGTATATTATAATATAACATGGAGATAATATGTAGATCATCCGCAGACAAATAATTCCATAATAATATTTTCGGTCCGTCGTTGTAAATTATTTGTTATTCAAAAGAAGTTCAGGTAATGCTGATTTCCCATCGTTAATCTAGATATTATTATTGGATATGAATTTCATCTCATGTTATCGCGTTTATGCACCCCTAACTTGGTTACAACGTCAGATATTGATTATGCTTGTGATATATTTATTAAGTTTATTACCTATTTTGGATTACTAATATTCTTACGTTTAATTTGCTTGGGTATCAGCTCTCTATTAAGAAAGTTTTAATGGTTCTATGTATCAAGCTCTCTTTGAGAATAAAGTTCAACTATAAATTATAATCATAATTAGGTATTGTTAGTTATGATCAAAAGACAATTTCAAGATGTTTCTTGAAAAGTTTGGCAGAAGATGAGATATTCGAATTTAGTTGAGTCTCTTCGATAATTGCAAAATTTTTCAGAGATAATGTACGTTATACAAAAATATCTTTTCTTGTTTCTTAAAGTTTTATAATCAAGTTTTGCTTAGAACCATTGTTTTGCTTCTACAAAGCCTTTTGCATAATTTACAAAGTGCTTATGAAATATGAATATGAAGGCAAAAAAGCCTGCTGTAATTTTTGATTTTATAATTTATATAAAAGTAAGTTAGTTTTTATAATAATAATCTTATTGGTATCTTATTGAAGTTGATCGCACTGCACCGATTGCTCTGTGTCGATTTTTGTTGTTAAATTAAAGTTGGGAATACGTTGTCGACTGAGTTTTCCTTCTGGACGATCAAGTGAAGTATGCAATGGCAACCTAGCGAGGTGTAAAATCTGCATATTAAATTTAAAGTGTATTATAATTCCACGGGTTTAGAACCTACGTTAAGTAGTATAGGTCCCTGTGAGTGTACCTAACACTTTTGTATGAACCACACAGATGCAAACTAGAAGGCGGCCAAGGTCTGGGTGACCACACACGGTACAAAAACATGAAAGTGGTGTGGGTTCAGCCTATTATGTAACACCGATTTTATTTTTCACTTATTTTTAAATACTAAGATAAATAAGATTCTCTACCAACTAAAGAAAAAAAAATATTATACTATTTGAAAGAGAGAGGTTTATAATTGCTCAGCAAAAATAGTTTTACATATATAGAATTTTTCAGAACTACTGAATATAATATTTATTTTTGTGTAAATATGTTAGTATTGAATTAATAGAGAATAAATTAAAAATTTTATGTGAATATTTTAATATACAGTAGCAATAAATACTAATCAGTTATGTACTTTAGTTTATGGAAATTTATTCATTATGTACGAGAATGGTATCTGATTAATTGGAGCTTTTACAGCTTTACAAATTCTTGCTCATTCAAAGACATTTTCGGGACTCTTGTTAAAACTTGTAAAGATAAATAGAATGTTTTGTGCATAAGAATAAAAATATAACACTTTTTTTTCATAAATATTTTTTATTTTTGACTTCACGATGTAATAGCTTTTCGAATAAACGAGACATTTAATAAAATACTACAAAATGAACTATGAAAGATTCTGCATCCTTTATGATGGTATGCTATATCACACCGATGTGGTGTTTTAATTTCATACAAAAGGATTACAACGTTCTCGTGTTTAGCTTTTATAGCTTGTTTTATTTGTAGCGCCAAAGTGGGAAGAATTTTGGTTAAATAGGGATTTTGGCTAGATACCTCATTGGGTGCAGAGTATGTTTTAAACCTCGAATGTAAAACAAGATAAAGTCTAATAAAAATAAAACGGCGGAATATTTTTCTAGATTTAGAAACATTTACCTACATAAGATCAGAAACAAACTTGTGTTACAGCTGAATTTAGTATATACAGCGTGACCCATAAGACCCCGGACATACATGTTTTTCTATTTTCGCAAAAATTACTGAATTTTTTTGAAAAATAATCTAGTAATCCGATTCTAAGGACTATGGAGATCAGAAAAACAAAAAGGTAAAAAAATTAAACAATCAGTTTGTGAGCCGCAATTTTATCGTTATTTGAAGCTGGAAATCGTCAATGTGAAATAGTTCGAATGCTTAAAATTCATCGACAAACCGTTTTCGACGCTATCAAACGATTCAAAGAAGTTGGTAATATGGAAGACCAACCCGGAAGAAAAAAAAAATGCTCTGGCAATACTCGCCGGAATCGCAGTATCATCAAACTTTGGATTCAAAGAAAACCCAAATCCTAACTGATGAAAACAAGCGAGTATGACTTCAACGATGCCGTGCTCTTCTATATTGCACCGCTGCTCAAAAATTGGAAAATTTCGTTTTTACTGATGAAAAAATTTTTACTATTGAACAATTTTACAATCGTCAAAATGATAGGTATTGGTCTGAAGAGGCACCCGGACCTTTTGCCATTGTTGTGCATCGCCAATACCCCAAGTCTGTCATGGTTTGGGGCGGTATTTGTGCTACCGGTAAAACACTTTTAGTTTTTGTGGCAGAATGAGTAAAAATTAACAGGAAAACCATCTTCTCATCAACCATCAACCAGAATCTACCATCGGAATATTTTCGAGGCCTTAGTTCTTCTGTAGGCCCTCACAAGGCGAAAACTACGCAAGAGTGGTGCCGAATCAATTTTCCTAGTTTTATCAGTTCCGCTGAATGGCCTCCATACTCACCAGATCTCAACCCAATGGATTACGCCATATAGTGAATTTGAAAGGCCAGAGCCTGTGCAAAACTCCACAAAAGTTTGGAATCACTAAAACAATCTTTATGTCAAGAATGAGACAAAATATCCCTAATTTTATAATTTATGATGCACATAATTTTATAATTTATGATAAGGTTAATTTAAGATAAAGCACATAGGGTTGTTGTTAATTGTTATCCATTTTTAAATTTTTGAATTGTTGCGTTTAAATAAGTTTTTTTTTTAAAAACGTTTGTCCGGGTTTTTGGGGGTCACGCTGTATTTGTAAATAGAAATATCTTTTTTGAAGCTTATTGTAAGTAATTTACTTTGTAATTTTGTATTCGAAATTCTTAACTACATAATTTTGTAGAATTAATAATTTTATGCAACATCAGTGAGTTCAGAACATAAAATATTTTTCTATAGAACGTTTATTATTTCTATAGATCAAAAATTCTTTCTAAATAGCGTTTTAAATTTTTTGTATGAAACAAATGTAACAGCATTTTTTCAGCATTTCAGCATTTCAAGAAATAAACTAAAATATTTAAAAAATCTTCTGAAATAGCAACTGGGCATTAAGCAATGTCATCCAAGCACAATGTATCAAAATAGATGAATTTTAGAAATTACTTTATGTAATACAGTATATCTTCTACAACTTTGTTTATAAACAAATAAACTTATAATATTGCAAAAGGAATATTTAATTCGTCAAAATTAAGCAACTCACAGTTTAACTTCAACAGATTTAACTTCATTATTTGTGAGAAACTTTCATAGTATCTTTTATTAAATTAGCGTATAAAAATATTTGGGACCGATTTGACCCTAGCTATGTTAATCAAACGTGCAATTATTTAGAAAGAACCTGATTGTAATTAAAAATATTTTTCTTGTTTCTTAAAGTTTTATAATCAAGTTTTGCTTAGGACCATTGTTTTGCTTCTACAAAGCCTTTTGCATAATTTACAAAGTGCTTATGAAATATGAATATGAAGACAAAAATCCTGCTGTAATTTTTGATTTTATAATTTATATAAAAGTAAATTAATTTTTATAATAATAATCTTATTGGTATCTTATTGAAGTTGATCGCACTGCACCGATTGCTCTGTGTCGATTTTCGTTGTTAAATTAAAGTTGGGAATACGTTGTCGACTGAGTTTTCCTTCTGGACGATCAAGTGAAGTATGCAATGGCAACCTAGCGAGGTGTAAAATCTGCATATTAAATTTAAAGTGTATTATAATTCCACGGGTTTAGAACCTACGTTAAGTAGTATAGGTCCCTGTGAGTGTACCTAACACTTTTGTATGAACCACACAGATGCAAACTAGAAGGCGGCCAAGGTCTGGGTGACCACACAAGGTACAAGAACATGAACGTGGTATGGGTTCAGCCTATTATGTAACACCGATTTTATTTTTCACTTATTTTTAAATACTAAGATAAATAAGATTCTCTACCAACTAAAGAAAAAAAAATATTATACTATTTGAAAGAGAGAGGCTCGGCAAAAATATTTTTACATGGAAAAGAATTTTTCAGAACTACTGAATATAATATTTATTTTTGTGTAAATATGTTAGCATTGAATTAATAGAGAATAAATTAAAAATTTTATGTGAATATTTTAATATACAGTAGCAATAAATACTAATCAGTTATGTACTTTAGTTTATGGAAATTTATTCATTATGTACGAGAATGGTATCTGATTAATTGGAGCTTTTACAGCTTTACAAATTCTTGCTCATTCAAAGACATTTTCGGGACTCTTGTTAAAACTTGTAAAGATAAATAGAATGTTTTGTGCATAAGAATAAAAATATAACACATTTTTTATAAATATTTTTATTTTGACTTCACGATGTAATAGCTTTTCGAATAAACGAGACATTTAATAAAATACTACAAAATGAACTATGAAAGATTCTGCATCCTTTATGATGGTATGCTATATCACACCGATGTGGTGTTTTAATTTCATACAAAAGGATTACAACGTTCTCGTGTTTAGCTTTTATAGCTTGTTTTATTTGTAGCGCCAAAGTGGGAAGAATTTTGGTTAAATAGGGATTTTGGCTAGATACCTCATTGGGTGCAGAGTATGTTTTAAACCTCGAATGTAAAACAAGATAAAGTCTAATAAAAATAAAACGGCGGAATATTTTTCTAGATTTAGAAACATTTACCTACATAAGATCAGAAACAAACTTGTGTTACAGCTGAATTTAGTATATACAGCGTGACCCATAAGACCCCGGACATACATGTTTTGCTCTTTTCGCGAAAATCACTGAATTTTTGGAAAAATAATCTAGTAATCCGATTCTAAGGACTATGGAGATCAGAAAAACAAAAAGGTAAAAAAATTAAACAATCAGTTTGTGAGCCGCAATTTTATCGTTATTTGAAGCTGGAAATCGTCAATGTGAAATAGTTCGAATGCTTAAAATTCATCGACAAACCGTTTTCGACGCTATCAAACGATTCAAAGAAGTTGGTAATATGGAAGACCAACCCGGAAGAAAAAATGCTCTGGCAATACTCGCCGGAATCGCAGTATCATCAAACTTTGGATTCAAAGAAAACCCAAATCCTAACTGATGAAAACAAGCGAGTATGACTTTAACGATGCCGTGCTCTTCTACGTCGCACCGCTGCTCAAAAATGGGAAAATTTCGTTTTACTGATGAAAAATTTTTACTATTGAACAATTTTACAATCGTCAAAATGATAGGTATTGGTCTGAAGAGGCACCCGGACCTTCTGCCATCGTTGTTCATTGCCAATGCCTCTAGTCTGTCATGATTTTGGGGCGGTATTTGTGCTACCGGTAAAACACCTTTAGTTTTGTGGAAGAAGTAGTAAAATTAACAGGAAACCATCTTCTCATCAACCATCAACCAGGATCTACCATCAAAATATTTTTGAGGCTGTAGTTCTTCTGTAGGCCCTCACAAGGGGGAAACTACGCAAGAGTGGTGCCGAATCAATTTTCCTAGTTTTATCAGTTCCGCTGAATGGCCTCCATACTCACCAGATCTCAACCCAATGGATTACGCCATATAGTGAATTTGAAAGGCCAGAGCCTGTGCAAAACTCCACAAAAGTTTGGAATCACTAAAACAATCTTTATGTCAAGAATGAGACAAAATATCCCTAATTTTATAATTTATGATAAGGTTAATTTAAGATAAAGCACATAGGGTTGTTGTTAATTGTTATCCATTTTTAAATTTTTGAATTGTTGCGTTTAAATAAGTTTTTTTTTTAAAAACGTTTGTCCGGGTTTTTGGGGGTCACGCTGTATTTGTAAATAGAAATATCTTTTTTGAAGCTTATTGTAAGTAATTTACTTTGTAATTTTGTATTCGAAATTCTTAACTACATAATTTTGTAGAATTAATAATTTTATGCAACATCAGTGAGTTCAGAACAAAAATATTTTTCTATAGAACGTTTATTATTTCTATAGATCAAAAATTCTTTCTATATAGTGTTTTAAATTTTTTGTATGAAGCAAATGTAACAGAATTTTTTCAGCATTTCAAGAAATAAACTAAAATATTTAAAAAATCTTCTGAAATAGCAACTGGGCATTGAGCAATGTCATCCAAGCACAATGTATCAAAATAGATAAATTTTAGAAATTACTTTATGTAATACAGTATATCTTCTACAACTTTGTTTATAAACAAATAAACTTATAATATTGAAAAAGGAATATTTAATTCGTCAAAATTAAGCAACTCACAGTTTAACTTCAACAGATTTAACTTCATTATTTGTGAGAAACTTTCATAGTATCTTTTATTAAATTAGCGTATAAAAATATTTGGGACCGATTTGACCCTAGCTATGTTAATCAAACGTGCAATTATTTAGAAAGAACTTGATTGTAATTAAAAAAATATTTTGCTTTTTAATGTTACACCATTAAAAATACGGAATCGTAGGAATTGGAATAAACAAATTGTTTACTTTATTTTGCATGAAAGAGCAGTTACTTCGATTTAGAAAGCGCGTGTTGAAAGAATGATTAATGAAAGATCACAGAGATTTTGTATTTTTTGAGTTCAACAGGAAAACACTGCTAGAACCGAATGATTTGTGTTTAATAAGAAAATTTCAATTGAAATCTAAAATTAGAGGTCGAACCATACGCAGTTTTTCATTAAAATTTAAATGAGGTTACAGTTGATGAAAACATAATATTATGTAGGCACTTCACTTTAGTAAAAAAATACGTCGTTGCTAGAAATCGTAGTCCGTGATTGGTGTTAATCCTTTACTGTAATTTTCAATAAGTTCACTTTAATTTTTGAATAAATTTAAAACCAATAATAAATCAATATTTTGAACACGGTTACATGCATTACATTCTTGCCAATAAATAAAAATAAGTAAAAATGCTTTGGATACCTACTTTAAATAATTAAAAAAGTTTATAGCAGAAATTACGAGAGCTAATATAGTATATTGCATAATTTTTTAACAACCAATAGGTAGATTTTTCTTTTACATATAATATTGTGTCGATGTATTAAAATAACTGATCAAAATTCCGTACTTATATTAAATTTTTATAAAAATACCTTTTAGAAAATGTAGCATATTTATAAATTTAACTTAAATCCAAATTAAGTGATATAAATGGATAGAAACTTTGCAAATAAGTAAAAGTAGTTTAGGAGTCAATACCTTGTTCAGCCTAAACAGTACATCATCCTTTATGTTTTCGTCAAGATGTAGATCCCCAGGTAGGTATCCGTTTATTGATCTTTTTGTTTACAACTTCGTGGCGCCAGTAGTTGTTATTCTGGTGTTAACTTTGGATAAAAGTTTAAATCGGTGCACTTTTATGGTTTAGTTTTGAAGAAGAAAAAGCAAAACTAAAATTTGCAACGTTGTTTCCATATAAACACTGATATAAAAACCTTTTATGTAATTTAAAAAAATAGGGTTGGTAAGTTTTCTGTACGTTTTTATACTTTGCATTACTTAAACTACACTAACATGAATATCTACGATTCAAAGTTAGTCGGAGAAAAAATTTTCTATACATCCAAGTTTTCCAATGGACCAGTCGGTAAAAAGTTGAAAACTCTAAAATATAAGTTATAAAATCGATTTATAAGTAAATAGGAAGCCTCTCGTTTTGGTTTAAAATAGATAATTAAACTAATGGACGAGTAGGTGTTTTTTGCTTTCATGAGAGGTAATTCTGAAGGGAAATTGCAGTACAGAGATATAAGTGAAACGACGACTAACTGGAGCAGTTATTGTCGAAGACTGACTGTCATTTCACTAAGTGGCAAGATATCTGTGTTGGAAAACAAAAGTTTAAGGAAAACTTCACAGAAATTACGCGCAGTCATTTTCATTAAGTGCCACATTGACATTACAGTTATACATACATATAAATTACTATAACAGATGTTGCTAATTAATTCTTAGCGACTTAATATTAAACTAAACGATTATATGCCACATTAGGCTTAATGTTCAAATATTAGAAATTAGCACATGCACCTGATAATTATTATATTTTTGGTTAACTAAATTAATTATTTATCTATAAAGTACTGGTATAATCAAAACTTAAATCAATGTTATAATTCACTTCAATTAATTCAAATAAATAATTTCCGTAAAATTTTCTGTAAAGTTTGCAAAATAATTGTTTGAGGAAAATTAGGTAAGGAAATACTGGATACTGCTGGTATAATTAGCTTGCTTTAATTGCTAGCTTTGCAACTTTTGCGCTGCATGAAATGAATAAAAATATATTCACCAGAAAAGCTACATCAAGAAGTGTGTGATTAATTAAATATGAAAGTATATTTAACTAACTCATCATTATTGAATTTGTTAACAACATAATGTGGTAAGAACAAAGAAAAAGATTCTCTTATATTTATTTCAGTTAAATGGTTCTTAATCATGAAACATTGAATGTTTGAAATATTTAATTCTGTTATTATATTTTACCATTGTAAAATTACATAATGTGTTTCTAATAAAAATACCTTGACGATTTAAATACCCTCCAGGATTCAATAATTATTTTTATTATATGTAAGTAAATATTTAAAAAATCTTTCTGCAAAAATACACATTTTTTCATCTTAATTAAATTTACATTAAGGTTTTGTATTAAATTATTGAACTAGTGATGTAATGCTGTGGTAAAATCTAAGCGTTTAAAGAAAAATTTTAAATTTAATTAAGTTGTAAGTTTTCCAACTTGAATACAAATAAAATTTAACATCAAGGAATATTTTAATAAAAATATAACTTTTTTTGAGAGACCTTAAAGCTAGATAAATTTCGTGTTTATTGTTCTAATAATAATAAATCAAAAAGCTTTTTTTGAATTTTGGTGAAAGAAAGTTTAATAATAGCCTTTTTTTTAAAAAATTAGTTTGTTAGGAAGCCGTGTAATTAAAAAAAAGTTTTTTGGAGTTTATTTTATAGCCACATTCCTTTGGAAAATTTGAAATTAAAAATTCCGTAACAAACTAAGTAATTTATTATTAATTTAAATTAGCGTTGTGAGTTTTTATTCTAATTCGAGTTATTTCGAATTACCCTATGTAACAGAATTAATATTTTAAATAGATCTACATAATATAGTCAAGATTCGCTGTAACAAACTGACTTACAAGCATGGCATATTAGATGTTATAATATTAATTTTGATCTTTTTTAAAATTTATATATTGCAGCGTTCTATTTACTAATGTTTTCCTCTTTCAGTATGTAAAGTGAATGAGAGTTAAATTTCGGATTCGTTAAAATAAAGTACTATATAAAAAATCTGCATTTATATAAGTTATAGTTGGTTCAACTTTGTTCCTGTTTAAATTAGCTTTTGCTTTGCTAATTGGAAGCAACTTTGCAAGTTTGATGCATTTTCACCTTTCAACAAACACCGTTCATGCATGCAATCTAAAAGCGAACATAGTATTATGCATATCATAAAAACAGAAAAACCGGGGCTAGTTGGCTTAAAATTAACTTGTATAATTTTTTTATGCCTGTATAATTGTATTCCATACTTATTATATGCTACTACGGTATTGACGAAAACTACCCATTTCTAGTTACACTGTATGGTTTAATAGATTGGAATTATTAGTATTGTTATTCGATGTTTACATTTTTTATGTTCAAAAATTGTTAATGGAAGAATAACGCTTGATTTGTTACAGAAATGCATACATTCTCACAAAAATGACAGTTGCTTTCATGCATGTTTAACCAATTGTATTGAATTCTAGACGAAAATGTACTTCAAATCGTACAAATATAAAATGGTGTCTATTTCCTACAGATTATATTTGATTGAAAATGTTTTGCACTATATTCTCTGCAAATTTGTGGTTGCAAAATTATAGTTTTTAATCCCTAACACTAACTCAAAGATTTGTAGGTAAATTCCTTAAGGTTCAGGCATGAAAATTAACATAGGAAATGTATTCTAATTATTATATATTTGTATTGCCTGTATCAAATCTTTTACTTATCTACTTGAAATGTATTTTTAAAGCACTCGAATATTATACTTAGGTTTAACTTCTATAAATTTAATAGTGATTCTTGGTGGCGCCCAAATTGTAGTATCCCTATAACTTACTTGTATCGCCATATCCCTGATTTCAGCACCACTTGAACAGCTAGAACTTCTTGTTCAAGAGCTACGATTATGTCATTTTTGAGTCGAAAGATAGAAAGTACTATACAAATTATGCCGTGATACTAAAGTGTATTTTTACCGAGGGGTTAACCGCTGGTGAAGTTTTTTGTACACATCTCATGAAGTACATGACATCTCAGGTGAAGTACATGAAGTACTTGCAAAATACATAAAGTATGTGTAAAGTAGGTAAAATACGTGGTATATTAAAGTACAAGTGAAGTATCATGAAGTTAGTAAATTTTTGGTGAATTACATGAAGTTGAACCTAGCTTATGCGCATGCGCTACGGTCAATGTGTATCATAGCTAAAACACGTGTATTCAATAATAATTATTTGATAGCAAATTAACTTACATCAGTAGATTTTTTAAATTTTTATCATAAACGTTGAATAGACCTTTGGCGGTCATTATTTAACTATTTAAAAGTTTTGGTAGTTGCTAGTTTAATAGTAATCAATTAATTAAATTAAACTTAGATTTCTTTAGTTAATCTTGTAATTTTTTTAGCTCATTTTTTGAATATCATGGAGGTTTGGTAGCTCAATAAAAAGCTTTGGTAATTCATTATTTCGATGTGATTAATTAATTACATTGAAGCCAAAATAACGCGCTTGTCCCGGTTTTACAGAGACGGCTCCAGAATGTAATAATACAATTTAAACTACCTTCTTATGCCCGATTTCTTCAACTTTAGTTATCTATCAGTTAAAATACATTAAATTTAATTGACGAAATTACCAATGAGGAGTTTGATTTGATTTTGTTTTGTTGTGTGTTTGGTTATTTCGATGTGGTCTGATTGGATGGGATTGGATAAGGTGCATATCATCAGCCTCCTTTAATTCAAAAAAGTCTAAATCTACTGTGCATTTTTACTTTTAGTTAGACCTTTCTTGTTTTTGAATTATTTAGTAAATTATTTTAGGGGGATGGGGGGCTAAAGACCTGCTAGCTCCACCCTCCCGGTTTTGAAAATAATCTTAATAATCGTTTGTACATAATTTATTTTTGCTTAACGTTTTTTGTTGCCCCCTCCAAGAATATGTCATAATTTAATTAAAAAACTGTCAAGACTGTAGATCTCTCGTTGCAGAGGCACTGGAGGGTGTTCCACGCCCCCCAGACCCCCCGGATTGAGTAGTTTATTTTTTATCAGAAGTAAACTGAAGATCTCCCGTTGTAGAGATCTACCTCCCAGGGAGTACGGAATTTTTAATTATAGACCCTAGACACCCCGGTTTAAATAGTTTATTTTTATTAAAAGTGAATTAAATATTTAAGCATATCCCAAGTTTTTTAAAATTAGCTATAGCCAAGTAAATGTGTTTAATTCATTTAATCTCAATTAATCATAAACTGGATAATTTTAAATTTCGTACCCCTGGAAAGTAGATCTCTACAACGGAGATCTTCAGTTTACTTTTGATAAAAAATAAACTGCTTGATCCGGGAGGTTTGTGGTGGTGTGGAACACCCTCCAGTGGCTCTGCAACAAAAGATCTTCAGTTTACTTCTCATTAAAATAATCTACTTGATCCGGGGGGTCGGGGGGTGTGGAACACCCTCCAGTGCAAAAATTTTGTAATGAAAAACATTGCAGGACATACAGAACCCCCAGACCAAGTAGTTTACTTTTTATCAGAAATAAACTAAAGATTTCCCGTTGCAGAGGAACTGAAGAGTGTTCCACACTCCCAAACACCCCGGTTTAAATAATTTATTTTTACTAAAAATGAATTAAATATTTAAACATATCCCAAGTTTTTAAAATTAGCTATGGCCAAGTAAATGTGTTTAATTCATTATCTCACAATTAAACATAAACTGCATAATTATAAATTCCGTACCCCCTGGGAGCTAGATCTTTGCAACGGGAGATCTTCAGTTTACTTTTGATAAAAAATAAACTGCACGATCCGGGAGGTCGGCGGGGTGTGGAACAGCCACCAGTGCCTCAGCTACGGAAGATCTTCAGTTAACTTCTGATAAAAATAAACAACTTAATCCGGGGGTCTGGAGGAGTGTGAAACTAGTAGTTTACTGTTTATCAGAAGTAAACTGAAGATCTTCCGTTGCAGAAGCACTGGAGGGTGTTTCACATCCCCTAGACTCCCCGGTTTAAATAATTTATTTTTATTAAAAGTGAATTAAATATTTAATCATATTTAAAGTTTATTAAATTTAGCTATGGCCATGTAAATTTGCTTAATTCGTAATCTGACAATTAAATAAAAATTGCGTAATTATAAATTTCATACCCCCTGGGAGGTAGCTCTCTGCAACGGGAGATCTTCAGTTTACTTCTGATAAAAAATAAACTACTTGATCCGGGGGCTGGGGGGTGTGGAACACCCTCCAGTGCTCAAATTTTGAAATCTCGGTGAGTCACTGAAATACCGATAAAGTACGTGAAATAGAATGAAGTATCGATGAATTAGGTGAAGTACCGTAAATTATTGATAAAGTACGGTGAATTACTGGTGAAGTACGCAAAGTCCCGTGAATTACTGCTGAATTATATGAAGTACAAAGAAGTACGGAAATTATGATGAAGTACGTGAAGTGTAAAGTTAATTGTACACTCTCTCGTCTAGCGGTTGACCCCTCGATTTTTACCAAACCGAAATAGTGTGCATCATACGTTTCTACGCCAAATAGAGACTGTTAGTGTGGAAAAAAAGAATACTGCTGCTGCTTTCGTTGTCGCTTCTTTGATATGTTTGCATGCACCTTGTACGTCTCTTCAAGGTGAGTTTCTCTCGAGTTGTTCTTCTATTAATTCTTTTTAATTTCTCAGTCTGACTTCTTTTTTTTTCTTGTATGTCAAAGTAGTCAGTGCCACCGTCCCCCGTGAGACTTCTCACGTCCATTACGTTACTTCCGTGTCTTGCATCTACCACTATATGGTCAATCTGATTCCTAGTTCTACCATCGTTAAATCTCCAAGTTTTCTCATATATGTTCTTATGTTCAAACATTTTGGATTTTATTTTATTTATTTTTTTTTTATTAACTCCTTCGGTACAAGCAATCTATCCTAGGATAATAAGCTCTTTTACTGACAAATTATAATAACATGTAGAGAATCGTTCCAACGAACGATCTCTTGATACAATTCACTAATTATATAGTAATAATTTTACTAGCTAAACACAATCTTAGTGTCTGTTTACTAAGTCAGCCGGCTGATATCGTTTTAATCTACGCACTTCACTTTCACCATTGTTAACTAATAGCTTGGTAGCAAAAACATTGGGGTGATTTGAGAGTCTCTCCTGATATTTGTCGCTGTATCTTCTGATTTCTTCCATGACGGAGGGCAAAGGGACGTCTCGTAGTATGACCATATTAGGTACGTAATATGGTGCGTCGACGATCATGCGAAGAACCTTGTTTTGAAATCTCTGTATTATATCGATACTTGAGTTGGCAGCTGAGCCCCAGAGCTGCATTCCATACGTCCATATTGGCTTTAGTATGGCTTTATATAACAGTACCTTGTTTTCGATAGATAGTTGAGATTTTCGTCCGATAAGCCAATACATGTTTCTAAGTTTGTGTCCAAGCTGTAGTCTTTTAGTCATTATGTGTTTTCTCCACGTTAAGCGTCTGTCCAGTTGCATACCCAGGTATTTGGTATTCTGGATTTTATTAAATTAATATTTGTTGTTGCCAAGTCTTTCAGTCTCATTCCATTTTTGCTTGACAGGTCGTGCAAACTGTATTTGCCAATCGTTCGTCTAAAGCCTTATTCCTTGCCTATTTTTGCCTTAAAATTTCCTAAAAATTATTTTAAAATAAAATTTTAAAATAACATTCTCATATCGTGTTTGGGCATTTCTTCTATGGTTTTATCGAGCAGCTCGTAGAAAGGATCCTTCCCCTACTTTCGACGTTTGGTGCTGTCTACTATACGTTTACTTATAAAAAAAAACTGATTCCGCGCTCATATCTGTTTCTGTAATATCCATTTTAAACATTTCCAGTTGTTTTATAGTTCAAAACATTCCACATCTCTACGTTCAAAAACCGTTTACATTGCTGATATCGTTTCCGTATTTCCGTTTAGTTCCGAAGATTTGAGCAAGTCTTTACAACAAGTTTGTGTTCCTAGGAGGGGTTTTTAGTCCCTTGCTTAACCGTCCTACTTTATCCGAGTTTGGGATGGGCAGTAAAAGCTGATGTGCTACTCAATCCATCCATTGACTCCCCCAGGCGAATTTTTTTGACAAATTTACATTTTTTTTGACAGAAATGATGCTCACATTGTGCAAAATATTAAAATTACGTCATCGGGTTTATAAACTGAATTTTCGTTTTGTGAGCTGAACAATTTCACTAAGTGAATGCGTCATACACATTTGGTGAACTGCGGTATTTTTTTAAAATTTTAGTAATATAAGGAAAACCTTAAGTTATAAACAACATTAATTATATACCAAAGAACTTACTTACATACAAAATATATAAATTTGGTATTGATTTGTAATTTAGACTTAATAATTTGATTTTAAGGCTGGTGATTTGTTTAGTAGTAATTAGTATAAGTAATAACAGTTTAGAGCTATAGACCTACCAGGCCATTGGCTTTAAAACAAGTTAAACGAAATAATTTAATAATTTAAACTTCTCATAATGATTTCTAGTAATGATTATCTTTGGCCACACCCTGTTGGGTCTGTTTGTAGTTCTTTCCTCATTGGGATCGTGATTCACCTAAAAGACCTCTATTAACTTAATACACTATTTATTGTGCTCATGTTTTCATTCCAGCTGTTCTAACTATCTCGTTCTTTGGGACTTTTTAAATATCAAAATATTTTCACCTAGGATTTCTTCCATTTTCTGACTTGGCTACGCTACTTTAAGTTGACCCAGCTTGTCAACTTAGTTGGAAATTAATCCTGCTTATACATTTTTAGTAATTTTATTTTTATTTTTTTTCTAAATGCCGTTCTATCGTTTCGGTTAAAGTCATTAATGTTTTATTTTGTTTTAGTTGATTCAGGATTTGTTAATCTACATATCGCTATAAGAATAAAAACTTGTGAGATACCGAACTATAGCTAGACAATAAAGACTAGCCGCTCCTAACATCAAGAGCTTTAACATCAAATACGTGGTGCAGGATAAAGCTACCAAATGTAACTCCAAATGTTGACGATATCGTTTAGAGTTATTGAGAAGAAAAAATGAACAATTAAAAGTTTAAAGTTAAAAAATATTTTAATATTTTACGTAGTTATAGAACAAGAGCTGTAACAGTTTTATTTTAAAGTAAAATTTCAACAATAATGAAAATTAAATTACACTTGACGAACAGATTAAAGCAAAATGTGTAAACGCTGTTAAATTCTTTTAATTATAACTAATTAAATTCATTGTCAAATAGTATTACTGTAATAAAAATATATCATTTAATTAGAAGTTGGCTTAGAAAGCGGTAGTTTAATTTGAGATTCGTTTAGGCGCTAATGGGACACCGCTAGTTGAAGTGATTTCCCGGTGGGGTCATGAGAGTATAAAACAAATAAATACAACTGGAAAGTTTGTTTTCTCTCTACGGTTTCTGGGTTTATAAGAATTTACATTTGCGTGAAAATATTTTTCATCGGTTTTAAGGACACATTTTTTTAAGGGTAATAATAATTATTCGCTTTGGAAATTGTATTTATAACCCAAGAAAAGCGGATCGTTTTAAATTTTTTAATTACTTAGTACTACGGATGCATATAAAAGGGTCGAGAAGGAATCCCGATAAATGATATTGAAGTTAGTTCGCGACTTGGTCACGATCAAACAAAGCCTAACCTAAACTTTCATTAAATTCAAAATCAATGTAAATTGCATTCAGTGGTCAGTAGCGCGCTTTTAACGTGGTAAGATAATCTAGTAGCCGGGCTATCGATTCGTGTACTTCACTTTAGATAAAAGGGTCAACACGTTTCCAGAAGGCCTTGTTCTTTATTGGTCTTTTGGAAAACACGCACTTTCGTGGCTCCAGGGTTTATATGCTAAGGGCTTCTGCAACTACGGTACCTACACATCTATCATTTTCCCATCCCAGTGGTCATTTTATAATAATTCAAGATATACCTCGGGGTATGATTAACAATACCAAACTTAAGGTTAATAGAAACTAATACGATACAACTCTAACAAGGAGCAGTTTGTATAACTAAACTTTGTCGAGTTATCAATAAATAAAATGTAATAATTTGTTACTCACGTCATCGTCAGTCTAATAATGCCTATATAATAAATAGCGTTGTTTTAAAATATAATGTCTTCAATTCGTCAATTAAATTTATTTTCTAAACTCACTTCTTTTGAAATAAATTCATTTCCGAAAAAAAGAATTGTTTAGATAGACTACAAGAAATAACATTTCCGATTGTATTTCTGTTTACCGTTTTATCCATAAGTTCTAGATTTAGCAGCATTTTCAATTGATCCGAAATATTGTACATTTTGTGAATTTTACACTTGAATTGCTTCACGGAAATAAACAAATAAACACGAGTATTCAAAAATGTGATGAACAAATTGCGCTTATAATAAAAGGACGATAAAAATATTAATAGTGTCAAATTTGTTAGAAAATTTAATCAAAAATTTGTGTTACTAGCATTATGTTAATAGGAATGGAATCATTTTTCACTGTATAAATATTCCAAGTTCATATATTTTTGTCACTTTCCCGTTTATTTATTTTTTTACGAAGGACACAATAATCTGTTCTATTTCTGACAGATCACTGCTCACTGTTACTCTTTTCTTCTCACACTCTCCGTAGGTCATTGTATTCTTCTTAGTGCGATATGTCTTCTCCGCCCTTGTCACCACCTAACGTAATAAATTTAGTGCCTGAATGCTTTCTTTTGCAACGAAAAGTCTTTGCTCTAACGCAGTCTTTAAAAGTGAAAATTTACACTGGCACTTTGGTGCTATTCTATTACTTTTACATTTTAAAGTTTCCCTTTTGATAAAAGTTATTAAACGTTTTTTTACTTTCACAGCATATACAAATCCTCTAACAAATTTTCAGATTATTTTATATGAAAGCGTTGCTTAAAAAACTTTTTTCACATTTTCTGTATTGCATTTAGAAAGTCCAAAGCTTTATCCTTACTGAAAGAATACGGAAAAGGTATTTAAAAGATAATACAAGAAATTTTCGTCTACGGTTGTTACAGGATTTACCGAAAGTTTAACTTCTTTTCACTAAAAACTAAATAAAGATAATATAAGTCAATTGAACCAATTTATGAACTAATTTTGTGATCTCGCTCATTCAAAGCCATAATTAATTAATTATTATTGTAGCCAATTCTAAAGAAGCATTAATAAAATTATTTTAACGCAAAGGGTAGGATTACGTCAAATTGTATCAATAAATCGATAATTATAATTTCTTATGCGCTCCCCTTCGTGTGGTGATGTACAAATCTGTTTCGTTTTAGCTGGCACGTATTTGTTGACATCTTCTTTTGTAATGTTTGTCAAAATATAAAATATGAGGTATACGATACATGGGGAACTTCATTTTGGTGATTTATTACCACGATATCATTACTCTTAAAAGATATTTATTACTTCATTAGAAGTTAAGATAAAATTTAGAGTTGATGATAATACGGTAATAAAGAGCACTATAGTGAAATATTTTTATAAATAAATGAAATTTTCTAAAATTTGTTGCTTTAATTTATTGCTATTTCAATTCGTGTAAAATGTAAAATTGTTGTGTTGCTACTACATTTTAGAAAAACAGTAAATATTAGTTGTGCTTTCACCATTAATAAATCATTTTAATTTCACTAAAAGGCAAAAATGGATGCTCAAATAATAGAAAGCGTTTGTAATCCAATAAAATCCTAAGTAAACAATTTACTAGTAATGAAAATATACAAGAAACATTATTTAAATTAAATGATGTTTAAGTAACATCTTTTTACATGTATAACATCATAGCTATTCCAACATTTACTTGATGCACAAATTGATTGAAAATAAATTTCTTTGAATGTTAAATTTGATAATGTCAACTTTGACAAGCTTAAAACACAACTATTCAAGATAATCAACCCTCTTGATAGTAAGGTATAACTTGCGAATCGTTAATGTATTCAATCGATTGTCTTAGTTAAAGTTGTTCGGCATCCAAAATGGAAGAAGATATTTTAGAATGTAATTTATTTACATTTGCAGAGAAAGTAAAATTTATTTCGCTATCCAAGTATAATAGAAAAATAAAAATACTGAAAAAAAGGATTATTAATTTAATTTTTCCCCTACTAACATAATTCTCACAACACATTTGTAAATTTTAATTTTGTAATACTATATAGGTACTAACAAGATAATAAAATTGTAGGGTCACCTCGTTTGAGATACCTTTACTTGATACCTAAAAACACAGCAATAAAAAATGCAAATGGCCCACTCACATTCGCATTAGCTAATAAATTTTTCACGCTGAATAGAATTTCGAGGATATATGGTTCATCAAGCTTAAATATCCCTCAGTTGGGGTTATGAATCTTTCACGTCTATTTTCAACAAAATTCCTTTATGCACAACCCTCATTGTGTGAAATTTGTTGAACATTCAATTGGACTTGTTTAATAGTTAACAGTTTAATTTTTATATATTACGCCCGTTTAAAAATATGTTATTTCTTTAAAATTAAATCTCGGGGTATTGATAACTTATCTAACAAAACAGTAAGGCGAATCGAAATCTAAATGTAATCGAGTTATAAAAGAACATTTGCAAAAAAAGTCAGAATAAATTTAGAAAACGATTCATAAGTAATGAAGTAGGTATGATACGTGACTCATAAAAATCTTGAAGATATTCCTTTTTGTCTACACATCCACAGAGATATGCGTAGTCCTTCAACTTTAAATTGATTAAGAAGCAAACATTTTAATATCAAAATTCATTTCAAAACATAAATTGCATGAACCAGAAAGGAATAAGGGGAATTCCCTAAGAGGTACTCCATTTCATGTAATTTGTATAATATAATTTTTCGAATCGTTTTTGAATTTGATTAAAATGCCTACAAAATTTAATTTTACTCAAAAGCAATGATGGCTCAGCTTTACATTCAAAACAATAGTTATTTGTATCCCTCGGTTAGAAAGTCAATGTTTACCTGTGCAAGCTAGAAGCTTACTGCAAATACAAGTACTAATAAAGTAGTTAGGCGAAAAAAATTAACTTTATTAACTTAATATCAAAAATTTGATTTTTAAAATTAAATGCCTCGTTGACATAACAACGATCAATTGTTTAATAACCTAGAAGATCGATGTGTTCTTTCTCATGTGATTTTTCACACAAGTTTAATAAGTTATTAGTTTAATTTAATTTAATAATTTAATAGTTTAATTTAAATTTCTATTTTGTAATAATCGGTTTGTGATAATAATAATTTTTTGGAGTAGAAAAATCATCTTTTAAATTTTTAAAAATTTTGTTTCCCAAACTTTAAGATAAACATTAGTATATTACTTGCATATGCGTCAGATATCCATAAAAGGTAGGAAATACAAATAAAAGTTTAATATAGTATCCTACAGCTTAATATTCCAGTATTATTCGATCCTATATTAAGTTCTTATTTGTATTTCTTACCTTTTATGTTATCTGCATTTTTTACTTTTATGTACATTATGAATAATTTTTAAGTATGAAAGAAACGTCACTCCATGTCAAAAAATAAGCGTTGCTTCAAATTTAGTTAAATTTAGAACCGACAACAGGTTATTTTAGTAACTAAAATTAGAAGTAGCAAATATGACAAAGACGCGTATATTTTAATAAATGTAATAGAAGCGAGAACTAAGATAGAAGAGAGGATCCCAATAATTATTATTAGCAGCGGAAAGGTAGTCAAATTATGTCGGAAAAAACTCTTCCGACCCAAAAGTTGGTCTTTTGGTGTTTCTTTTAAGATAAGTCTAAGCAACAGTGGCGTAGTTAATACTTTAAAATTTAAAGGGAAGGGAAATATAATTATTAATAATTATAATCAAATACTTTTGTAATCTTTGAAAAACTTGACTCCTGATCTTACTGTATAGCAGCAGCATTTCTTCCGTTTAGGATTCTCAAATATAACCCTAAATCAATGTGTTATGAAGGCAGTAGAATACTTGGATGCTTTTCCTCTGAGTATTTAGTATCTGATGAAATAATTTTTAGGTAAATAAAATTTTTTATTTAATAATTTATTATTTGAAGTAATGTGAAGCGACTACATAATAAATATTTGTTCTTCCGATTTAACTTCTTTGTACAACATTAAAAGCTTTTACTTTTAAGGTTATATCATTCTGGTAATTATATCTTACATAAATAATTGTGCTATTTTGTACATTTCTTTCATATTTATCTTTTACTACAGATTTTGATGTATATATGTATATTTCTGATTTGTTTTTAATTTTTAATATATATTTTGTATAACTTTCAAACATTTCACTGACATTTAAAAGTCCCAATTAGTTTACCTTGCAATGAATAAATTGTAAAGCATAAAACTTAGCGAAAAGCTCAACTTTGCAAGCAGGCCAGAGTTAGAACTAATATAGTTGCTAATTTTGTTAAATTTGAACACAATAAATGAAAAACAGAGTCTTTTAACTGTTTAGAAAACTTATTATTATTGAGTTTATTGTAGATTAGATTATACAATTCAGCATTATCAGATAATATGATTTTGTTTTTATTTGTTAGTAAAACCACTGACTACGATTGTGGTGAAAGTAATTTTAGAAGTTAATTAATTGGCGATTACTTCTGGTTTAATTTTAGGATAACAATAGCTACAATTTGATTACTTCTAGGTTCGTTAAGAGATTAAAAGCGAAGAAAATGTGATTTCTGATTTCCTCAAAGAAGAATTACACGTATCGAAAATTCAGTTCCAAGTGATTCTAGCATTCGATAGTTTTCCAATCTGATCCAATCTGAGATTCTGATTATGAGTTCTTTAAGATAGCGTACTACCACTGCTGTTGTAAGCGGTGAAGCACAGCATCCTTTGCTTATCCTGGCAAACCGTCACTAGTCGTAAGTAATAGCGATCTAGGACATTTCCTCAGCGCCGTTTCGCCGTGGATCATTTTGACTCAATGCTCTATTATTATAAAAGTTAAAAAGCTGTTTAATAGCAGTTTACATAATAAGTGGGAAAATAACTCTAATGACAACGCTTTTCCGTCAATTTAACGCTGTCAATTAACCTGTCACAAAAACAACACGGAACTTTTAATTATTATAGAAAGTAAATAAGTAATAATTAATTAATTGAGAAAATAATCTTAAATGTACATAAAAAATATGATTAAAGAAATTAAAAGCAACATAAGTAGTAACTCGCAGAGAAATTCTATTCAATTCATTTGATTACTTAAACCTGTTTCGTGAGCTTCTATAATGTGTTAATCCACTTTATCGTTTCCTATAATATTAGGCAGGTAAATAAGCTTTAACAAATGTAGATACTAAGGGAACGCATAATTATTATCAACATTATCTAATAAATAAGTTAATGGTAAATTCTATTTTAAATAAAAACAATTAATTGCACACATGATACTAATAATATAAATTATAATGTTTTTAGCTGGTAGGTTGAGTGCGCCTTAAATGCGCAAATTAGATTGTTGATTTGAAACACTAAAAAGCTACAATTTGAAAGAAAATTTGAATCGATAAATAATTCAACCATTTATAAAGCGATAAAACGCAACGAATATAAAAAGTTGACTCATTATTATTTTAAGTCATCTTCATTTAGTGTAAATGCACAATTAAATAGAGAAAGGATAAATTATTAATCTTTAGAATCACAAAGGGGTATATATTAAACTATGAATTCTTACTGTGCTTTGAATCACAAAGTTCTAAGCTAACCGACGTGAATGACGAATAGTTTGTTATAAATGGCACCGCAAATATTGCATTGATATCTAATTGAAACGTCAAATGCACAAGTCTACTTGGCGAAAGCAGTTCACAAAACAGGCAACCGCATATTTTATAACTAACATTTGACGTATATACATAATAGAAAATGCACTCCATGGAATATTACAAACTAATTTTGCATCGATATTAAGTAAACCAAATTAGGCGTTATATTTGATGCTTATTCAAGTTTGAATCTATAGAGATGAGAATCTGTAAAATAAATTTATTTAAAATAGCCAAGCTATTATTTCAACAAGAGGAAGTTGAACATCAACAAAATACAGATTGATGGAAGAAAATGCGTTTAGTAGAGCCGTTTATGAAAATAAATTACGTTCCTCGAGGCCAATTTCTTATTGTTATTGACCAAACGGCTTCTAGAAAACTGTTAAAGTGGTTTTATTATTTGGATAATTTAGTGACCTTATCCTTTAATGTATTATAATAATATGCACTCAATTATCATTATCCTGACATTTATATTCTACGTATCGCGGAATTGTTTTCCACACAGCTTAATCGAATTTCAATGTAAATTTCTGCAAACATATTCTAATTAAATTGCACTTTATATTTTTTTATTATCACAACGTGTTAAATAGTGCAATTGTTTTGTTAAACCATTAAACTTAATAAAAAAATTATTTAAATTTTGTTTAGAAGTATTTATGAGACTTTTTCCATGCATGTCATCAAAAACGAAGTATTAATTTTGCTTTTTGCAAAAATCATAGGTCAGATCTTAGTAATACTTTATCACTGTATGCAAAAATAATGTACTGTCGGATAGTCATATATGCATTCACATTATATAATTATACATTTTTAAAATATTAATAGGTCCGAATTACATTGAACTCATGTATACACTTCAAGTGGTGTTTTAAAACTGATAAATAGTTAGTAGCTAGTTAATAGTTATAATAGCTATTTAATTATTAGCATCAAAATGCTACTTGGAAAATTAACAGATTTATTTGTAACAATTTGTAATTGATATTTATTAATTAAAAATATTATTCTCCTATTAATTTAATATACTTTTAAGTTATGAAGAATTAAATTTAGATAATACGTTGTTACATTGACGTTCGGATTGAAATTGATTTGTAGCATTGCGCAATATGTAGAAACACGTTACCTTGTTACTTAATTTAAATTACTACTAGATCCTTAATAAATTACAAATTTAACGCAAAATTTTGCCTGATTATTATCTTAAAAAAATAACAATTTTAATACAAAAAGGCAGAAAGTATAAAACATAAAAGGACTTTTGTCAAGGATTATGATGATGTTATCTCATACTGTCACTAAAATTGTTAGAAAAGTAGTACATAATGAAACTTGCAATATTATATAAAACGAAACCCTAGGAAAAAAGTAAAACTCTTGGAAATAAATTAAAAAATTATTTAAAAATGTACTAGATGAAAGAATTGTAAAATGTTTACGTCAATGAGATTTTATTTTTATCTTGTTTCTTTTGAGTATTAGAAAACTTTTCAGAAAGATTACATTATATAGAATTTGGAAGTGAGAGTTTCAATTTTAAATTTTTATTATTCTTAAATGTTTCTAGAAATTTATTAAAAATTCAAGGTGGAGCGTGGTTGATATTACACATGAGACGACACAACTTTCTTACACTTCTTTAGTTTTTAATAAACATTATTTGATTTAAATTCAAAATTTGCTTCTGTTCGGAATAGCTTCGCAAAAATTTTAAAATAAATATCAAATGATTACCATTTATCATGTATTTTATTTTGTACGATTACACGACCGATACTTCTGCAACTTTCAAGTTATGCTATTACTTTTATCAGATGCGACTATGACAGAAATGTTTTAAAATTTTTATTATTTTGAACGATTGATATAAAACTAATAAATAAAAAGTTAATATTCTTTTAGTAGGACCAAATAAATACAAAAAAATAAACATATGTTACTTATGTCGAGAAAACGATAAATTTCAAATTTAAAAATTTCTGTTAACTTCAAAAAAGTTAAATCTGTAATACAATCCAGTACAAGAAATTAATGAAGCAAAAAGCTTATTTTACATGCTCAAACATCAGCATCGATAATTTGGATCAGTGTCTTGTTATATTATACAAGTTATGTGAAGGGTTATTTTTTTGATGGAATAACACAAATGAAAAATATACCATCTTTTATATATTTTTTCGTTTCGTCCAATTAATCTAACAAACTACAAAACGCGAATGAAGGCGAATGGATTTTTCATTTTTTAAAAAGTATATTTTGTTAATGAGTCGCATTGAATATAATATTAGATCATTCTTAGGAGTTTCCATACCTTCGTGCAGATTTTGATCTGCTATAAGACTATAAGGTTTTAAAGTTGATTCCCTCATTTCTCCTCGATAGTATCTTGGCATTTAATACCTCAAAATGCTGCTAGCCATCTTGTAAGGGAGATACTGTCGATGATGGTATTCACGACTGCGGAATAGTAATCCAAAAACGATTGTTAACCAAAAGGTGGATATTTTTATTCAAAAATACGTTTGATTCGCTTGATTATTGGCTAAACTCCGATGGTATGCAAGGGTTGTGAGTTACTTCAATTAAAACTACAGTGACATATAAAGAAATGAAAAAGTACAGTTTTTAATTAGTTTTCCCAAAAAAAAAATGGTAGCAGAATACGAGACTACACAAAATATTTAACATAAAACAATCCAATTAAAAGTGAATTTGTTACACTCTACATGACACTTTTTTTGGTATTACAAATAATTAAAATTTAATTTATTGACTGTTAGGTAGACAATGCATCGACTTTCTTAATATTGGTAAAGAAATTTATCAAAAGGAAAGACAATCACTTCTGGTCAGATAGAAAAAAGCACAAGAGAGCTTTTTTGAGTTTAGAAAGATTTATATAAAAGAGAGCGGTTAATTAGATATTCGGGAGTAGTGTTGAATTTTGTAGGAATACTAAAATTAGAAGACTTACTGCTGATTTATGTTTGTGAAATTGCGAAGATTTGAAAAATCTGTAAAGTTGGAAAAATTCGTTGTAACTAATGGAGTAAATTATAACTCCTCCAGGAGTTCCTTTGATAATTTTATAACTTTGAAATTAAAGAAGTTGGTGAACCTTTCCACAGCTGGTAAATTTTTTGCTTGACCATCTTTGTTCCATTTGAGAACCACATTTCAACTTGAACAAAACTACTGTGCCAATATTTTATATCTTTCGTTATTTTTCCTTTTTGTGGACCGCTTGGAAAATTTAATAATCTAATTTATAGATAGATTATCAACGACAGACATGTAACTGATAATTTTTCCAGTTTCATCGATTGTGCTTGTAAATTCATCGTCTAAGGAAGTCCACTCCTGCGGATAGATCTAACTACGGTATTGGAGCCACCTTCTACTATTACGAGAAGTTTTCCTTCACAACCAACTAAGTATAAGCTATTGTTGTGATTGAATTTTTATCGAAATTATTTATTAGCGCTATTTTTTATATCAAATTTACTCTGTGTGATATTAGCACAGTCGTACTGAAACTGCTAGCTTCGAATTTAACCATGACGGAAATAAGGGAACTTGTCATTCTGAAGTGTCCTTGCTATTTGTTAAAGTCAAATTTCATTTTGAAGGATTTCAGTAAGAAATTATTGTTTGGGATTTTGTCCTGTATCAATGTATTACAGTTATGTTTTTCTTGTACTATAACACTTTGCGTTTTTGTAGCATAGTTGTTAAGCCTTCGTTAAAGCAATTGACAGAAAACCTGACGCAGTTGCCACCAAAAGAGCTGTAGCAAAATTCCTACAGCATTTCATCAACAACAATAAGCATTGCACAATTTAAAGTTTCAAAACTCACCTAGAAAACCGTTTTCATCTTATCAAAAATATTTTTTGTTATCGAGGCTCTTCTAACTTCGGTATATTCCTGGTTTAATATTTATGAAACCTAGCTTCGCATAAATGTAGAATTCTAAAACCAAAAATGCAGAAAAAATTATCACATCCAGTTTCGGTCAAAACCATTCCATTAAAATGGTAGAATCCTAAATGGCTAATTTCTAATCAAGAAATGGACTAGCAGCATCTTTTTGCCATAACCACATTAAGTTGTGCAAATACTACATCTATAGGACGATAATCCAGGAATTCATCAATAATACAAAAGACTAACCTCACCCACCGTTTCGACAAACCATTTCTTCACATATGTGGATTTTAATTATCGGCGACAGCTCATATGGCATAAGCGTGAATCCAGCACTTAATATGGGAACTAAACAATCATACAAATAATGTTTAAAACGAATCTATAAAAATATATCCTAAACAGATCCATAAATTTCTTACAATTTATAATTAAAATTTATCCAAATGAGACAAGACAAATCGTGCAAAAAGTAAATTTTTAAAAACCCATTCCCAAGCGGTAAAATTCTTATTCTTACCCATTAAAGTCGTAATGGAAAAGGTAAAATTAAATTGCACTGTCCTGTACGAACACAACGTATAAATGATGTCTAATTGACTCGCTCGCGATATCAAAAGTAATTTTTCGCATATTCAACAATATTTCTCCGTAGGTAGGGTCAATTCCACCAAAACAAAAGCAAAAAATTATTTCCGTGACAGAATTCTGTTTGTATTATAAAATGAAAAATATTTAAAAATTCGCTCCGACACTAAATTGTCTGAATCGCGAATGAAATGAATTATTAATTGATATATTCCTAACTAAAAGAGTATTCAAAAAAAGTCGTTGATGAAAAAAGATAAAGGTAGCAAAATATGACCATCAAAGTTTGAAATATTTTAATAAATAAACTTTGAAATAAGCAGCAACACATCGGAAACTGAAAATAATAAATTATTACTTTATTAAGTTGATATTATTTTTCTAAAATTTTAATATAACTATTTTTAGTTATTTATGGCAAAACTTCATGCTTACGTAAATAAAAATTTCTGCAGTGTTAAAAATGGTATCTGGCATTGCAAGAGGTAATAGTTTCACAGACGAGTTGCTGATTAAACGAATCTATTAGACACTGATAGGATTAAATGAATAGGATTGACTTATCGTATTTACTCAACCTGTAAACCAATGAACTTGCTTATAGCAAGTTAGAAATATAAATGGAACAGTTTTTATGGAATGTAGCTCTCTATTTTAGTTTAAAATTGATTGCTTAGATGTGGCTGATAATGCCAGAATTTTTGAATTCGTAAATTTTTTATATTACCCCAGAATATATGTTTTTAAAACTTTTCAACACAAATTAAATATTTTAAATTCATCAAGGCAATTCAGGATTATTACAGACTGTTGCTTGATATTGTTGCTGTCAAATCAAGTTGTTTATACATTTCAATGTATAAATTAATATAACTTTGATTAGATTTTTTACTGTTTAATGGAAAAGTTTCAGTTTTTTCTCTTTTCGTTTTTTTCCGTTTAAGGCTTGCGATGCTACTTCAGGTCGGTAAATTGTGTATATACAGAAGGTAATGGATATTTGGAAATGTATAACTGGATGGATCTTTTGATATAATAGTAAGTATTATGAACTAGCGAATTATAACGAGATTACAAAACCATTACATTATTTGAAAATATAATTATTTAACTCGTAAATGTAATTCATTACTGGTAAAGGTATTACAAATAACATAAAAATTAATTCCGAAAAATTATTAAATCAAGCAAGTTATTATTGTGAAATACTATTTAGTGTTATTAATTATTATTTACTGTTATTTTAAGTAATAGATCTATTGAGCAAATCTTGAAACACAGATTATATTGTTGATACCCACAATCCATATCTCATCAAGAGTGACTATATTAAACCGACATGCCTACAATACATGAGGCCATGAATCTAATTATTCCTGATTATGTTGTGCTATAGGCTCATATAACAACAATTATCAGCTATGTATACATTGATATGTTTCAATGCATGCTTTCAATCCAAACTAAATATACATTTATTCCAGACTAATTGATAAGATTACTCTACAATTATAGAGAAGATTACAAATAATCAAATGTTAAAAAAGTTTAATTGTATGCATCAATGGGTTAAAATGTAGATCGACATAGTCTATTTTGAATTTTCTTCAAGATATAGGCATGCAATGCCAGCTACGTAAATAATATTACGTACATCTATAACTATATATTTCTTCTGTGAAATTGAAATTGTGATATCATTATAATTATTTCTATTTTCAAATTATGTATTCGATTTTTTAACAGATTCAGGTAAGTACAGTTAACTATTTACTACATAAACCGAGATGTTGATACTCAAGACGTGTTCAAATAAAACGTGATTACACTTTATGTGCCTGTAAAATGAGAAACGTAGTAGTCATAAATTTGATCCAAAATTTAATGTGGTTAAATGATAGACTGTTAATACTTTTTTTTATATTAGGAACAGTCGTTATTTATAACCTGTACATAATAAATTTAAGAGTCATTATTGAATAATATAACTTTATGAAAAATTGTTAAAAACGCTACAGTGCCAACATGTACTACATGGAATAATATTTACCTAATAACAACTATATTATACAGAGCATGTAACAAACAAAATTGGTGTATCTGAATTGTCATAGTATCGATGTTTACGTAATACAAAAGTCAATTACCAATTTTTGTAAACAAAACATGACAAATATATTTACAAATAAATTTTACAAGAATTAAATTAATTATTCGTTAAATAGATAAATAAATAACTTTAAAATTGCAATAATAGATACCACAAAATATTTAATATTTGGCAATTTTTTTGAGTACCCCTGTCAGTCATTTCATTTTTTATTTGGAAATTATAAAAGATTCATCAAATTTTCCTTCAAGCGCTATTTTGGGCTGTAGGCGATATAATATTGTTGATTCAGAATAGTAGAATCGCACATAGTATGTAATTCAACTAAAGGTGTTATCGAAAAAAAATAAAAAACTTTTGAATTTTAATATGAAATTTAATAATATAATACAGACGAGAAAATGTAGAGCGAGCATCAGTATAAGGTTTATATATTATAATATATTTATTATACCTGCAATGTACGAGTACTTTTGAAAAAATTTAATATTAAACTTACATTTTTGTACATTATAGGTATAATACTTAATAAATTTAAACATGTGTTGTTGCTATGTATTACTACATATGTAATGTATATAAATAATATTTTAGAGTATACTAAATTACTATAATTAACTCCTTATATATTAATCATTACAAAATAAACTATCCAGCAAAATAGAAAAAATTTGCTTATAACAGCTTGTGTAGGCATCGATCCTAACACTGAAGCAGAATTTCCTCGTTGAATATATAAACTGATTCTCTGGATTAATAAGATACAGTGCAATGAACAAACCTAAGTAAGATACTGAGTGTAGTTATCAGTTTTTTTTTAAATTAATTTCTGTGCAAACCTACGCCGGTTAACCATGTAAACAAGTTTTCAAGGCTAATGTTAATAATAACTAAATATTATATGTTTAACTATTGTATTCCTAAATTGCATACGATGCATAAAAGAAAATAATTAAAAGTTTAATTTTGTTTGATGAGCCGGTTAAGAGGCACTTCACCTACTTTACTTAAACAGCCACCACAAAACGTAAGTACATCTATAAATTTAACCGATGTCGAAGCAGGCGGGGCATATAAATTAAACTGAAAAGCGACTGAAAAGCAATAGAAATTGAGTACAAATAATATTGCACTGAGCGACTTTTGCATTTTGATGTGCCTCCGCACCCAATAGGTCGCATTTAAACACATTTTTGGCCTCTTGTATTTTACTATTACAGATAACTGCAAAGTGTCTTTAATAAAATATAGCACTCAAAGATAAAAGTATATTTATTACGTACTTATTTCTATAATAAATATGTAGAAGCCGTCTGTTTATACAAATTTGCAGTAGCTGAATAATTTTATTCCATGGCAAACTAAAATAAAAAATTTGCATTTTCCAACATTTATACCTATCTAATATTGGGATTTTCATTCAAGTTAATAAAATAATTCTTAGGTCAAATGACCTGTAAAACTTGCCGATTTTAACATTAATTCTACTGAAATGACAAATGTCGTGAATTGAAATTCGATGATGCGACCAAAGTATTAAACTTACCCCTCATTCGACATTCAGAATACATATTATAGAATACATTAAAGGGATAACTTATTTATTTTAAATCAGTACTTTTCCATAAAATTTTAATAAACTTTTTATTTAATTATCTAAACATACCTTGCAAAATAAAAATTCTGAAGAAAACAATTTTTTTTAATTAATTTTTTTTTGAGAGACATTTTTAACGATATCATTTTTGCATCCGTTGAGATATCCCGTTATTCTTATTTGAAAATTTGAAGTTTTTAAAATTTAGTGCAAACTTTTCAAAATGTCAATATTTCGGGGGAATGCCAGTATCACCATTCGATTCATCATGTGGATTTTTGTGATTAAATTTTTTATTCAATCTTCCGTTTTCATCAAAACTATATGATACAGGTGCTCCGCCTTACCCTGTATATAAGTGAAAACAGATGAAAAAATAAATTAAACAGCATCATACAGATCGTACATTAATAAGTGGAAGAGTCGAATAGCCGTATTTCCATAAAAATAAAAAATGCCAAACATAAGATACTGATTATAAAGCTATTGGATATCAAGGATAGCTTAGTGAAAGAGGTCCATTTGTTTCTTTTACCTTTTTTTCCCCACACTTTTAATGAATGGATCTGCTTCGAAAACACTTTGAATTTGTAACGTTAAATCTCTGATAAGTTCTTCCTAACTCAAAAAAATGTACTTTTATCTTCTTTTAAGTATTTTTAACTAGCAACTTTTAAGTGTCTTTATTTTATCTCACATTTAGATAAATCATACTTTAATAGAATATAAAAAACCGGCCCCAAGTTGTAAATCAGTCCTTGGCCTGCTCAATGAACTAATCAAATGTCTCAAATAATAGCAATTTTATGTCAATTCTAATGCATTTGAAATTATTTAAGAAAAAAAAGGTAGTGCAATTTGCGATATTGAAGTTGTAAAAAAGTATTTTTGGGGATTTCCGAATATAATAAATTATTGAAGAGTTAATTATTGATAACTTTTATTATGTATAAGAAGTCTGAAGTACGTATTCACAATAAGGTTAGTTTTTTTATTCAGTTGAAAATCCAAATTCTATGAAAATTGTAGAACTTCAATTGTTTTGGCACATTTAGGCGAGATATTTCTTTAAAATCATTACTAAATCAATTGCTGGTGGAGTCAAAGAGGTCAAAAATTTTTAATTATCCAAAAAAATTGTGATTAAAATTTAGCGAGGCACAAAAATAGATTTTTAAATTTGATTTAGGTATTCTTTTGGAAATACGGCAAAATAAAATAATTTTATGAAACGTTTGGAAAGTGGAGCGTAGTTTTAAAATTTAAAATCGGTTGATAAATAAGAACTCTAGGGTCGACGGAAAAAATTTTCCTACCATTTACCTATGCATATGTATTGCTCTGACACTGCTTATGTATAATAAAATGGTTTAATCTCATGAACACAGTTTTTAATAGTAATATTTGTTTGAATTCTTAATTTTTTTCTAAAAGGGTAATCTATGGTCACAATTTTTCAAATTACAAATTTTATTCAAAGGGATTATGAGACTATGGGTTGATCTGCTTCGCAGAACTAACGTGAAGATTCGACCGATTATTACTGGCTGGTTTATTATAAAGCCAATTTTTTGTTTCATTTATATCGAAGCATAATAGAAAGCAATTATTTGATTTTGTTTTCATTTGTTAGTTTAACTTACGATTTGAAAGATTTTACAAGAAATACACAATTTAATGATGAAAAGTAATTTTTTGTAAATAAGCTTATATCAAATAAGTAATAACCTTAGAGGATTTCATTTTAAAGAATATTATATTATATTACATCAAAGCAAACCCGGAATGCAAAGAAAAATAGTGCAGTATTCAACATAATGCAGAAAGGCGATTTTCTAAAATTGATTTAAGTACATAGTTAGTATTATTACGAGTTCTACAGTAAACATTTCAAAATGCTATTATTTTAAATCAAGTTTATGTAAAGAAATTTGAAAGAACTGAATGTCTGTAAATATAAATGTACATTTAGATGCTTTGTAACGTGAGCTTATCAACAATTACTCTACAATTTTTAAGATAATATAAAATGTTTAAATCCTTTTTTCTTAAATAAAAGATTAATAATATAATATAACAAAAATCGGATGTGACCATGCCCATGACTTTAACATACTTTTACTAAATATTTTTAATAAAAATAATTTGTAATAATAAAAAGATTTTCATTAACTAATTTCAACCAAAATTTAATAAAGATACGAAATACCAAATTTAGTTTTAAAATTCCTATTACATAGTTTTTGAAATATTAAATAAAAACTAATATTAAATAGATTTAAAAAAATTTTAAAAATTAGTTTCCATAAACAAATTTTAACCAAAAACTAATCAACTCTAAGTCTCAACTCCAAAACAAACTCCAAATTTAGTTTTGAAGTTTATATTAGTTTTTGCAAAATTTTACAAACAAATGACATTTGAAATCATCAAAATAATAATCATTTAAGTCAATCACTCTAATTATAATGCTATTTTGGACAAATCTGTAAACTGTATTGAAATTTAAAAAGGACATACAGTAACTTTTGAATAAACGTAGTTGACAATGGGAACTTGTTTAAATTAACAACTTACCGAAATAAATCTGATAATAAAACTATTTTAGTGTGTTATACAATTCCTTCTGTTATCTGAGATACATATTTGCGAGTATATGCTTTGAAATTTTAATTAACCTGTTACAATAACTAATTATTAGCAAGAAGCACATTATATAAAAACTCGATGCTCACTTGGTATAAAATCTCTATTAGGTAGTTGTGCTCGAAGTAAATAACATAAAAAGTAATGTAATCTTAAATTTTACAGTGTCAGATATAACTTTTGAAAGCAATTTAACTTTTCAGTTTTATTTATTGTTTTTGTAAAGTTATATTTCTGTACCTGTCAGCTTGATACTTAAATAGAGTTTCCAGATAAAATAATGAGTGAAAATTATATTATAAAGATTCTATTAAAAACTTAAATTGACGTTGCAGAACAGTACTTTTTAAATTAATACTTCATTAGTTAGATGTGACATTTATGTAACACAATTTGTAATTTTACTTTGTTTACAAACTAAAAGAAAAACTAGCGCTTTTACGTAAGTTCGAAGAAAAATTTGATTAAAACTGTATCAAGTCTCTTCAAATTTCAAGTGCTGCAGACATCTGGAAACATTTACATATTTAAAACAGATACTGTCGGAGCTTTAAAGTAACTGACAACTTTAAGTTGTTACAATTTTTTGAATTGTTATTGTATTGCATAAGGCAAATGTGGATGTTTAATCAAATATTACTTAACACGAATTACGTACTTGATGTTCATAACACGTTTTTTTATTGGCATGGCCTCAACTTTAACTTTTGGCTCACGTGGATCAACAAATGATTTTTAGCTTATACAATAATTCTTAATTTATATACAAAGTTAATGTTAAGTGGAATTTAATAAGCGCATATTTTTATTTAATGGTTTTAGTCCTAGTTTTCAAATCTCAAAATGATTTATATGCGTGTACTTAATTATCAAAGAAAAGATAAACAGTTGTTCATTAACTGTTCTTGCAAATAATTTAAAAATAATGTAACATATTTTTACAGTGTTGCTCTCCAGAGTATCCAGAAAACAAGTTCAATTAAACTTTATAATTAAAACTTCTCTAGGGGCTAAATATATGTCTCTTAAGATAAACAATAGCAAACATTCCTTGTAGATTATCAAACCAAACCTCTATCTTGAAGCTATAAAATTCAAATAAAGTAAGAATTTGTATATATTTACATAAAGCACGCAACGCAAAGCAGAAATACAATTTTAAAAAGTCATGGTGTTTAATATTAACAAATTATATACGGTTATAACCTATCGACAAGATTAACCCTTCAACCAGTAGATAACGATGGTTTTATGTCTTAGAAATATTTTCTTAGTGCTGTCGTTATTGCAATGCTGAAAGCATTTGGATTTTAACTTTAAACGATCAAGTTTTGTTGTGAAAAATATCCACAGAAAAAGACACCTGTACGGGAGAACAGGGCGTCCCGTCCCAACTAGCAAGAAAACGTGAATTATTAAATATACCACAAAAGTTAAGGGAGGCGAGGTCTAAAATATATAAAATTTGCTAAAAGTTTTTTTTGGGAAGATTTTCAGTGTGGATTTTTGAGCTAAAGCCGTTGAAATTGTTTTTGTCGAGTAAAATACAACTTTCAAAGCAACGTAATATTTACTCATAGAAATTATAAAGGTTTAATTACACAAATTTTACAAGAAGAAAATGGTTAAACATCAAACCGTTTTAGAATTTATGAGGTAAAAAAACATCAAATTTTCGTCGACTCATCCTAGAACGTGTTCCTCTCCATATGTACACTAGAGTGAAAAGTGCTAGAGACTGTAGAGTGCTAAAAATTTAGTTTCCAGCAAATATTTCGTTACAATTAGTCAATGTAACATTAATTAGAGAAAATTGACCTTTAACAGAAAGTAAGAAAATTTATTTATTTACTATCTTTACTATGCGTGTGTTGAATACTTTGTCTACTTTTGAATTCTTTATTTAATTTAAATGATGAACTTAAACTAAACTTTAAATTGCAAATACCGTCTGTATTTACCGTTATAATAGTTTTTGAACAATTAATTTTATTTTAATTTAACTGGATTATAAACATTAAATGTTTTAATTAGTAAATTGAAGTAAATTAACGAAAAGTAAATTAACTTAACTATAAAGTTTATTACTATAGATAATGCTTACACATCAAACATCCTTCGAAAGATTTAATAGTTTCAGACTAATTTCATCTTAAAACTTAATTTGTTAGTAAGTGAAGACAAAAACAATTTTACCAATTTCTGTAACAAGATAATTCCTTCCAATACAAAGATAGCGTGATGGCCAAAATTTCTTGTTGATTTACAATTATTATCATTATGTGAAGATAAGCCAGCTTTCACTAAATGTTTTTGCTAATATTATAATATACAAATTTTGATACTATGTAGTTAATATTACTTATAGGAAAAATTACTTTAGTATTTGGTATATTAATCGTATTTCTTTGCAGAATAAATTAATTTAGTAAATAAAGAGAGAAATTGGTTGATTCTTGAATTTTTAAAAGTCTTATTAAAAGTTGTAATTAATTAAAATCAATCACCCAACGAGTCAATATTTTGACACTTAATTTTTTAATTTTTCTTAACTTCTACAAAATTTATTGCTTTGTCTTGACGGTGTTATTAAAACTTAATCAATTTGTGGTAAATAAAGCTTGAATTGGTAACTGTTGCGTGCTATAGAATTTCTAAAATGCATCTGTCAAGTTTAAGAAAGCTATGTAGGGGAACTTTAGTTGATGATGTTGGACATCAAGTTTTCGGTTAAAATTGAAATAAAATTTTCGAAATTGTTCTCGTGCTTAATATATAAATAATTTTTATTTTGTAATTACACGCATGTAAGTATTATCGTGCTTAAAATTGGCATATAACTCATCCTTATCAAGTATCAGATGAGATAGAAACCCGTTTGTGCAAATAAAACTAGGCTGCCGAGAGATAAGCATAAAGTAAGATTAATGTTGGTGGAATTCATTACTAAATAAGTGTTAAGATGGTTCCACGTTTTGAAAAATTGTAGTTAATTGCGATGGTTACATGAATATTTATGCCGCGGATAATACTGAACAAAGAAAGGGTTGAAAATGTAAATATAATATTTTTTAAAGAGGTTGACTAATTTAAACAAAAATAAGATTCCAATTTGTAGAAAATTTAATTTTAGATGGAACAAAGCATTCTTTGTTAACTTTAAAAATTTCTGTGATACGAGTCGTTTGTCACATAACTCTTTACGTATTCAAAAGCTTCAGAAATGCACTTCCGTAGAATCAACTAGCACAATTACGTTTTCTTTTGCATCCTACTGCATCCATTGCTTTAATAAACAAAATATTTCATGTTTTGTAGCTTTTCGCATATTATAAAGTCGTTTCAAATATGTACATAATTCTACGTTCTACAAAGTGTCATATCTATACCACGCCAGGTCTATAGAAAGCCAGCCGTAAGAATTAATACGAAACGGAAATTTAAAATTTAATATTGATATACAGGTCGACTACCGCAGACTGACCTATCTTAGATGATACTAATTTAATAATTATTTAATTTTCTTTAACCGATTTTAAGAGACTAACCAAATTGTTCCAATTGCATTGTATATTTGGATACCTATAATACCGTTTTCATTTTTTAAATATATGATAACAGTAAATTATTTTTTATTCTACCGTAACTACATCAAATAAAAGTAGATAGATAGACATATGTATCAAGTTCGTATACGCTTGTACTTATGCCACAACAGCCGAAACTCAACAATTCACGAGTTTGACATTATCAAACATTATTAAAATAAAAAGTGCCATTTAAAAATTTTACTATATTTTTATAACTTCTGTGGCGTCATATTAACGATCAGTTTTCATTTAACCCGATCCAGAGCAAGACTGGACTCCGTTTTGTCTTAATATCTGGCATCCCTAATCCATACTATTTGCAATTTCAACTACCTTCTATAAAACTTTAAGTACAATTGAAAATTGTTTTGCTGGTTTCTCATGAAACTTAAAGATATGTTCTACTTGGTGTTTTGCTACACAAAGTTATTTAAGTGATCCCAACTTTGGCGAACAGTTTTTTAAAAGAAAATGCAGTGTATAGTGGTAGTGTTTTTAAATAAAACATGATTGTGAATATTTTAGAATACTAATTATCTACTTTTACGCATAAGTAAATTTATTAATGTCAAATTAAAGCAAGGGTGTTCAACAATATTCTCAATTTATATAAAATGATTGATCGACGTCGGCAGCGTCAATTAATAACGAAGTATTTGAGTTTCCAAAAACACGGTTCGTTTCAAACAATGATACGAGCAACAATTGCGTATAATCTAAAAATTTTATTTTGTTGGCAAAAAGTATGAAAACAATCTTAGCAACACAATAGAACAGGAAGGTGGGCCATGCAGATTAACTTGATTATATAAAATAACTTCCAATATTAAAAGATCAAATAAGTTTGTGAAAAAAAAACGGAGAAACAAATTGAAATTTATTTTAAGGACAACGTAAAATAAGTAAGACGTTTTAGTTAAAGCATAATATTGAAATAAAGTATAATCTTTTAAACCGGAAGACTATAAAAGGCTGGAGTGCTTTGCGTTCTTGCAGTAACAGATCCAGATTATGAACTTCCTTCGGCGTGCAATGTGAGGAAGCACTAGGTTTCATAATATGGTGGGTGGGCTGATGGCAAGGGAAGTCCCGGTTCTGACGTGAAAGGAAACTGCACTTCGCGTTATGCTTATGACAAATGACTGTTATTTAACAATGAAAACTTACTCACTTCTTTTCGTATTTAGACTTTAGCTCCATCTCTATTTCTCTATAATGTAACATGAATTATATCAGTCTGAAGTTATAACATTTTTTTACAAAAGTCTTAGAGTCGCACAATCTATGTGAATTATGCTTTTAAAATTTTTGTAACTGCAAATAACGTTTCCGCGCAAATTTTAACCTTGTACAAAAATTGTAAATGTAAGTGGCATTTTCTCTGATTAAAAGATACCTTCCACTCGAGGTCACTAAAAATTTAATTATGAAAATTAAACGCTCTTGACATCTTAGCTACTTTTTGTTTTTACTGTAAAATATTGTTGCGCAATCTATTATTGAAGTTTAACAAATCTCCGTCTAAAATAATTAATTTATTCAATTCTAAAGCTAAGAAATAAACGCGTCAACTTGAGTTGCGATATGAAAATTTTATATTTTCCCAAGGTAGACAAAATAACTACGTTATCGTAATAATGCAGTGATGTGCTCGAAGAATTTCTACAGTAATTTCGTCTTTGTTATTAAATTATCTGACAACTTTTCCCTACTGAACTTCGCTTTATCTGCGTTTTCCACTTCACTGGAATCGGGTCGGGTGCGCTCTTCTTTTGGAGGCTTTTCCACTTTCAGGTGAATCCAGCCAGGATAGAATTAGAATACCATAATATTAAGCTTTAGACGTTAAAATTTAAATTATGAATACTAATTCGATTTTCCATAGTTTTCAGAACATTCAACATTCAAAATTTTATAAATATGATTACACAAAATTTGTAATAAAATTTGGGGTTATTAAAATTTTGCAATTTATTATAAAACGTCACAATCTTGTAATGATTGCCGGTTATATAGTTTAGTGATTTATTAAGTATGAATACGAAATGGTTCAAGTATAACTAGGAAAACAAACTTTTTGCATATTCATAACCGGTAGAGAACATTTTGTTTATCCAATTACTAGTATGATGCATGGCACACTATAATCACAGCAAATTGCAGTTTGCATAATTCTTGCTTAAATACTTGATGAACCATTGTTTGTCATAAATTAAAATAATATTATACTGATATTTTGCTTAGCTTAACCCTTGCTTGCTTAGTTTAGCTTAGAATAAATAGGTACTAAAATTTGAGAATTTTATTTAAAAAAATTAGTTTTATGATGGTACAAAATTTCAAAAGTTTAAAATTTTTGTATATGTAGAGTGTAAAAGTACTACGTTTGAGCATTGACGAAACTTGAAATAAGTTTGAAGGTAGCGTTTTTAAGTTAATTAATATTTTATTCTAGCCTAACCACTCCAACATTTCAAACCAAAAGAGTAGCAGTATAGAAGCTTTGGATTTGCGGTCATCAGAGTTCCAATTTTGTGATTAAATGCACTTGACTATTGGAAAGTACCATAAAATAGAGCTGCATTGCCATATCAAACCATGTTTTAATAAATTTATTTAATTATTGTATTCTAGCGACTTAGAAAATTTACCTTTTCCTCTTTCGTACTGAATTGTCTTTTCAAAAAAAAGTATCGTATGCACCTGTTAAAAGGAGTAAAAATGCATTCGAATAAAATTTCGACAAATTTGATTTGTATCAATTGGTGTCTACTTGTTAGATTTTCATTGGCCTATCACTTCAACTATTTTTTTTCAATTATATCAATTTGTTTAATTGCAAGAAAAGTATTTTTTCCAATGTTTAGGATTACGCAGCACTGAAAATTAAAAATTGGTTTACTTTTTCTCACAGAAATTGTCTACATTTATTTAAGTAATTTGATGCACAATTTCAAAAGGATAAATCGACGGATTGAATTGGTAAGATCAACCGGGAAGGTGTACTTCGATGAAAATTGACACGACTAGGGTCCAAAAGTATTAGATCAATTTCTTCCTTAAATCACATCCACCTTAGCGTATAAGTCAATTTAATTGCCTAAAATTATTTTATCAAGAAGAAAGTTATAGATAAATATTACTTTATAATTTTTTTTATCGTAATTACCAATTTAAATTAAGAAAAGCAATACAACACTGTTTAAATTTAAAAATAAAGTTATTGTTCTTAAAACAGTCGATTTCAAATCAATAGTTTCAATTATTATTTTTACGGCGTACAACTTCATTCAATAAAAATACCTATAATTTTATTACTATTTCTTGTAACATAACACAAAATTGTTATGAGTTTTGTATAATTTAAGAATCACTCAATAAAATTTCATTTATATCGCATTTATTACCTTATAAACCCTAATGGTTATTAACAACTGCTGAAGACAACGATCTGAGATGTTCTGAAGTACTCACCCACGCAATTTCTAACCGTGCCAACATCGTTAAGTTCGTGCCCTTTTGATTTAATACGATTTGCCCTAATAAAATTTTATTTTGTATTTCTTAATTAAACTTTTTTTATAATTCCCCTTGCCACAGTAAAAATTATGTATAGCAATCATATGAAACGCGTAATTTCTCAAAAGTTTTATTTAGTTAATAACTAGGAAGGATGTCATTTATGGAAAGATGTCAAACTGTAGCTTTAATTGTAGAATAACATTACATACATTGTATTGCAAAAAGAAGTGACGCCGAGCATAATAGTTCTAATATTTATTAAAATATGATAATCTAAATTGGGAGATTCTGGCCATTCTTTTAAATCTTAAAACTGCAGTAAATGGTTTGGGGTTACATCACTCAGTAAAATTAATTTTTTTGTTTTTTTTTAATGATCCGACTATATTTTTGGATGCTGGTATATCTGTCCACGTGGTGGCTTCATGTATTTGGAGTCGTTATTTGTTTTTAAATTGGACAGTATTAGCCAGCGAGTATTAACCCCATGTGTAGCGTTATCATGTTTGTTTTAGTTTTTATGATTGGGTGACTGAATGGTAGAAGTCGATCGATATTTTTTTGTATGGAAGAGAGGTGCGTCTTTTCTAAACGTTGGGGGGTCTGTAAAGACTTTGCTGGAGCTCTTACGGTACAATCGTCCGTTGGTCATCGTCGTTTGACGGAGTTGTATATGGTCTACCGATTTCTCAGACAAGGTGCGTTTCCCAATTTTCCGGTGGGCCGATGATGCCATGGATGGGGCTACCGATTTTTGTTTAGTTACCCAGAGCGTTTTCCTCATCCGCTCTCAGATGGTTTATTTATTAATCGACAGACGTCGGATTTAATCGTTGCCATATATTTCGTTTGATAAATGTTCAAGGTTGCGTGTGATAACGAATTGCCAGGCGTTCATTGACATTGATTAATAAGACCCATTACAGGTATTTCTCATTTGTTTAATAAGATTTTTTTGCTTTCTTTAGTTTTAGATTTTTCACTTATGCAAAGCCGGAGAAATATACCAAAGTTAGAAGGATTCCCAATGACAAAGGACAATTTTGACAAGGTGAATACAATTCTCTTGTGTGGAGCTGAGTGAGTTGTAAAAATTTCAGAGTGTGCAATGCTCGTTATTCAATGATAAAATCCTGTAGGCATTTGCAGTCATTTTTGTGTCGACTGTTATTGTTTAGTCGACGGGCAGTTCTTTGTTGCATCGCAGCGAGTTATAATTGTTTGCTTTTCCCCGTCAGGGAATTAAAACTGAAATTTTGGTTTGGCCGCTTTTCCATCCTCAATGAAAAGCGGCATTGATTGTTTGATTTTGTAAACTTCAGCTTGGATTCACTTTAACTTGTTATGTTTTATGTTTGTATGTCTCATATTATGATACGTACACACGCCTTCCATTTTTTTGGAGATAATAAATTAAAACGATTAGATCTGTGTTTTATTATTCGTCCTCTAGATTACCTGTATGAATTCACGGCTCTCGCATATCGTCGGAGCTTAGCCAATGCACCTCTCATTTTTCTCTTAACTACCTAGTGGTTGGGAAAGGGAAAACTGTTTTAAGATTTTTATTGTTTACAGTTTCAATAGCCATAATAGATTATAACATATTATTATGTATAGGTAAAACCTATTAGAAATTAAATTTGAATGAAAATCTGATGAGGAGAGGAAGAGGTACTCAATCTAATTGTATTAATATTTTTAAATAAATACTATCAGGTATGCCTTCAAAAGCGTTAATAATAATACAGAGAATCAATTATTAGTTGATAGCACAAAATAGTTTCAAACATTATTATTTCATGTTAATGCATCTGTTTGCTGCTGAAATAATTATTTAATTAGTTAAAATCAATAATAAACAGATTTGTGAAAGGTTATAAATAATTCTCATAGAAATCTCATACATTTGCAATATTGTTGAGTTAGTTTGTGTTCATTATTCAAAATTTGCACATGAATTTGAATAAAACTCAAAGGTCATACAAAATATGATGTATTATTGTTAAATTTAAAATAAAATAAAGTGTAATACTCCAGAAAATCACTTTTATACACAAATTGTATTTTTTTAGGAAAAATAAACCATTTTTGACAATTGTGCTTATATAAATTTTTACATATTAAATTATATTTGGAGGTTTAATCTGAATTACTCAGTCTTATGGAAGAATGAATTACAGTACTGTGTAAAAGTCTTAGACCACCTTAAAATATTGAAGAACACTGAAACCTGTTGAAATTTTTTTGAAAATGACCATAACACAACCTTTTAGGTAAGAAAGTGATTCGTTTTACTATTTTAGTATATCAAAAATACTAAGTATTAAGGGCTTTACGGCCTTGATTATATTCTAGCTTTTTTCAATCTCTTTTATACGCTAAAATAGCAGGTAAATTTTATTAAAATTACATAGTAGATACTAATAATTACATACAAAAAAGTGTTGAAAAAAATCGGTCAGATGTAATTTTGATAAAATTTACCTGCTATTTTAGTGTATAAAAAAGATGGAAAAAAGCTAGAATGCAATCAAGGCCGTAAAGCTCTTATACTTAGTATTTTCGCTTTACTAAAATAGCAAAACGAATCACTTTCTTACCAGAAAGGTTGTGCTATGGTCATTTTTAAAAGAATTTTAACGTATTTCAGTGTTTTTCAATATTTTAAGGTGGTCTAAGACTTTTACACAGTACTGTATAACTCAAAACCTTAATTAATGACTACATGACTATGATTATTTAAAAAAAACGCATGTATAATGAATATTACTCAATAGGAGTAAAAAAAGATATTTTTAAACATTTGAAAATTCAGCAAGTTCATGTTCAAGAAAAAAACTTGTTTTTAAGTTTATTAATTTTTTATGTTGTTTTTTTAAGTTTATTTTATGATATAATATTAATTTATGTACGTTTCTATGTTATATTAATAATCGAGAAAAATTTATATTCTATTCAACACTCGAGGGCAAACTTTTTTAATTGTTAGTAAAAAAAATTTTAAAAATGAAACAGAATTCAATTTAATGAAGTAAATTATTTTATAAACATTTGTTTTAAAGCTATTTGTTATAAAGTTATAATTTTTAATTATAATATAGTAATTATAACTATGTCTGATAAAAACATATTATAATATCGGCTTTGTAAATTTTAATAATCTATTCTACTATTATTTTTATATCATACAACTAATAATAATTATTATCATATTATCAGTTCAAGTATAATGAGTTTGTTAAAACTGTAAGAAAACCCACAAGTATAAAGGTATAAGCTTGCTCAACACTAAATAGAAAATTAACAATTATAGCAGATTGTTTGCTAGCAAAGGAACAAATAGGTTTTATAAAACTATTGGAAGAAGTGATGTAGGAAGACCGAGACAAAGATGTAATCCAGAACAGGTTATTTCCCAATCCTTAAAATGAAGAAAAAGAAAAATTTAATTTGTACCGATAAAAACTTTAAAAAAACTTAAAAGTACACTTAGCTTGTTAATTTTTAATTTAATATTAATTTTATAAGCTAAATATCTGTATTACTTTGCTTAAAAAGTTACGTGTAAGTTTTGTATATCCCATAATGGTTTTATCTAATTTATTGTTAACCGTTTAACTGGGAGATTTTTTCAATATCCATTAAATCGGTGAGTTATTACATTAAAAAGGTAATGAAATTCTCTAAATAGACTTCAGTATGTTAATTTTATTCGTGTAAACTTTTGTGTCCAAAGGTTTTATTCAAATTTTTGTGCTTTTTTGTTGCCTTTCTGAAGTCATAAATGGGAACTTCCAAATAATTAATGGTTATTGAATAATTCCTTATTGAGTTATATTTTTGTCATTAATTGGTTATAAATGTATAAGATTAGTAATCATGCAAAGTTGAAAAAGAATAAAGGCTCAAAATATTCAAGTACCTACATAATACATATTATTATAATATATAGGTACTTAAATATGCATTCGATCGACTAAGCTATTTTTCTTACTTTTTGATTCAATGTAAACCTAATGGGTATAATTTATCATATTTGATGAATATGAAAATGTCAAATAACAATTCTTATTAGGTGTAACAGAGTGGCACAGTAGAAAATAGTCCTGGGTTTGAATTCTGCTTTTTCTTTCTAGATGGGCGTAATGACCACAGCTATTAAAAAGCTCAGTTAAATAAAAAAAACCTTCATGCTAATGTTAAGATTGTTGGTATTGTAAGCAGTGTATATCGAAAGGTTGATTTGCATTCAAACAGTAAATACGTTTCACAGACCCAACACACAATTTTTAAGGGTCGATTTACTTTGAAATAGTAAATACATACGTATCACAGACACAATACACAAACAAGGACTGAAATTACAACAAATGCTATTTTTTATGTTCCAAAACATTTCAAGTACAATTACCAAAAATTGTATAATTTCCAACTTATTAGGTTTAATTTTTGTATAATTTTGAAAACTGCATAACAGTGTGCTAGGAAGCTTTCGCAATTTAGTAAAATAAAAGACAAAAAAGTATTAAAGTAAACAGTTTTCGAAGAATATTAAGTAAGAAAAATAAAATAAAACGAAGCTATTCGTTATCACTTCTGAAAAGCTCGTCAAAAGACTTTACCAAGTTAAATATTTGAACACAACTTGTAGTTAGCAAGGTTAAACGCTTGTGAGTGCTAGATAACCAACCAAATTTATTCTGCACCTTGACTCACCTTTGCCAAGACGTGAAAAGAAAATACTCATTTACATATTAAAGATTTACTGGCTCTTTTCGTGCCCGATACGCTTTCATAATTTTCTTTACTTTTAGTGAAAACAGGTAGGTGCTATATTGTACTATATTAATAAAATATTAAAATTTTTTAATCAACCGTTTACTTTATTCCTAAATTTTTTACTTTTGTGTGAGTTTAATTAAAAAGATATTCCAGCACTTCTCCTAAAAGAAAAAAAGAACTGTAAATGGGTTAGTGGTCTTTGAAAGCTTAAAGGTTCAAATTTCTCACTTATAATTTACAGAACGTAAAGTTGATGGTAACAATTGGAAATAATTTTTCTTTTGTGAGCTAAGAGGCAATGTAAAATTTAAATTATTCTTGAAAATTTATAACCGTGGAATAAAATTTATGGGAAAGTAATTTTAAAATTTGAAAATAATTTTAAATAATTTTTACAGAGATGACTTTGATTTATTTTCATATTTTTCATGCACTTAGGAAGATAATGCAAAGTAGGTATACATGATGCGGCAAAATACTTGATTTAGGTGTGAAGTTTTTAAAATTGAATTTTCATAGCTAAAATTTAATCCTAGAAATTTAATAGTAAACCGATAAATTTAGTGCCTATAGTGTACAATGAACTTTTATCATTTTCAAAACTGCATCTTAAATAAGTAATATAAATTTTTAACATAAGATCGAATATCATTACTGCAAAACAACAAAATAATTCTAAAATATTAAATATTTTTTTTCTCTTCAGAAATAAATATAATATTATGATAGCTGCTGTTTGTTTAACATTAAAAATCAGACTTTATTTATCTAGCTCAACTTATAAGAAGTAATGGAAAATAACAATTATATTGTTATAAGTTTGAATTTTCTTTTATAAACATTAAGCATTCTTGTAATTTTATGATGCATGAAATGCTTTAGTCGACTTTCTAATTACCAAAGCTTCGACAGAGCGTAAAGATAAAATAATGCGCTCCTTCAAAGAAAATTTAAAATATTGTAATATTTAATTAACATCCTTTATTTTCTGAGCTTGTTGATATGCTTTGTAGAAAATATGCTATAAGGACGTTTCGTAAAAGTTACTCGAACAGTAATACTAAAATGTTGTGAATTTTATACATTTTTGCTGTGTACCAAAATATGAAGAATTTTTAATAGCAGTTTACGTAACAAGACAAGAAAGGAAATGTTTAATGAATGAGAACGAGAAATGTTGCTACGGGTTTAGAATACCAGGTTAATATGCCTTTAAATTGATAATAATAATTCATTTATAGTTAACGTAGAGCACTGTCATGTAACACACACGCCTACAAAAGCTTTGGATGGCAAGACCAACTTGATTAACTTGCAGTTTTGGCGGAATATCTAAAAATTCATTTATTTTACTGTAGATTTCATGATGATTTTCATTGCAGAAAATTTCAACAACGATTTTTGCTTTTGGGTTGTACGAACAGGAAAGCCTATGCAAACTTTTATTATAAATACTATATAATTATACAAAATTAAAGAGAAAACTATATTTCTAAAATAATTGTTGATATTTGAGTTACAAATGATTTCTGAGCTGTTGACAAGTTTAATGAATTATTTTAATTTCTAACAAGAAACATGTTTTATATAATTAAATTTAATTGAATGTTGAATTAATGAAATTCGACAAGAATATAAAGCTTCGCATAGATCAAAGCCATTCAGAAATGGTAAGAATGAAAAGGAAGACTGAAGAACAAATTTTTATTTTTACATTTTTAAATAGCAGGGTTCTAATTTAAATAGATTATTTTTTAAATTGAATAAAAAGGTTATTAAGAATCCGCTTCTCGTTATTAAAATATAGAACATTTTTGAAAGAAAAATTTTAATTTTGTACCTGACACTTTGTGCCTGAGAATTTATTCACGTTTATTTTGCATTAAAATAGGTTTATTTAAGATCAATATATAAAATGCATTTTACATAGTATGTGCAAGCAGTAGAATTGGTTTCTAGTGTATACTCGTATAATATTTGAAGATATAAAATATAGAGATTACATAATTTGTACCAGCAATCTAAGCTACTCCTGCATAATTAATTTTACAATATTCGAAAAACCCAAAATATTATAATATATAGAATTTACGTGTACTTTCCTGCGGTGCTTTATGCGGTTGCGAGAAACTAAGAGACAACTCGAAAAATTATTATGTTTTGAGAGTTTACTCTCATTCTCTCAACTCGGATTAAGTTAAACCAGTCTCTAACCTATCACATAATTTAAATCTCTAAGTGACCTTTTGGTGTTTATTTTTTCGCAGTTTCCTTGAAACTACTAGCCTTAAACTCTCTTTAATGCCCGTAACTTGTTCCATTTTTCTCCTTTCCTTTTCCATTTCTCTATTAATTCTGGTTAGTACGGAAAGTGACTTTTGTTTCTTTATTCTTCATATTATAATTTTCTTCTTATCATATTTTGTCATATTCTTCATCAGCGATGCGCTTAACGCTCTGGTTTGATGATCTTTTGTTATTATTATTAATTTTTTATTTTAGCATATAAAAGTGACTGATTGCTACTACAGAGGGAAAGCTGTATTTTTTAATTTTAATCAAAATCACGTATAAGCAGTAAATTGTGGACTTTAATTGAAAATGTTTCGACAGATCAATAATTAATGCAATTTTTAATCTGTAATTGTTTTTACTAAATTTACTTTCTAATTGCAATTTTTTATCTCTCTGTACAATACTTGGTTTCCTTCCTTTTCCGGAGTTTGAAAGCACAAAAAATAAAACAATAAATCACAACCTCACACAAACATTGAGGGTACGTGATCATCTAACCTTCAATGTAGTATTATTCGACAGGTTGGTACATATAACTTATTTATTATTTGTGTTTCTAAAAATCTTTTTTTCGCAATTCGAAATTCCAAAATAATTTTGTTTTATACAATCTTCCAAATTTAACAGTACTTTTACATACAGCGCAATTTCTTAGAAAAAATTTTGAAATTAGGTTCAACATAATTTTTTTCTATTCTTTCTATTCTAAACATATTTTATTTAATTTATATAGTATACTTAAAATATTCGTATATTGTACGTAGTTTATATGCTATACCCACATACATTTAATATAATTTCAATATGGTGCGATTTTGAATAGACGTTTGATAAAGAGGTAAACATTTAAAATAATTTTTTTGTAAGTTAAATCACGTACGTTGAAATCCTGTAATAGATTTTTTATGAAATCCGTCTCAACATGAAACTGTAAGGTTTTCAATTTAATTGTAATAAAATTTTTCTAATTAAAAGGGACTAATATAATAATCAATATTTTGTTTAATACGTAAGAACATTAACTTGATTTGCCGTTTATAAAATATTTTCCACATTTATATAAAATTGTATGGATTTTAATAATTGCCTACAATTTATAATACACAAAAGAGAATAGCAGTGCTGCTTAATCAATTCTTTGTAATAACAAACACCGTTAATAAAAAATTACAATTACAATTTATATCAGTTACAAGAAATTTAAAAGTAACTTCAAAGACATATAAACCCATTTATTTTATTGTTAAAAAGTTACGATTCCAATAATAGTAACATTTGACGTTACATAAAATTTTCTTTTAAGTAAAAACGTTTTAGTTGTTAAATCAATAAAAATATGAATTTTCAATTCATATGACGTAAAAAATAATAAAAGTTGTATATATGCTGAAAAATGTTTTATCACCACGTTCGTAGACTTTTATACCTATTTTCATTCGATTGAACACTAAAAAACGAATCAAAAACTCAGTAAAGCAATATATAGAGGTGAAAAACCCGGGACAATCCCCCAATACAGTTGTCCACTTGACAGATGGTTCTATTCATGGAAATATATGCAAATTTAAAAAGCTTTCTTCATTTTTCCTTTCTTAAAATATAGATATTCCACATGAACCTTGAGAACGAAGATTACAAAGACTCGGCACTGCATTCAATTTTAAGAGTGCGTTCGTTGTGTAGAAAACGCTATTTCATGATCACGACGCGCTTATAAATTTTATTAATGATTTTTATATATTTTTTGAAACCTGTATTACTTAAACCGCTTATTTTAATCCCTTCAACAAGTTAGCTTTTGATATTACATGGTATTCATAACAAAAAAGTCAATAATGTGCACTGGAAGCTGAAGCGTCGAGTAGTGTTGGAGGGATAATCGCTCGTGTAGTATTCGGTATTGCTTTACCTTATCTTGCTCACTACGGGAAAAGCCTATATAATTTTACATAATATAAGCTCCGTGCCATTTGTGTTTCATGAAATTAATTAATAATTTAATATTTAATGTTGGTAAATGTTATTTTGTAACGATTCAATAATAAAGGAAACAGGAGAATTAGTTAGTTTTATAATATAATTTTGGGTTAAATTAAAAAAAATATTCGTCGAATAATTTCGGGCGTTGCTCTGTTGTTAATAAGTAGACACGGCGTAGGTAAAGTCACATTAAAGCAAGATTCTGTACCATCTTAATTTCATTATACATTGCACTTAAATAGAAATTTAGTTTGATTCAAGTAGGTGTTGACAGTGCCTAAAGAGTGTAGTAAGCAGATTACTTGTACATGAACACGCATTATGAGGATTCGTCAAGACGTGTGTAGAGAGTAAGTGAATTAGAGGAGCGTCATTTCGAGCTCTAATTGATATATTCAAATACCATGTACATAGATGCGCTTCGCATGTTAATGTAAATACCAAATGGCATGGAAAATGTGGCACGTGCTTGGGATTACACAGCAGGTAGCTTTGATTGCTAATCGAACGTCATGGTTTTTACATATGCGGTTTAAAAGCCATTCTGCGTGGTTTTCACTTTTGTACGATGTGTAAAATAAAAACTTGTAAAAAGTAACTGCTTTTAAAAATTGCATAATATTCTCCCTTTGTAAAGCAAAATTGTTTTATTTTCTTTTATGAAATTCTTTCAAATTTTTACATTTGTGTATGAATAACTCTCCAAGTTTTACATCAGGAACTCGGTTGTGCAATACTAAATTGTAATTTTCAATTTATTAGCACAAACAATTTACGCTTTTAAATTAAGTTTTCATTATATAATTTATCATGCAAAGTATTTACTGTAATCGGAAACATTTAAGCAAATATACCGGTATTTTTGCAAAAGTTTATAAAACCGCTACTATTATTAAAAAATAAATTACCTTGATTACTTTTTAATTGTAATTTTAACTTTTACACTTCTTTTATATGAAATACTAGTTAACCGTAAAAGCTTTTATATCCGAATAGAAATATAAAAAGGTAACTTCAGTTTTAAGTTTTTATGATGAACCCTCAAGTGTAACATTTATATTAAGCTTGAATTTTAGACTAATTGTACTTTATATTCTCAGCGTTTCACAAATTTAAATGTTAAAAATAATGATAAGTAAATATTATAATTGTAAATTGTTTAATAATTCTAAAAAGTATTAAGAGGCTTTTTTACGATTTTCACTATTTTACGATTCTTTCAAAAGTTTTCTTTCGAAGTTAGTAGTAATACTTCTTTCATTCAATAATTTGCCATTCTTGGTAACGTTTAAAATTAAAAGAAAATAACATTCCTATTTACAGAATTGGTTAACCTGTGAGTTTCCTGCCTTATTAAAATGATTTGATATGGGGAGATGTGATATGTTTGAAACCTAGGTATTTGATGTCGGAAAATGTATCAACCTTATATTATTTAAATGTGTAAATTTTGACGCCAAAATATCCTATTAATCCTTAGGTTCAACTAACATTTGATTAATAGGTTCTTTTGCAAAAATATTTCATTATGATTATATTTTATCATAACTTTTATTGCGAAAACGTAATTAGTTCATGTGGTTTTGTTTCTATATAATTCCATCAGTGGTGTTTAAAATGTAAGTATTGTGTTTGTAAGCCAGAATATTCTATTGTATGATATTTTTAGTGCACACATTATATTACCATTAAGCATAACTTTATTTTTCAAAATTATATTTAAAACTTAATCATTCTGGTATGTGTGAGACGCAATTAACAGGTATGTTTGGAACGCGTTCATTATATAGGTAAATTGTTATCGATAAAAGAAAGGAATACCAAATAATTTTTTTACGTAGGTAAATTATATTTTTTGTAATGTATTTCAGTAGCCTCATTTTGACGATAACCACATAATTACACTAAATCAAATTGTAATAGTTTGAAACACCCACAAAGCAACAATAAACATTAATTATTAAATATAATAAATTTACCTCTAGGTTATTTTTATTTCGTTAATAAACTTAAAATATTATTAATGTATATAAATAAAACGGTTTCAAACATATTATGTTGTGACTGTTGCAAACATACACCAGTTAGGTATGTTTAGGACACTTTTCCAATTTCTAATTTAAAATAATTTTGAATATAATATTTTATATTTATAATGTAATTATTGCAAATAGCTGCAATGCCTTCGGCATCACAAAATTTGATAAAATTCAGTATCTTTAAATATAATTTTTTGGGTTATTAAAGGACCTATCATGATCTATCTCTTTTAAGAAACCTATTTTAATATCTTTTCGTAGTGAAATAATTCCTTTAATAAATATTAAATTGAGCTGAGTTTCCTAACTCTTCCCAAATAAAGCTTACTGTTTCAAATTATAAGTATAATTTTACGTATAATTAAAATAATTTTTATTGTAAAACACGCAAATCTGTAACAGAAAACAATCTTTTACTAAAGAGAGCTTTATGTAAAATTCATTCTTAAAACATATTTCTCATTTTATATTTATTACTACGCTAGAGTAATATTATATATCAGAAAATATATTATTAATTTTAATACATTTGATTAAAAAGATCTAATCATTTAACGATTTTATTTACATATTTTATGTATTTATTGAAAGTATTCCATTGTAAACCTAGCAAAACAGTTGTATTTATTTTTAATTTAAAATATTGTGCTATTAAATTTACACCTAAATTTTAACATAAATACATAAAAATAACTATTTTTTAATCAAACAAATATAATCTTAATTTTCTGACTACATAAAATACTTAATACTTCCGCAATACTCAAATGTTAAAATTTTTTACCTTGTTGAGCCTGATTATGAGTATTGATGTTTAGTTGTAAGTTGCAGCTGTCATCCATGAATGTTTGAGTTCTGATGAAGTGTTTCTTCTTTTAAAATAAATCGACACAATAAGTGCGTTTTTAAATCTTTCCAAATCAATTTCCACAATTGTTGTTACAAAATTCTTTTACTTGAAATCCAAATTTATCTCTTTTTAATAATTTTTTTTATTCAAATGCCATATTATTCTAAATTTTATAAATTAATTTTTCCATTAACATTTAAAATTTGTTGAATTGCAAATCGAAAATAATTCTGCCATCGTTGCTTCAATTAATTAACTGGCCAATTTTTAATTCTTAATTTTAGATCTATCTAATTACACGTACCCTTGAGTATTAATTGATGAACATTCAAAATTTTGAGACAACACTTTACAATGGCGAGTTCAGGACTGTCATCAATTTATAAGTTAAAATTAATAACAAATCATTTTTATGGCAATTGAACGAAAATAAATTTATCATTAAAAAAACATTGGACCAAAAATTAAATTCTCGGCGAAGCAAAAATTATTAGTTTTAAAATTAATTTGAATTTTGGGTTTGTCATATCATGCCAATATGTTACGTTTTGACTTTATGAAACCATCTGACTAAGAGTATTTTATCTCATGAATTAAAAAACAATAATAATTTGATTAATTTTGATATTTGATGTCTGATTTTTATTAATTCATACCGCATTGGATGAAATACCTCTAATACAATAATTATGCAGAACTTGTCAGTTTTTGTTTGAAGTTAATTTTTGAGATCGTTGAACAATTTTGCTTTTGTGAAACAATTTGCTACGACAATTTAGATAAGCTTGGTGAAGACTTGTGTCACTTACGCTTGAATAGAAAAAGATTTATCCCTTGGGGACTTTTTAAATACTTACATACTAAAATTTGTCTTTGACTTCGAAGTTTCATTTAGTTTTCTTTTAGGCTTTGTTATTTTTTTAATCAAAAGGCAGTGAAAGTAATTGTAAACAGAGATTATCGTTTAGTATACATTGTGGGAACTTATACATCTTTGACCTAGCTCGTCTTCTTTGCAATTACTTTGGCCTTTTCAATGACAAGCTCAAGAGATCAAAAAATATTTTCTGATACCACAGTTGTTATTTTTTATGACGGCTAAAAAATGCATTTAGCTATAAATTGATGTGATGAAAGGTTCAAATGTTAATTTTATTTGAACCTTAACTACTGAAAAGTTATTGTATGTAGAAGAATAACCGTCCAATTCAAATCAATATATAAAAATACAAGCATAGTAATTTAATTTAAAAAAATGTGTAAGATTATTCGAACTTAATAAATTCAATAGTTCTTCAATTCGTTCCAACAGAATTACCAAGAAACTTAAATATTTCAAGTTCAAGTTTTTTAATAATATTAATTTCAAAAACTCATTGAGGAGTGTATCCATTGCCCGAATACTTCATTACTTGATCCTTGCTTAGAATAGCAAGTGAATATCCTTTAAAGACTTACATGATGGGACTTAAATAGAAGCATATCATTTGCGGAAACCCACTTTACAGTCTTTTTTAAAGCAGGATATTTGAATTTTTAAACATTTCGATGCAACCAGAAATACCAAATTGTCGTGGTACCAAATCTTCCCTTCTTTGTGTTACAAAAACTTCAATTGATTACACCTCGTCACTTTAACATAAGTCAATATATTATTGCGTTTTATAATCTATTTAATTTATCTACAATATTATAATATTAATTGACATGAAAATTATTACTATTGTTTATATTAAAATTATCTGAAACTTGTACGTGGGTACACGTAACTTTGCACGTTCTATTTTATTGTTCACTTTGACAACCTTCAGGGTTAAAAACGATCTAATAACCTGATCCTCTTTTATCCTGTTGTCCAAACATATAAACAATCAGAGATGGTATCGATTAGGTACTATTGCAATAAATTAGATGAAGATGTGTTTCAATCAATAAATTTATACAACATGGGGTTTTTTAATTATCGCTTCAATTTTTTGAAACGTGTGATTTTTGATCGTATCAATAAAAATAGTAGTACAAAATCAAAATAAACACACAAACTTAAAATTACTTTTGTAAATTTGAATAAAAAGTTATCTTTGTTTTAACGAAATGCTTCTACAATTTAGCACATGCTTCCATTATCTTTTAGATTGCATTTTAAATTATTTAACTTGCAGACAAAACAAAATACGTATATAAAAGTTGAAAATATACTTATCGTACATATAGCGCGAAAATATATTCCAATTCAATGCACAATTTGAATGTAACTGCATGTTCTTATACTTTCAAAAGACACAAAAGAGATTTTATTGCTTTCATCTATTGATCATACATAAAAATTTTGATACAACTAAGGTTTTATATTTCAGGTAAGCGATACTGAAAATTTAGGTTTTAAACAATATTTATTTGTAGAATGGCGTTATTGTGAATTATATTATGTTGAAAAAATACTATGTAGTATAAAATACGTATTTGAAATAATATTCATAGGACTTAACAGAGAGATTTTCTTTTTTTCTTTCTTTCTTCGACGAAAGTTAAACCATTCAGTAACAGATTATTACACAAAACATAATTTGTACTTTTTACAACATTGTCATAGTAAATCTTATTTTTGAAAAATTGTAATCATGGATTAAATTAAATGCCAAATGAAAACCCAAAAAAACTGTGAGATAGAAGGATCCGCGACACGGTTCTAATCCACAGACCGTTACATACGAATCATTATGAGTACATCTCGGGAAGCTGGTGAACTACATAGAGAGGTTCCTGGACTACCAAGGGTCCACTCTCTCACTTTTCAAAACTTTTGAAAATATAAATGAGTATTCCCACCACCATTGCGAAATGGATCAGTTTTATACTGAAGTGGAGAGTAGTGAAGATCGGTGCTGGGAATAATAAAAATAATCAAAGATTTCGACACAGCAGGCTGTCCTCAGGGTGAAGTAATCTTCTTAATATTGTAGGATATGGTGGCAGACAACTTTCAAATAAATATAAAAGCATCCTCTACTCCCTTTCTTACCGCCCTGAAGACATATCGGGTAATTATATAAAACCCGCTGGTACAAAAACTTTGTTCAGTTTTTCAAAAAATTCTCTTTATTTTAAGAAAACATTAAAGCAAAGTTAGAAGTAGTTCAAACACATTACGTCAAGTTGACAAAGAAAATGAACTTGCTTTTCAATTAAACATTTAGAAAGAGTTTTGTAAAGAATTTGAAGGCATGCGTGGTTTTTTATTTTTATGGAATAATAAATCGATTTTAAAATGAGAGAAAAAAACTTATATTTTAGTAGGTGGAGTTACCGGTAAGTATAAAACGCCAATTAACATAATTCTGAGTTTTATATTTGCGATAAAATTAAATCATTAAACTTTTTCGATAGCAAAGCAGTGATTCGTTAAAACGAGTAAAGCAGTTTATATTTTTAATGATTGGAGCCGTATTACTACAAATTATTTAACTTTTTCAATATCGTTGTTTTTTAACCTGCTATTAATTTCGGTTAATTATTATTAAAGCAAAATTTTTGTAATTATAAGAAAATTCATGAACTAAAAATAAATAAATTTTTTTAATTAGTTTCCTCTTACGGCAATGTACCGCCAAGTTTAATATTATAAACACATTGAATGTAACTGACTATTAAATAATTGTATCCATAAAATAGGTTAATTATTTTGCAGATAATAAATTTATAAATTTATTTAAATATTAATCAGTATGATCACTAAACAACAATATTGACTAAGAAAAGCCACTCGACCAAAAATGATTACGTTTTTTTTAGTTTTAATACCCTTATACAATTTCAGTTTAATAACTATTTTCGAATTTGTAATAGTTGAGCAATTTGAGGTAAGCTAGCCTTTTTCTATGTGGCTCTCTATTTACTATATATATGGTATATAAATTTTTAATGTAATGTTAACAGAAAATACAATTTCACTTTACATGAATGTTTTAGATCAAAAAGCTTTTCTATTTACAAACTAGAAGGTAGTCTTGATCCTATTATCTACTTAGCTGTGGTTCGCCTTTCCCACGAGGGTAAAAATTATCCCACAGGATACAAATCTTTTATTAATTTATCTGTACCTTGCTTATTGAAAATTACTATCACTTATAAAAATTTTTATTGATCACATATTATTATGTGTGAAAAATTCAGTTTTATTAAAAATTTGTTTTTTCTGAGGTCAACTGTACTTTTTAATTATATAATCTGATTGTATCAAGTAATTATTACGTTTAATGTAGGGAAGAAGGTGGGGGCTTTAAACGATTTCTTTTGAGAAAAAGAATTATAAAAATGCAATATTTTTATTTATAAAAAATACTAAAAAGGGGCAAACCTGGGCGTGCCATTTAACAAAATAAATTTAAAATAAACATTACAATCTTAACGAGCTTTCTTAGTAACATAAAAAGGATACTAAAAGCACTTTCCGAACTTACATCATTTAACGCTATCCGGAGTATACCTAAAAGTAAATAAAATTAATAATATTGCGAACAAATATGCTAAGGTATGTAACAACCCTAAGCTGGAGTTAATCTAACTGGGCTGTGTTGAGTCAATTTAGTATTTCATATCGGAGGCAACGTAGAAAGATTGTTGTGTTTACACAGTCAGTTCTAAGGAATGCTTTCCTTAAGCAACTTTTTGAATATTGGAAATCACATGGTAGTAATAAATTAAACTAAAAGTAGTAAACAAACTTTCTAATAATAAATATTTATATAACCATAAAATTGGGGAGTAACAATTATTTGAGTAAGTATAATTTTACTTTGAAAAATAGTATAATTTTACATCTAGCAGAAAGAAGTTTAACCTCTTTTGATGTAATTAACCTTGAATGGTTTATCCATCATAAGGAAATATTTCTGCAATTTGAAGAAAGTGATGAAATTACTGTAACTGACATTTTGGGACATTGGAAAGTTTAAAAGTTAGGATTTATGTGATAAAATTTGTGTTTCAAATTTTAATAGTATTTCCACTGTAAGTTTTGAATAAAAATAAACTCAGTGTTTGTTCTACTAGTCACTGTATTTTTTTTAAAAATAAAATAAAAATGTAATTGTTATGTTTTACTGTGGTTTGGCAGCGTTTAATCTATCCATCTAGGTAAGATATGGAGGTACGACTTGAAACGTCAGCAACTGGATGATAGACTAGTAGCAGAAAAATGGATGAGAAAGCCAATGTAAAGTTAATGCAATTTAATATTTATGTGATGATAAATCATTAGCGAAATACAGACACTATGCTACGTATCGACGTGACAGCAAATGATGTTTTTGGTATTTGAATGTGACAATGAGTTGAAGCAAAATCTGACCATGTCACATGGCGAATGACATGCTAAGAAGAATTTATAATATATAATTTATATAAACTTGCTCCGTAAATATGCACAAAGTTATTGACCCATGTGATACTTCAACGCACCGCAATTCACTGTTTAATGCAGTAAAAAATTACTTTTGAGTAATTTTTTTACTCTTATTATTTTTCTTAACAATTACTTAAAGCTACATATTTTACGGTTCTAATCTATTCTTTCAGATACAGAATATATCCAAAAACTGTAGATGCAGGTTATCATTTAATGTTATTGTTATTACTGTTATAACTTCGTTATTATAAAAATTTCATCTAATTTTGTATATTCAAATGTTTACATGCATGTATGAATATTGTGTCACTGCAAAATCACAACTTTAATTGATAGTGGGGCAGCGCTATAAATAATTAGTGCTGTAATTGTACTGTTAATATTAAATTAAGGATTGATACTTAATTAATATTTAAACTCAGATAAAAGGTTGGTAAAGCATTTGTAACAGTTAGATTGTATTTAAATTATGACAGTATACAAGATTGGTAGAATCACTAATTCCTTGCACTTACTACTAACAAAAGTTTTTGCATAAAATTTATAAACGAAAGAAACTTTTAATTTAGTAGATATTCTTAATTATTTAATTAGAGTACGTATAATTTTATTAGCAATATTGCAATTAATTTTTTACATAATTATGCGTAAGCTCAAATGCTGCGATGGAAAATTTTAAACTCCAAGAACCGACTTAAACAAGTAATTAGGAAAATTTATTTAAATTAGTTGAAGGTAACTTTTTCGATGATCTATTAAAAGGTGTGAAGTAATTTATTGTGATCAAAATTTTGCGTGTGTATTTTTTGTGATGTGATCTTGAAATTGAACATTAATAACATTCGTTGCGCTATTTATGAAAAACATTTTCGGTATTAATTAAATCATCAAACAATACTCAATTTACCATAAAATCAGATTACAGTAGCATTCTTTACACTTCACTTGGCAACTTATTCGTCGTAGTTAGAAAACTAATTTACAAACTCTTTGCTAATTTGATTTAAATTAAGTTCGTTCAGCGAAATGCAGTATCTATAATGATCATAATGAAAATTAATCATTCATTCTCGTTCCACATCGATAAGTACCAATTTACATAGTGATATATACAATGCCAGTTTCTGTTCAATTTGCATTTCTAAATTAAATTAACAACGCTTATAATTAGTATAGCAAATTTTATAATAAAAAAGCCAATTTTTTAAATTTTGGTGTTAGGAAAGTTTAAATGACTAGGAATTAACTGTTTTGCCACGATTGTTGGATCAGCGCTTTTCAACTAGTTTCTAAGGTGCGGGCTTGTTAGTATGAAATGAATTGCTCTTTGATAAGATGTAATTGCTTTCAAAGCTAACTTTTAATAATGCGAAGCCTTTTGTGACTAAAAAGATAATAAGTAAATTATGTTTGAATATTTAATCCAAAATTTATATGTTTAATTTCTTTCAGTCATACACCTCATATCACATTCTACACTATGTACATGCATACTATGTGTACTACACATACTAACAGACATATTAGATTGGATTTTAAAAAGATACATATAAGTTTTCCAATCTAAATCCTATAAGTTATTATATTATGGTATAATAGTGTAGGCCTGTGAAGATAAACCTGCTGAGAAATTGTACATATACTGCAACAAGGTAGGAGTGTAAGGAATAGTGGAATGTATGTACATAGGATGTAGTATGTATTCCAGTGCTAAAAAGTACAATAATGTAAACGCTTAAAATAAGTTTTACAAAATCAACCAAGATAATATGAACGTAAGTATAGATTTATATAATATAAAAAGATTAATCGGGTACCACTGGTAGCCATATTCAGCAAAAATTAATGTATCTTTGAAACTTTTTATTTCAACTTTTTTGAATAAAGTTTTATAATTTTCATCATAATTTAAAATTAATCAAAAGTTGTATCTCGTATATAATTAATAAAATATTCTTCAAACTTTGTCTATTCAAAGTCTCTTTTAAATCGATATCATATACATTTTTAAATGCACATAATTATTAACCTTGAACAAAAAATTAAATTTTCCTTTTGAACTTTTTGGTAATAACCAAAATTAAATTTTTTAAACCTCACATTTTTAAAAATAACTTCAAGATTGTTTTTTTAGTATTGAAATTGAAATTTACGGTTTATTCAATATTTAAATGAGTAATATTCATGTAAATATTTGCAAACACGTTTTTGAATTTAACAGCATACTGAGAATTGGAGCAATTAAATAATTTTTACATTCAAAAATTTGAGATATTTTAAACTAAAATTAGAGTCAAAACGGTACCCACTATGTTTGAAAATATCGATAATTTTCAGGAAAACAAATTTTCTAAATTTATTAAAATTAAGCACCTGATGCAAATTCCAAGATTTAAATATTATTTTATTACTTTTACACTTTATTTTCAACTTTTATGAGTAATTCGATTACTCACGCCTCTTAATATACATGAGTCAACAAAATTTGAAGGGTAGTATTGTTTACCTTATACTGGCTTTTCACATGCGATACAAATTAAAATTGAGTAATGATACTTTTAAGAATTTGGAGTGAGTAACATGATGCATGTATCAACTAAATTAATTGTTATTGCAGACGTAATTACATTTTAATTCGTCTGTTACTTTTACAACTTTAAGTTCAAATAAGAATTTTTGCTGTATGTAAGTACAGTTATAACCAATAAAGCTAACAATAATAGGCTATATAGACATTATGATGAACGAAAGAGTAAGATTGTTGTAACCTTTTTTTCTGAAAGATTTCACTGAAATTCAACATGCAAATAAATTATAAGGTAGTCATTATAAAGAAATATTTTGATTTTTATTCCTCAGCCTTTTAATTGGTACCGCATATAATTGCAATAGAAATTATTGATCCCGTTCACTCCACATACTTCGATATAGTCGAATCGGCAAAATATTATCGCATTTTAAAAAGTTTAATCATTCTTACAAAACTCCATGTCTAAAATGTTACTCACAAGTTTTTGATTGCAATCTTTAAGGGGGTATTCTAGTCTAGACATTCGTTTAAAAATTCATATGCTTGGTAATTTTCTTCGTTTAAATAAAAGAAAACCGATATGGCTTTTGTTTATTCAATTTATTGATTTTTAAAATACATTGTATAAATAAAAATAAAAACAAAATCAACAAAAGAGGTTATATTCTTTAGAGCAATTCTGATAAAACATCATTTGATTGTGTACACGATGAGGACTCAAGTGATGATCTAAATGATATAAATTAAATAATAGTACTAATTGATAACGAAAAGTCAAATAATTGATTTACATATTAAAATCTGAATATTCAATAATGTAATGGATCGAATTAATAACTATTACAAAACTAAATTAAAATTAAACAAGAAACTAGCTAATTTATCATCAACTAACATTATTTAATTAACTACCATGGACAAAACTTATCTATTCAATGATCTAAAGGAAAAACCTTACCATAATATGTACGGTTTCTGTACGTCGTCGCCTACATCTAAAATACCATTGGATTTAAAATCTCACAGGGCCGGTTTAGGTATTTTCAAGAAAGAAACCGCTCGTACCAGGATCGTAGTTCGCGTAGACAAAACAATTTATTTTTGAACAGTTTTTGACTTAACTATGAAACTATTATTTGACTTGTTAGGAAAACAATAAAAATTTTGATTTTTTTGACGGGATTTAGATTTATTTTTTAACTAAATTTGTTTAATTTAATGGAAAAGAAACTTCCGGATTGATTTATTGTTTTGAGAGAAATCGTGAACATAATTACAAAATTTATTGTTACGAAAAAACAAGCTTAAAATACGACATATTTGTAATTTTTAAATTCTTAACCAGGATTTAAGACTATTCTCTAAACAAAAGTGAGTTTTTTAATAAACAACAGGGAAAACGTATCCCGGCTAAATAACTTCAACAGAAACAACTCAATACAAATGAGTAAAAAATCAATAGATAAAAGTTAAATACGTAGAACATCCTATAAATTGGTATTTAAAAATGTTTCGTTAACCAAAACTTTGAATGAATACATAAATATTGTAAAATATGAACAGTAAATGTAAAATTTTTTTAAATTAAACTTCATGTTTCATAAACTTTAATTTAACTAAACTTAATAACTTCAAGTTCCACTTTCAAAGGAATGAGACCAATTTGGCGAATAAGAAAACTTGCCTCGGGAAAACAAGTTACAAATTTTCAATATACATATAAAGAATTAAATTTTTCACTGCCGGGCATATTTATAAATTGCACTTATTTTATTCATGTATTTTTAATAAACAAACTGTTTTCTTCAGACGCAGAAAAATCTTGTAACCTTTTCTTCTTTTTTTTTAAAGCCACATTACCAGCAACTCAAATTGGCTGGACGTGGGATAGGAAAATAATGCACAAACATAATAATGCATAAAAAATTTCTTTTCAAATGTTGTGGAAATTTATTTCGCATTAAAGCCATGAACGCGATACCCATATTTATTATTTAATCATCGACTAATTGAGTTTTTATTATTGCCGATCACTAAAAATTCGACCGGTTCAATAGTTTTTATATGTAGTACCATGAAACAAATTAGAACTTTAACTTACAATTTTAATTCCAATTTATGGGGAAATTTAATTTAATGCAAAGTTATCTGTTCAATTCATGCAATTCACTTCAGTATATAATACAAAACAATAGGAGATTATATTAAACGTACTCAAAAAAAATTGAAAAAAAAACTGAAACTTTAGTTTAACCTATACTTTCATATAATAAAATAAAAAAAAACTTAAACTCCCCCATTCCGTCTAACTAATCGGTCATAAATCAATTCTTCTTCATCCTCTTATTTTTTTATGAATATTATTAAATTTATTCAATTTGACTCAATTAATGTAATTTAATTCGTATTAATAAAATGTAATTTAATTCAATTCAGTAATTTCAATTCCAATCGGAATTCCTGAACTGTTAGCTCTTTGGTTATTATAGCTGCAAGTTAATTATGTGAATTAGTTGAAGATAATCAACAAAATTATCTTAATTAGAAGGAAGCTTAATTATTCAAGTAAGGTAAGTTTTGTGAAATTCTTGCTGTGAACTATTAACTCATAAAGGAATTTTCATATGTATTTATGTGTAATCGTATTACATTTCTGATACATAACAAAATCTCGTCAGTACCCTCCACTTCGAATAGTTTCTATTCAACAAAGAATTAATTTACGAGTAACTATTATTTAACGTTTTAAACAAATATTCGGATTTCATTTTCAAGAGATGTTATTTAGGAGAAAAACTCTTAATAAATTTAATTAACTATAATGTAGGATTGTATCTACATTGATTTCAATCGGTTAATTAATTGTTCATAAGATCAAAGCTTTCCTGTTATGTCAACAAAATAATTTTTAATTATAAATAATAATTTATCGGCATAGAACAGAGTTTGCTTTGCATTTCGGTAGGTACAAGCGATCTGATATTGAAATCAAACCTGTTCTCATATCACGACAACAGATCATGATGCATGTAACGTTTGTAGAGAACATGTGTAATTAGCAATTACTAATTCTATGTATTCTCTCCCTATCTATAGATGATGGCAACAACAGGATTGTTTGATGGGGCTGTATTTAAACAATCGTGCTGGTATTAACAAACAAACAAAGGGTGTATTATTTTATAAAACGTGTAAACAAGAAATCTAATTTATTAAGTTATTTTTAGATAAATCTCTCTAATTAATAAAATTCACATTAAATGTAAGCCATAGCAATTAACGCACATAAAATATTTATTAAGGTACCTGGTACAATTATTCAATGAATAATTCAGTAATCGCGATTTGCAATTATTCCCTTGAACCTTTATTGAAGTCGAAGAAATTACAGAAGCGTAAACTTATTCAGTTTCTACGACTTGTCTGAAAGTTCCAATAGCGTAAACCCTACTGATGTGTAGATATATAATACATACCCCTTATCGTTAATTATACGCTATGTTAATTAAAAATTAGCAGCTGTTACAATAGTGGTGACTAAATCGTAAAAACATCTGATATATTACACAAAGTGTGACAAGCACGTATATAAAGGGCCGAGAGCTATATTTTATGGAGGTCGTTAAGTTTTTGATATAATAATACTTTTCACTTATCTAACTAAATTATGTATCTTAACAATTTTATTAAATTTTTTAATAAAGTAGCGAATAATAAATAATCTACAAAATGTTAGCACGAACTCTAATTAATTTCCTAGTCAAACACGTAGCCCACTTTACCAACTTTACCTTTCGGGAACACCATTATAATGGAACGGTTTTATTTTGTTAAACCAATTTGAAATACCGCTTAACTAACTTTACTTAATATACATACATACACGGTAATTCATAAACAGAGTTTGTACATGACATCATTTGAAGAAAAAAGATAAATATACAAACATAAATATTAGTTTTATATTTTTTAGTTACACGAATATTAAAATTTTAATTAGCGTTAATGATAAATGCAAAACCAAAATAATAACTTTTATTTGAGGCTCCGAATAAACACCACTAAAATATTAAATTTCTGTCTGTTTTTCTTCAATTAATTTTAATTTTATGAATAATTATTCAAATTGAAGGATACTATCTACAAAATAAATTTTTTAAAATTGACATAATGCGCCGCATATAGCGAAAACTGCAAGACACTCGTCAGCTCGTAGATTTTATTAGTTATTGGACAACGCAGCTTTTATCGTTTTGATCTCCAAAACTAAATGCTAATGTTAATTTAGTTGTCAGGTGGAAATCAGAAAAAAAAATTAAAGAAATTAATGCAACGAATAAGAGTCCGCTCTCAAAATATTCGCTATGATTGTTTTACAATTAAAATTCTTGACTGCAAAATACCTGATAAGTGCAGTGAATTTGAAATATTTTGCCAAAAGAGTAAACTTAAAACAGCCCCAATGCTTAATGTCATCAAATATTCACAAAATTCTTATCATTGTTATAAAATTGTAATTCTCAGCTGCAACATATTTTGTAGATGCAGTGTTTAGAACATTAACAAAAGTAAATTTTTTATTGAACTGCATATTTACAATCTACTTATTCAGAATAATAAGCAAATTTGTTATAAGGTATAAACTTGAGTCAAGAAGCCATTTATTGATGGCTCTCCTTAACATATTTTGAGTTGAAAAATTTTTTTATTGTTGCTTTAAGCCTCTAGGCCGCTTTCGCTTAATTCTTTTGGTTATGATTGGATTACTTATCGATTTGCATATCTTAGTACTTTTTTACAATAGGTAGATGCTTTTCTGAAGTGAAGGATATCTTGATAACCTTGATTTTTTTTTGATTTAATGTTTTTGATTGGAAACTTCGAAATATTTTTGTATTTGGGGATTTGGTATAGCCCCAAAGCTATATACCGAATGTCCAGATCGGTTTTAAAATTTTTTTATATGAGAGAATTCTATTCTCGGCGGAAAGTTTAGATTTTCGTCCAATTAACCATGAGTTTTAGATTCAGTTCAATTCGTTTTGCTATACTATGTTTTCTCCATGTTAGTTTCTTATCATGGTGAAAACCTAGGTACTTTACTTTTGTTTCGCAGGTATCTGGAAGATATTTATTATCACTGGCGGACAGATGATATGCCTTGTTGTAAAGATAATTTGCACTGATTAGCTGTGATCTATTTTTATTTTCCATTTAGTGCACCCAGTTCGTAATACTTAAGTGACCCTGTAAAAAATTTGCTGTGGATTAATAAATTTTCACTGACGGATGGTAGAGCTGTATCATCTGCAAATGTAAAATAGTCGTGCAAAAGTCCTATAAAAAAATCACAATGCAAAATCTGAAGGGTATCGAATCTTAAAAAAAATATCGCCATAAATAAGCAAATACTTCTCTGTAATATAAATTGCACAACATCTATGAATGCCTAAAATATGTAATTATGTTTTGAAATCTCCAGAACCTATAAAAATTATGCTTTCTATTTAAAACTGAGGTTAACTCTTTGTTGTGTTAGGAGTAAGGGTTATTGCTAATGATGCCAGATCTTCCGTTGATATAGACTACTTTATGGTTGGTACTTCTGTTTTTATTGAGAGCCAGAGTGTGGTGTTTTGTTCGTTCCTGGAGAAAATGGATTCGACCGACACTGGATGTACTATCGTCATTTGATAATGGTAAGGCTCTATGGATTTCACTTCATATATTGAAATGAAAGCAAAAAAAATTATTTATATTAATAAAACAGATGTTGAATATACCTTACATATATATGTATAATATATACAGTGACTCCAACAATTATTAATTCACCTTATAAAATGCCAGTTATAACACGATAAAACCTTCAATTATAGTTTAATAATTTTGAATTAAAACATATATACAACATAATAATTAACAGTTAATATGCCTTAAAAAATGTATAAAAAACTTAAATAGTTTACCTTAAAATTACAAAAAACAAAATATTTACAAGAATTACCGCCCAACTATTATTAATTCACTTGCATAAATCTAGCTAAAATTAATATTGTTTACAAAATTAATATTTTGTAGGATACCCTTTAGCATCGATTATTGCTTGTAGCCGTCTTGGCATCGATTCCATCCATTTTGGGTAATACTTTTGTCTATTTTTTCCCATTCTTGCAATAATACCTCTTTTAATGTTTTTGTACTAAAATGTGGTGTTTTCGAATTTTCCTTCTAATTCTTGCCACAATTTTCTAAGGGATTTATGTCCGGTGATTGGGGTTGAATATGGAGTTGTTTTGGAACGTGATATAAAAGCTATTCCTGCACAAGATACGAAATAAGTTTCAGGTCGTTATCTTGTTGAAACATATACTCATTTTTCAACCCTAATTTTTGATACTGGGATCTAAATTTGATTATAGAATATTCAGGTAAGCACACTTAGTCATAATAGTTTCAAAAAATTGCAACTTTCCAACCCCATCAGCAGATATGCACCCCCAGACCCATAACATTTCCGCCACCATGTTTAACAGTTTCACATAGGTTTTCATTATTAATTTATGTATTAGGTTTTTGTCAAAATTTTTGCATTCCATCTGGCCGAAAATTATTAAATTTGCTTTCATCACTAAATATTATTTTTTTCCAAAAATTAAAGTCCATGTTAATATATTTTTTAGCGAATTCTAATCTTTTATTTCTGTTTACTTTATTTATGAAGGGTTTCTTTCTAGAAACTTTACCATTATAACCCTCTTTACGCAATACTTTTTACAAATTCGGTGGAAACAGATTTACCAATACCCTTTGAAATATCTAGTCAATTTTGGAACACTTGTTTTTGGATTAACTTTAGTTTTTCGAATAATATAATGTTCGTGTCGTGTTCCAAGAATGCTTTTTCTGCCTCGATCAGTTTTGTTTATTAAATTTCCTTCATTTTAAAATTTTTTTAATAACATATTTCACTGCACCCAGTGATCTGCCAACAATTTTAGCAGTTTCATAATAAAATTTTTCTTCGCACACCAATTTTAATATTGATTTTCTTTCACTAATTGCTGTTTCACTTGTTTTGTTAATCATCTTAAAAAATTTTCTTGGAATGACTATGTAAATAAATTGTAAGCACACTACTGTATTGTATCTACAATTACATACCTACTAATCAGCAAATTATTAAACTGCATCGTTTGTCTTCCTGTCCTTAACGTATAAAAGGTAAGTGTATTAATAACAGTTTGCTGTGCATTTTCTTACTTTATTGGTTTTTGAATACTACACTTGCCCATGTAGTTTTTTTATTTTATTTTTTATAAAATGAATTATAAAGTATTATTTAAAACAACTAAAAAATAAAATTTTAATTAAAGCAAATTTACTATAACATTTAATCAAATTATTAAAATTGTATGAGGTGAATTAATAATTTCTGGAGTCACTGTACATATTTTTATTATTATTCCTCATTGAACATAAACCAAACGTCTTGCATAAGTATTTATTTAAAATTTTTTTTCTGTTTATATAATATGTAATTATGTAGAGTTGTATGTGTCTAGCTGAAATTTGTCTGACTCACCAATTCCACACCCCCGTGTGATGAATATGAAATGTTTACATAATGTTCCACTGCGAATGTCTAGACTAGACCAACATATCCATTCCCAGTGCATATAATGTCGTTTCGATCCCGATATAATTATGGGCATTTGAAATTTTCATTAAATATGGTATATTACGGAAAACATGTGCTGTTTATCAATCTTATAACTCCATTAATACTAGATAAATATGTAAATTATTCGACTAACGGCGTAATATGCTAAATAAGTTAAATAATAGTAATATTTAATAACTATAAACTACAGTAGATAATTCATTTAATAATAATTCAAAATATAAATTAAATAAAATAAAGTCGTTTTTAACATATTTTTGAGATATTTTTGTTGTTGATATTTTTGAAGATACTATTTTATTAATTACACCTAAGCGTATTTTAAAATTCAATTTATAATATTTATAAAATACCATTAATAATTAATGCAATGTAGGTTAAATTTATTATTAATAATTATCCTAATTATAGAAGATATGATTTCAGTATAATTTGGTTTTGAGTGTACACTGATAATACTATGTACATATCAGCAAAAGGAGATATAATATGAGCAAATGATAGGTTTAGGCATTTACATAAATAAGACTTTGACATATTATATTATACAGCATTAAAGAAGTATATTTGCACGTTTGTCGCATAAGTATTTGTGCACAAAACAAAGGAATAAAATTGTTTCCGTATTTTGTAAATGTAGCCAATATGCTTGAGAAGCATTTTTTATAAAATGTGAACGATATGAAAGACTTTATTTCTCTGTTGCGAGCAGTCATTTTTTAGGAAAGCGCAGTATCTCCTATAAAAGAAAAAATAAGCCTTAATTTTGTTCAAATTAAACGATATAAATCTTGGTTTGGGAAGTTTGTTTCTCTGCCGATGTTCATTAGTTAAAGTTTCAACCACCAAAGTGAGAGACCGCTGCGTATGGCTAGGGTCAACTGCAATGTGCACACTCACTTTATCGTTGACAACTTGTTGATTTTCTATTTATATCGAAACAGTTTTAATTTTCATATTGTTAGAAAATATTCAATTATTAATTGAAATGGCAATCGTGCAAAAGCAGATTCAATTACAAATTACGAAACAAAACGGTGTGCTTATTGGGACAACAAATCGTAAATTCTTTAAAGCCATCACAATGTGTTTTTGATGTTATGGATTTTCCATAAATATTAATAATTGGTTATGCTTGATAGTTATAAATCTGTCAATACCCAACACATGCTCAAGTTTTGACACATTTCAAGCTTTAATAGGTAATCAAAATTGCTTCTAGATCCTTTTGCTAGTTATCTGAACAATTGAACAGCTAAAATAATAAATTGCAATATCAGCACATCGGCACCACGCTACGGTTCTGTAATAATAATTATTTTTATTTTCTCAATTTATTGCAATAAATATTTTATTTCTCTTATGGTTTTCGAAGAAAATTAGATGACTCAGAAAAATATGCGATTTTATTATGGCGCAGGTGGATGTAACCACTTATCGTAACCTAATCTCTATTATTCACTATTCTTCCAGTTCTCTTCGCCCAGTTCACGCTTCTCTGTGATACTAATCTTGTCGTCTATGTATTACGCCTCCTTTTTTCTTGTTCCTGTTTTGATTATTGACTCATTACCAGAACCCGAAGACGATTTTCAAAAATAACTGTCAATTACTTATATTATATAAGTTTCAATTGGTTTATTTTCGTGGAAATAATGAAGAGGTAAGAAAAATGGGTAATTTAAATAATCGACAAGTTAGTCATGTAAGTACAAGTCAATTATTGTAATGTAATTTGAAAAAACTTATAAGTTTAAGGAAAAAGTTAAATGAAATTACAAATTTGTATTTAAACAACCAATTACGTAAGTTTTCAAAGTTTAATGAAGTAATTTTGGAGCAACTCAATTATCAAAGATAATTGAGATCAAATTCGTCATTGTAAATATTAATATAGTAAGTTGAAAATTTATTTACCGGTAATTTCAAGTGTTGAAGAAGTGCTTGTGTTGTGCACTTGAAACCATCATTGTGAGTTGTTTTATTAGCCGTTCGTTTCCCTGCCGTAGACAATTTCACTGATATTCGGGAACGGCATCTGCTAATTTCTGTAATAAATACAGAGGATCGCTTAATAATCTAAAGTTAATTGGAGCAAAACTAAATTAAGACAAACTTTTCTAACAAGCTGCAGATATTCCAGATGAAATCGTTTTAATTATTCCAACATCTTTAACAAATCTCATGAGTTAAGAAATACTACTAGCAAAGATTGAAATAAAATTTCGGTCTTCTCGTTTAGTTTAAATTTTTGGTGCCTTGCCAAGATTAAGGCAATGCTACAAAATAGAACAGCTGTTCTCTTGTACCAGTTGACAAAAAGCTAGTTCGCACTTGATTGAACGTATTTCTTGCTCACACGTAGTTAATATCGCAGAGCATTACACGACGTTAATAAATTACACTACTCTAACATGTTGTGTTGGTAGGTACTATGCGATAACATCTCTTCAAACCTTTACTACCTTGTTGGCATAATGTTTATTCAATAGATGTGAGCGATGGGCCGTGTTTTACCATCCTATTATTGTCTGCTATTATCAGATTAATGATTGAACTTGTCTTCAGGTGTAAGGTCCTTTCGACCTACATCGGTCGACATCGCGGAGCTTTCCGAAAGGAGGATTTCCTCCCCCATGCACTAGAAAGCTCGGCGTCAGTAGCGCACCGGTATTGTGAGGGTTGATGTTTTTCTCCCCTTTCCGATACGCTCGTTAATTCGTATTGTGTAGGAACAAATTGTTACTCTTTATTAACACCGAAACAATAAATAAACTTTTAATGTGCAATTTTTTATAGTAGATATAATTAGTGAGTTGTGTTTTATGTGTAGTGAAATGTCTCGTGGTTTAGTGTTCATTTTAATTGGACTAATATGTGTGTCGGCTCAAACAACTTCTCAAGACGAAGAAGAACAATCAGGTTGGTTTAAAAACTTTTTTACAGCTTAATTGTTGAAAGCTAAAATGAAATTCATTGTAAAGTACGATTGTGTTTTTATTGTGAGCTTTTGCATATTTCTATGTAATCAATTAAAGTCGTTTTTGAGATTTCGCGAATATCTTGGAAAATTTATATTTTATGAAAAAAATATATACGCAACATTTAATATTTAAGATGTCGTTTTAATATTTGATTTTGTGTATTTGCGTTATTCGGAAACATGTGTTTATATTGCCTTAATACAACACGGAACATTTTTTATTTACAAATATTATATGTATTATGTACTCAAAACTAGAGCAAATCTTTATAATATTATATATTTTATATTTTGTTAACCTATATCGTCGATAATAATTATGATTAAACGTACTCAGTCAAGTTTCTCCTATTTCAGCAGCTTAAATTTTATTATCTATAATATTTAATGCTTTTTCCGAAGTAAGACAAAAAAGCTCATTAAGCTCGCTACATTTTTGAAAAATATAAATTGTATAACTTAAGAAACAAATATGAAGTGTTTAAATTAAAGAAGTTAAGAACCTAAATGACCACAAAACAAAACAGTGATAAATGACCAGACATTTCTTGCTTTTAACTAAACGTATAAGGTGAAAATAAATTGCGAGTTATGAATTATTACTGTTTGGTTACGGCGGTGTACCCACTTTATAAATAGGTTCTTTACTCAATGAATACAAAATTAAACAAAAACATAGTACCCTCTAATAATTTAAACAAAAGTGCTTTTACAAGGCTTTGTACCAAATACAATATTTTATGCATTATCACAGTTAACTTTTTGTAACAAAAGTAAAACAAGAAATTTTTTAATTTTTTAAAAATTGCGTTTACGAAAAAAAAATATCGATTATAATCGAATTTATTAGTTTTGGAAAAATTTTAATTTGAAATTTAAACCTGGAAAATAATTTGATAATGTAACAAAATTAGACAATGTAAAACCTCTATAAAATAATTATACTATTTATCACTAATAGCGTAGGTAAATTTTGGTAATTTCAGACTCATTAAATTTTTCTAGAATAACTGTTATTTCAGATAACCTGTCATGAAAATGTTTGAAAATAGACCATTTTTATGGATTTGTTAATAAAAAAATGTTTTTCTCTAGAGTGCTTTCCCAATTATTCGGTTAATTAAAATCACTGCAGGCTAAACAAACGCTATCTACATGGACGAGCTATATCAATTAAATATAATCACAACTCATTAATGTTTCAATCCTCTGCGTATACCTGAAAGTATATAATTTGATATTGAAATATTTTTTAAACGGTCAACAGTAAAAAAATCATTTACTTTCGCTTCTGTTGATTTATTTGTTATCCCCCTTAATTAATTAAAACTAACCTGACATAAGCTCACTTGCGTACCTTTCGAAATACAGCAGTTAATAAAGTGTGATATTAGGTAAATTACGATAATATTAATAAACTTTTAACGATTTTAGATAATATGACAAGCTCTAGTCGTTATAATATATAATATATAGTATATATCTAGAAACTAAACATATCATTTACCTTATTGGTATCAATAACATAAATGCAATAGTAAAGCTATTATTATAAGTTACAAAAGCATAAACTAGTACCGCAACTATTAAATTTTCAACCATTAGAATAAGTAATTTTTTGGATTATTCTTTTTGTAAACAAATTTGTAATTATATTAAGTAATATTATAGAAAGCTAAATTATACTTTATATATTGTAACCTTACGTGCCTTAGTTTTAAGTTTTGATTTCTTTGTGAAAATGGAATACAATTTGCTTGTCAAAATTGCATATAAAAAGTTTTACATGAAATAAGATGCAGAAACCATTTCCTGTTTACGAATCAATAGCATTGCATATTTCTTTATTTGCTATCTGATAAATTTCACCAATCGCTGTATGTGACATATTCCAAGTTCATAATTTATATTTTATATCATCTTTGTTAATATAAACTTGATACTTATTTTTAAGTTTTCCTTTTATTCCTACATTAAAAGGATTTGGTTAAACAATTAAGCTGTCAGAAATTGTTAATAAGTAAATTCATCTGTCAACCAGCATGAAGAGTTTACCTAAAAGCTATTTTTACTCCTTTTTCCTTTTAGGTAAAAAATTCATTTTGAACTAAAATGGTAATTCTGCAGGAAATTATACAATTTAGCTGGACTTGACAAGGTACTGTAAGATCCTTCCTCTATATTCTGGGTAAACATATGTGGTTTGAATGTCTTGTGTGCATTCCGCTTCACATTCCTAATGGATATTGCATTGTCGCTACCACAAGTAGGTTATGCGGTGGATTTCAATTGTTGATACTGCAATTATTATTTACATGTAGTATTTGTTTTGTAGAAAACTTTGTTATACTTGAAATTTTAATTAAATATTCAAATTCCACGATCAAGACCTGCATTATTTACTACCTTGTCTTATGTAACATATTTAAGCACGTACGAATTGGTGTATAACATTTTAATTTGAAATACCAAAGTTTTGAAACATTTATTTGTTCATGAAACGCATTTCACCTTAATTTTGTGTATTTAAGAAAGCCGCATCCTTGCACAGAAAACTATTTGCATTCTTTTACTGCGATTATTTAACTTAAAACTTTGTTAGAACTCTAATTCAGTCTTTCATATTAATATGTTACCCGAAAGTTTGGGTTCTGGCAAACAATTAAATATTCCGCGAGGACTTATTTCATTTTTCTTTGTGGTTGAAAAGTATTACCGTAGAAATAACTTATCTTAGTTTAGCTAAACCTCTTCACAGTGACAGGTGGAGACAACTCACACCGTCCCTCTTTAATCTAAATTAGATTGCCTTAAATGTAAATGTTGGGTCCAACGCCAAAACTGGGGGCTTGGAAACAAGAAGGAGCTAAAAAGTGATGCGTTTAAGAATCTAAAAGTGCCAACCTTCCCCTTCAGAGGGAAAGTTCTTTAAACACATAAAGAAACCGGCGCTACCAAACCTGAACTTCGCTTATCTATAAAGAATCAATTTCGGACAAGGAACACTATTCATCTGTGGGATTTGCACGTCTATTCCCCTAACTATATTTTTTACTACTTCTGTCGAGTAAATAAACAATTATAGTAATTATAGGGTTTTTTTACGCAGTTTTATTTAATAATATTTAAAATAAAGCTTTCACATTTTTAGTTTATGAAATATCGCTAAATAAAAAGTAATATAATATTTCATATAAATTGAAATAATAAGTTAAAATAGTTTTTAAACTAAGAAAAAGTACAATTAGGAAATTTAAGCCTATACTGTTAAATAAGATTATGCATTTTAATTTAAAAACTTAACTACCGATCTATCTGTAACTCACTTCAGTTTGAGTAACGCAATTTTACTATCCCAAAAAAAATGGCGGGCGATTTTGATATAAAATCTTCCATCCGACGTCAAAATTGTTTTTAAATCATTTATGGGTTAGGAGTTCAAGTCGATCAAAAATTAAATCTAATTATTTGCTTGTTAAGTTATAATAATTTGTTGAAATTAAAATATATTAATACATCAATCAATTTACTTGGATTTTAATGTCTAGAGGCATCACCTGATTTCCGATATTCCATACTCGTTGTATGCTGAAATATGCGATGGCACAGGAGATCCACAGATTCCTAACCGTAGAAACAGTAAATTGTTACTATATATCCAAATTAGAACAGCTTTTAACCATCTAAATGTTACTTGGACCAGCAGGTAGACATTCGGCTATAAAAAGTTTCCTTTTTACATGATACGATATGGGAATCAAATTAGTGAATTTTACATTCATTGACCTATAATTATGGGCTATTGATTCAAATCTAATAAAATGGAAACTGGGAAAACGCTACTGCATAAATTAAACAAATTTTGTTTGTTTTATCATCTTAGCCTATTTTTAACATTTAAACACAGGAGAGTAGAATAAGGTTATTACTCCGCTTAGATTCTGTAACCGTCTTTTAGTCGTTTTAAATTAGAGATCTGTTAAACATTTTAAACTTGAAAAATCGTTCGGTCTTCTTTCTCACTGTGGGATTCCCGTCGCTTCCAGAGTACAATTGCTTTTAGAATTTTTATATTGGAAATCTCTAAAATATGACTTTAATTTATGGGGCAGTGAGTGATTGAGGACTTTTAACTTTATTAAATATTTAATAATAAAATTATCACCGTAGTAAAAATGGTGGTGATCTAAAAAAAAATACCGATTTGTCAACTTTTAAAGATTGAAAGCGTCAAAATATCGTATCTTGTAATTTTAGAAGCAGGTATAAAGAATCATATTAATATGTAATAATATCGTATCGTACAATTTTCTAAAATGATAAAACACCGAGAAATTTATCCGCTCTTATAAAAATTAATATAGAATATTTTTATTGTAATACAGTTTTAAAATAATTTGAAAAGCTCAAGCTGGAGTGGAATATCATGTATCCTCTCACATATTATATTCTTTTAAGACTTCTATGATTTTTTTTGACCCACATAATTGTAATCATAATCTTGACAAAGAATACGATAAATAAGATTACTGAGACAGTAAAGCTTTTTTTATTAAAACACTTTGCGACAAATTTAATATAAGGTGGATTTTTTCTAGATGCATTAGTGTGCGAAAGTTTATGATAACTATTGTTAAGTGAGGCATTATTGAGACTCCATAGGCGATACGCTATTGAGTGCTTTTTGGAAAGAATTGTATAGGGATTCGATGACATGGTGTGAGATGTCATCGGTTGACAACGTAAATTTTTTTGTAATACGCTTCATAAGTCTCAAAAAGTTTATCAAGTTGCTATATAATATCCTTACTTCTTTCTTTCTTTACTTTACTTCTATTTCGGGAAGTATAAGTTAATTTTATAATTTGGCAAAATAACCCGTAGCCTTTATTATTAACAAACAAAATTAAATTACTCTTATTTCAACGGAGCATAAGAAAACATCAAATATTTTTATTCTAACATTGTAAAGCGCAGATTCTATTTTAATATATTCGAAAGATTAATTTAATTTAATATCTTCATTTAAATTTAAAGCAAAATAAAATAAATTTACCCAAGAGTGAAATCAAAACAACTAAGTTAAATTTTTGAATCTTTTCTTTAATAGATTCTGTAATTTTGACATAAAATTTATTAAAAATATTAAAACAGTTTAGTAAGTTTTGGAAGTAATTTCTTATGACGCATTTCATGAAATTATTCAGAAGTACGTTAGAAGGTAGAATAATAATTAAAAGTTAAATTGAATTGAGTTATTTTGAATCGATAATCAAATTTTTTTCTTATTCTTCGAAATAAACAAAAAAGAGGAAATTAAAGTATAACATCAACAATACATAAAATTTAATGGTTCGTTATTCAATATAATGATTTTCTTTATAATGATATATTTGAATAATAATATAATGTAACGAAAAAAAGTAGAAACAAAGTAAGCCGATTGATTTTTTTTATTATTTATTATAAATTAATGGAATACATTATGGTTTGAAATTTATGCCTACAATAAAATGTTTACTAAACTAAAACGTTCTTAATCAATGTAGACATGTACTTTTTGGGAATTTACCTAAATAAAGACAAAATAATTGAAAAGAAACCGTTCACGTTGAGAAACTTGGCTCAATCCGAGATGACGACTTGGAAAATGATACTAATCAGATGATTTTCCGTTGTCTTCTCCATAACTCACAGATCGACAACCTAATTATAGGTCTAAGGCCGATTTGGCAACAATCCTGGATATTTATTGCAAGATGTGATGAACAAAAATTTTTTCACCTTGATCAAAACTACAAATTACTTATTGCACTCAACTCAGGGGTAAAAGAAAAAGTTTTAATTGTGTTGAGTCACATCAGAGTGCAGCTGTAAATGATGGAAAGTTTCTTCTTTAGATCAAATAGAACTTCTTGGTGTCGACTTGCAGTAAAGTTAAAAACACACTAAGTAATCGAATTTATTTAAAAAAATCTTCGAATAAGGACAACTAAAAATACTAAGTGAAATTAATAATTTTTTTGCAATACAGTACAGTCCATTAAAAAGGGCAATTTATAAATAGTTACCACCACTTTTTGATATATTACAAAAGCAGTATAACACCAAAAACTAACAATTTCGGATAGTACAAATTGGAACTTGTAGATTAATTAAAAGGAAAAAAATTATGATGACAAAACTAGATACATCAAGTTTGTATTAACAGGAGATTTATTATATTATCTATAGTTATAATTAAATAACCGAAAAGCCTCTATAAGATGATTAGCCGATTATATTCATCAACTGAGAGCCTCTTTAGTTAGATCTTCTCTCTTATAAAAGTAGCTTTGTTTACTATCTATGCCTACTTAGGAATTCTACGCAGTTCTCTTGTAACACTCAATGCAATGCTCTTTTAATAATAATTTTTTGTTCCTAAAATAATTTTTAGCGTGCAGCACATACGCACTTGTTAATTTTCATCCCGAAAAACATCATGAATATTAAAAAGTGAACCATAGTTTTCTTGTGCTTAATAATGAGAAAGTTAATGGGTAATCGTAAGTAATTTATAATAACCCGCAGTTTAATTCGATAGGGAAATCTCTGTGCAAAGTTTGTGAAAGACTGGTTAATCCAAGAAAACCCAACACAGTCTAAGAGTTAATCTCGGGGGTATTTGTGCAGTTATTGCAAGAAATGTAAAGATATTTAATTTTTAGTTAATCTAAAATGTACATTTTAAAAATTGTTAATTTAAAAAAAAATATATTAAATATTTAGTGTAACTAAACAAATTCGTAATTCGATATATTATTTAACCGATCGTGTAAGCTGGAAGGTTATTGAAAAGAGATCTAACATTTTTTATATCTTTTTATTCATTGCATCAACCCTAGAAAATATAAAAAAATTGGTGAAAAAGTATTACGAGTTTTATTTAGATTTATCGTGTATATAAAAAATTGGCAATGGTTTTTTAAATTATTGTTCAATAAAAAATTATTTATACGAAAAGTTATTTAGAATTTTGGTGATATTGAGGGCCTAAATTATTCCCTTATATCGAACCGTGCAGATTATTAATCAGAATGCGGTATAAAAATCTTTGTATAAGCACGTAGCCCGAAGCTGGGTACCGATAGATAGTGCAGCGTCATGGAGCACGTCCCGCTCATTCAGGCAGAGATGACGGCGTTAGGGTTACGTGCTCCGAGATAGCGTAGATCCGCAGCTTCTTATTTTTGTATATAAAATGCCCTGCAGTTCGACCTGGTGATGATCAATAGCCCAAACGGTGAACTATGATTTTATTCGTTCATTCAAAAACATAGATAAAATTTTATATTACATTTTTTTTGCACATTGAAAACCAACATTCTCATCATGTAAGCAAGTAAGCAATGTAGATAAAAATTGAATAATCATTTCTTAATAGACCGTGGCGAAATAGCAGCGTAAGATCAAAATCTTAAAAACTTAATTTCTAGTGCCTACTGCGACACAAAATGATACAAATCGATAAATCATTTAAAAACGATTGGAGTTGTGGAATTTATTTTCATACACATTTCGAGCAGGCAATGTGAAATATATCATTGTGAGCTAAATACAATACAACATCAAAAATAATGCGGCCTCCATTGCAATATTTTAACCTAAAGAAAACGTAAATTAAAAGATTATTTTTTTATTTATTACACAATAGAATTCTCAAATGAAAAATAATATTATTATATTATAGAATGCATTTATGCTCTCAACTAACCATTATTTATTTTGATCCAAAAATATTATTGTTATATCACCTAATTAACAAAATCCTGTAGACGTTTAACAGTAGTGGTTCTCAATCTTGGGAGGTTTGTTGAAATAGTTAAAAGAATTTCATAGGTAGCTGTCCGTTAAAGATCACTAATTTTGAGGATTTATTTACTTTGCAAAATTGCGCTTCCCAAAATTTGTTTCAAGAAAAGCAGGAACTAAAATATATAACCGTTTACTTTTAGAAACTACCACGTGGTTTAAAAATAGAGCGGACCCATTTTTTAAAATTAGCCTCTTACACTTGAGTGCTTTTGCAATTCTTTGTATTAGGCATTTATTGTCGATAATGTCGATATATAATATACTGAGTAGTACATTTCTCGTTAGTTTCCCTTACTTTAATATTGCAGGTTTATAAAACAATTATTTATTGTTAGTATAGCATGAAGGTTTTATTAATTAATTTTAAAGAACTTAAAAAGTAATTTTTGGTTGGCTTAACATAAAATTTATTAATCAGGGTGTATAATATTTTATGCTTTTATAATATTACCATTATTACCCTATTGTAATATAATAAATTTTACTGCGGAGAGAATATTACAGTTATTCACGCGTATACACGTATTTGTCACGCATTAGTAATGCACTGAAATTATTTACTAATAATAATGTAGCAATTTCATCCGTTTGATATTATTTATAATACGTAAATCTTATTTGCCTTTTACATAATTAATATGATAATAATAATTATGTATGTACCCACATATTAGTCTACATAATAGTTGGTGTTATAAATTTCATTCACACCGCGCATATTTTGTGATAAAATTAAAAAAGCTCATATTTTTTTCTTTTATTAAGCATAATAATTTCACTTAGACCACTTTCAAAACGTCAAATAGAGCAATTGATGCGTTGTATTACGAAGGAATACTAAAGGACGCTAGCTATTTTCTGTTGCTTATAAAAGATGTTCTCTTCCTAAAAATGCTCTGGTACGAACGTGTGGTGTCATTGTAACATCATGGTAACACATACAATCAGTGCTTTCAAATTCGATTGCGCTAATTCCTAATCTACCGATAACTTACCTTTAAATTAATTGTACGCTTTAATTTCTCAAAAAGTGGACCCCTGAAGATATTCTAAAATGTATATTATATTCAATACCAAAAAGCCTAGCTTAACGCCGATAAAAACTTTATCCGTGTGTGTCTTTTAATCGCATTAGATTTATTAAATAATGTTAGAATTTAAAATTCAGTTTAATTAATTAATTCGAATTATCGACTATACTTCGTAACTTTTACGACATATCGTCGTGAATTTTTTAGCAGTCTAAGTCTACCTCCTATAGAATTCATCAACTTAATTTAAAATGTTCTGTATTTTTCATTCAATGCATATTTAATAAAATGTGCAGTTAGTTCAATATTGCATGTTATCTGTAACCTATTTTGTAAAAATACCGATCAGAATTCGAGGTTATACAATGTCACAGTTTTTGGAATAACTATCTCTTACAGTTTGTATTTCATAATTACGTATGAAACAATGCTTTCCATTTTTTTTAAATTAAACTATCTTTTATTTTCTATTTTCAGTTTTCTTTTGCTTACTATTGGATATAGGTTTCTTTTAAGGACCTACGGATTTACATGTTTCGACAGAAAAGAGACGGTCATAAGAAAGTTACTGATCATTCTAAATACTAACCAAATGATCGCCGCCAATCTTTGCTCATATCTTCACATTGGTAACAGAGAATTATTGTTTTTAGTTTTCAAAATTGTAACTTAAAAAAAGTACTATGTGGCTGACATCAAAGTTTTAAAAACTTAAACTAGAAACCATACATTAAAAAACGAACATCGATAAAGTTCTTGTTCTCTCTTGACAGAAAAAAAATGTGTATAGTAATTACTTCAAAAACTAAATCCGAAAAAACTTGCAAAATAAGATTTTTATAAAAATGTTGACGATGAAATTATTTTGAAAGAAAGAATTGGTAAACAATTTTTTTGTTAAAAGTTAACTTGAAAACAAACAAAAAAATTTATAACGACAAATTAACTTTTTTGTGGAATGAACATTTTTTTGTAAACATTACATTTATACGTAAAAAATTAAAAGTTTGAATTATGTTTTCAAAATGGTGCCTATTAACTCCTAAATAATTAACAAACCTGGCTAAACTTCCCATATTAACACATTTTGTAAAACATCTAATGGAATTGTTTGTAATTTATTTTAGATTTATACTTAAATTTTCTAAATTATCAGATTAAAAAAATTGCTATTTAAAAAACTACACTATAACTATTAAAGATCAGTAAAATTATCAGTTTTGTAGAAATTAACTGTAATTTTAAAGAGCTTTGATTTTCTCAAAGGACTTTCTGAATTTTTGTTTATTACTTCAGAAGCTACCGATTATTCTCAATTACCTCAGGTTAAATATAACTTTATGAAAAACCGAATAATTTATGACAGATATTTAATATTTTGATCTTCTCGACAATATATAGAAATGGCAAAAGAAGGCTAAGTTCAACAATGAGTAAAGGATATCATGATCAAATTGGCACTACTTGTACTGCAGCACGAGAATATAATATGCTTATCGTCTTCACAATTTAGACGAGTTTAGCCTTATTGAGCTAACAGCAATAAGAAATTCTTAAAAGAATTCCGAAATTTTTAAATCGCAATAGTTATTTTCGACGTTATTTAATTTATATCATCATAAACTGAAATTAAGTGCCTATTAACTGCGTTCTCAATGATTTTTTAATAAAAGAGTCTTTTTATTTAGACATTTAAAGTAAGTATTTCTATCATCGCACTGATCGCATCACGCCATACCAAGAATGAAAATTGTTAACGTTTACCGCTTTAACGGTTTGTGCATGCAAAAGCTATTTTTATCCGTTTGCATTGCTACAAATTATTGTAAGTATACAAAGGTGAGGGTAGTTACGAGGTGATTAAAAAATATTTATACACAGTAAGAGTTACATTAAAATTTTATTTAACAATTCTCAAACCATGAAAATAAATTATCTGTCGGTGCAGTATAATTGTTGTATTACTGCATATTGATATGGGAGCGTAGTATATTTAAATCTAAATTCAAAATTTTGACAATATCGTACCTCTGAACAAATCCTATTTTATCATTTTTAATCCTTTAACATCTTCTGACACTCTATGTACAGTGACTCTCTCGCTTTGTATTTTTAATTTTAAGTTTTGATAAATCCGATTATCGACTTGTATAATGAAAAATGGCTTTATTTGTATAACTTAACATAGATTTATTATTGTACTAGAACAGGTAAACTTTGTATTTGCGAAATTATACAGTATCTGTAATGCAAAATTCTCATTTTCCTTAATTCCTATACTAATTTATTTATAACATAATGAAATCCACAACCGCTTGATTTTGTATATCTCATAAAGTAATTTGAAATTAATTATTGTACAAAATATAAAATATTTTTTAAATTGACCAGTTTTCCTGTTTTGAATTTACAAAATTTTTGTAGTGGGCAAGTTCATTTATTTGTGTAATATACATAAGAGAGTAATTTTTCTCAGCAAATAAAAATATGAGCCACAGATAACGTGGCATAGAAAACCAAAACATTAACTCTGTATTTTGTAAAGCATAGAATGACATAGTTTTGTTGAAATCTGTTGATTACTTTTTGTCAGAAATTTTTAGAAATATTCAGCATTGAAAACTTAAATAACCTCATTTTGCATTGTTAATATGCATAATAATAAACATAAATTATTGATTATGTATATGACTTCTATGAATTTGTATAAATTCTATCTTAACAAAATCATTTTTTTGCTAAACTTATTTGTTTATATTTTGTTGCTTTTCTATTGTCGTACCACCTGTTGAGACATTTTTCCTACTTGAAAAATACCCATCATAATAATCAGCAAATTCGTCATAAGGCACATACCCTGACACGCATATCTAAAAAGTAAAAAAAGGGCGTCACTGCTATTTAGTTATCTGCTATTTGCTTACTACAAATTCAGTATTTACCAAAAACACACTGATAAACAAAAATAAAATGACAATTAATATTTAAATTGGTACTATGTATAAACAAAATACAAAATAATTAAACAATAATTAAGCACTCATCAAATTTTAAAATTGTTGCGTTCAAGAAAACATAAAATAAATTTTAAATTAGGATTTTAGCAAACTGTAATATAAATAAACAAATTTTTTACTTAATTAATTTTTCTTATTTAATTTTAAAACAAAAAAAATGATAAATTTCATAATTTTTATTTAAAAGCACACTCGAGACAATAGAGTGGCACTTTTGATGCAACATTGCAAAAAGACAGTTTTGTAGAGTGTAAAAGTTCCTACAAAAAGTCACCGGTGATAGCTATTGACTTCAAAGCCAATAGCTTCAAGTCCTTGTCAGACTTAACTGGAAGGGTAATAAATTGCCATTCGCTGGGTGCCAGGACATGAGGAAATTGAGGGAAACGACATAGCTGACTAGCTAGCCATATCAGGCTCAAATGCTATCTCTAATTGACCAGAACCATTCTGGGGGCTATCCAAAACACACGGCGGGGAGGAGGTCAAGAGGTGGGAAGTGTAGAGCAATAATACCCTCTAGTACAATGTACCAGGACAAAAACAGGCAAAGAAATTCATAGAGTACTCGACTGCAGAGGCTAGAAAGCTTTTTCTCTTATCAAAGAATGAAATTAGACTCATTAATGGGCTGCTCACTGTGTCTACAAGGTTGAAAACCGAATCGGCCAAACACAATATTTAGGCAAAAATATTTGGAACAGACATAAGTGACACCAAAGGGGAGGTAAAAAGTAAACCTCTTAGGAACATTCTTTGTTTTGCTGCCAGAATTTAATTCCTGAAAACCTAATTAGATGTGAGGCTCGCGCAGCCAACCGACCTCTAAATACAATACATTATGCAATTGGCTAGCGTACTGTAGAATAATTTGACTAGTTCTTAAGATAAGTTAAGTTCTAGGATAAGTTAGAAATTCCACGTATTTCTATATAATAAACTAATTCGTAATCTAGTACAAGCACAAGATTATTATCTCGATAGAACAATCGATTATAAAATTGTACAGTGTGAAATGAATCCATTCCTACCTCAGAACAAAAATTTGTATTAATTATATATAAGCAGTCCATTAACTGTGATTAAAATAGGAAATATAATTATTTAATGAGTTTAAAACGCAGCTTGTTACGCGATTATCATAAATTTCTTGACGATCTGCCACATTTACACTAATAGTTATACTTGTTTTAATATTATTTTATGACAGAAATGTTATTTTCTTACTAATAAGATTTTTATTTTATTGTATGTGACCTATAAAGTTATATAGGAAGGTATGTTGTATTATTATACAGAAACTTTTATTTCTTACGGAGTGAAGTTTCGGGCCATGGAATCATAGATCTGATTACTAGTTTTTACCAAATTATTAAGCGGTGCTTTGGATTCCACGTTAAGTTTAGGCTATAATTATGGTTAGTCATGCAGCAACAACCAGTGTCTTCTAAATCGGCCTGACAGATTTATCTTGAATGTCCGTAAGTTACATCGAAATAATATATCTCAAAGAAATATATTTTACTTATAAATTAATAATAAAATAATATAATAATCCTACATTTAATTATAGATTTATTTAATGATACCTACGATATAAGTTCAACATTAATAGTAGCATATCTCTAACTCCAATTACTTTTAGTTACGCACATTAGTTCGTGCCGTTTGATATACTTAATGTAATCTAACATAATTAATTATATTTATTAATAAAGACATAGTTACATGAAAATGGTAAATTCCAACGATAAAAATAGTACATTGTTTTATTAGGAAAAAAGTACTTTTGCTTCGAATAAAAGATACTATTTTTTTCTTCAACATAATAAATAATTTATATTTAGTTTCCATTGCTTTTCCTTTACTGACGCCCGGCAGTGATGGAATACAATTAACAACGAGCGGTTACTCTTGCCGGCAGCAAATTAAACAATTATTATTTTTTTTAATTTGTTTATTAAAAGACATAATTTATGTAAAGTGAAATTTTCCTAAGGTCTTGAAAACACAGTTTTTTGAGTCTCTTTCGAAACTATGTTTTTCAATTTGTGCGATTGCGTTATTTTGGCTTTTTTAGACAACCATTTTCTTTGGTTTCCAGTATCGGATTTCTACAAAAGTCACCTAAACCAATCTGTGTTGTAAATGAAGGAATATCTAGTTATTTTATTGTTAAACCGGAGAAATGAGGTCTCTTTGAAAAGCTTCAGAAAATTTTTGGATGATTTTAATTATTATCTTAAAATAAACAACAAATGCTGTATTGTTAACAACTAATTTACAAAAGGTGTAGGTTCAGTTCAGCTACCAAAAATTTGTACAAGGTCGGTATTTATTAATTTAATTTGGAAAAACTATTTATGGAAGCACTACGTAAAAATTTAGTTTGTACGATTAAATAAATAATATTTTCATACAAGCTTGTCAGCTAGTTTTAGGTAAACATTATTGTCGCTGTGTGTTTTGGATTAGAAAAGATCATTTTACGAATTAAAATATTTTAAAATTTTATATCAAATTGTAATTGTAACACGATATGGTACTAATTACAAATAATAATAATATAATATTAATTAAATTTGTTTGTTTATTTGTACTTTCACAACGTAAATATAATGAAATAACAATTTTTGGCCTCAGGTCTTGTGGTTTATTAGTAAAAAAAATGTTGAAAAAAATATATTTATACCTGCTTGATTTTAAGTTATTACTTGAAAATACGTATCCGTCAATAAGCACTTTGTATACCGTAGTTACTTTTTTTGCACTCATTTAAGATTTATAGTGCCCTTCTTATCGATTTTGGTAGCACTGCATCAATCAGTAAATTGACCGGTTGGTTCATTTGATGGTTATACCCAGTATGTGAAAAATTTCTTGGGATAGGGAAGGCAGCATATTAAGAATGCGTGTTTTTTATATGGTGTCACTTTCGTATCCACCTGGGAATAAATCGTTTCCAGTCGTTTGAGTGATCGATAATGCTGAACCAGCACTTCTATAGCGGTCTTGAAACCACCGACTTTCCCTTGTTGATTTTCAATTGACATAGAAAAATAGATGTTCAATCGTCTTTGAGAATTTCTCTGTTCTAAATTTATTGGGATTATTATGCGTGGGAGGATAAACTAGAAAAGAACATTAGATGTTAAATTTTCTGTATATTTTAGTAACAACTTAAAACACATTGGTAACTGTCTTTTACGATACTAGTAATATCTACATAACTGGTTTAAGAAAATATAGCAGCTTGGAATAGGGAGATTCGTATAATGATGGTCGTAGACGAAGCCAGGATAACAATTTAAAAGTCGTTACCGGGGGATTGCCAAGACACATTAGACGCAACTGTTGATATCGATCTTTTCAAAAGCGAATTATGCCAGCCAAATAAAATGTTACTTTTTGTGGTATTGCAAGAACCTACTTCTATATTATTCACCTTCCTTCATTCCAACACGCAATCTACACATTCTAGTAGTAGGTAATGTCACAAAGTAGGTTACAAATTTTTGCTTTTGTGTTAAATAGTATTACTTTTCTTTTGTATACGAAAACAAATTGAATTTTCTTACAAATAATCAAATAAATGGTTTTGGATATCAACACGTAATCGTATTTTTTAATTTAAAAGAAGTACTCACAGTAATCTTGTCATTTCATAAAACACTTTACAGAAACAAATTTATTATAGCTTTTAAATTAATTGCAATCGATAATTTTGTACTAAATTTGTTCCATAGGTACGTACACGTAATTTAAAACTAATTTGTTGTTACTACAAGGAAGCATTAAAAGATTACACAGCAAAAAGGTGGACAAAAGCTTTTTACATCAAATCTTTTATAAAACAATGCCCTAAAATATACTTTTTTCTTGTAATTATAACAATGAAATAGTGTAAACACAATGCTATCATTGCCATTGTCGTTTTATTAACAAAGATAAAATATTTTAAAAAGTGTAGATATATTTTTAATTAGCATAACACAAAATTGTTTTATTAAATTTTATGAATATTATTCAATGTAGATACATTCGCCAAATTTTTGTTTTTGTATTCATTATCATGTGTAAGGTTAAGTTTAGTTTAGATCTTGTAATATTTATTTAACCAAGCTACCACCTATAACTAACTACATAGCAATTATTGATTACTAAATTTATTCAAACTTATTGTGTAATGAATGAAAGTTCTTGGGGTCTTTGCAGTGGGTTTTCCCTAGTTCGGTAAACCAGTAGCTGCACTTGGATGCACTTCAAGATGCTTTCAGTATTTGTTATTCAATTTTCTCGGCTTTAACTTTCATGGAGCACAATCACGCACAGATGATTTTTTTATAAAAGTTTGTTTATAGTTTCAATACGAACGTACGACAACTACGCATATCCAACTGACAAGCGAAAACGTGATGTTCAAAATTATTTTTTATTGAAATAAAATGCATTACACAAAAATTAAATCAATGGAAAAATAAAATCGACTGGCCAAAGGCGGGTGAGAATTTTGCACATTTTAAATCTAAAAGATTAATTGACCAATGAATAGTTTTCATGCTGATGTAAATAGACATAGTTGTTAATTGGTGTAACTTATAATTTACTATTTTTTACCATTAATTTAGACTAAAGTATAATTTAGTATAGAGATTATACCGGTTCGAGACAAACTTTGAACGCACACCAACAACTCGGGAGAGAACGTTGGCAATGCACTGAGAATGCTTGGCCCCGAAGAAGAACTGGTAATTAAATAATTGTATAAATACAAAAATATTTTTAAACTTGCATCAATCTAATCCGCTTAAATGACAAATTTCTCATTAACGATGTTTAGTAAATGATAAACTAAAAATATAATATTGTGAATTTCCTTACGATTTAACTTTAACAAAACTAAATTTATGGAACTTAATGGAAGAATTTTGACGCATTTCGATCGATATTTGGACTAACTTCTCATTAATGGACTAACTTAACATGTTGAATGATTCAACTTAATTTGCAATACTTTGCAAGGGAGGTAAAAATGACTAGAAAAATGGCGTGATGTATTTGTAAAATTGTATCTTGTTGACCACAAACGAAATTAAATTACGCTTTGTAACTGAAACCTTATGTAAAAAAAATTATTTACAATTTAAGAACAAATTCTTCAGGAATAAAAGATACAATTTTGCACTAAAATAACGATACTATTGTTTTACTGTAATTTCAGTTCCTACATCTGTCGGTCTGAGTTACAAGCTTTGGAATATTTTTGTGCAGAGAAAAATTACCTGAAATTTGTAATATTGGTGGAAATTCACGACATCGTATTTATTTTATCTTTACTGAACACCTTTTGAACACACTCCTTGTTTGATTATAAAATTTAATTTCGAAATGAATTGCTCTGAAGCGCAACCAAAGAATGGCTTTTAGTAAATAAAAAAAATACATTCATCCCAAAAATATAATAATGAATATTGTAATCCTACTTTATTATTTAAAATTCATACAGTTCATTGCTTTGTTTTAGTTCTGTTTATTTTTAAAGTAAACAGTACTTGATTTAAATATTTAAAGAAAAGTATATTTCTATAAACATACTAGCTGTATAAACATTATTATTATGCAAAAATAACTCACAATTTAATTACGTGCAAAACTTGAGGCATTAAAATAGAAATTAATAAATATTTGAATATTAAAATGGTGAAATAAAATTAATGAAAACTCTTACTGTAAACTATCACTTATATGCTATCACTTTTTATTAATTTCTATCCACCCCCTTTAATATTTAAATTATCATTAATTCCCCTTTCAATTCTTAATTGCTAGAATGTCTGTAATAATCGTAGTGTGTTCAAATTTTGTTTGTATTTAAACTTTATTATTAAATAATACCGAACAAAATTATCTGTTTTACTTTGCTTTATTTATTTGAGAATATATTCCGTCTTTTCCTCTAGGCTAATATGTTATGTTGTGTAAATATTACTGTAATGTTTATAATAGTAGTTTACCTAACAAGGTTGGAAAAGAATGCTTTACCAAAGGAATCGACAAATTTTTCTACAAGCCAAAGACGATTGAAACGCACTCTATGAGTAGTTATGTGATGACATTTGTTGTTAAAGCAATTAAAAATTGACACATTTAATTTGGTTTAAGTCCAGTTGCATAAAAGCACTTTAACTTAAAGCAAAATAATTTTGAATTATCTTGACGTTTTGTTAATGAGCCGAAAATTGAAAATCATATACCATTTTGAGGTGTGCTGATGTTCACCGGAAGATTCACCGAAGTAATTTCGTAAAATTCGCTATTTGGCTCAACTCAACCAACAGATTCAAGAATAGACCTCTACTTTTGAGTTTATTATTTTCTAATGCATTAAAATACTACCTTTAGAACTAGATCTTTAAAACCTAGAGCCAATTAACCTTTGAAAATCAGAAATTATACAAATAGAATAATTAATAAATTTTGTTAAGATAGCGTTTTGTATAATTAACTCGTATTAATTGCTTTTTCTAAATGGGCATTTTGTTTTGTTTGGCAACTTAACTTTCACAACAATTCAGTAGAAAAGCTTTAGCATAAATTATTATTTTAGAGTACTTATTATTTAAAATATCTTTATAATTCTGGAACAAACTTAATGTTTGGATTTTCAAGTTCTTTTATTATAACATTCCGTTATATTGGTTATATCTACATTTTGGTATAAGAAAATTGTACTTGACCGTCTCGGTACATAAACAAATATTAATAAAGAGCAATAATTTTGCACAGTACGCACAATTTTTTTGAATTGCTTGTTAATATAATACCGCAGTACCCAGTGTACTACTATATAATCACTACTCGGTATCCTGAATGCAGTAATCTTTTTATTTACTTATCGATTCTTTACCATAGTTTTTCAAGTTAGCGAACTTCAGGTTAAATTGACGAAATAACCAATCAGACGATAACAAAATAAATAAATCAATCATCTAATTGGTTATTTTGTCAATTTAACCTGAAGTTTGCTAACTTGAAAGTAACTATGAGTGAAGAAATCGAGGATTAGATACTGTTCTGATATCTCACCTTTTCTTATAAATAAATAATCTTCAATTGAAATTTAAAACCGCCAAAAGACGCTATTAGTAATATTACAATATTGAAAATATGGATGACTATCTAATGTTATCTTTTATAACAATTTTTATTCAGTAGATTTGAATTTGAAATATTTAGCATTTACAAAAAATGCTTGATTAAAAACTAAATAAACTTAAAAATGGAGGGGGTAGGTACGCGATATATTAACTCCGAGTGAAAAATGTTGGCTTCCATACATACATATACGCTGAAGTTTTTAATTATATAAAATATAAATTATATACCCAACACATTTTTAAAATAAATAAATTACGAGAACTTTTTTAACTTTCAAAAGTTACTTAAAATTAACGTAATAAAAAGTTACGTTTAATTAATTAGCCATTAGGGTTCGTACATTTTTTCATTTAATAATTCTAATTGATTGATTAGAATCTACGTTTACTGTGTCAACAATTTTTTTTCAGCAGAAGAAATTTACCAATTTATTCTTAATTAATATTTGTGATAAAAAATTTCAATTAAAAATTTTTATGACAAAAAAATTATTCGTTAATTTTAATACTGACTGTAGAATGTTCTAAAGTAATTTGATGTATTTGGTTTTGTGGCATTAAACAATTTTGTTCTAATTTTATGATTTTTAATTAAGTTTTTTTTTTTTGTAACTCTCCGACTCATGGTTAGTATTTTAATTAAAATAAAATTATTTAAACGCAATATAATATGAATTTAATTCAGCAAATAATGCAGTAATTGTATTAAAGGATAAGTATTTATTTATATTATTACAGAAAGCTTATCAGTTTGCGTGCTTATGTGTACCATGTAATTAACAATCCAAATATCAATTTTGAATTTATTTTCTTTTGCTTTACATAACTAAAAAATTTCGTATTTGTTTGAATAGCTATAAAAACAAAGAACAATTTTTGCTTGAACGGACTAAAGAAACTTTTCGTATTTCAAGTAAATAGTAATCTAGCAACATATTTGTTCTCTATCTGCTTTGATACAGGTTTTTCTTAGCTTAAATTGTTTGTTGTCTTTTCATTACTAATTGTTTTTAAATTTGTAAAGAAAAATTAAAATTCAGGGAAAATTAGTTAACACTGAATCATCAGCATTAATACCCTTTGCCCTTTTTATTTTCAGAAACTGTTTTACAATAGGCGAAATGACGTGCAATTCTATGTAACGATTTTTGCTATAAAAAATTTATTTATACTTAAAAACCGCACTTATTTTAAAAATCTAATAGATTTTTATTACACGTTTGGAATTGCGACCCTTAAAACAGTACTTTACATTACCGTTTCTAAGTGGTTACTCAGATTCTACAAACCTTTTATTTTCTTCACGATTTTTTTTAATGGTCGCACGAACATGCAATAGATACCCTCTTAAAAATTTATGTGCATGATTTTTAATTTATAACGAGAAAAATAAACAAAAATTAAGAAGATTTATTTTAATTTTGCAGAATATACAAAATGTTAGTAAGCGATATAGGGACTTAATTAGTAACAATAATAGCTGGAAACTTAAACATGTAAAACTAGGTATTTAGAATACGTAAATTTACAAGCTCAAAATAACTCAAGAGGTATTACAGCAAGCTTTAAAGTATTAGTTAGCAAAATTACTACAAACAAGCTTTGTGAAATTTTTTATTTGTTTGATGTCTAAGTTTTACATTGAAATGTGCTTAAATGTATATAAAATATAACTTCCACGTTAATTAAAATAATGAGGTGGGAAATTCAAAAGATTTTCTATAACATCGCGCATACTTTTCATAAATGCTTGCAGTTTGCTTAAACCGCTGTAATTTCTCTTAGAAAATTAGAAAAAATTACACAAATTGCATGTTTCCGGCATCATTTCATTTTTATTTCAATTATTACAAATGTTAGTTTCAATTAAATGTGTACGTTGATATTAATTAAAGATGCTGTGTATTTTGGCTCTGTATAAACGATGTTTGTGTGATTTTCTGAACAACTTCAATTATTAGTAAATTTTTGTTTTTATTGATTTAACTAGAAAGTTTTAAAAACATAAGAAATTGAAATAAAAAATAACGAATATTTAAATATTTCAGTAAAAGTGAAAGCTTACCACAATTGTTTTGATCTTATCAGATTCTAATCAGGCAAGAAGAAAGACTTTATAAACATAGGGAAAATTGAAAATTTTCATTAGCATCAAATACAAAAACTTTTGAAAAGCTGAAAAATTGAATAACTTTAAAATTAAACAAGGAAAGAATAATCTCAAAATTCCGTAACTAGCGCTGTTAGTGGTGAACTGAAATAGGTAATGCAATAAATTATTATTACGAGTACTTGCCTGAGGAAAATTTAATAAGATCGAAACAATTGTCGAAAACTGGTATTACTTTTTTTGCGTCGATTTCTACCCTATAATACTCACATATTTATTATTTTCTATTTCAATAATTCAGGAAATGTTTCTAATTGTATTGCTTGCTCAAATTTTGTAGTTAATTATTTAACTTTTAAACCGAAATAAATTCGTAGGTATTTGTTACTTATATAATAAATTGCATAATAAAATAAGTTTAATTTGTTTTTTGTTATTAGAAAATATATTTAAAGCAACAATAGTAGGTATATTATTCCAAATTAACTTAATAATATTTCTTTACTTTTCGTTATTTACTAAGTTCTGTCGTTACAAAGCATGAAAAATCAGTTTGGTTTACTACCCTAAATACCGTAAAACGTAGTATATTTAAAGGTGTTTTGCTTAAAATAATTTTAACGGAGATATAATCATCACCTTCTAGGTATGTACGGTACCGATGGTGTAAATTATATAGGTTGATTTTATATTATCTTAAATTGCGTTAAATATGTAATCAAAACTCGATTATGGCGAATGTAAGCATCAAAATAATTAATTTAAGTAATTTTCTAGTCAAGTGCTCATTAGCAATTACTTAATTGCAGTTTTAATACAAATTCCTGCTTTAATCCTCAATAGAAACACAGAGGGTATATAAATAAACTTCACGCTAAATAAAAAGAAAGTTATTCCAATATACAAAGCTAAGCACCCAGCTTTATTTTTATTAAATTATATGGTAAAAGCTAGCGCTTCTAAACGGTTAAATAGCGGACACTTTTCACACTATTGAGGAAAATAAATTATTTAATACTATTAAATACACTAATAAATAAATTAATACTAAATTGTAGACAATTATATTTTTGCTTTCTTATTGATTAATAATTTTATCATGTCTATAGTGTAATTTAAGTAGACATTACCTATACAACCGTTGTACGTAGTACATAATGCATATGTGGTGGTTTCAATAGTATTTATTAGAATTTTACGATATGAGTGTTAAAAGTATGATATTATTATTTTGAAAGTAGAAAAATTAAAAAAAACTTTTAAATAAGATTTGTAGAATATTTAATAATAATTTTTGCATAGCAACAATGAGTGCCAGTTAAATAATTTAAAAAATGGAGCGGGTACCAGTTTGCCACTTGGATACTACAAGATTTTCATAAAAATTCATAATATTTCAAAGATTATGTAATTTTAAAATGGGCTACAAAAAAACCAAAAAAGTTCATTTACGTTTGGAACACTGCTTTGGCACATTATAAATATTACTTTTTGCCATTGTAAGTTATTGTAGTATTAAAGTAAGTGCTAATTTTGTAATCTACACAACTTTGAAGTCTTCGTTTAAACACACCTCTCTGTATAAAGTAAACCTGTTTAAGAATTTTTATTATTTGTGAATAAGCAATAAACCAAAACGATTTTTACGCAGCAAAATCGGTAGTTATTAACTGATCCCTAGCAAGGTAACTTTGTGTCAACGCAATACTACGGAGTGGCGAGGTGGTAAAGACTTACAACAAATGGTATATCACTGAAATACTCTTGATATCAAGTGTTATTGTCATAATGTCCTCATTGGTGCCGATGGTGCAAAATCTATCAAAATGCAATTATCTTTTACCAATTTTTTGAAACAAAAAGTTTTTAAATATCAAGTCAAACGTTCTAAGATCAAAAGTCCAATATCGATCGGAGGGCTATGGGAAGGCAACGAGAAACTACCCCATCAGTAAAATTATCTTGTTCAGCCAAGTTGATCACCTACTCACTGCATGACGTGTACGTCACTTGTAAAAGAAACTATTTCTTTTTACATACAGGGCAAACCCGCAAAATTTAATTATAAGTCAGTAATTATTAATTTCTGAATCCATTGCAAGATTCTAGGCTATCGAGGTGAAGTTTCCCAGATTTAACACCTGGAAAACCTATGTATGTAGCAATCTAACTCTATAAATAAGTATAATATAATTTTTGTAAGTATGTTAAAAATACCTATCGTACGTCTAAATATTCAACAATATAGTGATGAAAAATCATGTGGTAGAGAAAGTTCCCGATATTCAACGATAGGAGATTGCCTAAATATGAGGGAGTATAAATAACCAAGTGAGAGAGAAAGAGTTATTATTTACTCGTTAAACGTTAATATCGACCTACAGGTTAATGTGCAATCCCAACCACGACATATAATTAAATTTTAAACTAAAGATCTTTTAGGCTGATAGGAACCTCTAGTTTATAATTCGGCCTTGTTTAGACTAAAGTATCTAAATAGCTTTTAGAAATGCAATATGCCTTTTTCATATATCGTGCAAATTTCTAGTATCGCATACGACGCTACATCACACTAACTTACTTTTTGCTTACATTTACTTATTGTACTACACGGTACTCACTTTTAACTTTGTATTTCCTTAAGTTTATCTGAAAGAAACTTGATGTTCTAAAATGAAGTAAATTAATTAAGTAAAAAAGTGTTAAAATTTTGAATGGCTAGAAGATCAAAGATGTTAACACTTAATAATTGATTTATCAACTTGAGATGTCTAGAAACAAATTTACTATAGAGATTTCAATGGTTTACTCCTAGGATGACCAAACGTCCCAGAAATCCGGGTTTTTACTATTATTTGCGGCGTCCCGAGGAACTGTTTCAACAATAATTGCAATATGGTAGTTATACAACTTTTTTACTTTTAAATATTCATATCAAAACTTAAAAAAAAGATTTTTTTATTACTCTGTTCGAAAGGTCTCAAAATCCACTTTTAAACCCTAAAATTTTAAAAATATTTGTAGCCTTGCGGAATATTTTATTCTAACTGCAACCCCCGGTAGGTTCACCGTTTCCCCGATTTCTTCAAAAATGATTTAGAAAGACAAAGTTTGAAAACTTTGATTTCATACAAAATTAAAGGTTGTCTTAAGCTACTTTAGAATATGTTATGATAAACTACGTATTCTTGGATTGAAAGATTTTGATTAGCTTATCTTGTACAAAAGCAGTGATCAGGAAATCACCGTTTGCTGTTCAACGTGTGACAACAACTTTTGCTTACACTCTTGAATGCCTCCAATAGTGGTTCTGTAGTCAAGTAACCGGCTTCACTTTATCATCCCATTTGCATAACTAATTATACATCAACTTAACATATGAACATATTATCTATTCAGAAAGTTCATCCATGGACAGTACAAAAAATTACTATTTCCAGAAATTTTTAAATGCATGAGCACGTATTTAGCGAGAAAAACTTATCAATGACCCAATTAATGATGGAATAAGTGATCATGGTTAAAAATCATGTGTAAAATATTCGCTTAACTTTAATAAAATAGATTTAGTTAAATCAAATTTCTTTCACATTATTTACTACAATTTTTCTGGTCTTTTATTTTATTTTAATTATCTTGACCCTAATAATATATTGTAATATGTGGGACATAAAAGTTTCCATTGTAAATTGATTTTGAATACTGAATTAAGTTCAAATAAAGTAATGTGATTGGTTTACATTTAGTAAATTAGATTTTCGTGTAAGTTTTTGATATATAAAATACTAATACGATAATGAATTTCGTTTAGATGATTTGATTATCTATAACTTATTATAAATTAATAGAAATCAATATCTCAACAAGACCAAATTTATCTTTTGAAGCAAATTTTAATAATGCAAGCAAATATTAGTTTAGCTGATCATCTCCAGCAAGGTAAAGAAAGGCAATTGGTCAAACTCCTGAATTCTTTCATGTTAATTTAATCTATAGTAGGTACCTAATTTTAATTACGTGTTTGTGAGTAAAGTTCTACCCAAACAAATATTTTAGGGTCAAATTCTCTTAATTTACGAGTTATTTTATAATAACTGTTTATCTACAAGCTGGGTAATTTCAATTCGTTCAATTAAGTTGTGTACAGCAGGTAATTTCGTAAAAGGTATACCCATTTTATCTAATTTTTTTTCAATCAAGTAAATTTTTTTTTTTGTTTTTAGAATTCGTTGTTATTTCATTTATGTTTTCTCTTTTATATGCGAATTATTGCAAATTGCTAATTATATTTTGACTTCCCAATCAGCAAATGACCCGCATAATTTTCATCGAAGGCGTCGTTATAATTTCCATCTTGAACTTTAAATTTGTATTGTTGAATTTTGTAAAAATAATAAATATAATTTTTTTTATATTTAAGCAAGGCAAATTAGATTTTGAATTTTATGATGCTTTTGTTATTGTTTCATTCAACTCAAAGTTTCATTTGAATTCTAAAATTTTATGAATACAAAACCTTCATTGTGCTTTATGCCATTACTGTCCGTCATCTTAAAAACCATCGTGCGAGTTATTTGTATTGTCCCATTGATTTTTGATTCAACTTAATTATTTTAACCCTACCACCTACGCTAATAGTCACTCAAAGATGACAATTTGACGGTGAATTCGAGTTACGTAGATGAATGTTATGTTAACTCCCCCTCACTCCGAGTTAAACTTATTAACAAAAATATCAACAAAATTTTTTTGTTTTGATTTTCAAAATTGTTTTCGTCGTCTGTCATCAGTTCTGATTTTGTACCTAAAACCCCATATAAAACCTAATATTTTATAAAAAGAAGTGCAGTTCTAAAACAATTGTTTATTTTTTTGTAAAAAGTATATTGAGAGTGTATGCTAATTTTATTGTCAAGTACAATAGGGATTGTTTATGAATGAAAAGTGTAAACTCAGAAAGGTTAAAATCTACATTTACATTAGCAAATACAAAGGATTGCTTTTAACCCTTTGTAAAAGCCAACTTAATTTTATCGTGAAAAACGACCAATTGTTTTTAAATCAAGTCCATCACACTTTTCCTAGCTCCAAAATAACTTCAACGAAATAATAATTGTAAATGTAAATTAGGTCAATTATAAGTAAAGCGCAATTTAGCATGTAATTTTGTCTATGTAGTGGTTACTATAAAATTTTCGAGTTCACAAACAGAAGAATTTTGTGTCTCCGATGATAAAGCACGCCTATAATAAATTTAATTAAAGTTGAAATTGTTGCATAACGCAAAAATTTTCATCGTGCTTGTTTATTAAATTCACTCAGCTCTATTTTATTTAAACACCCTAGAGAGAAACTAACGGTTCTTTAATTGGTAAACGTGTTTCATGGAAAGGATTTTAAAAATATACAATGCATTCAGAGCAATACAAACATAAGCTTAGTAGTGCCCTTTCTCATGTTCGTGCTCTAGTAAACACAAAATCGCTTTTGATATTGTATTTGTATATATCAAGAATTTCTGTAGTAGCAAATTTATGTTTGATACATATTTCCGCTTGAAAAAATTTTAAATATTTTTTTTTATATTTTGTTTATCAATATTTAAAAATATTAAATTTTACAGATAAGTAATCAGTTTAAGTAACAAAATGAGAATACCAATTTTCAGACCTCACAATTTTTTACATTATAAAAATATTTCAAGAAACATTTTGGTGACAGGTGTACTAAATTGAAAACCAATTTTCTCCGAGTCATTATTTTGAACTTTTACTACAAAATTACATTAAAATCAATTCGATTTTTGACTTTGCTCTGCTTACTTTTGCTCACTTTCACTTTACTTCATTTGCCGATTCTAATAACTACTGGAATTAAAATATAAAACATTTTCCAAATGTTTTCATACTGTGCAAAATTAAATTTAATTTTATAATAATTTTCTGTTCAAAATCGTTATTGAGTTTTTAAAGAAAAAGTGAAAGTTTAAATTTTTTATGACGCTTGTCAATTAGGTAGTAATTTTCGTGCCTGTTTAATTAGCAACGAAGTAATATAAAATGAAAAATATTTAATTTTGAGGGAAATTAAAATCTTCTAATAAAAATTTATTATTATGAACGTCCAATGTGTAGAGAGCGTTTTCATCAGAGTTTATTTGTTAAAATATTTTTTATAAGATTTTATTAAAACTTGCTTTTTTGTTCATTCGGAAAATTTAGAAATTGCTACCAGCGATTTAGTCAGGCAGTATAGAAACAACTTCAAAAACGAATACAATCATTTGTGAAAATTTAATAAAATAAATGCTCGTAAGCAGCATTTGGTATTCCAGTTATTGGAATGTCCATGATATTCCTGCTATATCATCTCTTTTAAGGCTGAAATTTCAAATTCGCAATTACTAATGAAGTCTACTGGGAGGTTATTTTACCGCCTGGAGTTTTTAGTATATAAAGTAAGGTTATGTTAAATTCAAATACGACCGACTGCAATAAATTAACATCTTTTTTATTACCACCACCACCATATAAGTTATTAGAATAATTCTTGGTTGTTTAATCTGCATTATTGCAAAGCAAAATCTCAAAAATGTTGCAATTAACACTAGGACTATATTAGTATAAAAATATTAAGCGAGCCTTTCACATTAATTTAGAAAAAATTTAAAAGTAGTAGGTACTTAAATTCAGCGAGTTTTAATGTAATGAAAAATTAGAGAACAGAACGCCCACTTAATAAGTCTTAAATCACAGCGGAAGACTGTTAATTTAAAAAAATTTGCAAATTAATAATATAATATAAGGTTATTATTACTTCAAAGGTGTATACGTTAAAAAAAGTACGTGCGAAAGAAGTAACACATTTAAGAAATTATTGACAAAAACAGTTTGATGTTTATAACACAATGGGATCGTGTTCCAGTAGATGGATCGACCGTACACAAGAATAGAGCACCTTTAAGGATAATTGTGTTTGCCTTCTAAAGGCGCTGCTATATAATTAACGGGTAGGCCGGATCACAAGTCATTCTTTATGGCCTGCTGCGGTGCATTATTCTGGCCGCAGTTCCGCTGCTCAAGTTATTGTCCTGCCGCCTGCCGGCAACTATCTCGCCACATCTATTGCTTCTTTTATACAACCAGTTTTTGTAAAGATTTTAAAATTTTAAATTTTTAGCTTAACTTTTTGTCAATTTATTATAAGGTCTGTTACTATTTTATATTAAGATGAAGATTAATACGTTGCGTTATAAAAGTGGGAAAGGAACATTAAATCAAATTTTTTATGACCTAAATGTGATGGTAATATTTTAATAAGTCACTTTTAAATAAAGTGACAAACTTGCCTTTTTATATTCTGTACAACATTAAAAATACATTAATTTATAACACTCCTTTTGGAACAAAAATATTAGTTCTGGCATACCAGGTGGTCATATTGATTTTTGAATCGCTAATTAACTTTTCTTTAGTATTTTTAGATTTATAATACACAAACCACCGCAAGCTCTGCCTGACTTGCGGTCCACGAAGAATTCTTTTAACCCATAAATTAAACCAAATTTTACTTAACTTACTAATTTTCCAAAACAAATAAATACTTTATCTTTGATTTTTTTGTGGTCTGCTAAAATTTATAAACAGTAAATTGGTTGTCGACTGTCTGTTGACCAGAAAGTCTATACAATAATTTATAATTTATTATTTTTGAAAAATCAATATTAATTTAAAATTAAATAATTAACAAGCAAAGTGTTCATTAATCCGTAATAGTTAAATTTTGTTAATAAGTTTTCAGCAATAGGATATTTCTTTCATCTGATGTTTAATTTCTAAAATATTATTCTTTATGTGTATTTGAGATCAAGATGGGAAACCGCGGCATTTTACTGCTAGAAAATGTAGAAAGCCCGTAGAGGAAACCGCAGTAAACGAATTAACAGAATAAGAGATAAACAAATTTTACATTATGTAAATAAACAAAACTGCAGAAGAAAAGGAAACCGCTCAGCGGTGGTTTACGTTTTTTTAACTGAAGGGCATAAATAAAAAAAAATTTATCATTCAAACTTTACAATTAGAAAATGTTTTAGTCATTTTCTCTATGATCGTATTGAAAAATTAATTTTTTTTTATTGTAACCAAAGAAGCCATCAGATCAGCTTATGAAAAATTAATAAATCAAAACTCAAAATGCGTTTACAAAATATTAATAAGCAATACTCGGCATAGCAAAAAGTTTTACTGCATTGCTTAAATTATAATAATCTAATAATTATTATTAGTGACGCTTTCAATTTTTACTGTTGAATAGTGTTTCGTCTTTTCAAGAGCTCAGCAGCTAAACTATCCCTAAATGAATGAAAATAGATTAAAATCCATTAAAATTGAAATCAAAAACTACATTGGAAATTTTTTTTAAATAAATCAATTGACATGTGTTTTTACAAACCCATATTGACATATTAGATTCTAAAACTGAATTTCACTAAGTAAACAAAAAATTATTAAAAAAAAAATGTTTTATACTTAAAAAAACACAAGATTACCTTTTTCACCGTCCATGGGTTTTTATGTCGACTTTTTAGGTCGACTATGTTTTTGTCTTTTTGCCGAGGGTTAACCGCTGGTGAAGTTTTTTGTACACATCTCATGAAGTACATGACATCTCATGTGAAGTACATGAAGTACTTCACGTGAAACATTCTTCAGTACCTCTGCAACAGAAATCTTCAATTTACTTCTGATAAAAAGTAAATGACTAGATCCGGGGAGTCTGAAGGACGTGGAACACTCTCCAGTGCCTCTGCAACGGGAGATCTTCAGTTTACTTCTGATAAAATAAACTATTCAATCCGGGGTCTGGGGTGTGGAACACCCTCCAGTGCACAAATAATGAAACATTGCAGAACATGCAGAATCCCCAGACCAAGTAGTTTATTTTTTATCAGAAGTAAACTAAAAATTTTCCGTTGCAGAGGCACTGGAGGTGTTCCACACCCCCCCAGACTCCCCGGTTTAAATAATTTATTTTTATTAAAAGTGAATTAAATATTTTAGCATATCTTAAGTTTATTAAAATTAGCATAGGGTCAAGTAAGTGTGTTTAATTCGTAATTTGACAATTAATTATAAACTGCGTAATTATAAATTCCGTACCCCTTGGGAGGCAGAGCTCTGCAACAAAATAAAAAATAAACTACTTCATCCGGGAGGTCTGGAGGTGTGGAATACCTTCCAGTGCCTCTGCAACGGAAAATTTTCAGTTTACTTCTGATAAAAAATAAACTACTCGATCCGGGGGGTGTGGAACAACCTTCATTACTTAAATTTTGGAATCTCGGTGAGTCCCTGAAATACCAATGATGTACGTGAAATACAATGAAGTACCGATGAATTAGGTGAATTATTGATAAAGTACGGTGAATTACTGGTGAAGTACGTGAAGTGCCGTGAATTACTGCTGAATTATATGAAGTACAAAGAAGTATAGAGAATTATCATGAATTACGTAAAGTGTGAAGTTAATTGTACACGATTTTCTCTAGCGGTTGACCCCTCGTTTTTTGCACTTCTAAAAATTTCAAAAATTATTTTAAAATATTTTAATTTCTCCCAATCAAATTTTGGCGCTGCTATCTATTATCTCGTCAGAGGTGAAACTATTTTTAAAAAACTTGATATCCTGTTATAGGACGTTTTTAAACTTTCTTGCAAATACATTTACCACGTGAAATTTTTAGGGTTAGGGTCATTCGAGCGTCGGAGTCGGTTGAAAAAGGTGGTGAATAGATTTTGTACTTTCTTTATCAATCTGGGTCTGAGGAGATCAATTCCACTTTGTGGATAAGAACGAAACCTTAGGTCATTCAGTAAGTTGTAGAAATTATAATTTTGTTTGCAATTTTTCATTCGACGATGTTGCTGAATGCGACTCTGCTTTTTTAAATGTTTACGTTGGTAATGTGTTGTGAAAAAAGTGTCTACTGGTTAAACTTTCATTGGCCTATCACCTCAACTATATTTTCTTTTCAATAAAAAATGTTTTCCACACAACCGTAATTCTCAAATGATTTATTTCTATTTTATTTAAAATACCTACCCAATGTGATACGAGTTTTGCGCCATACTGTATCGCACTATGCTACAAATTGTAATCTGTTTTATGTATTTTGAGTAAGTTTGTAGAAATTATAGTAAATCAGTTTAAATATATTTTACTCTAAAGCTTTCTATCTGACATAATTTCGTTTAATAAATACAATTTCTGTATAGACGTGTTAAATTGTTAGAATAACTGGAAGTTTGAAAACTCGTTCAGCAAAATGTTGGACAGTATACGTATTTACAGTGCGTGAGAATTATATCAAGTTGTTGTTTTGCAGGGTATAAATAGCATGAATTACACTGAAGTTGTTACGGTGCTTGAATTCATTATTTTACAATTAATTACATTTATGTCAGAATGAGCTCAACAATTTATTTTTTCAAGCTATTATGATGAGTAGACTAATTATAAAAATTTTTTGACAGCTTCAAATACAATTTTCTGCAAAATTGTTTTTGTGAAACTTTCTAGTAATTTTTAATTGTAACATTAATTAGCTTGCAAGAAATTTGTATGTTGTAGCATTTATTTTAATTCGGCGAAGTGGATAAATTCCATTTAAGAATTCAAATAGTAAAGCTAAATAATGTCTGCATGGAGCTTTACATTGAACGTCGCATATACTATTCCAAAGATTTCCTAGCACCAAAAGCTTTCCATAAATTGACTAAAAACGACACCTAGCGTGTATATTTCACACAAGCACTCAAATTTCGAATTGCTTAAAGTGTTAAACCGTGCAAGATTTACGGCATTATTAATTGCAAATCGAAAATTAAATTTCATAGTTGGATTAAATTCAAAAAGTGGTATAGAAATTCTGACATTACTAAAGGTAACGGAAAAAGTGATAAAAAAAATTAATTCCAAATATAGCTTCAACTTTTCGATACTCCTAGTGGCTGTTTACGTGTGGCGAGAGTTAAGTTGAAATTCGATAGGGAAATCTAAAATAGAATTGAGTTTGCTTTTTTACTGATTAAAACAAAATTTTTCGAGTAGGTAATACATTTTGATAACAAACAGATCTTGTTATAAAATATTTATATTTGCGTGACTCGAATGATGATATTGTAAAGTCATCAATTAATTAATTGTAAACTTGACGTAATATTTATTAAAATATTTTTAACAAGAAAAATAATTATATATTATAATTTTTTATACAAAAATTTAATTCAACATTTTATTGATATTTATATATTCGTGCTTGAAGCATTATAATTTTAGAAATATTTTAATAAGGTAAGTAATAAATTTTTTTCAATAATTATAAGTTTCTGACGACTTTTTAAATATTTTGAAGTTGTAAAAGATATAAATAGAAAGGGGAGATTGCTAAAAAGCGTCTTGCTAAATATTTTTCTTCTACCTAAATTCCTGTTTTCTTGCCATATAGATAAAAATCTTTTCTCAACATTGCCATTGTTTCGTGATATATTTGACCTTAAAACTTATGCTGGAAAATTTTGTGCTTTATCATAATTTTTTCACGTCAACTATATTAGTGTATGACCTTTTTACATAAATTTATCTTATTACCTACTCATATTACTATTAGCAATATTTATATTTTGTAGGTATAAATATTTTGCAAATTATTGTTGTATAATTACGAAGATTATATCAACATGATTTGAGCAATTTTTTTTAACGAGTAACTATGTTTTGTTTACATTTAGACTAATCTTTATTCGAAAAGGTAATTTAAATTTTTAAACTTTTTTACTAATTTGTTTACAATCGTATTTGCTGGCATTCTTTACTTCAAGTCGAAATCGAAGCTATCGGTTGTTATCAACATTAATTACCGCATTTAAACTTATTTTTTATTTAAGCAGACCCTAAGAAAGCATAATAAGGTAGCTAGGCTATTTTAATTGGTTTGTTAACTTAAATTAAACAATTTCAAATATCATTAAAGCGTATTTTACATTTTAATGACTCTTTCGGGGATTATTAACAAAAAATAAATCAGCGTCTAAAAAATATTTAAGGTAAACCTTAACATTTAAAAAAATCAATTGCCAAAGAGGGAAAAGATGGATTTAATGAAACCTTTGCTTTTACCAAATTGATATTTTCCTGCTGTTATGTCTTGGCAAAATTATTAAATTACTTATGGCAAATAAATTAAAAGTTCAATTATAAATTTATCAAATTATAAAATTGCAACATTGGCGTTTTGTATGGACAGTTTTGAAATTCTGTCGCTTTTGGATTACAATTACAACCTGCTGAAATAAAAAATTTTAATTACGTATCCGGTGCAATAAATATGATTTTGTAATATTGCTATTTCGGTTGCGTTAAACTAATTACCTAAATACAAACTTGTAATAAGCACTAATTTTTAAATAATTATTTTATTGTCCGATGTTAATTTTGCTTAATCGATTTTACTGTAATTGCTGAGCAATCGGTGTTTCAGGAAAACAGAACACTTTACTTTTATTATAACAGGAAATTTTTAGTGTAACTTCTTCACAAAGTTACTTTGCAAAATAAATTTTTAATTAGGTGCAATCAACGTCCTCATTTTGTATATAAAACAAAAATTAATATTAGTTGGTAAAGTAAGATGAGTTAAAAGTAAAGTTTTATTTTATTGAATAACAACACTGTGGATGTAGTTAATTATTAAACACATTATCATCTATAGAGGTACATAATATTAAAAAAGTTTTTGTTAGCTCTTTACAATTTTCAACATTTAGTATACTTGAATAAAATTTTGTTTGTTTTTGTATTAACTTGGAGGAAAATGTTAACGATTTTAATTAAAAAATTTTCAATTACATTTCTCTTAAAGGATTTTGAAAAATTCAAACCGTTAGATACCTTTAATAAAAATAACAAATTTGACAATTCACCTGAATTTAATATAAGCCTTAACTTGGTAAGGAATATTACAGAATAACTTAGAAAAACAAATAAAAACCTTCTTTCCGTTCCATTCTGAATTGACTGCTACACCGGTTTAATTTAGCCAAAAAAATTCCATTATAAAAAGCTATAGGTACAATCGATACTTCAGCGTTACTTGTTTTCTTCGTTTTTACCCAAGTAACATATTCAAAAAAGCTCGTGTTGGTTTAACATGCTTTAACTTTGTTTCTTTAATGTCTTTAAAATTGGTTTGCTGTTTCAACATTTTATTTTAATTGAGGTTAAGTATTCCGCAACGATACCCGAGTTATTTTTGTTTTATTCAAAAATAAGTAACAAAATAAACCCATACATTTTCTAAATTAAGGCGTAATAACGAAGTGAGTGTAAATTTACTTTACGATGTTATAGTCGGAAAATCTAGGTTTCATAAATTTTCAAAATTAATTTTTATGTAACAATGCGGTTATAAATAAAAAAGATACAATGGAATCTCAACTCTAAAGAAGATTTTTAAGATGTAGGTATAATCTGGATATAAAGCATAAAGTGAAGCGGTCATCAAATCTCAAAAGGATACCCCGTCATCTTCAATGTATATAGCAATATGTTTGCACGGCGCCTGCGAAAAGAAAACGACTTCTTATAAATCTACAGTCAGATGGTTATTAGCCAAAAGTTTAATGGAATATATCACAGATGTTTAGTGGCCTCCGAGATATATTGAGAAAAATGGTATCTGAAGTAGTCTAGATTCTCAAAATATATGTGATGCGAGAGAAGCATAAATCGCAGTTAGAAGGACCGTAAAGAGTAGCGTAAAGAAGTTTTATTCGAAAGACACATTTAAGTCCTTAATTATAGAGTATCCATCATTTTATTTTATACTTCCTTGATTTTGATATCCCCTAAAATAATATATCATAACTTTAGTGCGGATTCGAGTTGCATAATTTGCAATTAAGAATTAGAAAGGTGAAGTTGGGCTAGTTGCACCAATGGGATAATGTTTAACTTACGTTACGTTAAATAAATTTCCGTAATTATTATAAACTTTTATAAAGTTTACACACTTTTCAACGCCATCATTTAACCTTAAAATAAAATAAATTAAATTTCTCTTGACTCGAATACTAAAAACATTATTCAACTTTTAACTACCTATGCTATTAAAACTTGTGCCACAACTTTTATATTATAAATTTCACTTGTGCTGTATGTGTGATTTATCTTACATTTCTTTTCTCTTTAGTTTTTTAATTAAAAGTCAGTAATAATCATGCTTTAGAAATTCTAAGCTAAGCAATGGTTCATACAATATTTATCAAGCTGATCGTGACTTTGACACATGTGGTGTAACTCGTGGTGCTGGCGTTCTTTTGGCGGTTAGAAACTTGTGCAGTACTACCGAAATAAATCTGGCAAATGCTTACGAGAATTTTCCTTTAAAATTATTACAGCTAAGATTCAATTTTTATTTTACGTCTTTATAATATCAAAAGTTATTGTGGTTCTTAATTTAAAGAAATACGTGACATCTTAAAATTCTCTTTATTTGGATTTCCAACATTTAAGATCAATAAATAAATTGAATAATTAATTGCTACCTTTGGTAATTTCTATTGCAGGGATCTTTACAAAAAAGACACATAAAACTACTTGCGGTAATTTTAAGTGTAGCATTACTTTTATTTATTATACGGTCGTATTTCTTCTATTGATTGACATTAGTTGTCTCGTCCTGGAGATTATAACTTATAAATTCTCTTAGCAATATAACAAATTTTTAACAATGCATTAGAATTGCGGTTTTCACATTTAACGTTATGACACGGCTACATCAATTCCACTATTTTGCCATGGAAGAATTTTGCGGTTTCAACGCTGAGTTTATTTCAACATTGCGGATTGCTATGTCGTGAATATGTTTTTATGCTAAACAATAATATAATCTTTGAAACAAATTTTCCGTCTATTCGCAACCGAAAAGTTGTTTTAAAGTCGAAATATAAGAAACCAAGCGGTATTTTCACTTGTTTAAAAAAAATATGTTCATTTCGTGCGCTTGAACAACCGAAGCCGACGCCGGCGAGCGGGAGTTGTAAATCCACTCAGGATGCTATGCAGGAATTAAAAAAAGTACAACTTTATTCCTTCGCTGATAGTAAATAGTTGGCGTGTTATAAATTCAGGATGTGAAACAATACACAAATATTTAACATTTAATAAATATTATGCAAATAAAATGGAAATCCAAGTTGAAGATTTGAATCTCATTGTTAACAATCCTCTACTCCATTAATAATATTTTATATAATATAACATGATGGTAATAATTTAAGACAAATGATAGCAATTAGCTATTTTAAGCTAATCCACTTATTTTAGGTTCAAAAGATATCTAACAGAACGAGTTTTAACTTTAAATTCAGTGGACATGATTTTTATTATAAAGAAAATTATAATTTATTCTAAACAAATTAATTTAATTACAAAGAAAATATCAGTTTCTTTTTGTTTGTCTGACTATGAAAATTTAATATAATTTTTCTTCAAAATGAAAATTATTTGATTGAGGTTACTGGTTCAGTGAAAGAACATAAAGAGAATGTTATCTTTAACTAAATATCAAAATAATTAAATTGGAAGGTTCAGCATAAACTACTATTTATTAATAAAAATTATGTTTACTGAAAGTATGAGTACAATAAGAACTATTTAGTTTAACGTTTAAACATTACGAGGGTCTTGTTGGGTAACTTAAAAAAGTAAAAACGAATTATTAATAAATATCAACTGATCACTTTCCCAAAAAACATTCCGGCTACGGTATTTGACCAGGGGCATTCCATATTCTTTTGACTTCCTGATCTGTACAAGTTTGAACTGCATGCTTACTCTAATTATTATTCCCAGTTTGATCTAGCTTATAGTTTTAGAGGCAGTTTTAAATAATTTTAGAGACCAGGGGTTATGATGCGAGTTGTCATTGAAACAACGCAATAACCTCAATGTTAATTAATTTTTTTTACATTTTTTAATTAATAATTAATATTTCCAGGATAAATTGCGGCAACACTTTTTTTTTTTTATTTTTGATTTTCAACTGTTTCCTACAATAATATGTAGTTCTAAAAAAATATTATATAAATTCACAAAATAATATTTTTTTGTACCTTAACTGAGCACAGCTTTAAATAATTTATTACATGAGACATTAAATTATGTAATATTCTTGTATTGAGATGTTGTCTGGGTATACAGATTTGTTGATGGAATTTTGTAATACAATTTGATATGTTGGTTGTTAATTTTTATTGAAAACAGCATGTTTGGCAAACCTAGTTTATCAACATTTAATGTAATTTTCTATTTTGACTAAAACTACGTACTTCTTGTTTTGAAATGTTCCGAATTCCACAATACGAGAAAATAGCGTTAAACACTTAGGTACTTGATAAATTTAAATAAAATACAAATTTTTTACTTTTTCAATAGTACTATGTAATGGTTCTTTGATTATTTTTAAGCCAGAGTATTGATTTTATTTACTTTAAAAATAGTAACTGAAATTGAAAAAAGCGTCATCGTATGAATTAAAAAACAATTAATTACAAACTTAATTATAGGTTTTTAAGCGAATTCTTAATTTTCAATTAAGCTAGAATATTTTTAAATATAAATTTTATCCATACTTTCTTGGAATGTTTAATTCAAAACAATTAGTAAGTTTACAAATAATATTTTGTAGTTATTCAGATGAAAACAAATTAATTAATCTAGTTGGTTTAATATTTTGATTATTAGGTTAACCTTCTGTTAAATTATTTTATATTATTACATCTTATTTATAACTACATATACCTTAATATATAATATTACTATTACATTAGAAAATCAGGCATATTCCGCTATTTTTGACTTTGTAGTCAGTGATTGAACTGGTTTTTCTGAATCGATTTGTTTTTATGTTTATAGATTAGTGTTTGTTAAATTATAATATTTCATTGCGGTTGCTCTTTGCGTAGGTACACAATTTGCTATTCTTTAGATTTCTAACTTCTTCCAATTAGAGATACATATATAGTTATAGCTTAAAAGATAATGAATGTAAAATTGATATTTAACAAAATCTAACAAAGTGCACAGTGGCCAAACAGCATTAATTTTTAAGATTTCCTTTCAGCAGGTTTTGGCAGTGAAAAGATTACAACAAATTTGCACCATCTTGGATCTGCCATATTAAACTTTTTGAACTGCTGTAGTTCTTAAATTCTAAATTCTTAAATCTTATTCTCCTGTTATTTCGTTACAATTATTATTAATATGCATTTCATGTAAATTGCATACGTCATTTGCTGCTGTATCTGATGTTCAGTTTTCATTGTTTCAATCAGTTTATTAATATTTCCACCACCAGTTCCATCCCTGTTAAAAGTTTCTTAAGTGGTGATAGACAAATTGCTTGACTAGTAGTTGATGCATATTATTATACCAACTTTCTAATACTGGCTGTTTTTCTTTTCCCACAATATTAAACCGCATCAAACGGTAGTAACAACTTTTTGTATTATAAAGTTTAAAGAAAAATCTAAACTTTGAACTCTAAAAAGATTTTAAAATGAAAAATTCATCAGGTGTAGTTTAAGATCCAAATAGGTTCGTATACTATGACAGTTATCTTAATTAAAATTATACAATCTGGATAAGAATTCAAGAAGTTTTCCAACTGAACGATGTGCAATATGCATACAAAGTAAATGAAAATAGGTAGGAAGTAGCTCACTAAAATTCAATTTTAGCCGCTTTTTCAGCCTTATTCAGTTGAAATGTGCTCAGCCCTTGTAATAAACATAACAGCAGCACTTATAAATCCATATTAAAACCTTAATATATAAAGTTTGGGAAATATTTGCAAACTGTGCAGTTTGCAATATGAAAAAGTATTCAAAGTATTTATGTAAGTTACTATATCAACTTTAAGTGCTTTCAAGCCGTTTAATATTTTTCCACATCGCCAAATGTTTCACGCAAATGCATTTTTAGTAGTTTTATAAAGTATAATCATTTGTATCGCAAACAGTCCCGCAGGAAAAGTAAACAATCGATTTTCATACTGTGCATTATATCCTGTCGTGGGATTTTCAATTTGTTCAAGTTTAAGTTGTCAAACCAAAATTTCATTACTTTTTCTTTTATTGTATTTGTACCACTTTGTTTGATCAAGTTAAAACCTTAAATTTTATACAGGTTTTATTATGATTTACTTGTACTATACACGAAAAAAATTTTAACATCGAATTGAAATTTAATTCTGAAAGGTATTTTACAAAATATACAAAATCGAAGTTAATAAAATGTATTTTATGTAACGAGGTCAAGAGATGTATAACAATTTTTGTTGGGGGTGTTGTATCATAATCGAATTTTTAAAATTCGCTTATTAATTTACTTCTAAGTCATAACAATTAAGTGCTTTTTACTTATAATAGCAATGGAGAAAAAAGTTATTTATTTTAAATGCGTGTCGAAAATTACATCAAAACTTTTCTAATTAAATTTGAATATTGGTTATTAATGGCTACAAGCTTATTACTGTATAATTAGAGTAAAAATTTACAGTTGATTACAAAACCGCTTACTAAATAGCTCTTTGCTTTGAATTTTGCATTATTAAATATTTTAATAATTAACCTCCTTGTGCTAAATGTGTTAATTATTTTAAATAATTTTTGAAAAGTGTTTGTATTAACTTGACAACTTTTCAAGTACTATCAATTAATTGATAATAAATAAATTTTACATTATTATTTCTAATTTATTTTTCGTCAGGCTTCATCAATTTAAATGATGTTTATGATGTGTTTTAAAATTTGTGTAAACTCACTTTTATTAATTGCTTTAAGGGGGTTAACTTTTGAAATAAAATAAAACGGAAATAAAGAGTTATGCGTTTATTTTAAACTGAAACAAATATTCATTTGGGAATTCGCTTTATAGTAGATACGATAATTACTTATTTTGTTACCAATTAAAAGTATAATTGTTACATTGTTTACCTAATTGATCGTAAACTTTTGACTGTTACATATACCATTTCACCGAATTTTCTTCTCACTGTTGACACTTAAACTTCGAGTGACATTGTCTTTCTTGCGTTTATTGCAGAGCTATTAACTGTTTTAGTTATAAGGCGAGTTTAAAATTTTATTTATATTTAAGAAATTTAATTAATCTACGACTTACGTAATAAAGTTGGGTTAGTGTGATAGTTAAGTTTGTTTATTACACACAGAATCTCTTTCAAATACGACGAGAATCAATATTACCTTGAAAAAATGTTTAAGTTGGCTTACAATCTTTAGTACTTAGTTTACATTAAATGTAATTCATAAAATATTTTTGAATTAAATATTAGTTTATGGTAAAGGTGAAACCTGGTTTGATGTTTCTACATGTTAGTGTAATTTAAATACTTTATAATTTAGAGACATCTAAGTCCATAAAGATAATTTTTATTAATTAATTTTATATTAATAATTTTCATAACATGAAACCACTGAATTAATAATACAAAAGAGAACTTCGTACAAAGGTACGCCTGAAAATTATTAAACTTTTTAATATTTATTATGTAGGGAAGCATAAATTCAACTTTTTAGTAACTCAAATTATATATTGTTCCAGATATGATTTGGATTAGGTATTAAAAAATAAATCCAGTACAATGCACAGAAAAGTACATTAATGAAACATGCGGTTTTAATTAATTAAAATTTTTGAGTTTAAAGCATTCCCTGTTTTTATTTTTAAATTATCAATAATAATTAGTTGTTATTTTATTTAAATATTTATCAGTTTTTATGGAATAATAAATTAATTATCAGCATTCCAAAATGCTTTAATTAATAACACAATAAAATCATGTAAATAATTGTAACACCCATATAAATGTTTTATTGCTGTTAAAGGAATTGCAGATTTAATAAGCCTTAATTGAAATTGCAATCACGTGCCACTCAAAATGTCATAAATACATTTACAAAATGTAATTATCAAATTCTTAGGGTGATTTTAAAAATGTATACTTGGTTATAAATTGTGTATTTTTAATTTCATATTAATTTTTGCTTTGGTTCTAATTTTAAGAAAATTGTAAATTAGCGCAGGAAGTTTTGACGACGACGTTTCAACACCACCGTTTCGATGCTGACGGATGTTGTAACATCATCGGCTATTTGTTATTAAAAATAGAAATAATTTAATATTAATAGTTAATTATAATATTATTAAGTTTATTAACTTATAAATATTATATATTTTTAATTTTAAATTTAATAATTACAAGTTTAGTGAAATAATTGACATCTCGGATAAAAATACATTTTTTTCTAAATTAAACTTTAATATTAATTCCGTCTTATTTGACGAGTTTCCAAAAGACAATTAAAGTACAAATTATGTACTTTAAGTTATTACATATACCAATATATAATAAAAATTTATATTATTTTAATACGTGGTAAACATTATAGGAACCGGTATATGTAAAATTTATAGAAAAGAACTGACAACGTTCTACGAAATTTTAAATTATCACTAATTTTAAGCTTATAGATAATAATTGACTAAGTACATTTTGTATAATTTGAAAATTTTTTACCACTAATATTTTCTAAATTAGTTTTACAAATAAATGCACATCATCGGCTATTTGTTATTAAAATAGAAATAATTTAATATTAATAGTTAATTATAATATTATTAAGTTTATTAACTTGTAAATATTATATATTTTAATTTTAAATTTAATAATTAACAAGTTTAGTGAAATAATTGACATCTCGGATAAAAATACATTTTTTCTCTAAATTAAACTTTAATATTAATTCCGTCGTATTTGACGAGTTTCCAAAAGGACAATTACGAAGTACAAATTATGTACTTTAAGTTCTCCTCCATATACCGATAGTATAATAAAAAATTTATATTAATTTTAGTACGTGGTAAACATTACAGGAACCGGTATAATATGTAAAATTTATAGAAAGGAACTGACAACGTTCTACGAAATTTATAAACTATCACTAATTTTAAGCTTATAGATAATAATTGACTAAGTACATTTTGTATAATTTGCAAATTTTGACCACTCATATTTTCTTAATTCGTTTTACAAATAAATGCACATTGCGTTATTTTTAAAATTTAAATAAAATAGCGTTAAATATTCAAAATAAAATGAATATTGCTGATTTAGTCATCATTTTTAGTACATAACAAGGTTACATAATATAGCTACATTAATAACCAAAAGATTTTACTGACAAAGAGGAACGGCATATTGCAATAAAGTAGAAGGAAACCGAAATACATTACAAATTCAGGATGTTAACAAAAGATAAATATTATAAATTTAAGAATATCTAATGCAGAAAAAATATTTATATACCAACGTAAGTTAAACCATTACGGTTTTTATTGAATAATTTAATTTAGAAATTTTGTTTTCAATATACATCCAGAAAAGGTATATTTAAAAATTTAATATTTAATATTTTATTTTTTATGCTGTTTAATTTTATCAATAGTACTGATGGATTAATAAAGTGTGATCAATTTCGTAAGTAGATATTTGCACAGCTCCTATTTGTACAATAATGATCATTTACATTAGTGGTGGTAAAAAATCATTTTCGATACTTAGAAACACATTTACTAGAATATGCTTGCTGAACTTTAATGAAATTATTCAAAATTTTACGACCGAATAATAATATGATTTAAATTCCTATACCGTTTTTTCTTTATTGTACTATGAAATGAAATGTTTGTTTTTCCATGACAAAATTATAAATATAATATAGTATTTGTTTAACTACAAAGGACATACAATATTTGTTTTCGTAGTTAGTTTTGACACGATCGTTTTGATACGTTTTTTTGTTGTTTAACTAGTCAAAAGTCCAAAATTAGATGTTAAATAAAGACATTGACAGCTGAAATGTAAGAGTTTTTTGGAGCTTAAATAATCATTTCAACGTCCCAATATTATTTTGTTTAATCATTTAAAAGCAAAAAGGAAACTTAAATTTGTACTTACAAAAAATAATGAACTTATTTAATTTAAAATAATTTTATTAACCTAGAATTATTTTCTGAATAATAAATTAAAGTTCATTGTTAGGAGCCCGACAAAAATAATAATATGTAGTGGTTTTGGTTTTGTTTTAGTAAAATTGCTATTAAAAAATGTAGTATAGGTACATAAAATCTAAGACAAATTAGAGGTTTAAATTTATTTCAATTAAAAATTTTAATAAATTTTGTAACCGATAAATACAAATATTCACGAAATTCCGTCGTGCATTGCATATGTAGGTATTCCTTTTTTCTTATAAGCTGGAATCTTAACCTATCTTAAACGTCTGCGGTGTTAAAACGTGCTCACGTAAAAATGACTGAATCGAAACGGCGTCGGTGTCGAAACCATAAAAAATATATTGGTTATGATCTACCAAAATATATTCGGCGCCGAAACATCTCCGAAGTAAAACGGCCACGGTAAAACGGATAAGATGTAAAAATATTAAGAGGCCTGTAAAGCAAAAGGGTAGGTATCATATTTGAATAAATTGTAACAAAATGGAATTGTGTGAAAATAAGAGAAAATTGACAGTAGGCTTCATATTTTAGTTCAATGACTGAATGAAACGGCGTTGTTGTTAATTTTAGGAAATGAAGCGATTAAGTATTGGCATATAGGTGTGTAATTGCTGTGATAATAGAACCCTGTAATATAATGCAAAGGTCGTATTAAGGCTGTACCAATGCACGGATGAACCGGCGACAATGTAATTAAGGCAACATTAGAATCCAACTGCTAATAGCACTCTGAATCAAGTTTGTACTATCCCACGTTTACATCCCCACACCGTCAAACTTTATTTTACTAATTTTCTTTAATTTTTGTACAAGGTTGAAAAATCTTTTAAAATAAAATTAACATAAAATAAACCGATGTTTTGTCATAATCGTATGCAATATCTACGTATACGCTAATTTTTTAATATTTACATGCTGAAAGCACTTCTTTTGAATATGCATGTTCTGCTTGTTAGCAAGAGAAACATATCCCCATTTATTAATTTACATATAAAATACCTCTGCATTTAATAATCATACGTTAAAAGTGCTCTTATCATCATTTTACCATATGTTACGTGAAATAATTAATTAGCCAAATATTCAAATTATTATTAAATTAAATTTTATAGATTTTCCATCTAAGAAACTCATTTTTCGTAGGTGGGTTTGTTCAAAAATTATTTGCATAAGCTAGTGATCGGTGACTTGATAAAGGGTAACAAACCTTTGTCTATCCTAAAAGTTGTGTTCGACTTTGAACTATCCCTGGCTTACTAGTATCACTTGACAATGTAAAACAAATTAATCACTCTTTGTAGTCGATACGCCTGTTTTCGTTCCTGATTAATATATGGAAAATTGATAATTACAACAGGTATTTTAATATAGATACATTTGTGTTATTAAAGTTTAAATAATTAATACGCGACTATGTAGTTGACTTTCCAATGCTTTTATAATTAATACAACAAAAACGAAATTCAATTTCTTAATGCATTTGATGTGACGTTTCCCAACAAAAGAAGCTTCAAGTCCATAAAAATATATTTGAAATACGTAAAATTATACATTTAAAATTACTTTTTTATTACTACTACTTTTTAAACAGTAAGTAAAGTTCATAATGAAGCTGAATATTGCACGAGGATGCATTTTCCAGCTGTTTTCGAATATTCAATTTTTAGGTAATTTTGTTTCTAACTGAGCGTTAAAGTGCATGCATAAATTTTTGCCCAGGTAAAAACAAAAATCAAGTATATTCTTGTTGCGAGTTTGCTGTTATGTAAATTTTATTCAACGTTGATGTATGTAGCTCTGCAGAAACTCTGGAAGAACTCGCTCATCGTTAAAAATATGTTTGATATTTTGTATAACTTATATTATTTCAATAAATCTATATTGTTGTTTTTGTTCTAGGTAAAACAATCATCGTTCAAAAAGTTAAGGAATGCCTTTCACCAGCACTGATAGAAAACCTCTTAGATTTTTGAAGGTTTGAATATTTTTAAATTTGTAATTCTTAAAGGATTTTCAAGTGCCTTGGCTATAAAAAAGTTTATTGGCAATAATGTAATTTTGCGTCCCTGTTTACGTACTTTACATTTAATTAAAACTCGATTTAATTAAATCAGTAAAATTGTACCGAATTTTACAGGTTTTTACGTTTTATTCAATGCAACGTAATTTAAAGCTATCAAAAATATTCGTTTTCCGGAAGAAAGTAATTTTTGTAATACAACACGCATACAAAGCATGCATTTGTTGTTTAATGCATTTTTGTAATATCAATAGAAGACATAAATTGAGTTTTACAGAAAAATGTTTGTTTAGCTTGAATAAAAGTTGAAACCATTATCATGCAAATGTGTTAAAAGTATGCGTTGCCGGAAAATTTAATTTCGTTTAGTTTTTTACAATGCTAGAACGGAATAAATTTAGTATAGAACAGAAACTGAATTTTTGTGAATGCATTTAAAATTATTATTAATTTAAATTATAAAATTGCCAATTTAAAAAATCTAATTAAATATCGCAAAGTTCTCCATCAAGTCGCGAAATGTTTTATTTTTATACAAAAATCATTTCAAATGTATGGAAAAATGTTCCAATATATATTTAATGAAAGCACCATGATGTATTATAAATTTAAAATTTGAATCTCCTGTCTTCATTTCACATTGAATATTCTTTGGTAGAGCTGACAATTTAACATAAAACAAGTAGAAAATCGTTTAAACACAAGGTTGAGTTTAAAATTTGTTATTTAAAGAAAAATAAGCAAAAGCAACATGCCGACTTCATAACAAATGCCAAGCTTCGAGTAAGTAAAACCAAGTGAACATAGTTGTATTTATTTCCTCGAGGTAAAATAAGTTTTCTTAGAAAATATCATACAATATTGCATTGAACGATAATATATCGATATTGACAAATCGTGTAATTTTAAAATAAATAAATTCTGATTGATTTTACGGTTGTGATAGACAAATTTAGAAATAACTATATAGCTGTTTTTAAATAACTAAAATAAAAACTTGAATATTTACAACTTACAATATTAAAAAGTATTTCGAAGGTGTTTACAAATATTTTAGTTTTACTACGACATCGCAGGCAACTGCAAAAGAAGTTTTCATTCAAGATTTACTAAAATACGACCCGTAAAATGTTCTTCCTTATTTGACCTGTTTGCACAACTCATTGTTACATAATTAATTAGTTGAGCACAGTAAATATAAAATAAGAAAGTTGATCTGAAAAAGTTGTTAAAATTTGATTTATACCAGAAATTTCTATATTGCAGTCAACAAGGGGAAACAACAAGCCACTAATTCTTTAATATTAATTTCTTAATATTAGTTAATTTAAATCATAAATACATTCTTCGAGTGTGCTTTAATGGTTTAAATATCGCTCAGATGAGCAAATTCAAAAGTAGCGTGTTTTTTAAAACATTAGAAAGGTTTGTCCCTGAGGCGTATTTGAAGAGGACCTGTTCTTAGTTAATGATAAGAAAGATTGAATTTGTTCTTAATAAAAGTTTTTAACATGAACAAAGAGTAGCTTGATTCATATAAATAAAATGTTAAATGTGTGAAAAGTCGAAGTAGATCAGAAAATAAAAATTAAAATTACTAAAAAGTTAAATGCTTTTGACTAAACATTGTAAAATTAATAATTTGCAAGATATAATATATTAAACGAAACCCAATAAATTTATTTAAAAGATTTAATAGTATGGAAAATACTATTCTTAATCATATTTGTAAATATAGAAATATGTTTTGTAAAATAATTGAGATTTTGATGAATTTACAATTTATAAGTAAATAAGACCATTTAAAACATGAGGTTGTCTGTAGGTCAAATTTTTGTAGACTACAGAACCAATAGGAATTTTCAAAAAAATTTTAAATTTTGTATCTTATATTGAGACTTAGAGGTGATTCGATTTTGGTTAAAATTGGTACATGGGAACCATTATTTTTTATTTTTTTAAATTTTATTATTTAACAGTAGTTTTTAATTAATACTTTGAAAACTAATAAGAATTTCAGAACCAAATTTAGGATTTTGGAAACTAATACCGAGATTTAGCTTTGATTAAATGTTAGTTGAAATTAGTTTATGGAAACTATTGTTTTTATATTTTTTTAAATTTTCTTATTTAATATTAGTCTTTATTTAATATTTTAAAAACTCATAAGAATTTCTAAACCAAATTTGAGATTTTGTATCTTCAAAGTAGGAGTTAGAGCTAGTTAAATTTTAGTTCAAATGGGTTCATGAAACTATTTAGTTAATATTAAGAATTTTAAAATTAAATTTGGTATTTTGTATCTTTGTATTAAGACTTAGAGCTGATTAGATTTTGGGTCAAATTTGATAATGAAAATAATTTTTTTTCTATTTATTAATAAAAATTATTTTTAATATTTAATAAAAGTATGATCAAGTCATGGGTATGGCCACATCCGATTTTTAATTTACGTTTGGTGTGAACAAAGTCGTCCTTGAGGGGACTCTCGTGATATTTTTACTTTTAATTTGTGTTACTTTGTTTTTCTAATTCAAAGAGTAATCTCAGATGTTTAAAAAAAAATTAAATTCCGGGTCAAGTTTAATTTTTCAACCACTGCTATATTATTTTCTCACATTTCCTCTGTATTATTACTTTTGGAGTGCACTATACACTTTTCTTACATTTTTTAATTTTTTAATAAAAAATTTAGTAGGCATAAATTTGGCCTATTTTATTTTCTCGATAAATTAAATTGTTTTGCTATAAAAGATAATGCAATATAATTTTGAAAACCTTGACCGTATGAACTTGACCTAACAGCTTGGTTATATAAGCACAATAATAATCATTAAAGATTATAATTTAACCTAGTTTAATTAGAAAAGTTTGTTTATGTAAATAACAAATACAAAAATTAGATATTATAAAAAATTATTTGTTCGTATGTTTTGATTCTGCCTTTTGACCTCCATGTTTTATCCTTTGGCCAGACTTATCTAAAGATACGACGAATTCCTAAACAGCACCCTAAGCCACTGCTGTGATATGAAGAATGTTTTTTTGCAAACTGGCAAGTTCAAACCTACACTTTCCGACTACTCGTTTGATTCTTGGTTCAAACTTCTTTGAAAAGTTAGGCATTAAAATGAAATAAAACAATTTAACGGATTTTTTGCAATTTTATAATAGATTAACATGATTATTTAAGTACTTAATAACACAATTGTAAGTTTTAACTAAAACATCTCCGTCATTGCTTCCTGCTTGAGTTCCTCTACAGAAGTGGATTGCATCTGTGGCAGCTTCTTCTGGATTATCAAATTTCATATTAGCCGGTGTGATGACATCTCTAACTAATAATTCCTTAAATTTTCCAACGTCCAACGTATTATCTTCATTTAAGTAGTTGTCCTTTTTAAAAGAGCATAAAACCACGCTGTTAACATCAGAATTTCCTTCGTTGATTGTCCAATCTTCATTAAAATTGCTTAATAAGATATCCGCGGATACAGATAGTTCCTGTAAGCATTCTTTTCTGATTTCTGTTTTCTTTTATTCTTATAGCTTCACGTAAGTGTATATACTCGTATTGTTGCTGCTCTTGTCGCGCTTTTACATATTTCTATCACTTAATAGAACTCTACAATTGTCGTCAAACACCATCTTCAGATTTTGGTTCAATATCACTGGCAGGATTTTCATTCGTAAACCCAAAGCCTATCTTCGTTTCTTTACTATTTGTTATCTTTGTTCGTGGTATAAGCACGCTTGTGTTTTATCTTTTAATTCTTCTCCTTTTTTGTTGCTAGTATATAACTTTACTTCCAAATATTTAAACTTTGGATCTTTTCAAAGCAATATTTTCTATCATTATTCAATTTAATTTCCGCTGCACTATTCGCTGCATATTTCTTCGAAAATCTTTTTGTTCTTCATTTTCGTTCAAGCTACATGAGTAGTAGGAGAAGAACTCAGGTCACTTGTCCTTACTACATACTTCATCATAATATTGAATAACGTCAATGACAACGTTTTTGCTTATCTTAAGCCTGCATTCATTTCAAATTCTCTTTCCTACAAATTCGTTGGTAAAAACCAATTTAAAAGCAGAAAATAAATAATTTCTAGTAAATTTTCTCATTACTTTTTGTGAACATGAGACGTGTGTTCTGCAATAGAGAACTGAGCCTGGACCTAAAGGTCAGAATGGTGAGATGTTACGTCTTCGCGGTCCTTTTCTATGGACTAGAATCATGGACGTTAAATAAAAGAAGCATGGACAAAATAGAAGCGTTTGAGATGTGGGTCTACAGGCGAGTGCTTAAAATTTCTTGGACAGATAGAATAACTAATTTAGAGGTCCTAAGAAGAATTAAAAAGATAAAGAAGTACTGCTAACAGTTAAAAGAGAAACTGCAGTATCTTGGTCATATTCTTAGGGAGAAAAGTACCAGCTCTTACAACTGATCATGCAAGGAAAGATTGTCGGAAAAGAAATGTGGAAGGAGACGTATTTCATGGCTGCGTAATCTTAGAGATTGGTACAAATGTAACTCCAACCAACTATTCAAAGCAGCAGTCTCCCGAATCCGAATAGCCATGATGATCGCCAACCTCCTGAAAGGAGAAGGCACTTAAAGAAGAAGAAGAAGAAGTAAATTTTCTGCACTAAAATTAATTTTTTTCTACTTTTCAAAGCTTTGGTGGTCCCGATTTTCTTTCACATATTGGACTTGCGGTATCAGAGCTTTGTTTAAAATAAATTTTAAATATTAAGTTTCATGCACAAGAAATAAGATGGAAAATTTATGGTATTATCACCATAAAATGTGTTAATTTTTTAGTTCCACTTCAATAAATGGCATTGAATTTTATCTTATTGCATACTAAGGAGTTTTTTAGTGCGAGTATAAGAGATAAAATTTGAACTTTTGCTAATTTTTCCAATATATTATATTATATAAACACCCATAGCAGCCCTGTAAAAACAGTTCAGTTTAATTTTCAGCGCAATGAAGCAAGTTTTTTTTGTTTTGGCTGTTGTTTACCTGCAGGTATGGAAACATTTTGTATTACATAATACAAAAGGTAAATATAGTTTACGTTGAGTAAAATATTTTAAAAGGTTACTACTTTCTAACGTTAAAGCTTTAAAAGGTTAAAGGTTTCTAACTTACATTTTAGTTTAGGATCCCATTACGTAAAGTTTGCACTTTTTCATGCTATCCTTGACTTGGTTTCGTCTTTTCAAGATATCGTCAGTTAAACTATCTCTAAATGAATGAAATGTATTAAAATCCATTTAAATTAAAATCAAAAACTATATTGGAAACACTTTACGTAATGGGGTCCTAGACTAAAATGTAAGTTGGAAAATTTTTAAATTTCATTAAAATTGTAAAAAAATTTCAAATTTTATTCAACTTGTAGCTTAACCACTTAAATGCCGATAATACATTCGATTTAGAAAAGTTAAAAAATTTATTACTTACGAATATACTTCCGGGGACTAATCTGAAATTTGATAATCCTGAGCAAGTTCAATAGATTCTTGTAAAACTACCCAGGGAAGCGATAACGCAGATACCATAGTTAAAACTTACAATGGTATTATCAACTATTTGAAAAATCATTCTTAATTTAGCGTACCCAGCAGGTGGATTGGAAGGGAATTGGATTATTTTATAATTTGTATTTTGTATGTATACGTAATAAAAATGACTTGCAAATGATAATAAACATGATAGATTTGGATTAACCATATAAATAAGAAAATATTAAAAAATTATCGATAGCTATTATTTATTATATCAGCTATTATAGTTCCACAAAAATAATTTAAGTAGATTTTAGCCATCATCGCCGGTTCTGGGAATGGCCTCTCAGTTTTCTAGCCGCATTTTTTCGTTTCTTCACCTTCACCGATAATTACATTAATCCATTAACTAATCCATTAATAATACAAAATATAGTAATCGTTCCTTATTTAATACTAATACATCAGCTTGCGTCAAAATAACTAACTAATATTATTTTTGTCCACACGTTAATCCTTAGTTACTTGAAAAACTTGTTAGTATAATCATCGTATCAGCATATTGACAAATAGCTATATCTATTAAGGCTAATTTAGGACAGATCGAGTTGCAACATTTATCACTATGGACTACTTTTATGTCTTAATATGCATTAAAACGCATTGACGATCAATGCTTGAAAATTTAAATAATTTAAGAAATGTTAATTCTGTACAAATAAACATAATCATATGTGTCGTATATAAAATATTGACGATTTGCAGTTCATCGCTCTGATGAAAACAATCATAACTTTAAAATACGTGACCAATTTAATAAAACAGTTTGTGGCGTCATAAAAGTGTATTTCATCAATTTATAATAATACATTAAAAATTAATAATGAAATTGTAGATTACATTATTTTTAAGCGTCTTAAAGCATATTTTCAAAGGAAACTCAAGAACCGGCGTCGACGGATACTATGCAGAAAATGCAATCTTGTCTAGATTATCTCCTAGATACATAATGTACAGTGGGGTTTTACGTTTTTTATTAGAAGCAACGTCACAAGATGTTAATTGACCTGGGAAATAAAAATTAAGTTTTCAGTTGCTATTACAGTTATCACATTTATTAAGTTGGTTTAACTTTTAATTTATATTTTGTAGGTACTATACAAACATAGTAAATATTTTACTTGCTAATTTACTATTATCAATTTAATTATATTCACATTTTAGATTAATAAAAAATATACTTCATATAATATAAAATAAAAACCTAACTAACTCTTTTAAACGTTTCGTTAATTAAACAAAAAAATAGCGAGAAAACCTTTTATAGTTAATGGGTGTATGTTTATTTTACGTTTCACGCTGCTTTATTAAAATCAATAAATTATTTACTATTTTAGTTTGTTTCACTATTTATGTGTAAATTGTTTATCCACACACGCATTCCATTCGTTTAAAACCAAGTAAACTCGAATACTTTTGCATTATTTCGCCTTCATGATAAATCAGTGTTTTACTGATACTGTACTGTTCCTGTGTCCCGTTTTAATTTTCTGTACAGTAATGATAATGTAGTTAAAAGAATTTAATTAATCAAGATGAGATAAATATCCATTTATTGCAAACCACGATTGGAAATTTAGCAAATATTCCCAACTCGTTGGTTGTGCAGAAAGTGGAAATGCTTAACTAATGGTATTTCTACTAGTTCCAAACAATATGTTTAATCTTTGTTCTGTATCAATTAAAACTACAACCAACGGCGAGTGAGAGATGCACCAATATGGCATGTTAAAGGAATCAATTCCAATTGACTCAGCATTGAAGATAGAGTAACCTAAATCAAAACACAATTCAGTTTTTTCGAAATGAGAAAAAAATTCTCAGTACATCTGACTGACTTTGTTTCAACAAAAATCAGACACTTCTTACTCTCAATACTCTCTTGTCGCTTCGTCATTGTGGCCACTTCCTATCTATGTATTAATCGTAGGGACCAAACTCATTCAAATGCATTTTACAATAAATCAGTAAAAATATCTTCAAATAAAAGTCAAATGTAGGCAGGCAAAGACTGATTTCTTTGGTGGGTCATGCAGTTTCAATCGAGATTCACAAGCAAGGTAGATTTTACGTTAAATCAAGCGAGTGGAGATAAGGCTCGAACTCGATAAATATTCCATCAAATGCACATAATCCTCTTTTACTGCTGTCGACCAACTAATACCCGATTTCCACCACTAACTTCATAGAAGAATAGACTATGCTAGACAGGTAACCTAATCTGAACCATCTGAAAGAATATTCCTTCAAATTAGCTATTAATAGACTTATGTATGTATATTATGAATAGATTTACACAATTGATTGACAAAAATCTCTATTATCGAAAAATATAAAAAAAACGACAACAAAAACCAAAGAGGTAGTAAACAAAATTCAAACGTTAAAACTGTACGCAAACTAAAATAAATTTATCTGCAAACTCATACCAAGGTAATACCAATGTGATAAATACATAAAATCAAGAATCGCTCGTATTTGAGTTAATAAACCAGGAAACTGTACATTACTTCGAACGATCACCAAAATGATTAAACTAATCTAATCGATTGTCCGTCGATGTTACTTATCCTTCATATTATGGCTAATGTACATTTCTCTCTTTGTTGCAATATCTGGTTGTGACCACCTTAAATGATATAATAAGCTAATGTAACTTCTATGGGGTCAATGTAGAGTGCTGTTCAATCCTTATAACACTTACGACTAATGAAATGATAGCTTGATTTGAAAATGGAACTTATTACATAGTTTTACAATAAATAGAAACTAACCAGTCCACCTCAGTTGGCAAGCATTATCCCATCGGTAACTGTACTTCTCTAGCACGAACACAATTTTTTGTCGGAAGTTTTAATTTCATCGACATATACATGTGCATCATATTAGAGTACCTCACTCCTGTAATGGGATCGAGATTTTGCTACGCTGCGATGCTAAGTTAATTTTCGATTTTAATTAATTTGGTATGATGTTGCAATGTTAGTTAGTTAATTATTAATTAATTAAATTTGTAATTTAATTTCTCAATGAGATAAGTTCTGCACTTGTGTTACTATAATCTGGAACAATACTCTCCACCTATATGCTACATTGTGGTTAAATCGAACCAAGATTAATTCAAGCACTAGTTGTTATTACATAACCTAACGTTATTGGGTCATAATTAACTATTATAAAGTAACCAATCTCTTAATCGAGTGCAATAAATATTAAATTGATTCTTAATTGGCTTCAATTAACTACAACCTTAATTAGCGATTCCAAATTTCAATGCAGTTATCGCGATGTTTAATAATTAATTTATTTTAAAAGTCTGAAATTGGAGAAAACTCGTATACGGTTAAGAAAGTTTTATGTTGAGTACCTTTTCAACTTTAGATTCAAAAGTTTGTTGATAACACTGACTTTTTCCAGTTCATTTAATAAGGTAAACATTGCTAAGATATAAATCGAGAGGGATGTTGCTACATTAATTTCACAACAGCAATATTTTAGTTTACCCAATGTTTAAAATTCGTTCGTGCTGATGGCTTCAAAGTACAGGTTGTGAACGGAAATATAAATCACATGCGCCTGGATAACGCTTGCATGGAAATTACATCACGGGATGGTGGCCATTAAAAATACCAAAAACGGTTATTATCTTCATAACGCGTGCGTTTGTTGCAAGTAACTTTGCTTTTAAAATTTCGAAATATTCATCAATAGACGAGTTTCTTAACCCAAGAAAACTATTTTTGAAATATCTAATCTTAATGATGTGACGATTTCATCATCAGACATAAAATGTGTCCACGATAAGCGTTTCCAACATTAGGAAACTACGTTCGACTTTTAGATAAAATGATATCTATCTGTACTCTATGTAAGGTTTGGTCAGCAAAACGAAAGTTTCGGTTTTTACTACCCACAGACAACTAAGTCATATCTACATACAAACGAGTATTGGGTTGTTAAATTTATATATTCGTAAAATTAAGCACTTAACCAATTTTCAAAGTTTAATACGTAACAATTGAAACTTAAACGAAACTTCGACATTTCGATAAGAAAAACTTGAATACAAGTAGAATACCTTACAGGTAAAACCTGAGGGAAACGTATAATCAACAAGAACTTGGCATCGAAGAGCCCGCAGGGAACTTTTGCAAATAGAATATGGGAAATATCATCTTCTCGTAGTTGAAAGCTATTCACATACGCTATAACACCCGAGTCTAATTACCTTTTAAAATATTTATTAACATGTAAATAAAACTAAAAAGGGTTTAACCATTATCCGTTTATATAATATCTACGCCTGAATAATTTAAATAAATATAAAATTCGAACAAAATTTAATACAATTTTCACATATATGTAGGTAAAAATGGAAAAAATATTATATGATTCATAATATACTCTTGGGTAATTTATCCATTGGTTGTCAAACCCGGTTGGCTAACCTTTATCTGTCTTAATCCGTCCTCTGTGGCCAAAAGCGTCTTATCTGCTTGCGTTCCCGTCAAGATAAACCTTGAAAGATGACTGCGAAAGCTAAAGTTCGACGTTGCACTCTTTAAATAACTATTAAGTTTTGATCAAAAAAGGCGAACTTTTTGTTTTGTAAAAGAACTATAAAATAATCGATTGCACAATGTATTCGCTCTTTTTTTTTAAAGCAATTTAGGTGGATGTAATTAACTGTGCAATGAAATCTTATCCGCATAAGTTGAATTAAATTGCAAATGATCATACCGTTGGTTATTACCATATTTACAGGGTCCTATCTGATTGTGCTGAACAATTCGTATTACATTTGGAAAGCTGCAGAAAGAGATATCATTCAAATGTGTTCTGAATAATAAACAAAATCATATTGAATCATTTTTGCTTTGTTTGTTTTAAAACGCCGGAAACATTATTATACAAAAAGCACTAAAACGATATTTCTTTTATGTTTGTAATTACATATAATATTCTCATTATGTATATGGGCAAAAAATGATATGTAGTATGTAATGTAGCGTCATGTGATATACGAAAACATTAATTTTTACCAGGCGTTTGGTGTATTTAAATTATTTAAATTAATCACATTTAATGCGGGTTTCCAAAAGAATAATAAAATTCAATTCAAAGCGAGACCGTTAAAAATTGGAACTAATAAAAGTATAAAAACATTAAACCGTTAAAAAAATACGCATTTACAAGCACTTTTTAACTTCAAACTAATTGGGGCTCGTGTCAGCATTACTCGCACTCAGCGTCGGCCAGTCGACTCTGTAAATAATGAGATGTCCATTTAACAACGGTGCATCTCTACTTTAAGTCCTGGAATAAATGATGTTCCCGAAGTCGTTTGTTGCAAAGTGACGGAGTGACTTGTTAGCTGCCGGACGATTTCGGGTAAGTGATCTGAGCTTAGGGACGCAGCTTTAATTATCTTCATTCATCGTTGCCCAGATACAACAGGGATTTTCGTGTCGGCAGCTAGCATTGATATTCTATCGTCATGGTAAACCTCATTTGTATGAAATCGGATAGATCTATAAAGTCACCTAATAATTTGAATATCAGTTTCTATGCATTTCAAATCTAAGCATTACAGTTGTATGAACATTTTATAGATAAATAATATCCCTCATGATTTATTACAATTCCAAATGGGAAAGTTATGTATTCTTCATAATAATCAGATAGTAAATTGTTAGAAATGCTGTAGTAAGCGATAACAAAATAATATAAATGTAATAATAATGTGAACATTATTGATACGTTTACCTACAGATTGTAATGGTAGAAATAATTTTGATCGATCTTGGTTGATCAAACTATTTAACGCAATGATACTGTTAAATAACACTGCACGAAATGGAATTGCCCATTAAGTTAAATTGTATTACGAGTGATTAGTACATTAGCATTAAGACGTGATAAAAATTTCTATGCAATTAGTAAGATACTTCAAGATCTTAGCAAAATTTAAGTATAATATGAAAAACTAGACACGAAATGGAGGACTTGGATTACTATATTTATGGAATTAAAAATTCAATTTTAGTTTACGCATAAATCGTTTCATAAGTCAGTAGTTATTGTTTACTTTGCAAATAGGAACTACCTACAGGTTAACGTGGAATTATAACCACGACAGACATAATTTTGTAATTCTGAATTTCTTAATATGCATTACACTAACTACATACTTATCGTACAATAAATAATAATGTATCTATTGATTTAAAATTTTGATGATCGTTCTACTTTAAAACGAAACTATTTCCAGTAAGTTTTGTTCAGGTTTTTTAATGCAAAGAAAAACATGGAAAATCTTGTCCTGAAAGCCTCCGATTTAAATAAATAAATACAGTTTCTTATGAAATTAGTGCAGATTTTAATATTGATTAAAACCGAGGGGTTAGTTAGAGGGTATAGTGAAGTTTTTGTACACATCTAATGAAGTACATGAAGTATTGGGAGGGGAGGTGTAGAACACCTTCCAGTGCACAAATTTTGGAATGATGAACATTGCAGAACATGCAGAACCCCAGACCGAGTAGTTTACTTTTATTAGAAATAAACTGAAAATCTCCCGTTGCAGAAGCACTGGAGGTGTTCCACACCCCAGACCCCGGTTTAAATAATTTATTTTTATTAAAAGTGAATTAAATATTTAAGCATATCTCAAGTTTATTAAAATTAGCTATGGCCAAGTATATGTGTTTAATTCGTAATCTGACAATTAATTATAAACTACCTAATTATAAATTCCGTACTCTCTGGGAGGTAGATCTCTGCAACAGGAGAGTTCAGTTTACTTCTGATAAAAATAAACTACTCAATCCGGGGGTCTGGGGTGTGGAACACCTCCAGTGCTCAAATTTTGGTATTTCTGTAAGTCTCAGAAATTGAAAGTCTCTGATACTGAAAGTATCGATTAATTACTGCTGAATTCTATGAAGGACAAAAAGTATGGAGAATTATGATGAAGTACGTGAAGTGTGAAGTTAATTGTATACGATTTCCTCTAGCGGTTGACCCTTGATTAAAACCATCTTTCAAACTTTTCGATTTATCTAATCACAGTCGATAAAATGTTAAATTTGTTTACAAATTTTAACAAAAAATTTTTTATTCTAAATTATTTGAGTGTTTCTTTAATTACCTTAATAACTCTTCCTCCACATTACCCTTTTGTACCTCATTTATTGGAAAGTTTTGTTGTATATCTCTTTTATTTGTGACATTTCTGCTGCTTACGTCATTATCTTTATTCAGTAATTCTAAATCTGACTCATCAGATACTATGTTTTTGATATTTCCACTAACACTGTTTGGGAGTTTATAAATATCGTCCTCATCTTGTAACCTCTCTTCAATTTCAAGTGGAAGGCTTGAATCATTCAAGCCATTAATAAATGGAGTACCAAACATAGCTTCATACTTAGTACGCTGGATACCCTGTGAAATGATCTATTTTTTTAATTGCTTAAATCTTAACCCGTCCGACCATTTGGATGTCAGATTTTCTTGCATTCAAGTAATTAAAATATCCCGTACATCTTGGTTCTCTCTCTGCCTGGGTTTGTGAATGACATGGTTTTCATGAATAATTTTATCTTCTTTTATGACTAGTATTTTTGTGAGCTTTTTAAAATACCATGTACTTCCAGAACATCGCAATAATACATAATAGAAACCACATTATCATTGTTACGTTTTGCAATAATTTTCTCTTTTTCTTCTATTTTTAAAATTTCAAATCTATTTAGAGGCTTATAATCTTGGCAACTTAGTTTTTCACCGGCTTTTTTCTTTTTCATGCTATTCTTGACTTGGTTTAAAATATTTAAATACTGATCAGTATCAGTACGGTGGTAAAATTAGTACCGCTACTTTTTCCAATCAATTCAAGAAGTTTGTCTTCATATATAGACTTGTCAACTATATTTTTCTCGTCCTCCATAATTTAACGATTTTTAAAATAATTAAACGATAATTAAAACGATTAAAACGATGATATGTCTAAATATAACGACCATGGACCGAATTCGCCGTCTGTCTCCAAAATTAACACTTAAACATGATTTTTTATGCAGTTTCATATTTCCTTACTTATATTATTATTTATATTTTTTTTTTATTTAGTTACAATTTAGAATAGTATACACAAAATGCGTGCTTCAACATAGCAGTTATTAGCACTAAAGAACTAGAATATGTAACAATAACAAATTAAATAATACAATTATAATGTTAGGAAATAGTATGTTTAAATTTTTCTTAATAAGCCAGATGATTTTAAGAATTGAAATAATTTTCTGACGTTAGTTTTGTTGTTTGTAAGAATTTCTTCTAAATTGTCAGGTAGTCCAGCAAAATGTCGTGCTGCCTGATATTTTTTACAATCTTTTAAAATATGATTAATTGTTACGTAAGGGCTTCCACAGGAACATTCGGGCGTTGTAATTTTTAAACAAGTAGCTGTGGGTTAGCATGGTATGTCCCACGCGAAGTCGGTTCAGAATTACTTTTTCCCCTCCTGGTAAGTTGTTGTTTGTTATATAGGTTTTTATAAATACACTCAACTGTGTTTTTACACGCTAGAAATCATCAGAAATTTCTTTTTAAAAAATGTGCGAAAAAATACATAGTGCATACATATGATATACATTTGCAATTTTATTGAGAAAAGAAAGAAACTTAAAATGCACAATAATTAAAAATTTGTGTTAAACTATTTACAAAAGGCAAGAATTTTTTTGCTTCATATAACTAAAAAATTCCTGTAAAAGGAAGCGTATAAAAACACAGTTGGGTGTATACAGTTTGTGATGTTCACATAAATGATATATTATTAAATTATCATATTATTTCAAAAAATATACATACACATGATTTAAATAGTTTTAATCCATCTTAGAAATAAAGCTGTGCATTTTAATTAGTTTATTTAAAGTAGACATATATGTTATATTATAATGTACTACGAGTACCTTACATATTACAAATGTCAAATGACTGTAGGTAATTCAAATATAAACCTTTAAGAAACACTCTTTAGCAGACTAATTTTTATTGCAATTAATTCAGCTGACTGGTTTTGTGCACTAATATAAAATTAATTAAAAATATTTATAAATAGGTAAACCATTAGTTAAACTTTGAACACGACAGATTATAAATAAACACAAAACAAAACATTTGAAACTTTGAAATTGGTGTGCCCAGGTAAAAAAAGGAAATTAAAGTAATTTTGAACACTAATAATATAATTATTATTACATTACTAACTTTTCTAACTAAATTTATCATCCGGGGTTATTTTAGCAAAAACACTCGAACACATAACATTATACAGGTTGCAGGAGTCTTGATAAATATTAAGAAACTGTTAAAAATTCTATTAATCATTATATTTATACAGTATAACAGTGTAGAAAACTGACTTAGACTTTGGCAAAAAAATTATAAAACTGACAAAATGATATTTGTAGTAATATATTTTAAAAATTAACTTAGAAATTTAGTACATAGTTTAAAATGTGTGAAGCCATAAATTCTAGCAAAGCTCTTAATGGTCAATTTATTGACAAAAAATGATACTTTTACATTTTAACAGTTGATTGATTGAAAGAAGGGGGAGCTTCAAATTAAGTACAAATTTTTCTATTTTTTCTCCACCCAGAATTCAAAATATTGTCCCCAAAATATTGTCAGAAATGCAAATTATAATAATTAAATATACCACAACTTGATAGATTTAATTTCATAAAATTGTACCGGAGGTAAAAAATTTTCTCTTCCTTTATTAACCTAACCGAAATTAAAAATTACTGAGTTGCAGTTTACTTTAGGTAAAATTAATTGACTGAAAATTAAAACAAAAAATATTTTTTCTGAATATGGAAATTCAAATTTTAAAAGTTTAAAAATCTACATTTTGTTAAACTTCCCTATTAATCGCGAATTGTTTATTGTATTAAATCCATATTACAATTTAATAATTTACTATATTTAAATATTCTTTGGTATGTATAACAAAATTTTATCAAATTATTTTAAAATTTTTATATTAGGCATCTAATTAATTATTAAACTATAACAAGCGCTTTAATGTTAGCTTTTACCTTTTTTAATTAAAATTAACAGCTACTTCGGTTTACATTAAATTTTAGAGTTGTTTTTAATAAAATATTACGTTACAAAAAAATGTTATGAGATTTGAATTTTACTGAAATTAATTCCATTTCTCTTTTTCAATTAAATTAATTGTGAATGTTTCTAGTTATATCAATTTTATTAGTTTTCTAATATTTCTCAACTTTTGCATTTTAACCAAATTTTATATTACAGAATAATTACTTTAATTATTCTACCTAACAATAGACCTGCAATTTAAATTAATGTTGGAAATGATCACCAATTTAATTAAACGTGGAGTATGTTCGCATATGCACAGATGATAAATACAGGAATTCGCAATAATATAACACAATATAATATGTAAGCGCAGTGTGAAACGTTTTGGTTCTTTTCCATTAAAAATATTTAATTAGGAACATTAGTGCTATACTAACTGAACTTTTACAATAACGTGAAACTGAAATATTTTTTATTGCGTTAAAGTAACTTTATATTAACTTTCACGTGATATACAAAATATTTGTAGTGCTCCTTTTTATTACAACGTAAAAGATCAAATAGAAAATAATATTAACTTTGTATAATTTATGTTTCATAAATGTGGCTTATACCAAGTAGCAAAAACTTTACAATTTATTTTTTAAAGATTTCTATACGAAATTTAATATTTTGTATCAAAAGTTTTGCCAATAATAGAAAACGATTTAGATTTATGATGTCGATCACATAAACATCTTTTTTTATAGCCAAAACCTAAACAGATTACTTATTTTTACTGCAATTTTTATGAATTTACAAACTATTGCCATTTCTGAAAACTAAAATAACTTAAGGTATATTTATGAAAAGTGTACTTTATTTATTTACCTTATAGTGGTAAAAAATAAGAGATTAATATTTAACTTAAAATATCTTTCAAATTAAAAAGTGATGCGATTAAAGTAGTGAAAACAAAAAGCTTTTTCCACGCTTTATTTGACTTTTTAAGAGTTTACAAAATTAAAAATCAATTTAATGCTATCAGGTTTGCAAAGTAGGAAATGCATTACATAAATTATGAATATTATACGTAGACTGAAAACAGAATATTCATTAGCCACATTTTTTAAATTAGCATAAGTAACGAATTAATTAGACAACATTTCTAAGAAACAAATATTTTCATAATGGCTAAATAAAGTATCCAAAAATATAATTTGAGTAAGTAATGAGGACGCCGCAGCTATGTTAATTCAACTGAATTATTAAATATGCCCCAGTAACAATTTTAACATCTTTGTCTTATGCATTAGTCAGGATTTTGCACATTCTTCTTAATTTTAAACATAAACTTTCCTTGTATATTCTTTAAAAATCTTTTTGAGACTTGTCTGTATCGCTGTTCAATATATTTTAGTGCAAATTTTGTGTTAGTATTGACAATTTCTGTGTCTAAATATATTTTTACCCAAATCAAGTACGTTTTACCACAATCGTGTCATACTTCAATTTGTCAAGTTTGTTCGGTAAATGTTTTATTCTGATATATTAAACTCAGGGGTTCTCAACTTTCCTTATCCTGCAAATTCTCTTAACGCGTTAGCAGTCTAATGTTATACTTTTTGTTCGTATTTTTCCCATGTACATATTATAACTTCTATGATGAATTAACATAAATATAAATATGTTCTATCAATCACAAATAATAGAGTTTTGTTTCCACAAAAAGTTAAACATACACTGTTTTATCTTGTTGAGAGACAATTAGTTTACATTTGACTTGTAATGAATGTGTCCTAAGGTGGGATTCAGATAAGCATAAATTTGCATATACAACCAAATTTTCATGTTATTTGAAAACTTTCGTAAAACTTCGAAATTTTTCTTATGTACATAATATTGTTTGTTTTTCCAATTTAATTCCAACCATTTCTGAAACGCCTAGCGTAAAATGTGGACATTTTCTAGAACCGGAAAAATTCAGTTAAGATTTATCCATACCTTCAAGAGATGCACTTAACGAAGTTAAACTTACTATCTAGATTGCTACAGTTTAGATCTCTTTGGTCCTACGAACAAGAGATTTCTCAAACACGTCAATTAATAAGTTGTTGTCCGTCGATTTTACTTTAAATTATCAATGCTATATCCTGATTTTAAAAACATCAGGATAAATTTCCGATGAACCACTAATTTTTTGTTACTGAAAATGTCTTGGAACTTATTTTGATAGATTTTAATATTAAAATTTTCGTGTTGAAATGCGAAGAAAAACTGGTCTTGTTATCTATCATATGAAAGTTTTGTATTGCAAATTATAAATTTCTAAACGATTACACACGATTGCGACAAATAAAAGTACACAAACAATTTTAAGGAATAAAAAGGTTTTGAAATATTTTGATAAAATAAAATCGGTTATTTTTTATCTTGGAATTGAAGCTTATATACTCGTCGCTGTTAAGCATATAGATATGTACCTTCTACAATATTATAGTATGTACTACAGTTTTATTATACACAACTGCAATTTGTATACTATATAATAATAGTATAATGAAAACTACTCGTTTAGTAGTAAAACATACAAGTACTTCTTCGTAATATATTCAACTGCCACTTATAACATTTAATATACTGTACCCCCCGACAGTGGCGTAATTCAAAAGTTTATTTAGTTTACGTAGTCAGAAGTTTACAGACTTTCTAAACACAGGAAATATAAAAGACTTATAAAACAATTAGAGCCAATAAGATCAAAACTATTAAAAATTACAATAAAAAACTCACAAATTTGTATGATGCTGTTCGTCGTTAAAAAAATATTTTCAAATGTCGGAATAATGATTGTAAATTTTACAGTCTGCGCAAAGCAAAGTGCGCAGTGCGCCAACTCTCTAAACTTATCTGTGCGCATAAACTATTATACAGTTTTTGCGTAGATACGACTTAAGCAATATTTAATTTTTTGTTAAATATTTTGTTCTCTGTAGTAATGTGATCACTTAGTTAAGTTCCAAAGGGTAAATTAAGAAAATAAAATTTTCAATTAAAAACTAACAAAAGCAGATGTTAATAGTTGACGGTATTATGATGTACATCTGTAATTAGAGCATATAATTTAATGAACTAGCATACGCTTTTGTTCGGTAAATCAAATTTTAAATTACTCGCCTAAACTAAAATTGTTTGCTTTAAATCGCTTTTAATATTTTATCAAAATTAGATATTTAATTTAAAATTATTAGAAAGAAAAAGCTATATTGTGAAGTAAAATTTTATTTATTTTGTTCATATAAGGAGAATATTACAGTAGACTTATCCACGAAATATAATGGATATTATTTTATAATAATTAAAATCAAAAAATAGAAATTCGATATAACGAAAATAGCTTACATAACATAATAATAAACAAATTAAAAACTACATGAAAATGTACTATATAATATGATATTTAAATTAAAGTTACGATACATTATAGTCAGAAATTTTAATGGAAACCATTACATGGTGAATTACTTATCAACTTTTTTTTAATATTTAACGTGACCGATATTTTTGGGAACGCGAAATGGACTTCTCATAAAAGTGGTTATGGCAAGTATATTTTTCTTTAACCTTTTACGCCACCTGAGCTCTGTATATTGCTTTTAGGGTTGTAGTTATTGTGTGCTTGAAACTGAAATGCAAGGTTTTGCAGTCAGTCAATAATAATCACTAGAAACACAAGACGTGTTTTTATTTATAAGCGAATGTATTATAAATTTCTTTTTTAACAAAAAGTGTCATGTAAAATGTAAAAAGGAGCTTTCGAGTCAATAACCTGCAACCCACAGATTTAAGTTACCGCATTTTACATTTATTCTTTATTTGTGTTAAACATTGAGGTTAAACCGTGTCGTTGAATAAAATGGATAAAATCAATGTATCAAATAAAATTTCCTGTCGTAAACGCCAAATAAGCATCGGTTTTTTACATGGAGATATTTCAGTTTCATTGAGAAAAATATGCTTCAGAAAATATTTTTTATTAACGTTCGCTGTACCGTAATAAGCAGGTGTTTTAACTAAAAAAAGTTATCGAAAATTATAATTGAATAACATTTTTGGTGTAAACATGCATGCAAATGATGAAAACATTAACTTCTAAATAATATATAATACAGCGAGATTGAAACTGCTGCTTTTAAAATTAATGTCAATGTATGTACGATTAATCTTGCTGATTAGTATTTTTTCAATTTATACTCTCACGATGCTAGTATTTCATTATAACACGTAAACGTTTCTTTTTTAATTAATCAAGCAATAATTTATTAACATTTATACGCGCGATACTTACAAAATTTGATGTTCAGAATTGTTAGGTGAAAATGAGAGCTAAGCCAGTGTAGATTGATGTTTCAGTTGGTGTTTTATTTTTACACAATTTATAAGTTTTACAATTTTGACCTTTAACTTTGAAACTTAAATCTTCTTAACGTGCTTCAAAAACCAAGAAGTTTTAAAAAAAGTTTAGTATAGCAAATAAAAGCGTAACAACGAGTAAGTTGGAATGTTAAATAATGTTTCTACATAGCACATGTATTTAACATCATTGATTCCGGTTAATTAAAATTTTACTTACTTTCCAGTCACCAATTTATTCGGTACGTTTAGTCGTCCACCTAAATTAAAAACTTCTCATATACTAGTATAATTTAATTTAGAATTCTACCTTCGAGTCATTTAAAATTTTTACGGCTAAATTCAAAGTTTGCGGTGTGAACACCACAGGTGACCGACCATGCCTAAGCTGCGTTATCTGCATTAACGACAGCACTGCCTATGGGTACATAGGTGTTAGTAATATAATCGATGCTAATCTGACATAAAACTGCTGTATAGCCAAATAATTTTGTTGAACAGGATTTTTCTTGAAAAAAAATTTTTAATTTTATTAATTTTTTCGTTTTCTTTACTTCTGTTCTGTTCTGGTGCTTATCGTTTTCTTGGCTTCTCTACATCTCTTCTTCCTATGGACCCTTTCTTTAAGAGGTCAACAGAGAGAACATCTCTAGATGTTCACTTCTCTGTCCATTTTAGAAATTTTTATTCTGCGCTTTGTATTTGGTCAAAAATTCATTTTAGAGCATCTAAGGTTTTGATGCATTAATTTTGCTATCATAATTGTTTTCTCAAAATAAAGCCCTAGAAAATCTGAGATCTTATTATCTGAATCTAGAACCCAAATTCTAGCAATTAATACTGCCAATCGTAAACTCGAATAATGCAATAATTATTTTTACGAGTTTATATTAATAGAAGAAAAATATTGATTGTAGTACAGTTTTAAGGTTATTTTTAATTTTTTGAATCAAATTAACAATTTTATTAGGAAAAATCGGATATTTAATTGTTCATTTTCCATTTATAATGTATTTAGCTGTCCTGAGGAAAACTAACCTAATTTGTAAAATTAACTCAAGCTAGTTTTCTGTGAGGGCATTAACGTGTCAAGCTCAGTAGCAAACTAAATCAGCTGTTTAACATAAACAACGCTATGGTAGGGTAGGGGGGGGGGGAATTATAATTTATTATTATATTCCTTACCGCCTCGAATCACCGCCGTGAATTACTGTCGCAGTTTTATCTGTGGAGTACGGAAAGGAGACGGGAAATCTTTGATTACTGATCGAATACGGTCATTTTAAGATGTACTTTTTTACGAAAGTGTGCTATTTTATGAGAGTAATTCTTCAAGACTTAGATTGGAAGTAGTACAACTTGCGGTAGAGGATTTAAAATTCCTGAAAGAAGGCTTGAAATACTACTACTTAGATTGTTAATTTTAAATTTTAATTAGTGTTGCTAATAATAATTTATTTAAAATGATCGTATTGTAGTATTTTATGTATTCTAACTTTGAGCAGACTCTACATAGGCGATACATTTTTATTTTTTATTTATCCTGAGTTATTAGCTGCTTCCTAATGACTTGCAGTCATATTATGCAAACATGAGCACAATAGGGAAAGTCGCTTTGAAGTTTTAGAATCATCCAAACTTATTATAACAAAGACAAAATTTTATTATTTTGTTAACGTAAAGAATACTTTGATTTTAAGAATTTAAAATAAGTAAGTTAGCACAAATATCAAGTACAAGGGTGCTTTCAAAGTGTAAAGTAAACAACAGTAAAGTTACTAAATAAGTGGAATGAATGTATACAAAGTAGTTGATAAGTGTGTCCGGGTGGTGTTTTATTGTCCTTTGTGGCACTCACCCTAGAGACACAATGAATTGTGGGCTAGAAGCGGAAGCGTTTCAAAGAGCACACGCTGCATGCGGTCTGATTACTTCCTCTTACGCTGACCCCGACTTCAGAAATCTCACCAATCTACTCACACCGTCAATTTAACTATTAAGTTTATAATATTAAGTTACTTTTATAATTATTCAAAATTTAGTTGTTAGCATGTAGCACTTGGGAAAATGCTTTTTGTTTTCTACATTAGTCATCCAGCATAAAAAGTTATGCAACGAAGCCCGAGGGATTATAATGTTCCTAACACATCTATTTATTTTATTTACCACCATTTCTATATTTTGTTGGCCTGCTCGAAGTTCTTTTATAGTTTTCATTATTGTCATTTCCATATGTTCTTCCCTTGTCATTTATAATTTGGTCTGATAAACCTTTCCGTCCTTTTCTCTTCATATTAACTTTCAGCAGTCACTTCTTCTTTAGATTAATTTTACACCTACCAGTTAGTGCCCAAGGTTATATCTATTCATTTCGGTTTCATCTTCATGGTCATTTTTTTAGGAAACCCAAAAATAAACTAAATATAATTTAATAAATTATTATTTACTAAAAATACTAGATTCCGGGTTTTACAAGTTGGGCCTTGGTACCTGCCTGTATTCTTGCATCCATCTTGGCAACTTTAATCCTGCATTTACTTCGAAAATCTGTCGAGTACAATTAATCCCATTTCTTGCTTTAGTTTATTATTTTAAACTTTTGTACTATCTTAAAAGTGTTTCAACTTTGGATTAAAATGCACTCTCAAATCAATTTCAGTTCTGCTTATATTATGTGTGCATCATAAACTTGGTTAATGTTTTGCTGTTGTTTTCACTTTATATAAGAAAACTAAATTTCCTTCATATTTTAACGTGAACTCCAAATCATATTCCAAAATAACCGTCGATCATTTTAAAATTGGTTAAAATTAACATCATCACCAATTATCAATAGCACAACAAAATATTCGTTCTTGAAAACAGCTTGTCACGCCGACAACTTATTAAAAATGCACTTAAAAATCAGCTTTATAAAATTTCAGCTTTAATAAAGTTGTGAATGTAAACTGCGTTTATACTTACCCAGTGTGTATATAAGCTTACTTGAAAAATGCCATTTAATGTTTACAAGCAGAAAATTATACTTTAAAACGTAGTTTGCGTGTACGCGACTCAAATACCTTTAATTAAAATTTACTTTAACAAACAATCACAAAGTTTAAAAATATTCACTTAATAACACACCTTAATACATTTATTCCATGCTGAACGCCATTTACCTGTTAACTGGTGGTAAAATTCTTTCAATTCTTACGTGACAAACAAATCATGTAATGCAATAATGCAATTTTCCGAATAATAATAACACAAATTGAGTTTTCTTTTATGCAAAAGAAAGTTAATAATCTCAAAATTATGGAGTGCTCTTGAAGCTATGATGTAAATATAAGAAATTGCTAGTACTTTTGCTTGGTTAAATTATATAATGTACTTTTAAATTTTTAGTGAGTTAATTTGTATCGTGACGATAAAGAAATTTGACAAGCGTTCAGGGTAGTAAAGCAGTAAAATTGTAGATCTCGTAGAGTGGCCTTAGCTGTAAGTCTATGATACAAAATTTTAATTTACATTTTTTATGACCTCAGAGCTTCCGATTTTGAACCTGTTTCTTTTTACAATTTATAGTATTACAAGGTATGATTATACTGGAGATGATTTTGATATACTAACACCCCAAGGGATGTTAAGGATCAGATTAATCAATTTTAATTTACTCCATCAATTGTTATCGAATACCTTCAGGTTGCTGAGAAAATGTTATAAGTTTACCTCATTAGTTTAGTCCTGAGATGTTGGAAACAAATCTAGATTAAATATATGTATGTACCTATAACATAGTTAAGTACATACTATATACATAATGTGCCTTGAACACCAAAAGTAATAATAAATTATCATTGCATTTCTGGTAATCTTCCACAGGTGGTAATTCAAACCTAAAGCTATCTATTAATTTATGCAATAATTAAGTTTATACAACAACAAAGTTTTTTCTGATAAATGTATAAACAATTTGTAATTTTTATTGCAGCAGTAAAATAATATAATATTTATGATCTGAATAAAACGATTACTTGGTTACATAAAGGTAGGTGTTATTATATTGAACTCCAATACCAATTGGTTTAAAGTTGGATGAACTGCAAAGAACGAGAGTGGATGAGGTTGTACAAGTCGGACACTCCCACCGCATCAAACAAAAAGTATTTATAAGGTGAATGGTAAGAAACACGCGTCTTGAACAGTTTTAGTTTCAGCCTCAGAAGGTATAAAATTAAATTCCCGAGTAGTAATTTCAAGTCAAAGGAAGCGAATTAGCTTGGCGACTGTAATGCCACAAATTGACAATCAAATAAACAAATAATAAATAACAAGCTTTCCCAAGGTAGCTTGAAATGCGCAAACAAAATAGAAGTTTGTCTTTAATTTCGCATGTTGACGCATTATAATTTCACCGGCCAAGCTATCCTGGGATAGCAAAACCCAAAAAGTACATTATAGTAATTTATTAGTGTGTCACTTCAGATAGAGCACTTGTTTAAATTGGTATAATATAATTTTTGTAAAAGTCGTATAACCGCCATTCACATAATGGCGTCGTCGATCTAATTCAAATATTTACATTTTCTTAATCATAACCTCCAAATTTTGGAACCGGCGTTCGTAAACAATGCTGTTATTATGTAATGTTTAATTATGACCCTACTTGTATAACAGTATTATTAACAAATCACGCGTGGACGTGTTTATTTCAAAATTGCCTGATTCAGAATCCACGTTTGGTTATAGATCCCCTACATTTATGTGAAATATTTTCAATATGTAATAAATGCAGAAGGATAAATCAGGAAGTTGTGTTAATGCAAAATTTAAAATAATTGTCAGAATCTTTGAGCTTAAACCACGATTAACAAAAATTGTAAGAACTTGAGTTTTATAATGTTATTTTATATTATTTAAAAACATAATTTTTTTGAGCGGGAATATATTTGTTAGTTTGGTAATTTTGAGTGAGTTTAGGCTGTATAATTACTTCACATGACTGGTAAATTGAAAATAGTTTCAATTTTTTAGCTTAGTTAATAATTATTTAATATGTAATTATATCAATTAATTTAAATTAAGAGAACAATTGATAAATAAAACTACGAATAAGTTTGTTGGTTTAAATTACATGAAAATTCTATGTATATCTGTTGTGGGTTAACATAATGACCATCGCTTTAATACTAAAGTAATAAATAAAATAATATATTATTATTAGAACGGTAAATCACATTTCTTAAATAGATTTGTTTATAAAGTATTATTTAATTTATTCTCTTACCTTCCTAGTTGGGTAACCAAGAAATTCCTGCTGTCCTAGCGACCCAGTCAGTACGCTTTTGAATACCCAGTTGACGGGCATTGTTCGTATGTGTAGGATTGTAGGTGTAGGTTATACTACCAGAGATTTAGATGGCTTACCATTCACTAATCTGTTGGTATATGAGTAAACATGTTTTTTAATTGAATAGTAAAAAATTCAAAACCAAGCTTATACAAAAAGTATGGTCGTTTGTAGATTACATTAAATAAAAATTTTGAACAAAATAAAAAACTGCTTTATTGAAGTGATTCATTATTAATGTCATATAAATGTTATGATGCATATAATCGCGTAAATTTCTTGTCTAGTGTTTAATAAGTAATTTTTGTTTAAAAAAGGGAATAAGGAATTTTCATGGCTTTCATAATATGTACACCTACACAGACAATAAATATAGATATTAAACAATGTTGTAAGAAAAAATTAATAAATTATTTAGTTAATCTTAGTTGATCTATTCATTTATGAACTTCTTGGTCAAAAAACTCATCGGTTGAACGAACCAATTATGTGCGAAAATGCAATCATTATTATTGATGTGGACATTAACTTGCTGTCGCGTTTGCTTTGTTGTGGTTTAGTCGTTCTGGGGGAAGGGTGGCCAGTCAAAGATGGATCTATTTGGTTTTGGCTAATTTTTTTGGATTGGAAATGAAATGAACAAATCAATTAGAGATGCAAAAAGCATTGCAATGTTCAACGCTTTCTACATTTTTGTTTTTGATTTTTGTAGATCAATTTCTTGGCTTCTGGTCCGATAAAATCCGCAAACTTTATTATAATAAAATAATAGAAAACAAATGCGAAGGTCTGAATAACATAGCATTATGTAAGTAATTTTATATTTCAGAAAATACACTAAAACTTATGTATTTAATTACTTTTTATACAATAAATTTCATATAAAATATAACTAGAAATAATTGCAAAAAAAAATGTTTTCGGTGTTCGTAATTAAAAAAAAATTACACTGATTAAAATTCGAAAGGATGTTGAATAATTATTACCATTTAAAAATTTACATTGAATGTAATTTCAAAAACAATTTTTTCGCAAATTGAGAAAAAAACATCATCCATTGTGTATTGTTAACATTGGAAAAAACAGGTGATGTTCATAATGATAAGCTTTACTAAATTAGCAGATCTCATCGGCATATCTTTGTGTAATAAAATACAATGTAGCTGACGCTATCAGTTGTGGTTAAATTTACATCACTTCAAATATTTATGTCCGTAAACGAGGTTTGTTACAATTTTTTGTACAAAATACGTTGTCCGCGTCCGTTATGGAGAGTGTCCGTTAAGCAGAGGTGAATTTACATAAGAATAATGTAAAAACCATTTGTAAATGAAAAAATGTCCGCAATGTAGAGGTGTCCGCATTAGGGAGGCGTCCGTAAACAGAGGTTTCACTGTACATACTATATGCATTTTGGTAATCTTCCACAGGTGGTAATTCAAACCTAAAGCTATCTATTAATTTATGCAATAATTAAGTTTATACAGCAACAAATTTTTTCTCTGATAAATGTATACACAATTTATAATTTTTATTGCAGCAGTAAAATAATATAATATTCATGAACTGAATAAAACGATTACTTGGTTACATAAAGGTAGGTGTTATTATATTGAACTCCAATACCAATTGGTTTAAAGTTGGATGAACTGCAAAGAACGAGAGTGGATGAGGTTGTACAAGTCGGACACTCCCACCGCATCAAACAAAAAGTATTTATAAGGTGAATGGTAAGAAACACGCGTCTTGAACAATTTTAGTTTCAGCCTCAGAAGGTATAAAATTAAATTCTAGTAGTAATTTCAAGTCAAAGGAAGCGAATTAGCTTGGCGACTGTAATGCCACAAATTGACAATCAAATAAACAAATAATAAATAACAAGCTTTCCCAAGGTAGCTTGAAATGCGCAAACAAAATAGAAGTTTGTCTTTAATTTCGCATGTTGACGCATTATAATTTCACCGGCCAAGCTATCCTGGGATAGCAAAACCCAAAAAGTACATTATAGTAATTTATTAGTGTGTCACTTCAGATAGAGCACTTGTTTAAATTGGTATAATATAATTTTTGTAAAAGTCGTATAACCGCCATTCACATAATAGCGTCGTCGATCTAATTCAAATATTTACATTTTCTTAATCATAACCTCCAAATTTTGGAACCGGCGTTCGTAAACAATGCTGTTATTATGTAATGTTTAGTTATGCTCCTACTTATTTGTATAACAATATTATTAGCAAGCTGAGACCTTTATCATCAATGATTGTAAATCACGCGTGGACGTGTTTATTTCAAAATTGCCGTGATTCAGAATCCACGTTTGGTTATAGATCCCCTACATTTATGTGAAATATTTTCAAAATGTAATAAATGCCGAAGGATAAATCAGGAAGTTGTGTTAATACAAAATTTAAAATATATTGTCGGAATCTTTGAGCTTAAACCACGATTAACAAAAATTGTAAGAACTTGAGTTTTATACTGTTATTTTATTATTTAAAACACAATTTTTGAGCGGAATATATTTGTTAGTTTGGTAATTTTGAGTGAGTTTAGGCTGTATAAGTACTTCACATGGCTGGTAAACGAATGTCAATTGAAAATAGTTTCAATTTTTTAGCAAAAGTTAATAATTATTTATTATGTAATTATATCAATTAATTTAAATTAAGAGAACAATTGATAAATAAAACTACGAATAAGTTTGTTGGTTTAAACATTGGGTTGGGTTAACATAATGACCATAGCTGTTAGAAAATAGCCTTTAATACTAAAGTAATAAATAAAATAATATATTATTATTAAAACGGTAAATCACATTTCTTAAATAGTTTTGTTTATAAAGTATTATTTAATTTTTTCTCTTACCTTCCTAGTTGGGTAACCAAGAAATTCCTGCTGTCCTAGCGACCCAATCAGTACGCTTTTGAATACCCAGTTGACGGGCATTGTTCGTATGTGTAGGATTGTAGGTGTAGGTTATACTACCAGAGATTTAGATGGCTTACCATTCACTAATCTGTTGGTATATGAGTAGACATGTTTTTTAATTGAATAGTAAAAAATTCAAAACCAAGCTTATACAAAAAGTATGGTCGTTTGTAGATTACATTAAATAAAAATTTTTAACAAAATGAAAAACTGCTTTATTGAAGTGATTTTTTATTTAAATGTTATGATGCAGATAATCGCGTGAATTTCTAGTCCAGTGTTTAATAAGTAATTTTTGTTTAAAAAAGGGAATAAGGAATTTTCATGGCTTTCATAATATGTACACTTACACAGACAATAAATATAGATATTAAACAATGTTGTAAGAAAAAATTAATAAATTATTTAGTTAATCTTAGTTGATCTATTCATTTATGAACTTCTTGGTCAAAAAACTCATCGGTTGAACGAACCAATTATGTGCGAAAATGCAATCATTATTATTGATGTGGACATTAACTTGCTGTCGCGTTTGCTTTGTTGTGGTTTAGTCGTTCTGGGGGAAGGGTGGCCAGTCAAAGATGGATCTATTTGGTTTTGGCTAATTTTTTTGAATTGGAAATGAAATGAACAAATCAATTAGAGGTGCAAAAAGTATTGCAATGTTCAACGCTTTCTACATTTTTGTTTTTGATTTTTGTAGATCAATTTCTTGGCTTCTGGTCCGATAAAATCCGCAAACTTTATTATAATAAAATAATAGAAAACAAATGCGAAATCTGAATAACATAGCATTATGTAAGTAATTTACATATATTTCAGAAAATACACTAAAACTTATGTATGTAATTACTTTTAAACAATAAATTTCATATAAAATATAACTAGAAATAATTGCAAAAAAGTTGTTCTCGGTGTTCGTAATTAAAAAAAAATTACACTGATTAAAATTCGAAAGGATGTTGAATAATTATTACCATTTAAAAATTTACATTGAATGTAATTTCAAAAACAATTTTTTCGCAAATTGAGAAAAAAACATCATCCATTGTGTATTGTTAACATTGGAAAAAACAGGTGATGTTCATAATGATAAGCTTTACTAAAATATTTGTAGTAAACATTTTTACGTTTACAAAAACATTATGTAGAAATTATTTTGTGATATTCTGGTAGACTGTAATTTTAATCCGTTAATAATTTTATAAAAAAATTTAATTTTATACATTTTCAGTTGTTTAATTTTATTTTAGGTTTTACAGTTTATCCTGTTTCATTTTTGTTTACCATAATTGAACATTTATTTTATTAAAAATATGGATTTTTTAATTTCATTTTAATAAGCTTTGATTTTTGTAATTGTGTATTTTTCAACTAATTAATTTTATTTCTGTAATGATAATAGTTACAAGACTTAATATAATTTTTTGCAATTCTGCAGTGAAATACTATCATTTCATACACATTACATGGTATTGAAAGCGGCTTGTTTTCTGCACGTAAGATTACTCATGTTATGTGATCATATTTCGTAATCTTATCTTTCGCGAGATGACTTTACCTTCACTTTTCCTTACTACTGGCGGGTTATTTTCATTTCAGCTTTGTCCAGATTGAGCAATTTTGTTAAAATATTCGTTATTTACCGAATTGTAGATTTGCAAAAAATATTGTTCGCTACACGTACTTCAATAGGCTTGTTTCCATTCTCGGTTGATTTTGCTGACTTGCCCTCAGCCTATTTAAGTACTAGTAACGAAAATAGCTATTGTCTTGCTATTTCTATCTATTTTATGTTTTTAAATTGTACTTTAAACTTTAAACCAATTTATCTTGAAATAGCATTTTTACAACTGGTACCTATGATATTTCGAAATTGAATTTCGAAAACCGTTGAAATTAATTTACTGTATGGTATTTTCGAAAAGTATTAATAACTTTCATTAATGAAATAAATTAAACCATGTTATAATCGCAAATTTTAAATTAAATCATTACTGAACTTTTAGTCAAATTCATTTTTGGTCAATAAAAATTTTATTTTTTAAAATAAATTTTTTTTATTTCAAGCACAAAGCAGCACAAATGGAGCTTAATTTAGCACAATTTTTATTTTTTTAGTTTTCAAAAATGGCACGGCTAGCTTCCATCCTCAAAATACGCAGTCGTCATAAAAGCCGAAATAAATAAAATAAAGAAAAAAAATTTGCGGCGAAAAGCAGCACAAATCGAGCACAACTCAGCAAATTTTTATTTTTTAAAAATGACAACGCTAACTTTACGAACATAATTCATGTGAAAAAATGATGTTTTTAGTTCTGGTTGCTTCTTTTGGCATCTTTACTCTCATCTATCTTCATCTTAGTCACATATTTTTGGCGACAGAACAGTATCTAGTTTGGCTGCACCCAGTTCTTCTAAGCCGTAATTGAAGCTGTTATGTGGATTTACCCATAAATTTATTTATTATAATGCACTTATAATTGATTTACATTAAATTACCGTCCTTGGGTTCGTTGAGTCAATTAAATTGTTTGATTTTAGTTTAGCCTGCAGATATAAAATGCATGTAATATAAATAATTCACATACGGAAGTAATTTTCGCGGTAGAAAATGCACTTGTCAGTCCTGTGATATATTATGCTGAATATACATATTTTTAAACGATATTTTGAGCAAGAAATTGCGAAACAGTGTCACCTTCACCTATGTATGTAACCGGCAACTAAAATTTTAGTGAAACCAGTAAAACTTAATTAATGGTTTATATTATTTTCCACTATTGAAATATGCCTTTTGGTAACAGTATCATGTAGCAGAAATAGTTACGTAAATGTATACTATGAATTTCAAAGGAAACCTGATGATCAAGAACATCCAAGTAAAACAGAAAACGTATCTATTAGAACTTTTTTTCATATTGAAATCGTAGGCCCTATCGGATAGATTTAGATTACGTTTTTTCAAGTCTTTTCTAGAGGAATAAAAAATCTTTGCCAAAGTAAATTACGTGTCCAGTAAATTTTACTTAAATTATGAAAAAGTAGTCATTATCAAGAACATAAGGAAATTTAATTTACATAATAACAGTGTATAAAAATTTATTGCCTGAATAGTCAATTTGACAAGAAAAGAGGTAGTTTAGGGTTTAATAAAAAATGCATTGAATTGTAAATGATGAGTAATGGGAATATGAAGCTATAATTATTATGCTGCACTTATAAATTATTAATTTAATAAATTTAAAAATATGTACTGTGTACCCATATCCTGAACGCAATTTAAAGAAATATTGTTCAATTTTCGATTCGCTTTTTTAAATCAGGTTCACTTTATCTGAAATCCGAAATTTACGAAAATACTTATACCCTCAATTTGTGTACGTTCTGGATAACGTTATTAAGGTGAAATAAGTTTTTTTGAAATGTTGCTGCATTTAACCTTAAAATCACAGCCTCCCTTCATTCATTCCACACTCCAGATTTAAGATATTTTATAAAATGTTCAACGATGGCAAATCGTTTAGTTACTTTTAAAATTGATTCTTTTGAGACACTTAGTATAAATGAGAGACGGAGAAACATATAGCGCTTGCAGGCATAAAGTCGTTTGTCACTGTTAAAGTATTTTGTCTTCTTTTTTTGTCGTAAATAGGATGAGTTTTTCTTTAGAAAGGAAGGGTCCGTTCGTAGTTATTTGCTGGGTGTCGAAGTTCGCACGGCAAAGCGATTATCTATTAGATGAAACAATGCCAACTCTAACAAACAATATCTTGCTAACAGTTCCGCAAAATTAAGATTGGTAAAAACTTAATGAAGCAGTTCAATACCATGTTCCATTATCACATACGTTAAATAATGAATGAACTCATAAAGAATGACTTGCGTGACTTGGTTTTCAATTAATTCTGTAACAACCTTTTTATCGTTACCTGTTTTTATGTTCTGTATATTGCTTCTTCCTTTATATTCATTCATTTGATTTTTCATCAGCAATTTCATGAAAACGTCATTTGTACACTTGAAAGTGCTTATATTCACAATAACCAAACTACAGATGTTTTCAAATCGGAGCTTCAATATGTACGCCAAATGTAATATGTATGCTAAATTTGATTTTTATCAAAATACGCCGATGTAATAACAGTTAATAAAAAAGGTGTCATGGTATGAATTCATATTTCAGAATTATCTGTGTCCAATTTCTCTCGCGTTGATAAGCTAAAAATATTCACTAAATTAGTATTTTTAGTTTTAATAATTAAGTCTGTATTCCCCAAAAGACGCAAAACTTTGCTTATTAAAAGTCGAAAGTTTGTTGTAAAGTATTACGCACGAGTGCAGGTATTATTTTCGGCATATAATGAAAAAATTATTTTATTTTTAGCCAAGCGTTGCAAAAAGTTTTATCTTAAAATTTATAAGGAATAGGCATTTCGAATAAAGAATTTAGTTTGATAGAATATGTCACTGAATGACTGAGCGAGTTTGTAGGTTAGATAGTTATTTCAGCTGAAACGATTCAGAGGATTCTGATAAAATTTAGGATATAAAAGTTTTAGGGAAACAAAGACACCATCAATTTTTAATTTAAATTTAACAATTTATATTTTACTTCCCTTTATTACATATAAATATTTTATTCCGAAGAAATTTTTTTATAATAACCTCGTCATTACGTACTAGCGTAATAATTATCAAGTCTACAAGGTAATTGAAAAATTATAGAAATTACGGAGAGGGCAAAAAAATGTCTGCGTAGGATTTGACGAATACCCACATTCAAATGCTTTTAATTTGTTTTATAATTCATACTACATATCGAATGGTTTATTAATTGGATATTTTAGGTCTTCTGCGTGGGATTAGTACAAAATGTCAATAACGAAAGAGGTAATTATGTAATAGATATTGATATACAAGAATAGACTTCACCTAATGCAAAAAAGTAAGCGGTGATGCTCATCATACCTAACTCTGTAAGTTTTATTTTAAAACTACCAATATGAATAAAATTTAACAATTTATTTTTACGGCCTAATTTTGGATGGTTTCTGAATCTTAAGTGGTTAACAGCAAAAGACAACTTCAAGTTTTTGCTCTTACTGCTTCTCTTGAAATTGACATAAAGTAAATCTGTTTAAAATCTGTCGGATGCCTTAAAGTTCATCAATTTTAACTGTTCGCAACAACTCCCACATTGCGTACGCCACTGGATCGGATACTGCGTCTTCTAACACAGGTGCATATTTCCCTATGGAACCCTGCTAATGATTAACTTAATCCACTAAGTTATCAACTTATATATCCTTCTTTATACGATTTAATCCTCTTAAGACAAGAAAGTATTTCATGTTACTTTTTAACTCATTGCATATCGAAAGTAATACGCGTGTCTGTCTGGTGTCCTGCACGCACGATCCCCGTGATAATTAATTTATGGTTCCAATTTGTTCCCTTAAACCGCTCGTACCTTACTTAAAATAAAAACCCTTAATTCTAATAGAAAAAATGTGCCTTTCAACAAACTCAACGAGATTGATTTGTTTTTGATATAGCCTTTTAACTTCATCTGTCTTGTAGCGCTGATGTTTCTTGAAGTTCCAGTAACACCCGAGGCTTTATTTTACACAAATTGTAGTTCACCACCGTAATGGCAAGAAAATGTCGCAACTACACCCGTTACAACTAAAACCGTCATGAAGTTACGTAGTAATGTTTTGGGAAAGCTAAGTTTGTCTTTTTCTTCTTCTTATGGCTAGGGATAACCCTGTATGCATAGCCTTTGGTTCATTCCTTGGAAGAGAAAAACCAGCTCTGGGCCCATTTCTTGGGCGGTCGTCCAGGCAGCCTTCTCCGGGTAGGTCGTTCATTTTACAAATTTTCGCTAGACTATTCCGGTCACATCCGGTTAATCCTTATGTGGATACGCACTACAAATAATCTTATAGTAGCGCCTAGCAATTACGGTGGTCACTCGATAAAATCGGTTCAAGTTAAAATATATATTATAATAACAGCCTACAGCTTTGCTAATATTTTTGCCACTTTGTTCACAATTTTCACACACTTCTTCGTATTTCTTTTTTACATTTGTCAATATAAATCTAGAAGCGCTATATTTTCCATTCATTTTCCATCAATAGCGCTTTTTCACATTTTGGCAGGTATTCTCTGTTTACCCATCCACATTAGGTGTCCCAATCAGTTTCACTATTTTTGTATTCTCTTTCCACCAAAAAGTTTTCTTAAAAGTCTTTTCCCCATCTTTAATGAATTAATTGTTTTAATGTTTCTTTCATAAAAATACCCTTTACGTTCCATAAAGACGTTATCACATATATTTTCTTTTTCTAGATATTTGTTTTTCTTTAGTATAATTATTAGGTTTGTTCAACGAACAACGAATCTTCAGTACTAACGCTACAATATTCCCTTGTCTAACATTAACCCTTTTATTTTGAAGTATTTATTTATGTAAACTAAAACATTTCCTGTTTCAGTTATTTTTATTTGTGTAAAAGCGTTAACCTTTGAGGTTTAAAATTTTTTACTTTAATTCGCTATTAGTAGTTCATTGTGCCAATAGAAACATACTAAATTTTATGCATTAAAATTTCAATATTTTATGTAAACAATATTTCTTATTGCAAGACTATAAAGAATCTCACTTTTGTGACCCTCAAATCAATGTTTCGTTTGTTATCTCTACCGATTTTTCATGTTCATCTTAAACAACGCTTTTTATATTATTTAATTTATTCCACTTTTTGTTCTAAAAATACCGAGAGAAATAAGCACTGCGTGATGTAACCGTACTACTCGGATAATAGGTCGACATTCAATTGAATGGTAGTTATACTCTTAACAAATCCCTGATTTTACACTTGTGTAGGTCATGCGATGTTTTTTTATCGAAATATTTTTAATACATTAATTTAGCTAATCATAATTAGTAACTTTGACCTAGGTAAAGTAAAAAATGCAGTGGCGAACAAAATTTGTCATGCAAAATTTTAATCCAATGTCTAACAATAATAATTAATACACCTCAATAAATCTACCTCTATGCCTATAAATTACCTGTAATGTCCGTTTTCTTCACCTAGACATAACCATTAGAGAAATTAACGAAGTAACCAATTAGATTTATTTGTTTTGTTGCTGACTGATTGCTGACTTGTTAATTTATCTAATAGATGGCTATCTGCTTGATAGATATCTTTAGGTGAAGAAAACGGTCATACTATCCAAAATTTAAAGGTATATCAAATATCAAATGCACAGTTTACGCGTGCTCTATTGAACCAACTATACAAACACATATGCATATATGTATATTTTTCACATTTAAATTAATGAAATATAACAGTTGTAAGTGCTTCTAAACATAATCGGGGCAAAAAATGACAAAATCAGTACAGAAAATAATGTTATTTATAAATTATATCAATTATAGAAATTTGAAAACTTTCCTTATATGTATGTATTTTTAAATTTTTGCAATAATAATTATTCATAACTAATAATATACTACATAAAACATGATACGTTCTGTCTTATACCTTCGTGTATCTAAATAATTTAGGGTCTAATGTATAACTACTGTCCTTTCGGTGAAACCTTCTCCATTTGTTGATATTATTTTTCGGAGCTGAGACAATTGTTGACAGCTTCCAATTTTCAAGAAATTCATCGTTCATAAGAGACTTGTTTGTGTTTTTCACTTAACAATAATCAACCATAGAATAAATACTCTTTCAATACAAGCACGTTGTTAATTTTGTCTATGTTACTGTGTTTTTGTTCCATAATGCAACAATTTTATTTTAAAACGTGCAAAATCTTTTTTTTAATTACGGATTTATTTAGAAAATTAAGAATTTAGTTAATTTACAAGTATGAAAATCGTTCAGCTCACGTTTTGATTAATTGCATGCTTAATTTATATCGGTACAATAAATTTAATATGCCTCGGTGGGTGGTGAATTGTCTATGAATCTTAAGTTGGGTTATGATATACGGTAAATTTTCTAGAGCCGTGGTTTGGATTCTACGTTAAACTGTAGATTTCACACCAATAAAAACATCCGAGAAACTCTACTTTCAGTTTATTATATGAAGAACATTAAATCTCTTTGGACTTTGTCACAACTTAATTTAATATAGTATTTATGGAGAACCTAGAATATTTACATCACCTATAAACTAAACATTTAAGAAGTAAGAAAACTAAGGATGTGAGCGCATAGGATTTAAAATGTAAATTGGATGCATGATATCTGCTCTTGTTAGAAAAGTTTTGGATTTTTATGAACTAAATTTGATTTCAAAACATATATTATAGGACTATTATATTTTATTATTATTTGTCGTTTTCATAATAATGTTCTTTCTTGCTTCTTAGTCATTCAAAGAGTCGTTGATCCGTGCTTTCAATTTTAAGTTCTAAATAATTCAATTAAAGATGTACTCCACTTTTCATATTGCATTATTCCGAAAGGAAATTACTCGAATCTTTTTGTTGACAACGTCAAACTTACTACAAATCCATCAAGAGTTTTTCATTTACTTAAAAATTCTCGAAAGCTTTATATCGATTTTTCAAATTTTTGCAGTTGGAGTAATGAAAAAAATATGACGTTGAATTAAATATCAGGAAAATGAAATTGAATCAATATAACAAAAATCTTTATAAAATAATATTAAAGTATCTATCTATGTTAAAACGATTTTATCAATAATTAATTAACACTTACGAGAATTATTGACTTGTTAGATTATTTACTTTATTAATTGGAGATCTTGACATAAAAATATTGAATTTCGAAAGCAAGGCAGGCAGAAAGCAGGTTATTTTAAATGTTTTCAATTTAATGGTTTTGATTTTAAGGTTTAATGTGGATAAAATTTGGTATTCTAAACAAATACTTTCAGTTAAAGTGGGTGTAATCAAATCTTAATATTATTATTGAATGGAAATTTCGATTTCTAGCTTTATTATCCTTTTTCCAACTTGAGGTGTGATAATTAACCATGACTACTCACTTAAAATTGTTAAATTGAACTTGTTAAATTTTTATACACAGTACATACTAGTGTGTGCATACATTTACATGTATTACATAAGTATTTAGTGAATTTTGCAATTATAGTTCAGGAATAGGTGATTATAATCTAAATAGATATTTACTATGTAATTTGTATATACTATGTAGGATATATGCCTTTCTAGAAATCTAGGAATTAACTTTATAATTATCGCCAAATTAAATAATGGGAAAAACATTATAAAATTAAAGAAAATTTAAATATCTAAATTAATTTGTTGTTGTATGCCATTTAACATTTTATTTATAAATCGTGAGTAAGAAAGGTAAATATTATTAGTTAGGATTTCTTTAAATTTTGTGATTTTTTTGCTAATTTTTCACTGGACGTTAATATTGAAAATTGCCTACCGTCTGATACTCTTTATTAGCACGCTACTTTTTTTATGTGAGGTTTAAGAAGTTAAAAATTTCAAATTATAATTTATACATATATAATAATGTATTTTCTTCTTCTATAAGGAACAAATACTGTCTTTTATTAAAATATAACTAATTGTATATTTTTATATTTTGGGTTCAAGGAATGTTGTTTTTGACTGAAATGAGTTACACAGAAAACTACACAATAGTGCAGTTTTGCACTGTTTCCGATAATTAAACTAGCCCCATTTAAGAATTAAAAGACATTTCACTTTCCCCATATAAAAATGTTGTATAAATAATAGGAAGTTCATTTAGTGGCCAATAGGTTATTCAATATAGTAATATAAAAAAACTTTTAAAACAAAAATTTCTAATTTGTGTCAAACTCTTCATTACACTTGGAAGCCTATTATAATCTATCATCCCTTTTGGCCGCAATTGTATTATACGCAAATGTTGTGCTAACACTCTCTAACTTAATCCCACCCCTTCCTCTTGTATCAAAACTATAGTTTAACTAAACGTAAAAATACAAAGCAGTTAGTATAATAAACTTTTTATTAAATGCTCTTTTTAAAATTCCATTTTGCTTAAATTTATTCTTAAATGACGTGGGTACTATCTTTGTTTCTCAAAATGCAATAGATCCGATGGGTTTTTTGATAATATTATCACTTAACGTTTTATGCATTATCAAAACAGAAAGCTTTTAAATTATTCAGTTGTAATTGGATATTCTGTAAACTATCCAAGAATATTGGCTATTTATTTACTCTAATGCAAGTAGGTAAACCAGACAACTTTCTTGGATAGTTCATAAACTAAGCAATTCACTGTTAATGTAATAGAAATGTTGTTCCTTACTGGAATAACCTAAGGAGTGGTTAGTTTGTATAGGTACTATCATAAGGAAACACTTTAGTCGGAACATTTATTTATAGGAAATTCCTTCAAAGAAACCATAGCAGTGGATTAATATTATTATTTGTTGAGTTAAAGATCTTTAAGTTTGGGTTCTTTAAGTCTCTTAGCTCGGCCCTCCGATGGACATCAACCTGCTGTGAAATGAAATGTAAAGCAACAGAGCTTTGGTCCACCAGGAGCAATGTACTTGATAGAAATTAAAGAGGTTATATTTTAAATAAAATAAACAACAATAAACGGTGAAACATTTAAAAGACAATATTGGCATAGCAATAGAAAACTTACAACTTATAAAATTTAATGTTAACCAGTTTCGGTCATTTATGGACCATCCATATCAAGTAGCTATAAAAATAACTAATAAAATTCACTTGTCAATGTGAATATAGAATTTTCAACATTTAAAGAAAACAAGAGGTGGGGCGATTCTTATCATTCATAAATATTAAATAAATTATTCAATAGGTTTTCTCAATAAAAGATCAATAAAAGACACGCCTTTATAATAAAACTTTAGATTTTCATTGGTTAGTTTAATTAAAATTAAAGATTAAAGACATTTTTGTTTTAAAGGTGGTGACCAGAATTACCTTGAAAAACTAAGTTAAAAGTCAAACAATACAGCAAATTTAAATTAGTTTTAATACTAACGACAAAGTTTGTTAAAGTTAAATATTAATGGAAAGTATTAAAACCTTCGAAGTAGTGCTTAATCTTATCTGTACTTGTAAATAAATTGTTATAGTAGACTGCTACATAATACCAATCACAGTATTTCTGCAGTTTCTCAATTTCATCGATCTCAAGAAATGTCAGTTTTCTACTTTTTTTACTTTTAGTGTTGTATATGCCATCGTTCCATCCTCGTATGTGTAGATGCACGGCAGGAGTCCATCAGGAGGAATGCCTGTTATTAACTTATTACAGACGGTCAAGGATGCTCTCAGCATCAGATGTATAAATTAAAGCATTATGTACTACCTAGCATATGTACTCAAATTTATGTATACATACAGCAACTTTGTACAATTTCGTATAGAAGGTGCAAATAAAGAATATTAAGTTTGGATAAATCGGGTTATTAATATCAGATTAAAATTTAAAAATTAACAGGTTGTAAACATGTCTTTTAAAGCATTCGATAACAGCAACATGTCGAAAGCTGAACGCTTGCTTGCTTACTGAAAGCTTAAGCACACAAGCTGAAAGCTTATAAAAGATTTTTATTATATATTGAACCGGCTACTTTTTTAATTTTAATTTAATATTATGCCACCTGAAACGAATAAATAACTTTTAATTTAAATGTCTTTGCTGTTTCAAGTGGTAAGGGTGTTAACGAAACAATTCACACTAATATTGATTTGCCCTCTATAACTGAAATGTTAAATAACGAATCTTCTAAATGCAAAATATGTATTTTCTTGTATTAACATGCAGTTTTCGAGTATAATAATAAAAGATACTATTAAGACTGACATAATTAACTTTTCTAAGCTTAAACATGTAATGACACGTGGTACATTATATCGCCTTTAATATGTTGTTAACTGAATCGATTCAATCAGTTGAAATTTTCGTATAGCTTTTCGATAACCTTGTATCACCTCTTTATCTACGACACTACTTAATTTGATATAATAGAAAAAATGGGAAAAGAATATTCTATTCAGTTTTATAGTATATACCTAATATAACAAACAAGCAAAATAGAAGAATACAAGGTATGAGATTTTTTGTGAACATTTTAGTTGTTTTGCATTTATACGAGCATTTGTGGCAAAAATGGAACCCACCCTCTTCGTTGGCAGTTTCGTTGTAGATATGCTAAAATGCTTCAAGGCCAGCGTCAACGTTATTATTAACGTAGAGCTACATGATAGTAAAGGGTCACCTTGTTCAACGTTTTTTATGTTTTATGAGCTCTTACTCTTACAGTGTAAGGATGCTCCTTTGTAGTGATAAAAGCTTTCAGCGCCGTTGATGACAATAGTTATGTTAATTATATTGCACGAGTAACTACATAAACTGGCTATAATTATGCAAATCGTAATATTTATACCGAGGCAATGTCTGTAAAATATTAAAAAAATATTTTTATCACTTTTATGGACATCATTGAAAATCTATTCAGTGTACAATTTATTATAAATCAATTTGTTTTGGTTACAATGTTTATGCATGTAACCAAACTTTGCAAATTTCCGTTCGGTAGATAATTATAATTTAAAGTTGGATGTGATATGAAGCGTTACGAAAATTACGTACGCTGGTGGATCACATTGTAACCAAACTAATTAGGTGAAACAACACAAGCGATACGTAATTTCTAAATAACAAATTGATAACTTCTTGCTACATAATCAATTAAATTTTAATGCAAATAAATTACTACATCAAAGGAAATTAAAAAGGTTTTAATTATTACCTATTAGCAAAGACACAAAATCCTGCTAATTGAACATCATAATTTAGTCGGTCAAAAATTTAGAACAATAAATAATATTTAACCACGGTTATTTTAAATAAAGTTTTAAATTAAGAAGTTGAAAATACAAAGTTGTACATTTTCAGTTTGATTTGCAAGTTTTATTGAAGTAGATTTGATTTAAACTACACCACAGTGTTGTTTTTGAATGAAACAATAGCTTTTCCACAATTAAGGGAAAACATTTTATTCAGCATAACAAAACTTAAAAGTTTTACAAAAATTTCACAAAGTTTAATTAAATCAATTTAAATTGTTTATTTTGCTCGTTACCCCTTATGACAAGGCCGGACCTGTTCCTTGAAAAAGATAAACAACTAAAAAAAATAAGCAATAACATAATATAGCCATCATTCTTATATTCATATTTATGATATTCAGTTAGCGGTATTTTGTTGCAATGTTGTATTGAAGCTTACCATGATATTTTTCATTACAATTTTTGAAAGGCAACCTTCAGCATACATTTTCTATTGTTGCTTTATTAATTATAGCGGGTACAAAACAAAAAAATTTTCTTGTAAAAGTAATTGAATCAATCCTACGGAATCTACATTTTCTTGCTTCGGGCTCTTTCAGTAATTAACTAAGTTGGTTTGATAATTAAATTTATAGTAAGTAATACATTAAAAATAGCTTGAAGCGTTTTGCAGTTGATATATCGCATTCGGAAATTAGAGTGCAAAAGCGAAAACATTTAATTGAAATTATATATTCGTGATCGTCTAACTAAAACGACAAATCATTACGTTACGTAACGAAACTTGGCTGCGGCATCCGATTTGAGAGTAATCTTATCATTAAGAGATTCTTTGTGATAAATGCTTGGGAAATTGCTTATAAATAATTGGTAAAAATATTTCACTTGAATAAAAACCAAGCACGCAAAAATAAACAGTTAAAAAATCTATTACACTTCCGATAAAATATTTAGTTATCATTAAATATTTTATACATTGGGTTGATTGTTAAAGTCAAAGCTAATTATAGAAATAATTAGTTCCTTGAAGGAAAATTTAAAAATAACAAGTTATTCTTTTACTAAGCGGTTTGATTAACTTTTAATGATGGTAGTTCTAATTATTGGAAATGCTAAATTCATTACTAGTGATTCAATGGCATGCTCATATAAAACGTGCACGCAACACCAATGTATTGTAATTAAAAATAATATTTAATACTAGTAATAGTTGTTTTATAAATATAAAAATTGATTTTTATTTCAATTATATGCCGCACCGAAAATAATAATTTTCCGCTCCATAAATCATCTTTGAATTATTCACCTAGACAAATTAATCAAGTCCAATAATATGTCCATCAGCGCAATTGCGTTGTTAAAAGATTCGTATTGGCATTAACAATTTTCTTGTATTACTTGAAAAATCCTTATCAAAGTTTTCATTTATATGCACATAATACTTTTCACCTTCCTGAAAAGTTGTTAAGTATTTTCTTAAAATAAAGTAATAAGATTGAAAAAGCAATTCTTATAGAATTACAAAACAATTTATCGTAAGTAGGACAAACTTTGAAGCTTATATAATTTTAAAAGAAAATTAAAACTGTCAGTTGAGTTTGATAGAAATCGTACCTTGGGTGTTTTTTAGCTGCCGTAAAGTTTATTTTGCAAAATTTCCATTTGCGTTCTAAATTTTTTTTTAAACAAACTTGTAATAAGTGGGTATTATAAATTTAAACTTATTCCTCCAAACATAACATTTTTAAGTGATGTTGTTTAAATTTGATATTATGTTGCAAATTATCAATTTGGTTTTAAATTACAATCAAATAAACTTTAATTGATAGGATCATTATTGAAAAATGTTATGATTAACAACGAGAAAAAAATGCTTTTATAGTATTTATAATTTCCTTTTTCAGGTGACTCTTATCAGTGAGTGCGTACTGTAATACTGCAAATATTATCTAATTAATATGTAGTTCATATTATTACTACCTATGTAGATATTTTATAAATAATAGTTAGTGCTTCAAGTGCTTGCAATTATGCAAATGTATGCAATTACAAATTTATATGTACAGATAATTTAGCTGGGCAACATAAAGAAAAACTAAAAACTTTCTCTTATGCTATCATTGCCTTCCTATAATTTTGAATATTGTTTTTCCATTAAAAATATATTGCAAAAACCTGACTTAGTAGTAAGGGTAGAAAGAGATCTAGCAAGAAATATGTTAGATTTTCTAACCAAATTATATCGCCGTTTCTGTTTTGTTTTTATTTTTCTTCTCCTTTTAAATAAATAAAAATATTCTGTTAAGCTTTACAATTGAACAAATGGCAAAGAAGGTTGTTTAATCTTTAAAAATGTTGTTGGTAGAAAAATAAATTAGAACAACGTTAAATATTGCTTGTTCCAATACAAAATAATCATAGTCGCTGAATTATAAATTTGTTAAAATTTGTGCTTAAGAAGTTCTGTAAATGAATATTTTATTATAAGTCATAATATAACAGTGGTGCCTCCGTTCAAAAGTTTTTATACAGCTTAAAGAAGCTCGAACCTATACTTATATTCCTATACATTTTACTTTAGTAATCTAAATATCTTTTGAGTAACTCGTCCTCGAAAGTTTCAATGAAATTTGAAACAAATTGGTTTACCAGACCAATTCATTATTAGTTATTAACAAATTTACAAGAAAGGAATGTTTAAGTTACATTGAATATGAAACGTTTTGATAAAATTTATTGAATTAATTTTTTAGTAACAAATTAGGTCTGAACTGATAATCTAACTTTTGAAGCTTGATTACGGGGTTATCAACTGCAGTGTCATAATTTAGTATTGGTAATGATGAGCTTAATGAACACGTATGCATATCATGGGGGATCTAATAGGAGTGTAATCGGATCGTTTATCAATTGAGGGCATATTTATTAAATAATATGCTTCAATCTGCTATATAATTTATTTCAGTGGATAATAATCTGTTTTTTAAATAAAATATTAAAAATGATTTAACTTTTTATTGCGTTATGGCAGAGGTACTAAAAACGGCATTGACAATATCTAATACATTGAGAAGAATTTTATAGTTTGTTGTAAGCAACAGAGTCATCATATTTTCTTTAAAATGAAAAATTACATTCTCAATTTTATATTCAAGAAATATAGGACATAAAATATTGCCGTAGTTCTCCGTTGAATATTTCTCTATCTCAATATTAAAAGGTATTACTAAAGAATCGAATGAAACAAAACTAATAAGCACATTTTTCAATTTTATTGTTTGAGTTTATTAAATCTTCCAAAGCTGTTGGACAATATAATAAATTTGTATTACTTCAGTTTCTTAAATAAATAAGAAAAATAATTTTTGTTACGAGTTGTATGTGTTCTGACCGTTAAATTACTTTATAATACGTGTACATACAGGGTGAGTGCATGCAGTATTTAATATTCACTTACGCATGCTCATGAAGGATTACATTCAAATCATATTCAAGGAAATCAAACGCACCGTAAGAAATTTAACATTTTTATTTAAGGTTGGAAGGAAGTGAAATTGATATATTATTTAAATAATTTAAAATTTTGATAAATTAAAACTTTAAAAGTTTTACAGAAGAATGAAGAATAATCTTTTCGCGATAGAATGCAAAATAAATCAAATTTTTAATTACAAAATAAAGCGCGGTTGTTAAATCTCCATTACATTAGATTTTTAATTAAACCTCTTAAAGCTATTATAATTTTTAACAAAAATTAAAATACAATATCAAATTATTTAATTATATTCGAATTAGAGATTTACTTCCATTAAGTACATCAGGTTTGAGAAAAAACGATATTTAGCAGAAGTTTTAATGGTTTCCAGTGGAGTGTTTAGAATAATCGGTAGGCAATTAATTTTAACGTACTATATTATGCGTAGAATACTAACTATTTTATGAAATGTTATATTTATTTTGCTGTAAAACTTTATCCGTGTTGTTAAAATTTGTAGAAAAATACAAATGCTAACAAAACGAGCTTGCCGTTTTACGCATCAGTAGCGTGTTCATATTAAAGATTTGCTTTGATGTTCACAAAGTGAGAAAATCAAATGTTAACAGAGATTAGGCAAAAAATAAAATGTAATATAGTAGGCAATAAGCAGTCAACTAAAAAGTTAATCAGAAATGTGGAGCTTTAAAAGAGTAACCGCTTTTAAATTAAATGCAATGCCATTGCACAAGCTAATTGATGGATCTGCAAATTAATGAAAAAACCAATGAGAAAACTACGTTTCTGTTATATAATTTTGAGCTTTAAAGATTCATGTAACCTAGCTAAAAATTTCTTCAATTTCCGACGAAAAGATTGCCAAGTTTAATACTGAATGAAGCATTATTTGAGGTAGGTATAATATACAATAATTATGAACCCAAACAAGCATTTGCTTAGGATAAAATATGCATGTATAATATTGAAGCTTTAGGCATTAAATTAAAAAAATGTTTGGGTGAGTGCTCAGATTCATTTTTAAACTTACACGATAAAAAGAGATCCCGAGGCAGCGTGTTGCGGCAACGTATACTTACTCATAAAAAATATCAACATGGGAGCTACGGTTTTGTAGCAAAAGGCAAATTAATTCTTAAACTATAGCATAGAGCTGAACCGAATTTCACTCTTGGACGAATCTAAAAACAGCAGAAGACGCTTTATGTCGTAATTTACAGTTGAACTGTTTTTAGTAATTTGGAACCGAAAGAAAATTACCTAGAACGGTCGTACACCTCCGATTTAGTACAAATCGTAAAAAGGGCTTAAAGTCTATTCTTTCTTACGACACCTCATAAAGAAAAAACTGAGCGAAACGCCTAGCGTGACATAATGGTGTTACCAAGCTACTTAAATGGGCCATAATGAAGTCATTTATGCAAATCTAATTAAGGTTTAAAAAATGTTAAAACTTCTAATAAACTTAAATATTAGTTCTAAGAAAGCGTATTTTTAAAAACGTGAAATGTTTTAGAGATTTAAAATGGCTTGGAAGTAATTTTAATAAACCAAATGAAAACAATTGCTTAAATTTTAATTGTAAATTAATTTTCAAAATTATTATGTAGTAGGTACTATTATTACCTGTGTACACAATATTATGTAAAGACAAAGAATTGTATTTTAATTACATGATTCTTTGTTGGAATAAAACCTCGACAATTTATAATTTTTGCTTAGTGATTTGCACGATCTTTCAGGTTGATGGAAACCAAACTAAGCATTCCTAGACAAAACAGTCTTTACAGTTGACAATAGAAGCTATGCACAATTTGCACATGTATATAAACAGATAAAGCAAACAGGACCGTTGTTGGCAGCACTTTGGTTATGGTTGAAATCCATTACACCACAGTAACCATTTACAATTAATCACAATAAACAGAATAATTCTTCCTGCCTTACTAAAAATTATGACCTTCTTTCGATATAATCGAAAACCTAGTAATAAAGTCGACATTCATTAGTGGAGTTGCAAATAAACATTTTTGTCACAATTGGCAGAAATTGTGAGTTGACAAATTTTGTTCATATAGTTTATTGCAATCGATACAAGAAGCCAATATAAGCTAAAACGAAATGCGAGAGCTACGGTGAACTATTTCCATCATTGCTAAATTTATTTCAACGTTCGTTTAATATTTCGCTAGCATAAATTCGCTCAAGTTGCACAACATATCAACAGCCAATGGAGCGAACGTTATTGTAAATATCATACGGTATTTATAAGTTATTAGAGGTCGTGGTAATTACCAGGTTTGTCACTTTGACATAAAACGCTTACACAATTTTAGATTAAATTGAAAATTTTGTTTAATGATTCTGGTTATCAGAAAATTAAAAAATTCATTTAAAAATAAACCCATGTGAAAAATATTTACACAATGTAAATATGAATGAAGCGATAAAAACTTGATTACATAAACAAAAAAAACCTAATATATTAATCAAAATAATTTATCGGGTGTTTAGCTGTAAGAAACGCAAATTTCAATTTATTTTATTTATCCAAGTACAATAACTTGGTAATTATAGCACTGCAATTACAAACAGCTGTTGCAACTTGTTTTAGTAGTAAATGCGGAGACAACTGGCAGCTCCCTGACTTAAACAGTTTTATTATACTGCAGGTAGAGAATTTGTGTAAATCTTAGTTTCAGTGAAGTTTAGTGAAATTATTACCTACAGTTGTACCATCACCAATAATATTTTATTCAGCATCCAGGTGTTTTAAGAATAAAAATGCTTCAAAAATGTTTTAACCCTTGAGCTATCCTTAACCTATCATCAATAAGCAACTAATCAAAACCGTACCCTAGGGAATCTTCAATAAGCAATTTGTAAGCGTCGCGTCGTTTATAGGCGAATGGGGAAATATTAGATATAAATAAGTACAATGTTGATATTACTCTAAATATCTCAATATATTCTAAATTTGGACTTGAGCACAATTTTAAAATATTCTTCCTTTACGTGATTACATTAAATGGTAAAAGTGAAAATTATCAATTTTTATTTTTAGTTTATACGCTATATCCATGTTTTCCGTTTTCAATTTACTTTTTATCTCCAATGTCATTTCATTATTCTTATCATAATGATTATTTCAATTTATTTTTATAAATACATACATATGTACATATATTAAAAGTGTTTGGATTTTCATATTGTTCAAAGCATTTTTGTTTTTAAATTGTGCTTTGTTCACCAAGTTCATTGGTTATGCATGCATGAAGAGAATTTAATAAGGCAAAGTAATTCTCGTAAATTACACTTTATATTTTTCATTGATTTTCCCGTCCCCCCTCTTTTAATGTTTGAATATTTATTATTTTCCATTTTAATATTTTATTTATAAAATGTTTCAATTAACATATTTTTGTAAAATTTTTGTTATTAGTAAAAAAATGGTTAAAACCACATCAGATCGATCGATTTTAATTTGAATAATTTTCAAACTAATTAACTTAATATAGTAAAATAATTTATAATAATTTACATCTGTTGGTTCTTAAATTCTGTTAAACATCTGGAAGCTAATATGCAGTTAAAAATATTTATTGAGTAGAGAACCATGGTAAAAGCAAGCTGGTTGCCAGCTGAAAAGTAACTATGTAACTTCCTCAATAATAACAAAATTGTTATAATAATTGAAAAAATCTATTTAAGGTTTAAGTAGTGAAAGTAGAAATTATCAAAATTGAATAATAATAATCAAAAAGTGTGGTAATTGTAAGTCTTTTTTAAAACTTTTAGCTCGAAATAGTTTTTTGTATACCTCGTGTATGGAATAATGATTTGGTGCACGAGAATGAAAGTGTTTGGACACAGTTTTTGCTGAAATTTTTTTTGCCAACTTAAAAGTATTAAAAAAATTACATTAGCAACGGTAAAACTTTCAAAAACAACATCAAAAGGTTAAAATACCGGATATTTGCAACCACTTTTGCTACTATGTGTATTAACGCACGTCTTTTGGCTACGCCAATTGCTTTGTTATTTACTTAATTTTGCTATAACTACAGATAGAAAAAACCATAGTCAAATAATGTAATTAAATAAATTTTTCGTACAAATTAACACTGACTTCCTCTCTAAACTGAAGATCCTCTTTATGTGGTTTAATAAAATATTTCATTTGCGTTACTCTTCAAATCCGCCTTTTGCAATACAGCAAAAACATATTTTTTAGTTTCTTTAATATTTTGATCGTATTTTCTATAAGAAAGTAAGAAAGATTCAAAAACTTTTCTGACGAATAAACGGTGGAAGTTTTTGAAAAGTAATTTTTTCATTTAAAGCCAATTACTCGGAAAAGTTTAAATGTCTTTTAGTGTGCTCACAAAAGTACCTACACTTCTAGACAAATAACTTTACTGAATATATTTTTGCGATACGATTTATATCCTTGTAAATATCATTGTAAATTCTATAATTATTAAGCCAATTAAAATAATTAAAAATAATTTCAAACATCGCTATTGCGTTTATTGAAATATCGTATTAGAATTATAACAAATTACACTGTCTAAGTAATATTTTAAATTTTTCTATATTTAAAGATATTGATTAATAGCAAAATTTAATTTAAAAGTCAACTGAAATTGACAAATTTACATAAACATGATTGATATTGCATATTAAAATAAATTTTAAGTGATACAATTTATAATGTGCTGTTAATGTATACAATTTATTTAGTCAACAATCAATTAATTTTATTTTAATTTTTTTCAATATAAATTTAAAATACAACATGCTATTAACTTTCAATAAAAACCATCATAAATTTTACTATGAAAATCAATATTTATTTAGAACGTTGGTTCCATTTTTTATAATGACGATTTTGTACACACAAAATAAAAGATAAATAAAAAGTGAATAATTTTTGATTATGAAAAAGGAAATTAAAAGACTAATATTATCATAAAGCTCACGAGATTAGGTATATGGTTAAATATTTGTTCGTTATAAGCGCATTTTAATGAGCTTCGTAAAAAATTAGTAAGCTAAACAAAAAATAAGTACGAAGAATATTTTTTAGATAAACCTTTTTAACATTGTTAAGGCATTATAATTATTATAAAATAAGAAATATATATTTTATACAAAAATACGTATTTTTTATTTTTCCTTTAACCGTAAAATTTGCATGTTCAACCTAAAAGGATAGTAACGGTTTTTACTTATTCACCATACCCGTATATTAAAATAATCAAAAATTTTCTGGCACGCTTAAAATTTAGCATATCATCTAATAATTCAGTATACTGCATGTATTACATAATATTATATCGGCAGTCATACTTAATATGACATCGTCAAGTGACTAATAATATCAGATAATCTGTAAACACAATAACTTGTCGTGTTAATACTATCGATATAACATTCGGTTTTCTGACCGACTAAACAAATGAAACCAGTAAAATTTAAAATGGAAAAGAAAATTTGTTCAATGAATCCTTTGTATACACACATATTACATAATAAATTCAAAAATTAATTCGTATATTGTTATATCTTACCATTAGAGTATTGAATTCGGTTATTACACGTAATAACTAGGTATTACGTGCAATAACGAGTTGTTTTAGAATCAAGATATGATTATTATTTTATACTTTAACTAGGTAAATTCAGAACTTGTTCATTTAGTTTTAGCTTAAGTTCATATCTATTTCTGACTTTGTTTAAAACTATTGTTTTATGTATTTATAGCAAAATATTAATAAAATTACTAAAACCAGATAAACATAGAATGTCAACATAAAATTCTTAGGTAACTATAACGTAGAGTGCAATTTTGATTGGTTTCTTAGTGATAGTGGCAAATAGCTATTTATGTAACTAGTTAATAAGTGGTAGTGTTTTATTGTACAAAAAGAACACAAATTTGTCCAAACTGTTAGACGGAGGCATTTTTACATTACAATAATTTATACAAGATTGTTTCCGCAAGTGTAAAATTATACAATGTATTCTGGTACCAAAATATTGGTAAGTCCATAATTATGAAGTTTTCAAGTGATGTTCATAATATCTACTACCCGCTGCGCCATTTTGCTTGCTGTATAAGTTTCGGAATCTTTTATCGTAACTATAAGGTGGCGATAGCCCGGTTTATCTGGGTGAATATGTCATACGAATTAAAAAAAGAACTATTTTACAATTGGACTATAAATCCGTTCCTGTCTGGTTGCTTTCCCATAGAAATTTTATGCTCGCATCACATTGTTAAAAGCTAAGACGTTTTAATGTAAACTAAAGCCACTTTTAAAGTTTATTTTATATTTTGATTGAGTTTCGTTTCTCATTATATTGTTTAATTAATTAAAGTTTTGTGTTCAAAATATTTGTTTTAATTGAAAATCAGAAAAGAAACTAGATTCATGTATAAATGCTTATTATAAAAAATTATTCTTAATTCTAAATTAAAACGAATAGTTGGGATGACTAAACTTTAATAAACCAAATAAAATAATATTAAACAATCAGAATCTAGTTTAAAGTATTAACCTAGATTTATATAACTCTTTGCTTGTAAAGCACATAATTAGATAGAGTGAATTTAAAAAACTGATGAAAAATAATGACGTTATGAAAAGGCTACTTTTTGATTGGCGTTTTAGTTTTGAAATAACCTTTACGCACTAGTGTTTCAAAATAAATGTTTAGCTTAAGGAGCAAGTAATAATTTTCACTAAATATTAATATATAAATACATTTCTAATTATGTATGTTAATAACTTATACATTCATAATAATCTTATAGAAAGTTTGGTGTGAAAAGTTTGGAGTGTCCACGAAGAAAATTTACCTTTGAAACTAATTTATAAACAAATTTATAAATAAATAAAATTTACTTTTGAAACTAATTGTATAATTAGGTATTTTAATGTTGTAAATTTTCAATTTATTAATCTGTAATAATTTACTTAATCTATGGCATTTGCTTCAAGTGTGAAATCAGATGAATTTCTTGCTTTATACACTTGAACTGTTTAAATTATTTAATAGAAGTTATTCATTATAAACTATACCTAAATCAATATTGCTACTCTATTGAATTCAGAATAGGTAATAATATATAATTTATTATTACAACGTATAATGCTTTATCAAAGAGGTTGTGTTATTGTATGTAATAGGTACTTAATAAGATATTCATGCTCCAATGGTATAATGCACATAGCACATAATTATCTAACAGAGCAGGCTCTACATTGCGTCGCCTGTAAGCAAAGTTTAATTTTGTCCCCTCTCGATATAGTACACCGTACAAATGAGAAAAGAAATAAATACAATAAATAATTATGACAAATATCAAGATAATGAATAATATAATATATACATATAAAACTAATGATCTACCACTTAATTTCAGTCAATTCATAAATAGTTGTTATTATTAATTAAAGTAGAGAGTTAATAATCCGAACTAATTGAATCCGAAGGTAGTTCGGATTATCATATTGTTTGGATTATTAAATATTGCTACTAAATAGTTGAAAATACGGGTATTGGATACAGGAAATAAAAAATCTGCATACCACAATTGAAAAGAAATTCCACTGTATTGCGCCAAATTCAGCAACAAAACTGAAGTTTTTGAACACTTATTCTTCACTCAATAACTCTTTTAATTCTATTTGTTTTTTGGCCGTTTGGATTATCAGAATTTGAATTATCAACGATATACTGTATTAGTGCTTATTAATTAATGCTTATAAATCATTATTATAATTATTAATACTCCATATACATATGTATATTGATATACTGCATCAATATAGTGGTAGTTTGTCATGATTGTCTAAAATATTGGAATAATCACTCCAATCTCAATTAAAAAATTAAAATCGCTTTGACGACTTCAGGTCGTCCTATTCACAATTTAATACAAAAAAATGTTGATTTTAATTAAACAGATTTAACATTGTTGGTGTTAAATTTTTTAATTGATTTTAGAGTAATTATTCTAATATTTTATACAACAATTAAAGCATGTAAACTGGAAGCGCAGTTATGCGGGCGTGTCGCGAACACATTTAATCTTTATGGTATTTTGCACGACATGTTATTTTGTGATGCAAATAAAAAAGTGCAAACTACATTTTCTATTCCAATGTCTTGCATAAAAATAGATAAATAATTTTTAAATATTTTTCTAAATTGATTACTCCGTTTACCGCCTTGCCCCGGCCCTTAGCTTAAAAAACAAATTCCACTTGTAGTTTCACCACTTTTCGATATTCGCGTACTCTTATATTATCACTTCAGCAACAATCCGTCCGCTTTTTCATAATATATTTATTTCATTACTCGATCCCTATACTCTTTAACTCGTCATTTCTAAACTAATTTACTGCTGAATACTTAATACTAACAGTTATTTCTGATTTGATCTTATCAAATTCTATTAGTATTATCACTTTGTTACATTATTATCTGCCGCTACGTAAATATTTCAATTTTAATTTTCCGCATTAATACAACATCACTTTCATATTGTTCAATTTCATATTATCCACTTTTTCACAATCATCCCTTATACAGATACCCATAAATAGATTAAGTAACCAATGAGACATAATATACTATGTAACACATCTTTGAATGAAGATCCCTTAACCATCATATATTAATGATGCAAAAACTCACTTTGGTATCCCATATCGAACGCTTCAGGAAAACTTGAAAAAAAAACAAAAAAGCTGGAACAATGATTTCATTGTGCAATAATAATTTCTTTTTATTTTATTAACCCAGTTTCAGATGAAATGTAATACATTTTAGAAACTTGCTGGTTATAAGCTTTTGCATTAGGAAACTAACTTTCAGACAGGAGAAGCTCGATAAAAATACTAAAATAATATTAAAAATATGTCAGACAGATTCCACGCCCTGAGTATGTAAATAAGCCATTTTATGTAATATTAATTCACAATTTACGTGTTGAACTTACGTGCAGTTTGAAGTTATAAAAATGCCAAACACTTTTATTAAAATTATTTCCATAAGTGCAATTTTGTGTTTGCAATTTTATTTTTGATTTGAATCAAGTTTCTCTTAAACAAATCTGCATGTTCAGTAAAAATAGTTTCAGAAATTCCTAGCAAAATGTTAAAATTTGCTGAAATGTATGTTGTGCAATTCAGGTCAATTATCCACTCCAATTCAATCGAATAATAATTATTGATTTATAAGTGGATTCTTCATTAATTAAATATAATTATCATATTATAGTAAAGATCGAAAGCTTTCATTTATTTTATTACAGGTGTGGTTAATAATTTTAGATTTTGAAGATAAAATCTTAATATTTCAAAGTTGTAATTTAAAAATCGTTGTTCTCATTTTTACATGTAGGTATGCGTGCGTTCTCGACCAATACCTATGTGATTAAATTTTATGACAAAATATTCACAACGGATAAAAAGTAGGTTGAAATTTTTCAGACAAAAAAGAAACTTTGAAAGAAAAAATTAAAAGCCTTGAAGTAGAATTTTATGTCATGCATCTGCAAAAATTAGGGTACATCTGTTAAAGTTCATTTAATTAGGCATGCGTTTCGTTTGATAAAAGAGATAGGGGTAAGTTTAATTTATAACATGTTTGTACATAGGAATTTAAGAGAAAAATGTGTAAAATTCAATTGTTTTGTAAATAGCTTTAGGCAGTGTTCCGCGAAAAAGTTTAGATCAAAAACTAATTTCCGTTAAAGTGAACATTCCTTTTGGTACCATATTATACATTAAATAGAACAGTTAGTAGTGTCTATTCATTCTTTATTGCATAGGTTGAATTCACGAGTTGGAGCAATCGAAAAATACAAAGAAGACAACATTTCGTTCAATTACCGTGAAGAGTTTTTGCACAATGGAGAATGGACTAGAAATTCGCTTTAGTTACACTTTTGCCGTTGACAAAAACTGTCAACAATTTCTTGTTTGTTAAGTTATTGTATAATTCGTTTTGTTACAAGTGCTGATTGATGTTGTTAAGTGAAAAATTAATAATGCACCTTTTATCATCGCTGTAACCTTTCCTATGCATATAATACATAGTAGAGGCAATACATTCAACTGAACTACTAGTTCTGTAGATGAACATGAAATATTTAGAGACAAACATTGTTACGGCACTTTATAAAACAGTTTTCCTTTAGTTTTAATTTGTTTGATAACCTAGCTCAATGTATGCAATGTTGTTATTAAATTGTTTGTACTTGCAAAACTTTACTGCTTATAGCATATTGTCAATTTGAAGTTTCATATCTTATAATTCTAGTAATTAATGCTAATATTTACTCAACTATAAACAAATTTATGCTAACTTGATCTAGTACATCAAGAATTATGATTTTAATTTAGATTCTACAAGATAATGCTGCATAATATTTCAGGCCAATTTTTGCAACTTAACGATTGCAATTGCTCATTATAGACAGAAGAACATTTATAGTATGGTATACGTACGTACCTAAATCAATATAAAACTATTTCAAAATTCCACAACATTTCTTTTACATCAGTTTCTGCAAATATACATAATATGTAAAAATCTAAATAAAACTTTAGACTAATACATGTATCTCATGTTTGAAAGAGTAATAAATTTAATTTAATTTATTAAAGAAGTTATAGGAATTTTCAAACTCACAAATATGCAAAAAAAAGGTTTAATAATAAAGTTAAACATGCAATAACACAACCACAATATTGCTTTATAAAACTGAAATATCATTAAATTTATTTTTTACATAAAATTCGTTAGGATTATCGATTGGTCCAAGGTACACTAAATCTGCAGGTACGTAGGTAAAGACAACTGCGATTTTCTATATTTTACATAATAAAAATGAAGTTATGACTTAATTTTAATTTATTTTATTTTTTTATTAAATCCAACTAAATACGTCATAAAATGACAAAAACGTTTGCGAATACTTTCCGTATATGTTACAGTACTTTTGTAAAGTTTTGTGTATATATCTGTCGAGTTTTTGATTATTCTGAAATACTCAAATGGAAATGACGTATGTCACATAACGTTATATCTTTTTGAACAATAACATTTTATGTTATCGTTGAGGTTTTTGAGCCCTTGGCGTTGTTGTTTTTTCCAGTTATCCTTATTTCAAATCTTATTGACACCAATTATATTATTAAGATAGAATACATCCAAATAATAATAAACTTAAAATTTTTTCATAATATCTTCACAAATCGGTTCATTAAAATGAGTAGGTACCTAAATACAAATTTGACAAATAAAATTTAATATTAAAACAATTATTTACGATATTTTATTTAAATTTGTGGGTCAAAATACAAAACTAGTCAAACCTACTAAATTAATGTAAAAAAGTATTAATTTAAATTCTTATTTACCCTAAATATTTATAAAAAGTCGTGATGGGCGGCATAAACGAGTTTATTAATATGATCGTTCATCTCCCTTTTGTGAATTGTCCTTTTTTTATTAGCGTATAACTTGAAGTTTAACACGGTTTTATGGCTTTTGTGTTACTTAAATCTTATAAATTACGTCAATTTTTTTTGATTAACTTTTCTTTGAAAATTTGAATATAACCAAAAAAGGAAACTTAATTTATATTTTTAATGGTATTTTAATTATCACTTTAAAGCGTTTATATTAATGTACATTAGAGAGTTTGCGTGATATTTTTTTAATTACTTAAAATAAAAGCATTGTTAACCATTAGATTTCCTATTAACAAAATTATAATTAAATTGGCTAATTAGTTATAAAAATGTTAATTATAAAAGTATGTATTGTAAAACTTTTAAACGTTAATTATAAAAGTTGTAGTAAATCGTATAAGGTACATTTTTACAGTTATGATTTATATAGTAAAGACATACTACATACATAGAAGATTATATTTACTTGAAATACAATTCCCAATGGAAGAATTATAACACCAAAGTGGACAGAACTCCGATTTAAAAGACAGATGGCATCGATAAGGTGCAGAAAAAACTATTTCCTGTAATTGCAAGAAAATAGTAGCCTGTTTTAAAAGAAAAAGAAGAATTAAAGAAATAATATAATTAAATTAAATATGAAAATTTGATAATTTTTCCAGTTAAATTTTAATATAGATGCCCTTTACTGTCTGACTGAAACTAACGCAAAATCCATTTATTTACTACAATAAAACATTAATCAACCTTTACATAAAACTAGTGCGACAGTTTTTACCGAGAACCTAAAAACACATAGCTTAGTTTTTGTATTTGTTGTCATTTTGTCATTTTTAAAATGATTTACAATTGAAACAAAAACATTGATAATTTTTTATACGCTTTGTGGAGATTTATTACTACACTCTTTTATAAAACTTACACGATCGTTACTTCTAGACGTTTCTAAAATTTAGCATTATATGGTTTTTTAAATTGCATTTATTTATATCTTACAAGATAATAAAATCTTAAAATGTACTTCGCATGGTTTATAAATTTTTTCGAATTTAAAAATTCAATTTCTAAGTATAAGAAGCTCCTGATTTAATTAAATGAATTTTTATTAAGCTTGTACAAAATTGAAAATAAGATCGTCTTACTACTTTTAATATGCTGGTTATATTTAAATCTATATTAAATTTCTTTCTCAGGTATGTCATTTAGTTTATGAAAGATTTTATATTAAGTACATAAAGTATTATGTTTCGCCAACGATATTTTTCAATAAAGAAAAAGTCAATTGACTCTTAATCAAAACATTATATCTAATAGTGCGCGAAAGGGGGAGACTAAAATAATGAAAAATATTATATAGATTCTTGCTTTACTGCAATATTGTCTTAGTCCACATGCTTTCCTCCTTGACAAGAATAGACATTTTGAATTTGTTTGCAGTTTTATATTACAAGTGCATTTGTTAATTTTTAATTTTTTATTGCAGGAACATCTTCAGTTGACGCTGTTTTGGGACGTAGTGCAACGTTACCGTGTGATATTGAACCCAGACTTCGGGACGATAGAGTGTATATGGTTTTGTGGTACCGGGGAAACGATCAGAGGCCTATATATAGGTAATATTTTTAAAACTTGCCATATTTTTTTATTTATTCACAAATTCTCTAGGTAAAATCCAACGCGTTCATTACAATATCACAGTATATTTAATATCTTTTTCGCGTGCCTTGACAAAAATGGTAATTGAAACATAAAATTTGTAAAATAGTTGACAAAATATTTTGTTTTGTAAAATATTATAAAGCTTTAAAATATTTTTAGATTACAAGAAGATAAAAATATTTAAAATAGATTTTCTTAAAATATAAATCAATATAACTTATTAATTTGCCAGTTAACTTGCTTTGAATAGTAATTAGGTAAAATATAATTATTATTTTAAAAACTTCGATAATGTAAAACTGATAAGATTAAAATGTTATACGTCTTATATTAACCTAATTTACAAATCTCAAGCGTAATTTTCCATACTTGTTATTAAACGATAAGACACGAAACTTTGAAATGCTGGGGGAGGTACGTGTCAAACATTCGTCTTTGAATTTATAACTCTTTGCTTTAATTATTTAAAGGAACATAATAAGGATTATTATAATATATCAGATTTATTATTTATATTGAGTAATATACATTTGTCACAATATTACTGCAGTAGTAACATTATCAAGTTCGTATTTAACAAAACAAATCAGAAAATCAATAATATAAAACGACTTATACAATTTTTTTCTTGACTTAAAAATTATTGTGTAAAGATCTTGACATGTTTGCCTACAAAGTTTAAATTGATATATGTATTAGATTTATATATTGGTGAATGAATATGTATCTGCTCCATATATCAAATAGGTACAATGCAAATATAAAAATATGAACAAAATAGCTCTATCAGGGTGAATTTAAATTTTTTTTACCGACAAAACGATTGATGTTCAATTTTTTACCAATATCTTGAAACATTGGTTACATCAATTTTAACATGAAATAACAGTTTTCAAAAAAAATTCATAGGTATTCACTTTCTCCTATAATTTTTTTTAAAGAAACAAAATGTTATCAATGTTTTTTTTTGTTATAATGTGTCAGATATTGCAAATGAAGTGTAAATCTCCCTTGTGAAACTGGCAAAGCTTCTTATATTTTCTAGAAGCAACTTCTAATTTTGCAGTTCACCGGTAGAATATCAATCAAAAGAGAGTAGAAACTGGACAGCAAAACCAGACGTTACACTTAAGTATAAATTGTAGATATAGAAGGAATTAATGCTATTACGAACAAAGAAATTATTTAAGAAAGGTGGCGATTAACAATAATTACAAACAATAAAATTTTTTTAGTTCAAGTAAAATATTTTTGAAGTTAGTTTTTTGTTCATTAAATTATGTTAAATTGTTTTTTCCATAATGGTAAACTTAGCTAAGAATTTATTCATATAGCACAAACCACTTTCACGCAGGGTTATGTGAGCTAAACTGCATTGTGGCACTATGGAATTTATTGTAAATTCTAAGTAAATTAATGGTACTAAATTAGTATATTTGAATTTTTAAATGCAGTTAACTAATGGTTGCCCTAATTAACTGTAAACCAAGTAATCAAACGTTGAAATTTAACATCACAATATTGAATGAAATTGACAAATAATTAATACGTGAATAATGTAAATAAAGCTAAAAACAAACCATTAATTTAAAAAAATTAAATAACACATATGAACTAATTTATTTTATTCGTCGTTATCGGGGCGTTAATCTATTAGTTTTATGCTTTATCAGTTTATACGTTCACAAAGAGGGTAAAATACTGTTCAATAAAATAAAACAAAATGAATGCAGTTTTTTGTTAAAGCGGATATAGATAAAATAATCTATTTTAGACTTTAATTAGATTGTAAAATGTGTATTCCGTTTCCATTTAAGGTATATCTATCTATTGAATTGGATTAGTCAACAAGGTAGTTGAGTTAAATTTATATTATTCGTATAAGCTAAAAGTTTACTTTGAATTGAAGTAGTATTTGTGCATATATCATCGTACAAAATGCATAACCTATACTTTATTCATTATTAAAATTGCGGAATAATCTTTAAAAATGTTGTTGTAACAATAACGTGTCTTATCTTAAAAATCATTTGCACGGAACGTTCTCAATATTAGAAATTAAGCATTCAAAACAACTTTTTGCCCTAAATTATGCTTTAAGATATAATCTAAATTACAATGTATTACTAAAATTAATGGGATTATTAAAGCGGTGCAATTGGAATTTGTATAAATTTGTGTATAAACACAAATTTTTGTTCATAGTTATACGGATTAATTATTTTATTTAAGTATTTCCAACAATAAAAATTATTATAAATGGGCAAATTAAAACCATATCTAAAATTTTAACCTCGAAATTATTGATACAACTGTTTCAAGTAGATAACGCCGCCCGCATTACACAAAAATAAAATAACTTACTATGCTCCAGATAGTGTTTTACTCGAATATAGAGAGCGAGTATTTATTTCAAGGGGTAAGCCAATTTTCCAAAAAAACAAGTTTTTTGTTTTAGCTTTTTGATTATTTTGAATTTTGTTTTAGCTGCAATAAAATATTATAATACTCAAAGCTATTTTATGCAAACTAGCAGTTTAATCTATCAGTGTTGAAAGAATATCATAAACAAACGCGTGAGATATTTATACAACAGTGAATTACAGATCAATGAGAAGTGCGTACGCACAAGTTTACAAGAGAGGTTGCCGGTTTAACTCAAGATGAGGACGTGGTTCTTGGTTATTTTAATTCCCATGTGTCAAATCTAAAAACCAAAAAAGAATAAAATCGAGGAATTCTCGATACAGAAAAGAGAGCGTCACTGTTATAGAATCAAATCATGTTGTTACTGAATCAGGGGATAATAGATCTCAGCTTCAACTGATAGCAAAAATTCAACCTAAATGACGTTAACGGAAATGCAACCTGGTTGACTTGGTTATGCAAAATTACAAAAAAAAAATACCAAATACAGAGAGATTTAAAATTTAATAATCGTGAGTAAGTTTATTTGAAAAGATGCTAACAAATACTTTCACGAAGTAGGTAAATCAATCTCTGCACGCTGTAGATGTAAACGAATTGGTTTTACATATGTTTACACGACTATGGCCAATTAACAGAACGTCAAATAATTCAAAAGTTTATATACATACTACGTGAGTTAAAATAAAACTAGATAACGATTTTTAAAAGTTTTTCTTTTTATTTTACAAATAAATATGAACTTATGATAAACGATAGGTAGGTTACATAAACATTTCATAATATTGTAAATTGTTCACTTACTTTTATTAAAAAAAGACGATTTAGTTTTATATTGTTTTACACGGTTGTTGTTGTTCATTAGTGCTAATAACCAGAACTGTTGATATCCATCATATTTATTTAAACTTACAAGTTTAGTTTAGATAAAATATGTAATAAGTTTAAGTATTATGTACCTCACCGAGTTTTAGTTACGTACCTGGTCAAGTCTCCCCGAAAATTTGAATATTGTTTAATTTTTAATAGTTTATTATTAAACCAATATTAAATCTTTTGCATCAATTTCCAACACAGCTGCAAAATATGTAATATTTTTCAGGCTTGTAAGCAAAATTGCTGGATTGCAAAGCTATCGCAATCTATGAATATCGAATACTCTTCACAATGCAATGTGGTAGATGTGCAATTGTGTAAAATGCACATATTCGTAAAAGTACACACATATACATACATATATCGGATAATGATAAATTTTCTAGTTTATCTGATATTACACAAAATTTAAAAAAGTAATTGAAATATTTTAAAATATAGAATATTTACAATCGAAATGCCCGATAGCCGATGGCAAATGATATATTCTAATTTATTTTTAAATTAAATAAAGATATTGTAAGAAGATATTATCAAACTTTTGTAATATTTATTATACAGGATGTCCCCGTGACCGTGAAGAACTTTTGAGGTGGTGATAAACGACCCTTTTTAAGATAAATTTTTAAGTAAAATCCAAAACCTTTAAGGCAATTGTTTGAATTTGTGATTTCAAACAGCCACAGCTCCGATATTCTTGAGTTTTTAAACTTAATGGATTAAAACTTTTTCAAAGATCTCTCGCTTATTTATAAATTAGGTTATAAGATCCTATTGGCTAGGATGAACAGATTTCGAGTTATGAATTAAATTAAGAGAAGAAATGTCAAATAAATTGCAAGTTTTATTTTTTCATTTTTCTTGGGAATCTTGTATCTCTTAAACAAAACTATTTACAAAAATTAATGGTCCAATTTGAATAGAAAATTTAACCTGCTATAATTTTAGACCAGTAACATTTTTTGGAAAATCAACCCATTTTACAAAAAATTTCAAAATAATGAACAAAGTCAAAAAATTGCTTTAAAGAGGGGTACCTCCCAAGGGTTTGAACTAGGAAAAAAATTTTATTTAAAAATATATCTTAGAAAAGTATCACCTTAATCACTATAAAATTAGACCAAATCCATTTTCCTGTTAATTTTGTATAAATTTTTAATTTAATAAAACTTTCAGTTAAATGCAATGAAATAATTATTTTAAAATTCTATGCAAATAATTTTTTATTTACTTATTCGTTTTTGTTTGAGTAGACTTTTTCGTGTTAATATTACGATGTCAATACAATAGCCAAATGCCTGTAGGCATATTACTGTATCTCATCGAGTTCATTTAAAATATAAAACTTTTTATTAAAAACTTTATATAGTAAAAAATCGCAAATGGTTACAATAGTTTCTATTATAGAAATCAATCCTTGATCAATCGAGTAACACAGTTGATTGGGAACTCGGTCATTGGCCGATAAAGTTGGGCGACGACAAACTAGAAGAAAACAATTGTCTGTTTGAGCAGAAAATGGAAATTTCACAGAATTTAATAAGAAAACGCTTTCCTTCAACATGAAATTTTTCGAAAAATGCCCTAGAGTTGCTGAAGTGGAAAAATACTTTAACGGCAATACTTAATCCAAAAAATACTGACGTCTACAAGACAAATGAGTAGGTGCTAGCCCTTTTTGTCGAAAGTGTTGTCACTTATAATAATGTAATGATTCTATTGACAGTGACGATTACGACAAGGAAAACCATCCAGTGGAATTATCAAATTAACAAATTTCGAAACAAATTAACTTCAAGGTTGGAATTGTGATTATGTTTCTCAGGAATTTGGATCTCATTATTTGTACTAGGACGCGATTTAAAGAGAAATATTTTGAAATTAATCTGCCGTTTTCCAGGAATGGAAAACTGGTTTTCCAATCCTGTCGTAATATAAGCACTTCCATTCTGGAAGTTGTCATAATCCGTTTTACAAGGTGGATTACTCCTCTGTTTTACTTTATCCAACAGGAGCGTATGGAATTCGAACCAACGATTACTTATTCGTAGTCACTTAAGTCTTCCAACACGCCACTCTGATGGTTGACTGTCTTTATAGCTCACATATATTTAGCCCTAACAAGAGCAAACTTACCATTTGCTCTAAAACGGCGGCAATTTCTAATTAAAATTGCTTCTTTTATGACAATCGGCAAGGCCTAGAAACAAATATTAGCAAAAGTAGAGCAGTATTTGCCTGAAGTGGTGTTTAGTCACAATCAGCTCTAAGTGGGAATGCCAAGAGTACGACGAACTGAAAACATTGTTCACGGAAAAGAACATGGAAAATTAATTCACAGATAGTGTACACGAAAAACGTAGCATACAAAGATATGCTGACGTACTGGATACTGAGAAGTTTACAAGATAAATTATAAATTATAAATAAACAAAAAAGCAACCAAGTTGCTTGTCAGTAAAATTGCACAACAATCGAGTTTAATCGTGTTAGAATCGGGTTTTTACTACTTAATAAAATAAATTTAAAATAAAAAAATAGTAATTTTGTAATAAATTAGATTAATGCTCTATTAAATTAAATTTAGGAAAATTGACAGGTTAAACTAAACAACTTAGACGAATTTTTTCGTAAGTTTCCAGCAATAGGTGTTTGGCTGAAATTAATAGTTTAATAAAATTGTTCAGTTTAAGCTGTTAATTTTTAAATTTAATTTAATATTAATTTTACAGGTTAAAATTTAAACTAATGTTCTAGAAGTATAAACTATCGTATTAGTTTTAATTACACTTTCCAGGTGCAACTAAATATGAAGTTAGGAACAAAAATAATAAAAGAGTTTTGATTTAGTTTTAGTAAATTGCGGGGAATTATCTTTTAAATAATACAATTTTGAAAATCCGTATTATAACTCCTGGACAAAAATCTTTACGCACTCTTAATTTTTGTTATTAATCGTAGTTATATACCCAAAAGTGAGTTGTAGTGGCTAAATTTTTGATTACATATAGTTATTAAACTCTAGTTTCACCCTGTTGGCAATAGGGCCCTATCTAGTTCACTGGAAAGGTGAAAAACAAAAAAACAAAAAGCAGAAATTTATTAAATATTTAATTGTTGCAAAAAATTAAAAAAAAAGAAAGTATTATATGTTAAATTTAATATTTTGTGTTGCCTCCACGGGCTTTAATGACAGCTTTACAGCGTCGTGGCATACTTTGAATTAAGCTTTTTATGCTTTCTTGTGGAATCCGATCCCATTCTTCTAGCAAAGCGTTTTGTAGCTCTCCTAGTGATTTTGGCTGCACTGGACGGGCTCGAACCTGTCTCCCATTATGTCCCAGACATGTTCAATAGGATTGATGTCTGACTACAGGCTGGCCACTTCAAACAATTAATTCCAACATCTGCTAGGTATGATTTTGTTGTCGTCGCCACGTGCGGTCGTGCATTATCTTGCATTAGCACAAATTTCTCTCCTACAAAAGGTGCAAATGGGACCACATATTGTTCTAAAATATCGGTTATATACCTTTCAGCATTTACCGAAGCATTTCCAAAAATGTGAAGCTCGGTACGAGCCTCTAACGATATGCCACCCCAGACCATAACTGATCCTCCAAAGAAATTGGTCCGGAGAGCAAACATTCGTTGAGAATATCGTTCCCCAGTTCGTCTCCATACCCTTTGACGACCATCTGGACCCTGTAATGTGAAACGAGACTCATCTGTAAATAAAACGGAGCCCCAGTCCTCTTCAGTCCAATGTTCATGCTCTCTCGCAAAATTGAGCCTCACTTTCCGATGTCTCTGCGTTAATACAGGTCCAGTTGCTGGACGGCATGAATTAAGTCCACTTTCTACAAGTCTCCTGCGGACGGTTTTGTTACTAATAGGTTGATTGCGCACTAAATTTACCTGACTGGCTATAGAATTACTCGTTAATTGAGGATTTTGTAGGGCTATTCTCTCAATTACTCGATCCTCTCGCGAAGTGGTTGCTCGAGGACGACCAGAACGGGGCCGATGTTGAACACTACCCGTCTCCAAATAACGCTTTTTAATGTATCTCACCGTTCCTTCACTAACATCAGTACGTCGAGCAACTTCTCGATTACTAAGACCCGTTTCAACCAATGCAATAATTTTCGCTGATCTTTCCACATTTGCTGACTTTTTTATAACCAAAATTTACTATACACACACAATATCACTCGTAAATAATTTTTTTAAAACAAAATTCACAACAACCGCTTACTTTCAAAAAAATTCAAATAATGCACCTTACTTGCAGGTATATGAAATTACAAAATAAGTACCGTTATAGGGCCATTAAGTAATATAACAATGCAAATATTCTAGAATTTTCTATAAGGGGTTTGCAGGGTGGTAATATTGACTACCCCTACATTTTAATCTGTTGTATACAAGATGACACTTGAAATATTATATAAAATATTACTTTATATCTAGTGCGTAAAGACTTTTGTCCAGGAGGTATAAATCTAATTTTGAAAAGATGAGCATTTAGAATACTGCATTTTGAATTATAACAACAACCACTGTTTAAGTTTACAAGGGATTTCATTTGTATATAAAGTTGCTTATTCTTTAATTACAGTTTTCAACAAAATTAAATTGTAATCATAAATACATATTATACTAATTTAGGGGCAACCTCAAAGTTTTAATATTCAAAGTTTAACTTAAAACTATGAAATGTATTTATAAATTCATAAAACGTCTGAAATATCTCAATTACCGCTTTTATCGGAATTTACTTTCTTATTTTTTACTTTTGTATTTAGAAAACATTACTAGAAAAAGTTAAACATAAAGCAGATTACAAATTGAAATGCTGTTTACGTGACTGCCTATTTGGAATGTTTTCTTTATTATTTCTAAAAAGTGAAACAACGGCAACTAAATAATTCAATGAAACTACCAAAAAAAATATTATTAATGAAAATAATTGGGTAACCTGAATAAAATCTAAAATCATAAATATAATATTAATTTATAAAAAGGGGTTTAAAGTGCTGGGTGCTATACGGAAGGTTTAGTCCCATAGGGAAATAATAACTTCAAGTTGTGACTACCCAGATGGGGTAACTTAGCATAAAATAATAACAATTGGGCTATTCTGAAGGCTATTCCCAACTCGAACAAAGCTTCCCGCATCTAAATGACCTCAAATAATCGTTGTACATATTTGAAAAGCAAATTATCTGTCATAAATAACACTTAGAAAAGCTGGAAATGCATGCACTTACCGTGCACCACGTAATGCACTGGGGAAACCTTTCAAAATACAAAAGCGTTCAAAATCCAGATTCTGTTTGCAACAACAGTCTTTGGAAGAACCCTCCGTCATTGGAGTATTTTCTCCACAACAACTTAAGTCTAATCACGTGCACTTCAAATGTTGAAAATAAAAATCTGGATTTTTCATAAGCAAATCTATGTGTATTTTGTCGATTAAGCAAGCCATCAAAATTACACAAAAAATAATACCATATTACGTCTAACGTCACTATGCACATCCAAACCCAAACATTATATTAATAATTATAAAACTATCCTCGAGCTGGGTAGATGAAAATAAATTACTGCATTTCAACGTCACAGTAAGAAGGTGGATCAATATAATTATGTCTGAGGAAAAATACAAATTTTTTTTGTATCGAAAGCCCTTACTAAAAACTGATAATTTCAAAAGAATATTTATTTAAAGTGCAAAAAAATTTAACAATATAAAAATTTTCCCAATCTTGCTTTAACAAAAGAACTTTGAGCCATCGAATTACGTTAATCATCATGTAATACTTTTCTTGTAATATCACAATTTATATTTATCTATAGTAGGTAATTGTTAGAAGGCCCTTGGAAATAATAGCTGATGTACCATGTACGATATCGCTGCGTGTTTTATCTTAAATCTTCAGCAAACAGATTATACGGTATGTGCATTTTGTATAGTTTAAGCATACACGAATATTAGGCAAATTTCTTACAATAAAAAAGTATTTTAAAAAAGTTACTTTAAATTTCAAATTATGTTATTTTAAACAAAATCAATAGCACTATGCAACTTTAGAATAACATTTTCTTAAAGTAACAAGTACGTATATATTTATTTAGCCTCGAATAAGGCATTTAAAAATAAAAACCTTGTGAGGACCTCAATTTCAAAACAAGTTCAAATAAATCGATAAGCCCCGCAGTTATTAATTAAAACATAAAAATAATTTTGCCTTATTAGCCAGTCTCTATTTTTGATGAGTTTTTCTACAAATCGATCAGTATCCATAAGTTTTATAATTGGCAAGACTTTATTTATGGTTGATGAAAATAATCTCCAGGAGCAGAGGATACTGATTTGTGACCATGATGTTGACTTTTAAATTATTATCAAATAATTTATTTCTGATATATTATCATAAAATTTAATTTTTAATCAAACCTATTATAATAATTTCTGTTCACATAACATTCAAATTAGATGCAGGTTATTGTCAATTAAAGTAAATTAGTTAAAATTGACTTACCTTTTGAATAAAGGTTGTGTAATTAACCTTTTTAAAATTGCATGGTGTAAAATTTCTGTAATATGTACAAATGAGTAAAAAAAAGTTTAAATCAAATTTAAAAAAGTATTAAAAAGACAAAATTTTACGCGTGTTCATTTCCACCTGCGCATGTTATATGCCCTCTAAAGTGGTCGGTCGATATTAAAGATATAACTGCAATGTAGAAGTGAGATTGTCATAGAGTGAAAACAAAATTGGCGTAAAAGTATTCAAGTATATTAAATTTCATCTTGGAGAACTTTTATTTAAATTTATTGGCTAATTTTTTGTTGCATTAATTATTGGCAAACAAAAACGCAGAATTTTCTTTCGGCCGGGTTTCCCATACGTTATACAGTTTAGTTTTATAATTGAAACTTTTTGTTTTATTTTAATAAGTCAAGGGCAGTCGGTCACGCTATACGGATCCTATTAATTCAGAAATTATTATAAATGTGAAAGTTTAAAATTAATGTAGAAATATTTAAAGTGCGTAATTCCAAATTTAATTTGGGGGAGTTTTTCAATTAGGAATGGTTTGAATTAATATTTCTAACAAACAAGCACAAGCTTTTATTTTAATGTCGTCGCATCTCCAGACTCCGAATAACGCACAGATCAACTCCTCTTTTGGTAAAGGGTGACAGAAGCATGTCACACCGATTTATTTTAACGCTCATCGTCTGTCGGCAACTTTAATACAATATTAATCTATTCCCATTTACTTTCTCTGTTTAAATCATTAAATACATTAACATTGACGAAGACGGAATTTAAACTTGTGGGTAAACCTAACGTGTAAGTTTAATTTTAGCTATCTTAGTTTAGGATTTCCATGTAGTGTGTACTTAATTTAACTTTAACATGAATGTAAAATGTTAATGCTAATTCAACTTGTATTGTGCATCGTCTTGTTGGAATTTAATTTATTTTAACTTGTTAAAAAATTCGCGGTTACACTTAATTTTCCAAGTCCTGCTACTTCTTGTGAGTGATGAATTATTACATTCGACTGTTAACTCTAGTCAATTATTTGGACCAATTTTACATTTCAGAGAAAACAGTAGATTTATAATTTAATGCCAGTCTTCTTTAAACCGACTCTTAACACGCACTTTTAATGTCGTTCCTCCGTGCAAATTAGTTTTTAAATACGTGTCGAGACGTTAGAACTCGATATATATTAACTTAACATAAAATTTAATTAACGTTAAAATTACGTTAAAAATGTTTGCTTAAAAATACAACCGCGTCTTTAAGATTGGCAAAGTTTTCACATTTGACATGCTATTACGAACTTTATTGATCAGGTTTCACCAAAGAAATAAAATTTTCCTTAGTTAATGGCGTATTTACTTCGATTTTATGGATGATTAAATGGCTTTGGTAATATATTAACGTCGTACACAATCTCGTAAGCGGTTACTATCTCGCACACCACAAAAGACTCATAACATCTACCGCTAATCTAAATTTTGAAAAAAATATGAGCTAAATAGCGATTATGTACTATTAGCTAAGGAAAATTAAATTAGCTTCATATAAAGCATTCACGGCGGTATGCTGTCTTAAAATAGTATATGAATGCACATAATATGTATTGGTATATTCTGAGGTGCTCAAATTCGAGCAGTCAATATGCAGTTGACTGAAACATCTAACACAGCAGATTTTCTTGCTTTAATTGGCTACCCTCTGAGATAGCTTAGAGATATTTTTTTATGGCAAAAAAATTACAAACCTGAGTTACAGAATCTAGCATTCGAAATAACCTTCATAATAGAATATTAAATATATTGGTATTAAATATTCTGAAGAAGAATAACACACTGTTAAAAACTAGAAAGTTTGTAAGCTAACACAGATTAGCTAACATTAACTCACTAGCTTGACTGCTCGTTGATCAGAAAAACTTCTGTTTATTTAGTTTTATTAACTTTACCCCCAACTTTTTTATTTTAAACGAGATCTTAATAATAAACCAAAATAAGACAAAAGTTTATAGTTTTAAATATTGTCCATTCGAAAAACGTATACCTCATTAATACGTAGGGTTAATAAGGAACATTATTTCAGTAATCTCTCCACTAAAAAACTTGCATCTTATACTTTATACGTAACATTCTGTTTGTTTGTCAACATTGCCACAATAACAAAATTTAACAACTGATTAAATTATTTAAAGATCATATAATTTCATTTTGTTGTTATACTACCGTACCATATGGAAAAACATTGTATGAACCACGGTTTACAAGTGCTTTTGCGATTTTAAACAGCTTATTCTCTAGCGCAAAAAAACTGACTCCTTACTCATCTTGGTGCATAAATAACTATTACACTGCGTATATTGCTATTTGTTGATTATCAATTGATTGGCATGTCACTGTCTGAAAGCCTACGCTAGAGTTATAATTTCTGCAAACAATATGACCGAATATTTGCTGCTTTTTGTAGATATTTGTTTTTATATCAATAACTAGTACCGCCCACTTAAAGAAACGTTTATTATTTTTGACATATTCCAAATTTTATGTTTAAATATTGCATACTGTGATAGATTCCAAATGCTTCTTAATAAAAAAAATTAATATTTTTATATTTAGATAGAATTGCGATTTATATTATCTGTTTCAATCCCGTTGGTGATGTTTATAACTCAAAAATTATTGAATGATCATTTTCCGGGCGGGCTTAAAGGAATTACTTTTAATTCCTTACTCATCTAAACCAATTACCTGCTTTATACATTATATACATATTACCTACTTTAAGAGTATCAAAAACTTAGTCTAACATAAGACGAGACTTTAACTTCCTTATAATACTACAAAAATAACGTTACTTGAATAGTTTTATAAAACCGACTTAACTTTTCTATAGCAGAATATAATATTTAACTCAAGCGCTAAATATCGCTGAACAAATTAGGATTTAAAATATAATCTTTGGTTTATGGATTTTTTTATCAAGCTATTAGTCGATTAGATATTTATATTTCCAATCAACTTGCATTATAGAGATTACCATTGTAACTACTGATGCACAATAAGGCTTTCTGCGTAATCGGCATAACAGCCGTCATCACCATCTCTTAGTAATTTCTGATTTAACCTGCGGCAGCTGAGTCCCCTCGATCAATTTAACAAACTAAACGCGCCGATTGAAGAATAAAACTTTTTTTTGTGAAAATTAAGCGATTGCAAAATGAAGTAAATATATGAATGCAGCTTTATATTCGACAGTAACATTTTTGTACAATAGAAATATTTATGTAATTGTTATTTTGTGTTACTATTTCAGTCAAATAGTAAGATCGTGCTTTTTTTACATAATTTTGTAATAAAAATTGTAAACAGATATCCAATTAAAACTTCAGAGAACAATAAACTGTACAGCAAAGTTAGCGGTGTCTGATGTCATTAAAATTATTCAATGGCTGGTTAATGCCACTACAATAAAAATTAAACAATTTTAATTTTGCTAACTTCGTTCTGTAATAGAAGCATTGGATTTCACTTAATTAAAAAGGTACTTCGAATTTTCGACATTTCATTTAAAATTTCTTAGTTTGGAAAGATGGTGCTGATATTTTCAGTCGAGATTATTTGTTTTATAAGAGGTTCGACTATTAAAAGACCGAATGAAATGGAATTGGAGTCAATAAAGGTTATTAAAATTTTGCCGATCTAAGCTCGTTTTATCTTGATTAAATTAATTTTATCAAATTTTATAACGAAATATTTTAAGTTACTTATATCTGTATATCATGAAAATTGGACGGTTTGTAATATTTGAAGAATGTTACAAAGTCGGCATATCAACTTATTAATTTTGTGTGAAAATTTTTAAACTAATTTTCTGTACACATTCATTTACAACGAAGGCGTTTAACTGAGCACACGTTTGTTCTGATATATTACGGTCAGTCCGGTTTTAGTTTTCGCTTAGAATGTCAGAAATATGTTAGCGGTTGCCGAGCTTACAGAATAGTTATTCTTTGTTGCGAGGGTACAAATTGAATTTTGCTACACTCACACAACAATATTTTTTTAAAAAAAGAATGGACTTCATTACTGTCACTAAAATATAAAAACCAAATTGCATTTTGTTATTTTCTAAACTAATTTTGATATAAATTCAATGATAGCAAATATTTCTCCAGTTTGTTCAAGTTAATCAAATAGTTTAATTGACCGAGAGTACCTACCGGATGATGTAACTGTTGTTAAACATGCACAAGTAAATGGGATTGGTCGTTGGAATAAATTATTTTACACCTTCCTAAATCCATTGCTTACTGTAGTAGACCTTAGGTAACAAATGATGGGATAGGAAAATTATCGATATTTCATGTTTGGTAAATTAAGGTAGGTTATTATTACTATTTACAAGTATGACAGCATAATTATCGTGGTTATCTTGTTCCATACAGTTTTATGGAAAATAACAGCTTAATTGTTTGGTTAGTACCTAATCGTATTTTCAATTCAATTATTGCTTATTGGTATTGCTAATCGAACTTCAAAAAGAATTTGCTTGTATTTTATTTAAAACAGTTTATTTTTGTAAAATAAATATTATTAATTTACACGATTCGATGGTTTATTTAATATGACATATCTTCACACGTCGACCTTTTTATTTGAACAATTTTCGATTGACTTCACGTATTAATATTGATGCCATATAATATTATTTGTATCTCATATAAAATTATTGATAAATTTTAGAAATATTCTGAAATGCCACCAATCAGTGACCTTTTATAGAATACATATTGAAAGTTTTATATTTTAATAAATTTAATAGGTATCCAAACTTAATATTTTCTATTAATGTACTACATGTGGTATAAAAGATACTTAATATAATAATATCAGCTTTTGCTGCAAAAAAATCTGATGAAAGTCCTTTTAAATTGATTACTAAAAGGTATTATAGTTAAAAAAACGATGTGTAGTCGGATTAATAAAAGTAGAACGTATTATGTATGTCCGGAAAAATGTTAGTCGTTGGTTGTCTGTCAAGCGGTGACGAAACCGAATTCCATGTGATATTGAATTGCCAAAAAAGGTTACCAAAATTTTATTATCTACAAGAAAGTTACTAAAATTTTAAAAGTATTACTTTTAGATGTAATCACCATAAACTGATTTTAATATAAAAACATTAAATCCAGTTCAAATTGACGCCCCCTTTCCTTAATAAATAATTCAGTCCGCACTGGCGTGAACTTGACAGTTTGGGGAACATTAAATGTATATCGACCCGTTTATCGTATTTATTCGTCCTTGATTCAAAAATCGTATGTCTCCTTTTAGTAATATTGTCATTCAGTATCACAAGAATTAAATGGTTATATTTGCTGAAAAAGAAGAATGATTCTATTATCTTCACAAATTTTGGATCCATATATTTGCAAAAGGAAAAGGTTTCAACTTTTAATTTGCATTAAATAAAAATTTTCAAAATTTTGCTGCCATCCCCAACTAAATTATTTCCACGTTAAAAAATAAATCACTTGTAAATTTTATATAGACTACTTTTAAGTTATGTCGAAAGCAGAACCTTTATATTATTTAGTAAGTTGTGCTTGCTTTTGTTAAAGTTTGGTATTAATTATGAACTGTTCAAAATTTTAATTAAAATATACTAACGAAATTTTAATCACCGTTAAAATTACTAAAAACAAAGAGCCGATTTTATTTACAAAATCTTCTGTTTACAATTTCTGATATTAAATAGATTTTCCGATTTGCATTTCCTTTAATGAGAATTAGCCAGTTAACATATTAAATTTTGAAATTATATATTTATTTTAAAAAAATTTCAATCGGCTAATTTTATTAAATTTTCTATTTTGCATCACAACATAAAAGCTTTTCCGTTATTATTATACATAGAGACGTTACAGTGTGTAACATTGTTAATTTAACTTTTCCCGACTTTCATTTATGCAGTCTAGTGTAATATTTTGATTTACTGTATTACATGTAACGGCCTAGTGTGAAGGTAAATCAGGAATTTAACACCTAGTGAACATATTACTTCGTTATTCATTAACTTGCGTGCTTCTGTGCAACAAATATGTCATAAAACAATTTTCTCGTAATAATTATATGAATATTTTAAATTAAATTTCTCGTTAAATATTTCAACTTGGAGTAATTATCCATATTACTCGTATGTGCATAATCTATATCTATATGTACTATATAAAACATACAAATCAACAGCAAATAAAATAATATGTCATTAGTTACATAAAATTTTGCAATGTAACATAATGTTTAACAAATTTGTTTATGCTACTAACGTATGTTTTTGTGTTAAACAAATATTAAACTTATATTAAACAAAACTTTTAAACTTTATTTGATCGATTTGATAAAATTACACAACATGCAATTATTAATATAACAATAATTAGGTATTGTTTTTCTGTACAATATTTTTTGACTTTCAAAATAAACATTAGACAAATGTTTTTATTCAAACTGTAAGTCAAATTAGTGGAATTATTTAAAAATATTGATTTATAATTTTCATATTTTTAAAAGCGGGTTATAATTAAAGGATGTAATCAAACACCCCGTTCCTCATTCTGATTTAAACAATATGCAAATTTGTTAAAAAATTAAAACAAAATAGAGATTTAGCTAATGTTTGTCGTTTATTAACTCGCACTATGGAATGATTGCCTCCCTTAGAGAATCAATATTTGGTAGGCATTTTATTTATAAACCCATCAAGAGAAGCCTGAGTTCTGCTTCAACATAAATATAATTTAAATAAACATATAATCGAACAATGCCAATACAAGAAATTACTAGTAAAAAGGAAAATTTTGATAAAATGGGAAGAGAAATAGCAGGCAATTTTTTACAATAAACTGAAGGTCGTAACACATAATATCGATGTTTGAAATACTCTTCAAGAACTCACCAGGAGGGAAGAAGTAACTCTAGAAACGACTTTGCGTGGGGCATAACTCACAGCCGCCTATTTAAAAACTACAGCCCCCGAATGTTCCTGTGGGAACCCCTGCCTATCAATTAACCATATCTTAAGAGATTGCCAAAAATATCAACGTTTTGCTGGACTGCCTGATAAATTAAAAGAGATTCTTACAAATATAAAAAATAATCGTTGAAAAATTACTAAAATTCCTAAAATCATTTGACCTACTGAAAAAAATTAAAACATATTCCTTCATTTCTATTTTATGTTGTATCTCACTTAATTTTTAATTTGGGTTAATAACGATAATGTAGAAGCACACATTTTATTTATCGTTTATGTATTCTAAATTGTACTGAAAAAAAAATTTATTAGATTAAAAATTTATATTCTCTTCACATTATTTTTTCAAATTTTTTAAATATGAAAATTTTAAAGTTTTTGAATTTTATTCAAGGAAAGTCAAGTGAAAAATAAATATTTTCAAGTTTTTAAATTATATCATATAAATTGTATTTTAACTAAATTTTTTTACCAAATTTAAGGATTTCCTCAAATTTTCCTTAAATAGTTAAACATTCATCAAAATTTAAACTTAGGTCTGTACATAATTGTTTTCATAAATATCTATATGTAGACATTAATAATTATAAACTTTATGTAGAGCAAATTTCAACAATTTTGTATCTGTAATTATAATTATAAACTTTATCTAGAGCAAGTTTCAAAATTTTGTACCTTAAACTTAACCCGATTGATAAATACGGCCTGTGCACTAAAATTTCGTGCACAAACTCGTTGACCTAGAAAAACTTAAAACTTGAAAAATATTAACGTTCAAGAAAATTTATAAAGTTAATTATTGATTTGCTTATTACCTATTCAATGTTGACGCATTGAAACTTGGGATGTGGTTTAGGTAATTTGTGATTTTATTTTTCATTTAGATAGAAAATGCACAAATCAAATAAAAAGCAATAAACCATGTAACAAGATAAAAAAATAAAAACAACATTCAAATTTTCAGTTCTTGAATGGTAAATATTTTTTTAGTTTTTAATTTAGCAATTTTCCAATCCATTATTTAATTTTACATCTTTAATATTTCAAAAGCTTTATTTTATCATTTACCTCAATTTTTCTTTAATGGATACACTTTATTTATTCCAAAATATTAAAAACACTTGTTACACCTAAATTTCTTTAAAAATATTTTGATTATGTGTAAACTTGTGAAGAACATCTCATCATAGTATTTTGTCTTGCTATTGTTTACTTTTAGGCTCATTTCTGTTGCGTATCTTCCTATTTTTTAAGATCTTTATCATTCCTTGTTTCGTTCTTGCAACAATAACTAAGTCGTCCGCGTATGCTATTACCTGTCCTTCTCTCGTACTTATTAGACCCTCGCATCTTGCCTTTCTCATGACATGTTCAATCACTATATTGAAGAGGGTAGCTGACATTGCATCTCCTTCAGATGGGATGGAAAGCTTTCTTTGCGCTAATAAGAAAATCCTAAAATGTAAAACCATGTCAATAAGAACAAAATGCGAATATACAAAGGCATGTCTTAGAAAAGTTGCAACGTATGCAGCAGAGGTTATGAACTTGACTAAAACAGAGGAGGAACAACTGAGAGTGTTTGAGAGAAGAATATTGATATTGGTGGTAAGACCTAAAAATCAGTGAACAAGAATTTAGACCGAGAAAAACGATGAACTAATGGAGGTGATAGGAAATAAAGATATAGTGAAGTATATTAAATCACAAAGAATTAGATTGCTTGGCCATGTGACGAGAAGAGCGAAAGAAGACGTGCTGAGAAGGATAACAGAGTGGTTACCCAGCGAATCGAGAAGCAGAAGAAGAACGAGAGCAAGATGGATGGATGAAGTGCTGAGTGATCTCGAAAGAATGGAAGTTACGGACTGGAAGAATAAATGTAGAAATAGAGAGCTATGGAGAACAATAGTGCAAGAAGCAAAAACGTAATAGCAGAAAAGAGTAACAAGAAGAAAGGAGAAAGAGGACTGATCCATCTCATAAAAGTATTTATGCAACTTCAAAAGTAAGCATATTCCACAAGGAATGTAAAGCTTTATTGATTGATTGATGATATTTTCAAAGTTAAGATGATGATGAGCTTTTAGAATAACAATTCAGTATTATCATTTTACTTTAAAACTTTAGATTAAACAGTCAAGTAAACGCAGTAGGTGTGAGGAAATTTACAAGGTATGTAAGTTCAAAGAGATACTTTGTGATAGTTATTCTATAGCTATTGTTTTAAGTAAACACTATAATATTGCATATAGTTTCTAATGCTTTAGTTGACCTAACTAAACAAACATTTTTAGTTACTTTTGGTTGTAAATTAGCTTCCAGCAGACCATCTGTTAACGATAACACAGGCCAACAAAAAATTTTTTTGTGGTGAATAGGGTTTTGAAACTAATTTAAGGCATATTTGGGTCGTTGAATCTAAAACTGTTTTCAGTTTTTCTCTATTAGGTCTTACTTTTTAAATAAGTCCTTTTTGGGAAAAAATTTTTGCTGATAAATTTATGCGTATTATTTAAAAAACCGTTTTACACTTTACATGTTGAGGCGATAATGCTATTAGTCTAAGATCCCACCGCGTGATTACTACGTCCATCTGTTTTTTAATCGAAACCCAATTTTTATAAATAACTATTAATAGAGGAATACGATTTTGTCGGGTTGCCTATCAAAATATGGCCGCAAGTAGGGATTGTTAACTGTTAAAGATATATAAGAACAAGAGAGAGTTAGCCCGCTGTAACTTGAAACATTCATAACGTATTTTAATAAATTATATATCAAATTAAAGCTAATTTTTATCTCTATCCGATGGCCTAGGGTTGCCTATGCACAGGTGGCCGCAAGTAGGGATTGTTAACTGTTAAAATATATAAGAGCCAGAAAGAGTTCGCCCGTTGTAATACGTAACTGGTGTTGGTCATTTTACAAACTCTATATCTGCACGACAACGATGGGCTCTCAGTCACAGCATGAGGACTAAAATTTTGTCAATAGTAAAGACGGAAATCGGGTTATCACACGCAGGTTATCATACTTCTCATTCTTTGCAAAAATCGAATTGAGAAAGACATCAAAGCTCCAACTTGATACAATAAAATAACGATGAATCCATTCGATGAAAATTTGGATAAAAACATTTTATTCAAAATGTCATTTGGTAAAGCGGCATCTTCAAATGTTGCTGAGTTTTTGTTTAAGATCAAGCCATTAGGTCACTAGCAAAAATTGCGTTTCTTTTCGGAATGTTTTGAAGATCCTACAAGATTTGTGAAACTCATCAAACGAAATAATATACATAACTTTGCATATGATTGAGTAAAAAAAGAATTAAGAGTAACATCAAAGGGAAGCAAGCATTAATAAAAATGGAACGAAATATTTTCGGACAACTGTATGCAATTGCTATTGATAAAAAAGTTGTTATTGAGTACTGCTTATGATATCCTCTTGCACCTGTTTCTCCTGCACTGTTCCACTGTACTAGCCAAATGTTCAAAAGGGACTAGTCTATTTTGAGTAAACAATTGAAGTCCAAGATTGAATCAGCTAATCCTGGACAAATCGATATAGAAATAATTGATGGCTTCTACTATTTGTATCATATTGCATCTATTTTACCACAAACATTTAGAAACTAGCTAAATCAATTTTGATAAAGTTTTGTTAACAAATGCCCTTGAAGTAAATATTACCGCATCAAGTCTGTAAAAGTTGTACAGAACATTTAAGACAGTGGTCTACCGGAAAAGAAGTGGTCTAAAATTTGGCATACCGATGATTTGGGAGAACCCCAAAACCACTTTGATGACTGTTATTTCTGCCTAGTTTTGAAATCAATCGAAACAATCGTAACAAGTGCACTTATCCTAATTTACTTTCTGCAAGCCGCCCGGTCCTCACCAGAGAAGTGCCACTTCCAACGTTTCACCAGCTACCACAACTCTGTGAGAGCGAGTATTGTCCCTTTGATACTGATAAAGGTTACAATGATTCTTGTGAGGGGATGTCATCAATTCCAAAACGTTTCAAGCAGGCCGAGTTAAATGATCTCACTAGAGATCTCAACCTGTCAAAAGAAGCTTCTGAATTACTTGCTTCCAGATTGAACGAGAAAATTTACTGGAACAAGGAACCAAAATTACCTTTACCGTGCAAGGAAAAGGATCTGCTACCTTCTTTTCTCAAGAAGACAGTCTTGTATATTGTCACGATATTAAAGGATCCTGGAAAAATTGGGTTTCCGGAATATTTTCCAGATGATTGGCGTCTATTTATTGACAGCTCAAAGCGAAGTTTGAAATGTGTCCTTCTACACAATGGAAACAAATATGGTTCAATACCAATTGCTCACTCAACAAAAATGAAAGAAGAATATAACAATATAGCTTTGGTCTTGGAGAAGATAAAGTATCATGAACATAAATATGTGATTTGTTGACTTAAAATGGTAAACTTTCTCCTTGGACAGCAAAGTGGATACACCAAATATCCTTGCTTTTATGCCTCTGGGATAGCAGAGACAAAACACAGCACTGGGTTAGAAAAGAGTGGCCCAACAGAGAAAACATGGACGTTGGGAAAAGAATGTCGTTAACGACCCTTAGTTGAACGAGAGAAAATCATCTTTCCTCCACTGCATATCAAGCTAGGCCTTATGAAACAGTTCGTAAAGGCTCTTGATAGGAGTGGTTCATGCTTTGCATATATAGGGCGAAAATGCCTAAGTTGAGTACCGAAAAATTAAAGCAGGAATATTTGACGGCCCACAAATAAGACAATTTATTAAGGATTCTGCCTTTGTAAATTCGATGAATGAAACTGAGCGAAAAGCTTGGACTTGATTTGTTGAAGTTGTCAGAAATTTTCTGGGCAAACGCAAAGCTCAAACTATGTTCAACTGGTAAACGAGATGCTTAACAGTTTCAAATCCTTGGGTGTAACATGAGTATTAAGGTGCACTATTTACACAGCCACTTAGACCGTTTTCCTGAAAATTTAGGAAACATGAGTGAAGAACAAGGTGAAAGATTTCACCAGGATATTAAAACTATGGAGGACCGCTACCAAGGAAGATGGGATAAGCACATGTTGGCAGATTACTGCTGGAGTTTAAAAGGAGTGTTTAAAATACATTCAAGAATGTCACGGAAAAGAACCTTCCGAAGTGTTCAGTGATATTTGATAATAATAATTAATATAATAATAAAATTGTTAGTTTTAGTTGTTCAGTTTTTATTTTATCCATGGATTTTACTTAAAATAGTGTAATTTCATGTCATTAAAGTGTTATATCTCAGAAATTTGACCTGATAGGCAAAACTAAAGCCATATTTGAATTTAGGGCATCAAATTGATACGGAATTAGCTTCAAATACCCATTCACCAAAATGGCTGTTGGCCTGTTAGCTATTGAACAGCTAAGTTGATGAATATAATATTTTAATTTAAAATATTATTTTAAACACTTATGTAATATTAGAGTCACAATGTTACAGCAAAATAAATATAAAATGCTTTTTAGCATTTAATTTTGGTTATTTATATTTATATTACATACACAATTCAATACCAGCGGTATTGAATTGCGCAAATTTTATGTACATATTAATTCAAATATATCATTCATGCATGTTGGTATATAAATTTTATTTTCGGTTTTACCATATCACAAGAGCAGCCGCCGGACAAATTTAGTCTACAATGAGCGTCTTATTATAGTACTCCGTATAATGGGTGAATTCAAGCAAATGTTATAATAAATTGCAGTTGCTCAAATTGATTTATACGATTTTTCACGAAATAATATAACATGTAGCAATTACATAGTACCTATTAATATAATAATTGAAAATATTCAACAGAACAAATAATTTTTAAGGATAAAGAACTTTAGCACGCAACTATAAAACAGTTTTTCCCCTTTCCCAACCACTAGGTAGTCTGTGAGAAAAATGTTAAATGAAGAGGTGGGGATCCTCTTGTTTAAAAAAATACGATTACCCTTTGCCATTGCATTGGCTAAGCTCTGACGGTATGCGAGGTTCGTGAATCTATACAGGTAGTCTTGAGAACGAATAATAAAACACAAGATTTAATGATTTTAATTTATTCTCCTCAAAAAAATGGGAAGCGTATGTATAATTATCAGAATAAGAGACATACAAAGCATAAAACAAGCAATAAATTAAGGCTGAACACCTGGCGTTTACAAAATCAAAAATGATGCTTTCCATTGTGGATGGAAAAGCGACCAAAACTAAAAATACAGTTTGAATTTTCAGAAAAAAAACAATTCAAACTGCTGCAATGTAACAAAGAATTGTCCGTCGACTAAATAATAACAATCGGTATATAAAACACTGCAAATGCCTACAAGATTTCATCATTAAATAACAAGCATGTTATTTAACCGGTTCTGCACAAGTTACCGTCTCAACTCATCAAAAATATCCTTTGTCATCGACTTCATTCTAATTTCGGTATATTCTTGTTTGTTGCCCATTACCTAAGTGTAGATTCTAAAACCAAAGAATGCACAAAATATGATTAAACAAATAAGGAATATCTGTAATCGGTTTAATAATCCAAATCATTTCAATTCAATCAACATTTATCAAACAAAATATAGCGACGGTCACGTCCGGTGTCGATTGATCCAAGATAATAACCCCCCGGAACCAGATGAAGAAAACATTCCGGGTACGCAAAGAAAATTGGTAGCTCCAATCCATAGCATAATTGGCACAGTGCAAAAATGGGAGCACACCTTGACCGACAAATTGGTGAACCATATTATAATTACTCCGTCAAAATGACGATAACCGCGACCTATTGTACTGCAAGGATTCACAGCAGATCCTCCACAGACACTCACACATCTAGAACAGAAGCACCTCTTATCCATAAAAAAATAACCGTCAACTTCACCAGTTGAATAGCTAACCATCAAAATCAAAATGAAAACGATACAGGACAAACTCGTGCAAACTTAAGTCATCCAATCCATATCACAAAAATACAACCCCAGGAAAATTGCTAAAACAATTTAACGGTAAAAACATCTACCCCCATTCCCAGGAGATAAAAAAATTCTTATCAATTAAAACCTTTAATGGCGAAGTAAAACGAATTTTTAAAACTGGCTTGCACGAGTGTAATGTATAAAATGAATCTAATCGCCCCACTTGCGATATGAAATAATAATTTTAAAATGCGAAATTCTACGTGCTATGGTTCCTTCCAGCACATAGGACAAAAATATGAAATTCCCTAACAAGTATGTATTTAAAATGGGGTAAAAATTAATTTTTTTTAAATTTTACTAATTATGTAAAATTTACATATTACTGATTCTTTAAATTTATTCAAATAACCTATCTCTTCTAATATGCGTTTCTTGGAATTATCCTTCATGGAACTACCCTAATTTTGCTTCTATAAAAGTCTTTTAAACAAAAGAATTAACGTGTCTTTTACGTAATTTTTGCGTACGTTTGGCTCTTCACCTTGTAAATACTAAAAGTTGTTTAAAAAAGGCTTACTTTTAATCACAATGAAACAATATACTTATTTCGTAATTTTTAATTAGTGCAGTTTACAGTACCATAAGCATTGTTTTAAGTTCAGCTTAGTTTAATCGCGATGATATATTTAAATATACTTGATTAACAATAAATAGTGGTGTAAATTTTTTTAGCTATTGCTAGCTTACTGTTCGTTGTACTAAAATAGAATTCCAGAACAAACAAACCAATAAAATAACTTAATGCGGTTAAAAAAGCGTAGAAAAAGGAATTAAAGAACAATTTATAGCAAAATCTAAAACAAGAATTAATTTGCTAATTGATACTGTGAAATTTTATATAAATATTCAAATATTTTATGTAATTATAAATCCGCTGCATTAAAAATTATTTTGTTGTATTATACAAAATGAAACAAAATCAAATGAAATTTAAAGTACATAATAACGTTGTACATTATTGTTTATAAAAGTACAGTTGTTGAAGAATATAGTTGATCAAATGAAATAAGAAATGTTTTGAAATCTTTGAATTTTTTGTTCTACTATCTTTAATGGCTATATAAAATTTGTTCTAGTTTGAATAATGCATTTCTATAATAATTTCAAAACATTTATAAATTACCAACTTTTATCTTTTCATTCAATAAGCAGTCTAAGTTACTTACCCGTATATGTAGGAAAGTTTTAAAAATTTCTCGAGTTGTTCGTAATAATATTGAATAACCTACTAATGGGGAAAGGTATTCTAAAACGGCATTTTTGCTATAACGCTGAAACTACACGATATGACGATAGATAGTTATTATTAAAAAAACTTACAGTGCAGGATTATAGATTTTTTATTTTTCAATAAAAAGGCAGCTTTAGAAATTAGATAACAGAATAGTAAGACATCGGATTTACGTCAATTTTACTCCATTTTTCTAATATTCTTTGTTTTATAGTTGCCTTGCTTAAAATTACTATCTTTCCTCATTCTACGCTCTAGATCTGATCCAAGGTGACCAAGTTAAAAATTATATTATTTAATTAATTGTAAATCAGAAATATAGCTGTACACAAGCCTAACTACGGCCATCTAAGTTCCACCTTGTTTAAATTTGTTTACTACATTTTTAATTGTTTAAAAATGATTTTTTCAACCTTGTGATAAGTTTTGCCTTCCCAGATTGGTTTTAAAATAATTTTTCTTATTGTAATATTGGTCTCTACGGATTTACTCCATTTTAAATAAATAATCACTTGTGCCATTAATGTATAAGATCCCGGTGCAGAATTTTATTGTGAAATGTAGTACAATAATACGTAAATATTTTTCGTCATGTAAAAAGTACTTCTGTTAAATTTCTGTTATTGGGTTTTCTTTTTATGCTTGTACCTTTAATTTTGTGTAACAAAGTTGTTACATTTTCAGATTTATTGTTACTTTTTGTTTACGAAATATTGTACTTTTGGTATAATTAGGCTTTTTAGAGTTATAAATCGTGTTTGAATAATTTCATTAAAAAAATAGACAGTTTTATCCTGTTACTTTTTAGCCTGTTTACTTTTAATTAATTGTTTATTTCATTTACATACAATAATTATTAATAAATTTAGGATTGGGTATTTCTATCAATAATTTAATCTAATTCAGTTTCCCAGGGAAGCTAGTTATCTAACTTATTATTGTTAAGTAATTAATGACAATTTTACTAAACTATTTATTTGCTTGTCTGATTTTGGATATCTTTGATAAATTTCAGTAGGAAGAATCAGTATTGGTACAGTCTAAAAATGTTTATAATTAACTGATAATGTATGTTTACTAAGGAAATATTCGGTGAAAACTTTTTGTATACATTCCTAATTTTTGTTTTAACGGTAGCTTTCGGAAAAGTACAATATCGGAAACTTTGAAATTGAAAATTTTATAAGCAAATGACCAAAGTCGTACAAATTTCCCAAATTCGGATGTTAACTCTACGGAATTTGATACTTTTGGATCAGCAGTTTGGTGATTCATAAATCTCTATGAAGATATCGCGTACACGTACGGACCACAGAAAGTGGGGGAATTTCTCTCTATCAGAATTAAGCCATAATATGTTTCTATAGGAAATTTTAGCAACTTTGAAATCGATTATATCAGTAATTAATCAATATTTTAAGTTCATTCATTTATTTTAACGTTTACTAACCAAGCATTTAGCTGTTCATGCTTAGATTTGCCGGAAGAGTTTCAACTAAAAGTCGGTAGCAAATTTTACAAATGCTGCCGAATTTGAAAATTAAACGAGAGGGACGGAAGAATAATTATTTTTTTGTTTAAATCAAATGTAAAATGGTACTAATAAATACAAATATTTCTACCAACTTAGTGAATGGGTCTCGAAAAACATGAGTATTTTTAATATTTCACTTCAATTACGCTATAAATTTATAATATATAAAATAAAAGTAAAATTTATAAATTATAAATACATGCTTGAAAACAAATTAGTAAGAAGGAAAGTTAATAATTTATTCATCCAGACACTTGGTAAACTTTAAATATAAAAACCTTTGTTACTTTAAAAGAAACGCCCCTAAATTATTTGAAATACTCATGTTAACAATAAATTACCGTGCTTTAAAAAAAGACTTTGTGCATACGGAAATGCATACCTATATAATAATATAACTTTATATTAATAATTATAATAGATGATTTATTTTAATTAATGTTTTATTTCATTAAAAATTATTCACAAAATAAACATAAATGATTTAAAAATTAACAAGTTAAAATAAACTTGATAACGTAGCAAATAATAATATATTACAAGCAGCAAAAGTCAACAATAGCTATATTTGCAATATCATCGAGTTCATTTTATAGTATATTTGATTAATTTTATAATATTTATTATTGCAATATTTGACTTGTCAATAAAGAGATTGTTTTACCCTAGTTGATCTGCAAGTAAATAAAACACCGAATTATATAGGAAAAATTGACACTAAAGAATTCTAAAAGCCTCGACAATAAAAAAGTAATTTCAAAATGTTAAATGGAACAGATAAAAGAAATTTTACAATAAAGACGAAAAGCAAGATCATAAAACTATTATTTTCTATTGGAAGTATTCATGTTTACAGACACAAGTTCAGCGAGATATTGGTGTTTGTAGTAGATCTTGTTTATTCCACAAACATAAATTGCGAAACTTATTATGCACTATTTCAAATTATTTGCTTACGTGTACCTAATCATAATAAGAAGAAAATTGATGACGTTGTATAATAAACATGCACTATCTAATGCAAGTAAAATTTACTGCCGTATCTCCAAGTAAATTAACCTGGCATCAGAATTAACATATTTATAACACCAACATCATTTATTTTGTGGCAAATAATTTAACAGAACAAATTCTTATTTTAAATTTTTCACATTTTGTGTTAGTTTTTTTATTAATTTACACTCAGGGACATGCAATGTTTTTTACATTGTCACCAAACTTTACCACCAACACCGTATGGAAATGCAAATGGTGTTACAATTTTGACATTATTTAATTAGTAGCGAATGTATTTAAAATTTTAAATAATTTTCTACCAAAACTTATAATAAATTTCTACGAGTCAAAATGCACGAAATTAAAGAATAAATCGTGATAATAATGGTCAAATATTTTCAGATCAGAATATTTCATATCAAAAATTTCCCAAAAGCTAGTTCATCATAAATATACATCTACTTTTAAGTATAACTTTGTCTTTCACTATATTAATATTATGTTAATTTGAGAAAAAGTGCAATTTTAAATTTATTTGTTGAATTATGTTCAATCTACTATCAAACCAAATATTGCTCGACACGAAAATGTCGACGGCACGTGCAATAGTTCAGAGCATTTTCTCTGTACATAATGTAGCTTTCTTTGATATGAAATCTACTTATCTTTTAATTGCTTTGAAAATTTCGAGAAATGAACGACTAATTCATTTAAAACCAAACAGTAGTATTCTATATCCAATTCTATAGATCTGACATGTATTAGTACGTATTTTTTGTTGTACGCCATTCTCAAATTTTCTCATTTTATTCGCAAAGAGAAAAAGTAATTCTATTATTTATAAATCTGAATTAACTTACATATTTTCAAAAAATACCAAAATAACGTTTCTATTATCGATTATAAAACTATTATTTTTGAATTCAAACTTATCATTTGGATTTAAACTTAATGCATATTATGATATCAGTTTGAGTAATGGTTTGCACTTTTTGTCTATTGTCTAACATTTGGTTTGAATCACAAACTCATTATTTTATTTTAACATTAAAACGGTAAAAAAATTTGAACCCACAAAAAATGATTTTCGATATATGTTGTATCGTAAACATAATAGAATTTAAATGTTGTATTGAAAATTCTTTTATTAAATCAAAGTTACTGGACAACGCTTTTGTTTAATGCATTTTTTGGCATTAATGAGTTGTTTTCACAATATTGCCAAAAGAATTCATAAACGCAATAATTGCGACTATGGAAATTCTACCCGTAACTGATTTTATTAAATAATAATATCAACTTAGTCTAGGAAAACGTAGTGCTTTTTTTCTATAAGATAGGACGATGGGTAAGTTAGGGGTCTATTATTTATTAAATTTTTTTAACGTAAATTAATTATTCAAATCGGATTGGTTATTAAATAAAATAGTGGAATAATTTTAATTTGTTAATTTTATTATAAAAAGTTTTGCAATATTTTTTGTTTGAAATTTAAACTTATCATTTGGATTTAAACTTAATACATATCATGATAATCAGTTTGAGTAATGGATTGCATTTTTTGTCTATTGTCTATCATTTGGTTTGAATCATAAACTTATTATTTTATTTTAACATTAAAACGGTAAAAAATTTAAACCCACAAAAAATAAATTTCGATATATGTTGTATCGTAAACAACATATTTATTACTTGTTTTTAATTTTAATTTGTATTTCAATTTGTTAATTTTGTTATAAATAGTTTTACATTATTTGCTTTTGTCTTTGCATGCACAATCGAATACTTTAACCCTCCTCCACTGTTTGTTATCTAGGGGTGTTTGGCGAATGTTGATTAAAAATATCTGTCTGTATGTCCAAGGTGTATGTACAATTTTTTAATTGTCAGGCTCCAAGTAATACGCCAAACACAAAAGAATCACTTTCCCTTTTTAATGCGCAATATAATATTTTTATTATATTTTGTTATGAGAAAACAAAAAATAAACATGAACGATGAAATAAAGTAGATAATTCCAAGGATTCAATTTATGTAAGTACCTGCCTACTCACATATAGCTTTTAAAATTTGTATTTTAAATTAAGAGCCCACAAAGGATAGCATTTCCAACTTGTTTTCAAACCCATGTTGTGTAAATAATATAGTATTTATTTAACAGTTAACTAAACCACAACTAACAGTATTGATTATTGTAATTATTGTATCAGATAGGCTTGAATTCTCTCTTTGTGAAGAACACAACCAGGTTAATTTTTTCTAATAATTGGTAATACACAAACATAATGGTATGAATTCTCACTTCCGCAGTTGAAAACTCTATTAATTTGGTGGTTAAATTAATTTTGGCAAGAATTTCACAGATTCTAAGACACAAGTCCTCGATAAACTTCTGCCCCTTTAGTTAAAACTATTTTGCTGCCAAGAACACGAATGCCGCCTTCTAGTCCTTCCTAGTCGTCTGGTTATTTGTATAGGGCCACTGTGCAGAGTCCTAGAATGAGCTTGAACTTTGAGAGGTTAGGTAAGTTGCGGTCTCGTTATTGTATTGTTAATTTCCTTCCTTTCTGGAGTGGATAATTTGGCGTTCAAGTTTACAGAGATGGTGAACAGCACTTAGAATCTACTGTTATTGCTATAACTCTAAAAAGTCAACTAAGCTTCAAATTATTCTAAAATTTACGATTGCTCTCTTCAGTAATAAAGTTAACTAACGATGTAATTCAATTTGGTACGTAGGTATTTTATTAAAACTCTAAATGTACCTTTATCTTGTTTATTGATATTATGTAGTTTTTTGGAAAAGTAACTTCAGAAAGTTGAATATTAACTTTACTTATAAACCATTTACTTTGCTAACTTTAAAATAAAGTTTGCAATTGTTTTTAAAAACAGAATAGTTACCATTACAAAAAATACAAGAATTTCAACATTGTTTGAAGTTCATTTTCATTCAACCTCCTATTGCAAGTACTCGGTAATACAATGTAATAGTATAATTGAGTTCCTTGCTGATCAACTATAATAAGGTAGTAGATGCTTCAATTGCCATCAGGAATGTACAGCTTTGGAAATTTGGAATCGAATGCCTTTCATATCACAAACAGTACGGTAAACTAGCAAAAAATTTTAAACTTTAACGTTTAAGCACTAAAAAGCTAGTTGAAAGCATTGGGCTTTCTAGATACACAGAATGAATATAAAATTAAGCTTTAATGACAATATTGAACCAAAAAGAAAATTACTTGAAGTAGTTTGTTCTACAAATATTTACCCACTTTTAGAGCTATTAATTTTCATTGCATTAAAAAATCGATTCGTTTTTCAATTATATTGGTTACATTTTGTAACACAAAATACTTCCCTAAAGTACTTATATATATATTTTCCCTAAGTGCTTATTGCATTTCACCCCTTACCTTGTTGCATATTATTATTTCATTCAATTATGCCTGAGTTTATTTACATGCCTGTTTATGAAAACTTGAATCGTTTTATACTTCACTTTTATAGTGAAAACCTAATAAAAGTTAAAATAACAAAAAATTGTTGGCGGTTGAATAAAAACCTTTTATTGGCAAACTTAAAATTTTATTAGTAGATTCAGTTTCAATCAAATTATTTAAGTAAATACCTTCTGGATTTGGTTATTTTATTGTAAACCATTGTTCAGCATATATTTATTCTTCCTATTTTTAATTTCATTTATGATTTACTATTTACAGACCTAAAATAAAAGGTTTTATCCAGATCAAATTGTGTCCAGGAATATCGATGAGTTTGCAAAACGTGAACTATTCTTCGACGAACGCTGCTGGTTCGCCTGGGATTTTGCAAATATAGATGAATTCTCAACGGTGTACTATTGTTTCCAGATAACTTTAAATTTTTAACGTAGACTGCTTTATCGACTTTTTTTATTCTTTCGTGGGTCACATTTAATAACCTAACCAACTTACTCCAATATACTCTTAAAAGGTAACTTTTATCTGCATTTAGGTACTAATAAATTAATTGACTTATGCGCTGCTTAGTACTGGTACGTGTTTGCTATTTTTTCTATTTTAATAAGTAGGTACATCCGTACTTGCAACATATGTATGTACATATGGTATGTGTAATGTCCACAATATACATTGTTCTCACAATCGTGTGCTTCGCGCAAAGTTTAAGAGGGAATAGAAGAACAGCCTTGTAAATATATACAAAAGCAAATAATGCAGGTAACTGCAACCGTAAATTATTTATTTTTAACACTTTAAAAATAATTCTCGCAAAACAAATTAAGTTAATAAAATTTAAAATTTTTAATTTGCCCTGATGTATCATATGAACGTTTAAAAATAAATAAATATGCTAGAATTCCTTTGCGTGACGTCAGAAAAATTTAATTCATATTTTTATTACTAGTTCCGCAACGTAGTTGGAATGGCGAATAGCGTTAGATTTTCAGAGAATTTATATGCATGCGTTGGGAAAAAAAACTGTCGATAACAACCTCTAAGGCAAAGAGGTAATTAGACTATTAACCACAAGGTAGATGGTTTGATTTCCCATTGTCTGTAATTTTTTCAGCCTAGTGATAATTTTTAAAACTCAACAAAAATATGACACAAAATTTGCTGTCAATAATAAATTACCGCCACATCCAAATAAACTGGTTTCCAGCTAGCTAATTCAGAAGTTTAATTTTTCAAATTTAAATTTCATCTATAGAAGATAAGCTAGATTATAATCTTTCTTGTTTTACTTACTTTTTAATTTTATTCGTATACAGTAACAACATCATGATAAAACTTAAGCTACTGCACTGGGGCTTTAAAAAAACCCTAAAGCTACGTACTATCAACTGCATGTCTTACTTTTAACCCCACTCGGATAAAAATATAAAATCAAAATCAGCAGAAAGGATTGAATAATAATTTATAATTGAAGCAACTGTAACCCTAAAATCCATCCGATTAAATCAATAAAAAATTTATTAAAACCTCAATTATTTATAATAATTGCAAATGCACGGGAAGCGTGTAGGTACAATTTAGGAATCAATTGGTTATTGCCAAACGATACTGTGGCCGCAAATAATGCTTAACAATATTTTATATTTATTTCATATTCGTGTAGTTGTTTTTGATGGAATCATTTAACTTAATTTAATTATAACTTGTGTAATAGCTATTTATGCAGAAGATCAGTTCAAACGACACAAAAGCAAGTAATTAATTAATTTTTAAAAAAGTAATTGCTGTCCGTTTTGTCCAATTTCTCTTCAAATAAAATCTAAGAATTGAAAAATTACAAAGGCAGCTTTAGAAAAACTTATATAAAACACAATAAACAATTTTGTGCAATATTGAAAAAATGAAAAGCGATTTGTCGAATGTGAAATAAAAACACAAATTTATTTGTATAAAATGCTAAAGAGATCCGTAAATCCGAACTATTGTTTTTTGAAATACATACAATGTTATTTAATTTATTTCGAAAATCGTCTTTATGTACTCGTTTACGTTCAAAATTAGATATGGTCTAATTTGATTTTATTACTAATAGATAATAAAAATTTATATATTAAACCAAATGACATTTAAAAAAAACTCATAATTAAATTCAGTTGATTTACATTATTGTGTTAAATACTTTAACTTTTTAAAGTAAAACTAAGCACATACAGTAAGCCTCAATTCGGTTTGGACTATTTAGAAGCAAACTGAATCTATATGGGGAATTTTATACAAGAAGAAAACGTGGGAACCCTATGAGATCTATTATTATCGTTCCGTATTTCGGCAGTTTCAAGGTAATTTTGCTCTTGTTAAGTAATGTGTCCGTACCTGTGTCTCGTAAGTCCACATATTTTTAAAACGCTAATTTGTTAATCTGTTTCTTTACAAATAGATTTATTGATTGCAACAGCAGCGTCTAATCTAATTTTCCAAACGTTTGTCTCGCAAATGTTTACTAGAACATATTCCTCTGAATGGCCACGATCTGAGCTCTGGGGAAGATGTAATATTTAAGTGGTGAGATGCAATCTATAATATATTTGTGTTTACTGGTATGCGGACGGACATTGTCTTGGCCAATTATCGGTTCTGCACTATATAAATTCTTTTAAACTACTTCAACCATAAACTAAACCAAAATTAAATTAATCCAATAATCGCCATAATGTTCACCTCTATGGAGAATTAACTAAATTAGCAAACAATTAAAGATATAGATTAGTTTTCACATTTGAACATCACGACTTTAACACAGCACTCTTGACCTCAATTTTCAAAAGTCGCTAGTCTCTACTTTGTGCAGGACACGACCATGTAGTGCCTCCTGACCTGGTCGGCACACAATACCAAAGAGAATCGACTTCTACAAAGAGAAGTCGATGCAGTCATTAAAAAAACCTATTTGGATCATATTAAATTTGTACTAATCTTTAATTTATAATAATTAACTACAAGGATACTATGGTGTGATCATTGGTTTTACAACAGGGTAAATATCCTGGGTTCAAATTACAGTCTGCGCAAATTTCTGGTGTGAAATAAAATAAATGAGTGTAAAGACGGGCGAATATCATTCTCGAATCAGGAAATTGATCGTGATTTTTATTCAATTTTTGTTTTATTTTTTTGATATTATTTACTGAGTTAAAATAAAATTACCAACATCTAAATTAACAATGGTTTTTCTAGAGTACTTGAATTTTTTTATATTTATTTTCGTATACCTACCTCGCTGATTGGATTTGGTAGTAAAAGAAAAAGTGTTACTCTTGAAAGTAATATGTAAAAAAATTCAATTTGATGTATTTTAACTTGAACAAAGCATAACGTAGGTAAAAGGGTTTTGTATTCTGTATTTATCTGAAATCAATTTTACCTAACAAAAATGGATAAGTTGTAAGTTCATCCCATTTGCGAATTTTCTGAAATTACTTTTAAAGTAACAAAAAAAGGAACGTTGCTAACTACATTTTGCGAAACATTGAAAATAAACGATACTGCTGATAAACGATTGTTGAATTGCAATAAAAATATTTTGAAAGACATTCAAATAAGTAAGTGCAGCTGCACATACTCAAAGTAAAATATATCGAATGTAACGATTTTAAGCCAAATGAGATTGAAACCGCAGGGCGACCAGTACAAATTGAACAGCCATAAAAGGGGTGCAATTCCAATATTCGAATTATATATTGGAATTAAAGCCATTCCAACTTTTATATATTTTTTTATTTCAATTAAGATTCCAATCGAATCTATCGCAATAAATGTCGAGGGCATTTTTGTAAATAAATTCGAAAAGGAAATTTGTGTGACAATAAAAGTTTTTAAAAATATGAAATTATGCAAAAATTTATGTTTTTGTTCCAACTTTTCAACAAATTTGTTATGCCAGTAATCCTATCTTTATCAGACTTGTTTCATTAATCTTAGTGCGAACTAAAGGACAGGGGACAACCATTTGTGCTCAAAGTTTACTCCATTTCTCCGTTCATTTGCACCGGGAGACGTTATCATTAAGCTGCTTTGAAGCGGTCTCATGGGTTTCGTTTTCTCTTCTCCGCAAAGATTAGAATATTGGTTGCGTTTAGCTATTTATTTATTCTTATTTAAAACCTTGTGTATTTTATTGTGAATAAAATTTTCTGAAAAAAAAAATTTATATAACCGAATAATTATTTACATAAAATGCGGAATGAAACCATTATGTTGGTGAGTTTAGTAACTCACAAATGCGTACTATTGTAATAGCTAATATAAAAGGCCGCAGGTGTTTTAATAGATTTGCTGTCCAGCGTTAGGATTATGAAAGATAAATGACGATAGGATTAATTAAAATATAATAATTAATAATTTGACAAGCCCATAAAACATTTTTAACAGTTTTAATATCTTCTACATCATTTTAGCTGTACGTAAATTTACTTATAATAACTTTATTTCTTTAATTACAGTTTCGATGTACGAGGTAGAGCTTTTAACAAAGCTTTACACTGGTCTGACCCGAATACATTTGGACCACGTGCGTATTTCGTAACAGTGGCTAAACCTGCGGCGTTAACTTTAGATGGAGTACAATTGGATGATGAGGGTATCTACCGTTGCAGAGTAGATTTTCGCACCACTCCCACCCGTAATTTTGCAATTAACCTGACAGTTATTGGTGAGTAACACTTAAAGTTGTTAATTAAGCGTCAACATTTAACGTTTCACGTATTAATACAAAATAATCATTATAATTCAGAGCTAACGAACTACCTGCATAATGCAATATTGATGATAATAAGGCAAACATAATCAAGTTTTGCTAGCTACCGTTCCAAAACCGAAGTAAAATTGTTGAACATGATAATAAAAAAAAGCTAAATTGTTTGGGTACAATTTTTATTTTCTATAAAGCCTTCCAGCATTGATAACATTTGAAAAGGGAATTAACGCACTTTAAACATGTTAGTACTAATTTGAAAGACACCAAATAGGGACCTACATGGAAACCGATTTAACAGAGCGTACTAAAAAGTAACATATTGCAAAATAATCCAGAATTAGCGTTTTCGTACAGGAAATAATTGGACCATTTTAACATATAGCTCCCTTTCGACCCATATCCTCCAAGCTGGATTTAACCCGGATTTAGTTTGTCGCGGTGTAAACATAAAATGTTTATAATTTCTAAATTAAGTAGTTTATAAAATTGAAGTGTTTACTTTGAGTTACACATTTTTAAAATTAAGCTTACCTAATGAAAATTTCACTACCTACTTCATCGCACTCTTTAAGCGTGTTTCCCCCTAAATAATTTTATTTATTTAGCAAATCACTTTATTTAATTACACGCTTACTTTTTGTACAAATCCACCATTTAACCGTTAGGAAAAATTAGCAAATTAAATTTATTTTCACAACTTGAAAATTTTTATCTTGGAATATTTTTCTCCTTTGAGAATGGTCTTACCAGAAACTCTATTCTTTATTACTATTTCCCAAAGAGAATTGTAAGCTATTACACCGTGATGAATTTAGGAGAAAACGACTACGAGTAATCAACAAGGGGGATCATTACCTCACACAGTGAGAAATATCTTTTAGCTTAATTTTCAATTTGCAATTATTGAAATTTACTTTAATTGCCAAGTTTATATTTTAGGTAGTAACGAACAGGTGAGCCTGAAACGGTTATCAATGGAGAAAATTAATTCAATTTCGATTCAGGAACTCCGATAAAGCTCTTTTTACGGTTTATTTCACAATTACACGACTTGATTTTTTTTTAAATAAAAGTTTAATAAAGAACGTACAAATTTCTCAGTTAAACATCAAGTGCCTATGTGATTTCAAAAAATTAGACAAGTCGGACGTAAAAAATATGAAAAAGACTACAATACAAAAAAACGCGAAGTAAATTTAATTTAATTCTTTGAAGTTTTGTATTTTATGGAAACAAATTTTTTTTAAAACACATAAAAATTCTTTTTATTTAATAACTTTTTAGTGTTTATGAAATGTGGTTCTTTAGTCATAATAATTTAATTTCACTTGCCTACATGTGTTTTTAGACTAAAAGCAAGTAGCTTTTTCGTTAAGTTTATCAACTTCTCTAAGGCTTCTCTAAAGTAGATAATCTTTTTAGGGTGTCAGTTTGATGAAATTCTTAAGTATATAATTGGTTTTACATTCGCTCATAGTTTATTGAGACTTTAAAAATTTAAAATTATATTCCGTCCCGAAATTTTGTCATGCACCAGCAAGATTTATAAATAATCACAACTTAAATTGCTTTAATTTTTACCAAAAATTTATAAAAGCCAACTTTGTTAAAACTTGTCGAGTTTTAATGGATGAAACAAACGGTTGAAATGTTTTGAGTAAGCAACATATTTTGATTATAGTACAAACGGGAATCGTAGGAAGGCTTTTATTGTTTTTAATTTGGTAAAGCATTGTTCCTTTACAATATAAAAATTTTAATTTAAATGTTACGTTAGGTGAATACGATTTCTAAGTTTTAAAGCTAATCTCATTTTTACTATGATATTACTTAACGATGGACGAAAAGGATTTATAAAATTTTTAAAGTTTGTTTTAGAGAGTCGATCCCGGATTGCTAGCACAAGTTTAACCAGGCGGCAATTTTGTTGACTAAATAAAAATTTTGAACTGAAAATTCTTTAATTGAAATGAGAGGTATGGCGTTTGTGCTATCTAAAAAATTTCTAGTGGGTAGCAAACTTTAATTTAGCTCGTGATACTAATTGCTGCTTAAACTTTTATCAAGTGAAAATGGAAGCACTTACCTTTTTTCTACATTTTTACGAAAAGGAAAACCTTTAATTATTGAATACGTTTAATTAAAATATTAGTCATTGTAAGAGGTTTAATTTATTAACAACAATTAAACAAACTTGGTCCTAAAAGTTTTACACGCGAATTTATCAGACATGTTATTGTTTAAACATGAAACATACATAATTCGTTAGTGTAGAATTTATAAAGACATTATTTTCTTTTAAATTTTTATACAAGTTTGTACTACTCAAAAAGTTTACGTGTAAGTTCAGTCCATAAAATACTCGCCAATAAATATTTAATGATACTAATGGAAATGCTAAAAATCGTTTTTTTAACTGAATGTAAAAAACATAAGTTTAACGGAGATCTTCAAATTTCTAATGATAATTATTTGATTTCAAACAGTTTAACTTAATTATAGCATAATTTTATTTTAATTCGTTATGAACGTTTTCTTCGCATTTACGTCAAGATAAATTTTTTAGCAACACTACATAACTTTTCGAGATAGGTAGTTATTTTTAAATTATAATTTAACTAACAGTGTTTTGGAATGATGCAGTATTTAAGAGTAAATTCTATTAGATTTAAGAAAAATCCTTCGAGAGAAAATAACCAGCCACCAGGTTTTGTTAACCGGCTAAACGTGGCACCCAAGCCACTGCACAAATCATTCTAGGAGTAGCTGAGAATCTCCAAGAATGATTAAAAATGTTTTTTGTTTTTATCCCACTTCGACTTCCTTTATGGTGTGATTTTCAAAGTGCATTCACAAACGCAAATTAACTAAACTGAAACTTACCATTTTTCAGATTATAAGGTTAATCATCATAATACCTATGCATATTTTCCATATTTGCTTATAAATTGTTTTTTTATTACAGAAATTAACAATCTCGTGCACAACTTTTTATATATTGCTGAAAATTTAAGAGTTTTAATCTATAATTTAAAATTCATCTATAAATTTCTGGAAATGACACAAATAATATTCAATTGTGATAGTATTTAGTAGAGTTTATCTTGCTGGCATATTTACGTTATCATTAAATTATTATAACGACAAAGTGTTATTGCGAGTTAATCTAATAATTGAAATATATAAGCACTGTTTTTACTATACCACAAATATTATGCTCTTGTTGGGTTTCATTTTCACTGCCGATAATTTGGTAAGTATGCTCATCCAAATTTATACAATAAATTAGTGTTGACTTTCTATGTTTAAATAATGATCTAATGTGTACTCGGTGAGTAAAATTGGTCAGCAAGAGATTTTTATAATCTGCGAGAAGTGTTTGTTTTTCCTCCATTTTCGAAATTAAATTTTTTTTTATTTTTGCAACATTTTTAGTAAATTTTTATTAATTGTAGTTTTTTAATTTTACTCATACACTAACAATAAAGTTAACGGTTTACTAAACGTTAAAGCTTTTAAATGCCATTAAGGCATCCAAATTTTAATTGGGCAATATCTACCGATTTTTAATCGACAGTCACATTCAAGCACAGTTGGGCTGGGATTATATTTACCGTAAACCCATCCAACTTTGCTAACAAGGGGGCTTTAGCGAAAAATGGAAATTTGACAGCTTTGTCAAATAAAATATGTCTACATCATGTGTTTGTAAAAATGTGACAAGCAGTTCCATTTTTCGCTTTCCAATGCATTTAGAATAGTTTTTAAGGTGTGGTGCCAAGTTTTACAAGCACAGGTAATATTACTTCAAAGTTTGAATTTAAATAAAAAATTGTACCTACAATTGAATTGTGGATTTAAATAAAACATGAAAAGGTTCAAGATGCCTAATTGTGATGAACACGAGTAAGTTGATTCTAAACCACAGCTTAAGCAGAAATAGCGATTTTCGAACAAATTAGCAAATCTTGATGCAAAGTTCAATATTTTTACAGTACTTTTATTCTTATTTTCTTAATTTGCATTATTGGAAATAAAATGATAACAGGACCATAACAAATTTTCATTCATAAAAGAATGCATCAGTGAAAAAATATTAGCAAAATATAAAAAATTGAATAAAGATCGCAGAGTACCTCTAAGTACCTACCTGTTAAAAAATAAACCTCCGAATTATTAAGTGCCATGTTGGACTGTGGTTTGGTCAAAATAAAAGTACAATTGTTTGCAAAAATTTTACTCAAGAAATCTAAAAGCAACATTTTCAACCATTTTCAAATTCACTGTGTATAATTTTTTAAGACAATATACGTCGGCCTTTCAAAGCAAGGAAATACGAGGAAAGAATTATAATAGCAAAATTATAATGTCGTGGGCCCCCAATATTTGATTTTTTTATTTATTCTCAACTTATTTTTGGAATGGTCATGTTTTTGGGCAAACGACGTTTTATTTTTGAAAATTATACCTAAAATAAAGTCATGAAGTTATTAACAAAATGGTTTTATTAATTAAAATTAAAGATAGATTAAAATAAGATGAAAATTTTCAAATTTTATATTATAGAAGGAAGAAAAGTGGGCAAATGATAAAATAAACCTTCATATAAAAAAATTTAATAAACTTTTTCATTTCAATTGAAACTCGACGTTTTGTTGGAAATATTTATACGAAAAAAATTTAATATTGAATTATTATAATATATTAATTTATAATATCTATAATAAGATTTATAATTAAAGTTTTGTCCATTTTATAAACTAACCTTGGAATTAAGAATATCACAGCGACATAATATATAAACCTTTAATAAAAACATACATTGAAAAAAGTTACATAGTATATACATACATCTAAAACAGAAATAAGAATTATGTTTTCGTAGTGTAACAATTATTGAACCTTATATTCTAATAATTACCTCGCAAATTTTCCATATTTTGAATTATACTTATTAATTTTTCTCATAAACTTGATGGAAACAATCCATGGATCCACGAAGAAAAAAATTTACATACATATTTTGAATTTCATTTATTAACCTAATATCAAAGCTATAAAGTAGTAAATTGTAGCGGTCCTAAAACTAGGGCAACTATGGCAGATCTGCCCCTCTCGATAGCAAAGTTGCTTTAACCTATTTATTCACAGCTAGTACACTTGTATTCAAATCCGAATTGAAAAGCATCTTCTAAATTAGTGAGCCCAACAGAACATCAAGCACTATTTGCTTAAAGATGTAATTACTATTAGGTGAGGTTAAGTAATAAGCACTTAACTCCTTCTTTCTAATCATCAGATGGTCACAACAATCACGACAACGTATTCAAATGGTACGCTTGGGTTCAAGTTCAGATTGACAAACATTTTTGTGAGTTAGCCAATTCTCACTATATTATATAGAGACGATATAGTCGACTTGTTTACCTAAATAGCCGCTGATATCGCAAATCATGTCATTAAATTTTTTTGAAATTAAATAATTATTAAAATAATGAATCTGCTTTTAGTTTACTTACTTTTGTAGCCAACTAGTCCCAGTCTTCCCTAATTTAGTAATTTTCTATTATACTAAACTAACAACCATAAAACTACCTTCGAAGTAAAGTTTACGGACGCGTGTTCAGTATTTAATAAAAAAAGTTTTATTAAAACGAAATTTTAATCTACTATAATTATCTTCCACATATTGTGTCTATAATTACCAATTTTAAAATGAAAATTGTTTCTCTGTGAACAATTATTACCAGAATACGTGCATGCCCGGCAGTAGCTGTCCTACGTAATTTAATTTACAATTATCACAACCTCGCTTAAGAAGCAAAAAGCAATAACGAGGTTAGGTAATTTCCGATTTTAAACAAGACATTTGAAACCAACAAAAGTAACTTTCAATTAAACGATAGTGAAAATTTCTAAAATCATAATAACGAAGAGTTGAAATTAAGTCGTTTAAAATTTAGTTCGCAATTTAGCTTTAGTTTAATTTCTTTATTTGTTAACTTTAAAAAGTTCTTAGGTTTCAATATTAAATTAATTCATGTTTTAAACATATAAAAGTTTTTGTAGGAATTTTAAGTAGTATCTTTAACGCTAGGTGGCCACTTCATTTCCTCGTTAAGCGCTTTACTATACAATTTCCTACTATTTTAGATACTGCAGTTTGCTTTGATTTTACCTTAGCCTGTGAGATAAGTATTTCTAAAGTTAATTATAGTAAATTTGCATACACCATAAATTGCTTTACGTTACATCCTCTTTGCTTTGATGGTAATAAAAGACCCGCCTAAAGTAAAAGAAAACCCGTATTAAAGCACACGTTCATGTTTAATGAAACCACATTTTATGTAATACTTACGTAAAAATTATGTAATGCCTAGTTAAGTTTCTAAAACTTTGATGATATTCCTGGCAAATTTGGTAATTTAATACAAATTATTCAAATATAAAATAGGTTTGAGATTCTGCAAGCTTACTGTAGATTATTAAATTGATTTGGGTTTAATTAATAACCATGTTCTATGTACGTTGGTAATTAATTAACCAAGTAATAGATTTATATACACACTTAAACACGTATTACTTAATTGTTGAAATTTATTTTTAAAAATCCTCTTTGATATTTAAACTGCAACTTTGAAATAAATTAATAATACACTTTTCAATCACAGACGGTACCATAATTTCTTTATAAAAGGCTAATTAAAATTTTAAGTGATGACGTTATATATAATATTAAACAGATTCTTTTTTGACTATCTCTGATGATTGACCAATCATCTATGTATATAATGTATTCTATATCTTAAAAAATCATTTAATTTTTAACGAATTTCCTGGGTTATAATTTAATAGATATAATCAAATAATACGATGTGCATCCGACATACCTTGTGCTAGTGTGTTCTAAGTTTATTATGTAGTTGCTAGTTTTACTAAGCATATACCTACTATATAGCAATACTGCACTAGAATTGAATTTAATTCTTGTGGGATTCCAACTTCAGACAACTATCTTTGGTTACATAGTTTATGCATCAAACTACTATATTGATGATTTTGCTGGTTTAAAATTTAAATTGTAAATTAGAAAAATTTATAACTAAATGTTTCTATTTACATAATTTTACATTGCTCTAAGAAATTAGTGCAGGTAGTGAATTACTTTGTTTTAGAGAAGATCAATTTTTAAGTACTCTAACTCAATTATTTCTACATTCAAACTTTAAAATGACTTTTAGAGGTTTTTCTTGACATCGAGGTTGCATTTTGGCTGTAGCCATTTGACAATCCATTTTTGATTTTGACGAAGTTATTTCTTATTACCTTACATTTAAAGACAAACAACTGATTTTCAAACGATTTAATATTGTTTCAGAACTTACCAAAACAAAACAATAAAATTTTCAAATATTAGATAATATTATCTTAATGATAGCGTTTTAACAGACTTAAAGCAAATCAATGACCATAAAAGTACCCCGAAGGTAAAGTAAACTCGAAAAAAATAATCACGCGTCCCACGTTAGCCTCCAAATGCAACGGATTTTTAATTTTTTGTTTTATAACATTATTATTTGTGGTAATAGTGGAAGAAAATTTGAATGCTAATAGCTTTTTCATATCAACAAAGTTGGAATCACGATTTCAAATGTCAGTCAAGTTTAAGTACTTAGCCATTTTTGCTTTTGCTATTGAAACTTAAACTTATGAAATTATGCAGTTTAAGATGAAAATCTTTTACGCGAATTACTTCAGTTTGATATAGTGTAGTTCCAGTCAACGCAAATTTTTTTCGATCTTGGGGATGTCAATCGGAACAATTACGTTTAATTAATTAATTTTATAGTCGAACAATCAAACCCCGTGCCACCACATACAGAACTAAACCGTTAGTAAATTGAGCACTATTAACGATAAAAATTATTTCAGAAGTTCATATAACAGCGATAACGTAATTTAATGAACAATTTATAAGTTACAGATAAATCTCTATATTTCCTTTTAATGCTAGAACCTTTAAAAGTTTCGTACTCGATTATTAACTTCCTAAGTTCATAATATAAGATGCAACCGTTGTAAACCAGAATTAATAGATTATAAAACTAAATAGATAAATACAAATTGTACCTATTTCGTAATATTTACATTTTTTTTATCGAGTGAAAACTATTTAAACTTTCAACATTATTCAGTTTGCACTTGCTATACGATTTATTGTTGGTTTCCAGTAGAAAAGCCAATAATTTTCTATCTGATTATAGTAATGGCTAATATGAAATTGTAAAGTGTTTCCATATATTTTTTATAAATAATGTAGAGTTTGCTCGAGTGAAATTACAGAAGCGATACATCTTGTTAGCTTAATCAACTTTATCTTTCAAGTTGTAACATTATTCTAAAATTGAAACTGGCAAAACGTGTGTGTCCACGTGCAAATAAATAGATTTGAACTAAAATTAAAAAAGTTATATATTTTAAATTATTATACAAAATAATACAATCCAATTGCAACAATCTGATACAGCAGATCTCCTGTACTCGCATATTATTGACAATTCGATAAAAATAAATAATAAATTGTTTGTTACTGTATAATTTCTAATAAAAAAAAATTAACTAGCTAGTGCTTCATACAATGTTAAAATAATTTATTGTAATATTGAAATATAAATTTTAAAGACATTAAGTGAAATTTATTAAAACTCTTAAAGTAATTTATATTTTGGTTTAGCTTTTGGTTGTAATTAAAATATAATATAGTTAGCAAGTCCTAAAAAGTTATTGTCGTGAGTTTTCACAAAGAGTTAAGTGTTGTCAAAACTGCTTATAACTTAAATAAATTTCTGCACGAAGCTTCTATCGAGTTTAATAGAAAACGTTAACAATTTTTTTATCATTAAATTAATATTAAAGTCTTTTACGAGATGAAATTGCTTTTATCTTTCATTTTTATTACAGTGCCACCTCATCAAATGCTATTATACGACAACTCTGGAAGAGATGTTTCTGGTACAGTAGGTCCTTTGGAAGAAGGTTCTGATCTGGTTTTAACTTGCGAAGTTCGTGGAGGTAAGCATTTTAAATTATTATTATTATACATTTTAAAATAGAAATCAAAATATATTTTGTAACAAAACTAATTATTGCAACGAGAGGTGTCGCTTTAAATTTGTTCACAATTTTAATCACAAATTGATTAGTTTAGTTTAAGAGAAAACCCGTCCATCAAACCGTATTTGTAATTTCTCTTTCAGTTGTTCATTAAAACTTTATTTACAACTGCCTTATTGAGTTCCTGGACATTATAAACTAAAGGCGATGTTTGACTAGTTCAACGTGTGACATTCCTAATATTTTATAGCTCTTTCCACTTGAGGTCATATTGCAACCCTCATAAAATGTGAAATGTCTTGTCCCAGGTACGGTCGTTCCGTGACTTTTATAATTACTTAATTAATTTTCGTGCCCTAGTTGACGGCAAATAAGTAAACTTCGTTATAAAGCTCAAAGCAACCTTGATGTAACTATATAACGTAATTTTACTAAATTATACATAAAACACAAAATTAAAACGTAACCTTAAAAATGTTTGTTAACTGTTTACGTGGTGAAGTTAAGTTTCAGATTCGACACTCAGATTTATGGTTATGTAGTGGTTCAAACAAATAATGGAAAAAATAAATTTTAATTTCCATACCTTGAAGTGTTATATATATGTTATTGTTATATTGTAGCTCAAAAGCAAGCAGTAAAAATTTGGAGTACACATTAAGAGGCGAGATTCGTATTCAAAGATTTTGCAAAAAAAACTATAGCTTTAATATTAATGTTTGAAAGCACATTATCGGAATAAACTATATTGAGATACATTTGTGAAGCACAAAGAAATTGGATATAGTTTGGGATGAGCATTAAGAATCATCTGCCAAGAGCGAGACAAAACTGACAGTGGCATTGACGTCGGCTTGAGTATAACAGCAAATACTTATTTGGACCAAATATAACATTGGTAAAAAATAGCGTAAACCTTCAGTTTGCTTATTAGTTCTTCAAATCTTAAGAGAAAACTGAACATTATGTTGGAATTGACGTGATAAAAAATTTGATCATAAGGAAATAGTCATTTACAGGAGTGGGAAATATTTGTCAGATACTCAAAATGGAATACGATTAAATTTAAAAGATTTGGGTGATGAAAAGTAATTGAAGCAGTCGGCTCCGATTTCAATGAACTTATTTAAAGTAATAAATAATTAAAAATGGAAAACATAGAATAAGAAAATAGAGTCAGCATTGCAGTGTAATCTTTGAACTAGAAATTAGATCTATGGATATGCATTTACACATTTTAGTTATGACTCCACTGCTTTGCTGCCTTCAGCCGATATCAATCTTTTTTAGTCAGATTGGCACACCACGAATAGAATTTTGGCTTGCGGTATTTTGGGTTCTGTATTTTGGAGAGGGAGATTGACTCCCATCTGCAGTAACTTCAAGGAAAATATTACATAGTAGGGTGCATGAAATTTTTACAATGAACACTTCAAGGTTTGGGCGATGCAAGTTTTTTAATAATAGTCATATTTCAATTATGAAAAATTTACTCGAAATTTGCAAAAGCGAATTACAAGTTATAATTGATCTCGTTTATTATTTGTTTGAACAACTCTTGATAAAACGCGAATGCTCGACTCCAAACTGACGCTACATACGAGTATTTTATATTATTAACTGTTTTTATTATGTATATACCTACTCGGATAATTAACAAAATATTAATTTATAATTTTAGCTAGACAAAGTTAGCAAATGTAATTTTATTTTACCTACCGAACTACATTAACGTTTCATTTTCTTATTTCTACTTGTAAAACAAAGTTACAAATGTGAAGACTAACGAATAATTTATAAGTGATCTCCGTGTTTCAATATTAGCAGACGCATGAAGAAACGAACTTCCTTTTATGGATTTTTTGGTTTAGGTTTGGATTATATATTTGTTTCTGAAGGATTTATACCTACTTCGTGTAAGTGACAAGCTCCTCAACAACTAAGAAAAATAGAAATAATAAAATTTAATCTATCAATTATTTAGCACTTTGCCTTAAATGCAATGAATTTAATTTAAAAAAACTTAGTTTTATTTGAAAGTAGATTAGTAATTAGTACACTATTTTTAACTGAAACATACAGGATGCAGACAAAAGACATAGTTGATATACATAAATCATAAATTATGAGTCGTAATGAAATAGTCATAAGTTAAATTGATTAAACCATAGGTAACTTTTCCTGAATTAAGAATTAATGTAATAAATTTTCACATGTTTTCCCTACATTGTATGTTTTATTGTTAAATATCCCGCACTTACATTACATAACGTTTATCTTATGATAGCATCAGTCGCACGTTTTACTGCTAGATGGTTGTAACATTTCAATAAATCTACAATTTGATTACTCTCGATAACTTATGAGATACTTTCTTCACTTGAAAATTGTATAAAAAGTAATATTTTCAATTCAGAATTTTGTAAATGTACTTTTCTTACATTATTTCTTTATATTACAGAAAGATATTTTACAGCTGTAATTAAAATGCATGCCTTACATATTTGGATTTTTTATCATGCAACTATTACCCACGTATGTACACAAAATGCACAAAACGTTTATAGGTCGCATCATTTTATCAGCGAAACTTAATTTAATAAATCGGTAGTTTAAAATTATAAAGCTCACGAATGACCGATAGCTTTATAGTATATGCTGAAAAGTAACATACAATTTTAGTTTAAAAGCTAAATTGCCAAGCAAACATGTGGTTGCGTTATATTTTCTGTGATAATTTCCCGTTTCACGTTTTCATAAATCATACGTAATGCACAAACGGAAACTTTTTTTATTTTAAATGTTTACCTTCCTACTAATTGTATAAAATTATTGTTGAAATAGGTTTTTCAATTTATTTGATGAACATTAGTTATCGTAAAAAGCAATTTTAACAAAATAATTAATACAAATTGAAAGCTTATAATTATGTCAACATTATTAGTGATTACAGTTTTATGTAATATTGAATTTTATGTAAAATATTGGTTCGTCCAAAAAAATATAATTGTAGCAATAAATTTTATATGCTTTTATAATATCGTCATGTAATATATCACTTTAAAGAATGCTTTTAGTATGTCGTCTAATTAATTTTGTAAATAATCTGTCTGACCTGGTATGTAAAGTTTGCGTGACGAGCTACATTAAATTTTTGGTTTTACTTAAAGGTTGGTAACATCCAGTAATTGCAGGAAATGTAAAATGTTATTTACTTAATATAATCTCAACAACTAATGAAATAGAATTCGTTACTTCAAGCTTTTATTGTTTATTAATTTGTTTTATCTTTCAATTTAGATAAAAATGTAATTTATTGATAACGTAATTTAAAATTTGCCACCGCCGGTTTGCATGTTGGTTTTATCGACCTTACCTTTCTAGCAGCAGCTATGTGTATGTTTCAGCTGATATGGATCAAGTTCAAGAATTTATATTTCACCCCATTTATTTTATTGAATATTTAAAATGAAATATTAATTTTCAGGTCGTCCTTTACCAACTGTTACGTGGTTTGTAAACGATAAAATAGTCGAAGGTCATCTAGAAGCGACCCGAAATCATGTAATGGTGAACCGGCTAGTAGTAAATGGCGTGAAAAGGGAACATCTTAATTCTTCATACAAATGCCAAGCAAGTAACACTAAGCTCATGATGCCAGCCGAAAAAATGGTCAGATTAGAACTTTTACGTGAGTTGAACTATTATCACAGGCCTCGTTTTCCAATTAACCCGATGTTTTTTCTAGTGCGTCCACTTAGTGTTGAGATCCTTCATAAGCCCAAGCAGATGCTAGCCAATGAAGAATACATAGTAACATGTCAAGTGGCAGGCTCTCGCCCGAGGGCCACTATATCGTGGATAAGAGATAATAGAAAGTTTCGACGAGGGAAGGTATTAAAATTTTTTCTTATAAATTAAACATTAATTATTAATTCAGATTGACATAAATACAAAAATTTTATATTCTTGGAATAAATAGCTTGTCAGATTTTAATCAAGCTCAAATATTTGCAAATCATTATCATATGTACATATTTCAGATCGTTGAAGGAGGAAATGAGACAGTGGTTTCGAGCACAGTTACGTTCGCACCAGTTCCCGAAGACGACGGCACTTTTTTAAAGTGTTTGGGTGACAATCCAAGTCTTCCGGGAGTTGGACAAGAAGATTCCTTTAAATTAAATATTGTGTGTAAGTAATAAATTATAAAATTTATACATCTCACGTAAAAACTATAATATTATACTTTGTATATTATAATTGAAACAATTTGTAATTGTTTCAACAACTTGCAACCCTAATCAAAATTATAGTTATTACAAAGCATGGAACCAGTTGTTACATCCTGCAATGTTGTCCTTATAATGAGTTGTATCTAGTTGAATAGAGGAAGTTGTTCAGGTAGGTCAAAATAGGTTACCGCGCTAATACAGTTTACTACCTCCGTTCTTGCATATGAGAATAACGGAAGTGGAAGTGCTGAATAATGTATGCCTATATTACACACAAGCTATGTAAATACAACTTTGCAGTTCTATTTCCTTCAGACAATACAAATTATTAACAAAAACCACAAAAAAGTAATTTACATGTCATATCATTGAAAAATTGCCTTTGTCAAATTTCGGCAAAAAGTTTCAATATCATAAATAACTTTTTAATACAAAAATAACACCAACCTATTTGACCCCTTATACGCTGAAATTTATCATTCACTTTGAGTAGACAGTTTGTTTCATAAGCAACATTTTGACAATTTTTCTATTATACCACGCAAAGGATTACAATTTAATATTATCTAGTTCTCTAATTGATTACTTGGCATTATCAAATAAGTCCACAATTCATCAGCGGATGAAATCTAAATTTAAACGGTGCTCAATTTTCCACTAATTCATATGAATAGCCTAAATAAAAGCAATCATTACAAAATTGATACCTACACTTAACGAAGCAGTTCTCAATCAATAGAACAACCAATTTATGGTGAACATCGACATTATAATTATTAAAGAATTGCATAAATCACCTAAAGTTAATGTTTTGTTAATTATATAACATATTATTATAAATTAACTATCTCGATAGTTACTGTTTATGTTTAACAGTTTTGGAAATACTGTTGTTAACTAATATCCGTAGCATAAACAAGAATTGAAGCGGTTAACTATTTAAAAATAAATATCAAAAATGTAGTAAATTCTATAATATATTTTTTTACATAAAAGTAAAGCTATTAACATTTTTCAAGTAAGTTAAATTAAAAAAAACTTGATTATTTTCTAATTTAGTGTAGCATTTATCCAGACTGAAACTACTGAATAAGTTTTTTTACTGTTTTTGTTAGAAATAAATTGTGCGCAAGCAATTTGACAGAATCTGATTGTGCAGGTATAAGTTGGAACTAGCTTTTTACAACTCAGCGTATCTACCAATTTACTTGAACGTTACTACAAATTTATGGAATACAATTATAATAGTAATGGGTTGTAAGCGGCCGATTAAATAATTGGTAAATGTAACGTTATAGTTAAGATTACATTTTTGCCTCTGCACGTTTCTTTTTCCGATCGATTTTATGGTGACTGTGATGTTGGGAGTTAAATTATTAAAATTATTATTTAGTTATTGCCTTTTTCCACACGAAGGTTCTTAAATCGAGCAGGATGAAACAATTTAAAATTTACGAATTAATATTTAAAATGTAGATTAATTGCATTACTATTTTGGACTTCCAAAATAGTGGCATACTAAGCTTCACAACATAAACCACAACTCTGTTAGCAGAAGTTAGCACAAGAACCAATTAAATTAATGTGTAGATGATGGTGAGTACAAATACGTTAATTTGATTGGTTCTAGCAAGTTCTTACAATACAATGCAATACAATAACGCTTATGTGAATCCTACTTGATTATTTGTACCTCTCACACAAGATTGTTGTTGTACACGAGCATGCTGTTGGGTGCTTGTTGCAATTATTTTGATTAGTAAGTGCATTCAAACCCACGTTTTAATCTCAATTATTTCTAATCTTATTTATATCATTAGTTGTTGTATTTCATAAATCTGCTTTTGTTGTTATGACGTTCTTATTGCTTTTGAATTATTTTTTTCTCAATCGTTAAATTTGATTTTATTTCTAAATTTTTCATGTTGTTATTTTATTATTAAATTTTATTTGATAGTAAATTCAAGCAGTTAGGCGGCTTTCGTTCGTTCGTCCTCGCTTAACTTGAACTTTTAAGCTCCGATTTGATTTATAGCGACTTTAATTTTTATTTGCAAGTATTTCTTTACGTCTTCAAATCTTAACTTTTATTATTTTTTATCATTAACTGTGTTTTTCTTTAATAACTACCTTACTGCCTATTACTTTTAAACACATCTGTTACAACTTTCTTTTCAATTAAACAAACTTTAACTTCAAATTCACTTAAATTTTTATTTTCTTAACTTATTAATTGCATCATATAACAAAACTTATTATTCAGTTTTATAATTTCGATTATAATTTCAACCATTTTATGCTTTTCTTACTCTCCATTACATTATATTTGAGTCTTTATGTACGTTAAAAAGAGTATTAGATATTTAAATATACTCGAGTTTTTAACAAAGCAACCTGGTTTAGTATATTTTAATGAAAGTATTCTGTGTTCCTGAAACAACTTACGCAAATCTACTGATGAAAAATTTGGCAAAACCCAATGTAATTTTTGTCCTAAGACTCTATCAGAGAACTTAGTGCATTCGTAAAATATATTTAAAGTACATACATGCTACGTATTGGATATTTTGTATGTTGCAATAATGTAATTCAAGAATTTATCTAAAATATTTTAAAAATGATGTTTAAAATAATTTTGAGAATCTCCAAAGTTAATGAGGATTAGAATCTATCAACTATCATTTTTAACATTATCATCTGCCCGCCACCGACGCGCATGAACAAATTAACAAGATTTATAATGTATTATTATCTAAGTATTTTAAAACAAAGAATGTTTATCTTAATAAATATGTTACGAATAAATTAATATTAATAGATGGTAGCTGAAATTAATGATTATAACATAAACCATCTAGTGAGGTGAAAAAATTCGCCCATAACAGGCAAACAGTGTAGGCATCGACTCTATTGGAGCGGAATTATCGCGTTAATTTCAAAATTATTTATTTTTTTATTGTTTATTTAATCTAGTACATACTTATTTAATTAAAAAATAATATTTTTCAATATTTTGAGCTTTAAGTCTATATTACGACAAATATTTATTAATAAAATTGTTTTTATTATATTGTTTCCATATATTTAGGCATATTTACAGTAGAATTTTCGTTAATCCATTCATGAATGTCAGCAATATAATTAAAAGTTAATGTAATGTTTACGTGTATACTGTGAAATTCATTTCGAACCATTACGTGGGAAAAATTTATGGCAGTTTTAGAAGCTACTAAATCTAGTTCAGAAATTAGCAACAGATGATGTTATTAAATTGAAAAATTATAATAATAAACTTGGCAGCCCCCATAAGAAGCTTTCAAAAACAGCACTTTAATACTTCAATAATAACTACACAATACATAGAAAAATAGAAAATGTAAAATATAAAGAAGAACAAACTATTCTAGTCGTTTAAGTTTAACCAATACCGATTCGAGTATTGAAATTCAATTTAAAAACCATTCGCAGCAAATAAAATCCACCGCGTGGTTAGCACCTCAATGGCAGTGTACCAAGTTGGCTCTTCGCCGGATTCGATTTCTTAAATGCTCCGATAGCTAAGTTTGTAAATAACTAAAGTATAATCTTACACTTCCGCTAGGTCCTTTCAGTTTTTACTTATTTCTTTCATTAAAATTTCCTGGCGTGGACACGAACATAATTAATATCTCTGTAGTACCTTGTATAATTTAATTTCCAAGTAACCTCTGAAGGTCAGTTTTGTGCCCCGATGCTACATAATTTAGTCAAATTTATAATTCTAAGCTCATCAACCTTTAAAGAATTTTGTTTTTTGAATTGTGTTATGTCCAACATTTTATCATATAGTTTTATGATACTTAACATATTGAAAATTCATATTATATTTCTTGCTATTATGAGTTAAGTCAAATTAAAACCATTATTGGACTTGACATCCAAAATTTAAAAATTTCCTTTCAAGTAAATTTTTCTCAAAGAATAATATGACAACCCTGTCAGTTTACAGCATAAAAATAAAAGAGCATATTTAAAGAATTTCTGAAAGCTAATTTCATAAATTAATACAGTCGCAACATAAAGGATTCTCAACACTTGTCATAATTTTATTTAAAACTTTGTCAAGTGGCATACACAAAAATTATAAATAAACTTTTACACAAAAATTTTCTTGGGAGAATTGAATATTACACAACTTATACACGTATATGGATTATATATGTATAGTATAATATTGTATTTGATCTTTTCACAATATCAATGAAAATGTAAATTCTTTATAACAAATTTTTATTCGTAGGTAATATACCTCATAATAATCAGAAATCAAAGACACATAAGTTTTATTTAGAAATATAGATAATAATAATTATATTATTATTTTTAACCTAATCAATACATTTTTGTTTTGGTATTTACTTTATTATATTATGTATTTTAAACAACAACACAGTGTCGTGGTACTCCCCTTGGTTGAATTTTAGATTGTGAAATTTTGCCAAATATATTAATTTCGGACTCCTATAAATCTAAATTCACTGTCTTTGAAAAGTAACACAAATTAAAAATAATTCTTTTGAAATTATTTTGATAATAAATTGGCAGAACTGTCGATTTGCGATACTTGAATCGAACAACCTGCAACAGCAGTTAAGTAGCAATCACCGTAACCTTGCACTTTTATCCTTCGATGTCAAATTTATCACTTGCTACTACCTCGTAAACTTTTCAATAGTAAAAATTGCATCTGTGTAGTCTATTCAAAAAATCTTAGTTATTTATCCCATTGAAAAAATTAAGACGTCGAACTTGGCTATTTTTACAACCAATAATCAAAGTTGCAACTTGACGAAAAATAAAACCACTGTTTCCCTCTCTCCAGTCTGCTAGTGTAGGCTTTACGCCATGGCCAGGTTTGATTTTCAGCCGTATATAAAGTTTACATTGTATGAAGTTAATGCATTTGCATAAATACAATTATTTATAAAAATTAAACATTACATTACCCAAATCCTGTTATTTTACCACATGAAAGCAACGATAATATTGCTAACCATTATTTGCAACTTTTAGAAATTATCGTAGGTACTTGGTTGTCATATTTGTATAGTTTGTATAATTAACAGATTGGGTTGTAAAATAAATATTGGTAAAATTGACAAAACTTTAGTTGCAAAGTTGTAATTAAGTAAACCTTAAATCTTAAATTAAAATAGAGCAAATAAAATACAGCAACTATGAGTTAATGCAAAGTACAGCTGCCTGAAGGAAACTGAGAGAAATGTGACGTACAAATTGCTTAATGAAGAAATAACACCACGCGGCAAAGAAAATGCATCAGATTTGACTTAAAAGAAAAACGCGTAGAACTTTGGAAATTAAATTAAGCGGGCCCGCTCGTAATTTCATATTTATAACATCTGCGGTACGCTGGCGGTTAGGTTGACACTTCTAAAATATTATTTCATCTTTAATATCGTTCTAGTGAATACAATGAAAACGTTGTTAATAATTAACATCTTGGTAAATACGTCTGGCTTGATTCATTAAAATTATGCAATTCTTATAATTTTGTTTTTTTTAATTTATAAAATCTCATGAAATTAGAAATACATAAATTCAAAATTTGATCAATTCAAAATGTGAACATGCACTCGTGGTTGTGACTTCTTTTTAGTTCATATTTAAAGTAAAAAATTAAAATTTTATATTCAATGGGCACTTGTTATAGTAACAAGAGCTGTTTGGAATTCATAATTTCGATTAAATTACGAATTAAATACCCATTGCAAAAATGTAAGCGTGAATCTGTACGAAATGTAATTTTACTTCGAATTTTATATATTTGTATATTTCAAAAAACAAAACTGTAAACAATTTTTTAATATTTATTTAGATGGAATAGGATAAATAAACAGTTCCAAATAAAACCCTGCTACCTTATAAGTTTTTAAGAAAAACAATAGCCATATCGTGGTTATTTAGAACTTTTGATATTGGATACGAGAAAGGAAAGTTTGTCTCAAAAGTTTAATATCTCTGAAATATACTTTATTGTAGATATATTTTAAAAAGCTTTATACAATTTGATAATAAAAACAAGTTTGTTTTGTTAGAAATTAAAGTAGGTCAGTTACATAGAGTAAATAAAGCGGAACTTGAAGTAAATGCCAACAAGTACAAAAAAATTGTAATTAAGAACAGCTGAAAAACGAAACGGTAATTAATGTGATTTTTGTTTCAGATCCACCTCAGGTGTCACTCCATCTCGGAAGTACTTTAAATCCGGATGATATTAAAGAAGGCGACGATGTCTATTTCGAATGCAACATCAAAGCAAACCCAAAAGAACACAAGATCACGTGGTTTCATGATGTAAGCAAATCCCTAACTTGGCAAGCATTTAATCCTTATTCTTGCATGTTGCACTCAGGACTTTCCTAGCTATTGTCTTTCGTTGCTTGTGATTATGTAGGATTTAAGATCTTACTAATGTTGTTATGCACATTAATTAAACGTACAACATATCACGACCATTGTTTTCCTAGCATTAGTATATAATAAGTGCTACAAGTAATGTTTATGTTATTACTCCACAATTCTAAGCACTGCCAGAAAAGTTAATTTGAAGCAATTATACTAAATTTTGGCAGTTTAAAATGTTTTTTTAAAAAGTACAAACAATTTACATAGAGATTTGTGGAATATTTGTTTTTAATTTTTAAATTACTCGATACGTATTTATAAAATATTTAAATTCAATCAAAAATTGTTCAAGATGATTATAAAAGTAAATCAAAGGAAATTATTGAACAATTTCTTGTTTTTATTTTATATATAAGTTTCTAATACAACGTTGGTTGCTTACGTTTCAATAATAAATATTTGAATTTTAATCTCATTAAAAGCTTTGAACTTTCTCTGTAAAAACAAAATACAAGTTTTGTATAAGCGAGTAATTAATTATTATTAAAGGTTGTTTATTTATTTCTGCAACCCTACTTAATTCTACTCAAAATAAATGCGTAATACCAACGATTTCTATATTCTAAAATTATTATTTTACAAAGCGACCATTTCTGCATCTTGACTGAAATTTTTGTGTGTTTCCTACAGTAAGTGGATTGGAGAAGTTAAATTAAAGATAAACAAAAAGGTTAAAGTTTACTTTTATTTTGTATTTGAAAAAGATTTAAGGTGTGTTACACAATAGTATATTATCCATCATGGGACGAAGTAGATCGTTTAGTAGCGAATGTAAACTTTATTCTAAGAGATAAAGTTACAAAGCAATTATTATCTGTTATTAAGTACATAATATATTTATTTGTAATATACGAAACTCTTTATATTTATGAACTACCGAACCCAAAATATCTAAATAGCGTCCTATTATTTTGAATTTATTTAAGAAAAGATCATATTTATTCCTCACATTTTCTATGCATTCAAATTGCCAAACGATCTAGAATTTAATTTGATTTAAATTTAAACGTAGATAATAAATTTGCAAAGTTTCTAATAGGAAAATAATCTTGAAAATGTAACAATGAAAGAGCTCGTATCATCTTTCGTATTTGTCCGTGTCAATAGTTTCTGTAAAGAGTCTGCTAAAATTGTAACTTATGTAAATATATATCTGCATTGCAGCCTGAAGAAACGAAAAGCAATTAAATATAGTTTAGTTTCAGATTCCAGCTAATGTATGATTAAATTTACAAGGTTATTAAAAAAAATTATATACTTAAACCGAACTAACTGGAAATCACTTTCCGCAATTCACCTGTTTAGCTCAGTAGGGGGTATCTTATGTGTCCGGTTTATCAAATTGTAAATGTAAATAATAAGTAACAAAAGTGCCAATTTGGAGTTAAATATTAAAGTTCTTGAATTTTCTGTTATATTATTTAAATTTTGCTTCGATTTGTGTCGGAATGATCTGAAAACCTTATAAAGTATAGTCATTTCTTGTAATGAAAGTAAATTGTACATAGATAAGAATAAAAACAACTTCATGGCGGAAATATATTATAATTGCTAAATAGGAAAAGTCACATCTGAATGCCCATGATTTACTTTAAAATTGAAAATTGATCTTATGATAATATTTTCAAAATTAATTCAGAATATATCTTACGTTAAAATTGCAATTTCTATACTACATTTGTAAAATATTATAAAATAAACTAAAGCTCTTACATTATAATATGAATTAATGTTAGCTAGTAGCCCCGGCGGTTGCTTTTTCGAAGCATATTGTTCCTACTGTAAATTTCTATTTTCACATTCAAAGTATACAAACTCTAAGTTGCATATTTTTCTAAATTTCTCCATTATAATCTAGTAATGCAGTATATTTATAATTAACATCTGAAAACAAGTTTTTCTCCTTTTACTAACCCACAGGTTATTAGAAAGTTCAAATACTTAACCAAATAGTGTTTCCACTTTTTAAAATATAACTATATTCCCCGCCTTATAATTGCTAAATGAGCAAGCAAAACAGTGAGCAAAAATCATTATTTAAGAAATATGTAACTGTCCAAAAGGCGGGGGGGTTAGTTTTTAATTACTATCTTATATATTATGTAGTATGTGGCAGATTCAAGTTTATATACATAGACGATTAAAATAATTTGACAGCATAAACAATATTTACGAATAACTCAGCATTTCGAGTACCCGGTTCGACTCTGGGCAAAGTAAGAACTTTATTTCTGACCATGTCTCCTTGAAGGGTAATGGTAAATTAACGCCGCGGTTTAATTTGCCTAGTAATTCTTCTCTAAATGAAGTCATTACATTTCTGTAGTTCAGAGTTCTTTAAGCAGTAGGTCTCTTATAGAAAGTAGATATTAAACGTCAATGCACATAGAAGACTAATAAGAAATAATACTTTCATTTCTTATAACAATAATATTCAAGTTTAGCCTAAAAAACTAATATTTAATGTCAAGTAAATATTAAATATTAAAATTATTCAACGTTTCAAACAAGGACATTTTGACCCAAAACCCACATAAGCGAAGTTTACTCATAACTAAAAATTTGTATTTATTTAAATTGGAGTGCTTTATTCGTTCAATTTTGTTAACAATTTCTTAAGACGCAATAATAAATTTTGTGCGTTGTCCAGTGCTATGCGATGTAGTACATATTTTATACTTTTTGTCATTTATTTCCAAGATGTTGTAAAAATTTAAATAATCGCCAGTATTCAATTTTGAAACATGTTATTATGTAAACACAATGAAAAAATGGATTTATTCATTTGAATATGGCCTACAATGAAAACTCAAATTTTTTAAATTATTTATATTTTTGTATTTCCCGGGAAATCAATGAGTTAAACTCGAATTACTCGATATAATATACATATAATATGTATGTATGTACTATATTGAACACTTCTCTTATTCAGTGATGGTAACTTCTGTTGCGTTATAATACAAATTGACGGATTAGTAAATAAGTTAACGAGCATAACATTATACCAATTTAACTCAAAACATTAATAGTATTCGAAATGTAAAATTTATAAAAAATCAACCAGAACCTCGTTACAGTCTATCTTTGAGGATTAATCTGAGAATAGGAAGGACATTATATGAATATAATAACCGCATTTTAGTATGAAATTTAAAATTTGTGCCTCCAAAGAGAGGAATTAATATAATGAAGCAAAATTACGTGTTAAAATCATTACGAAGCAACCACACGTAAATTATGTGGTTCTCAAATAATTAAAAATTCAAGCGGTTGTAATTATAGTAGTGCAGAACAAAATTAACCTGTGTACCCGTTTAGCTTTGAGCAATATAATGTTATTGAGTAAACCAGTAAACAGCATCATCAGTAGTTTGAAATTTTGTGTTTAATAATTAATTATTTATGTCAGAACAGCATTTTCCTCGCGGTGCGCTGTTCATGTAAGAAAAGTTGCTTAAATACGGACATTATATTATCCAACTCCGCGTTCAATAAGCGAAGGTTATTCTCTATTATACTGAACCAAAATTTAAACACTATTAAATTATATTTATTAAACATCAATTAAAACAGCATTTTCATCAAATTAAAACTATAAACATATTTTAGGGAATTATTATTTTTCTATTTCTTTTATTAGAATAACAAAATAAGTATTTTGCTTAATTTGCCAAGGTATTACAATTAATTATGCAAGTTACAATATTGTGCAAGTAAGTTACAATTTTGCTTGGTAATAAAGATAAAAAGTTAACATTTAACTTGACGTTTCACTTAATTTGCCATAAGAGTAAATAGACTTCAGTGAATAGTAGTAGTGCAATTCATTATTACCATCATCTAAATATTTTCGTACGATTAACCAACTTAACTGCTGATAATATTTCAAATAATGTTTAAATTTGATTTTTATTTAAATCTCAAGCTATCACACGTCATAATCGATCCGGATAAAATTACTTAAAAAGCAATTTATCAAGTAACTTTTTAGTACCTACATATTTATTGCATAATTACAAATTTTATCAAAGAACCTGAACTAAACGCTAAAGTATTTTAATTTTAACGGTAATTCTTATGTATCATGGTTGCTATTTACTGCAATTATTATTTTGTTTGCTAGGATGGGCAGAACTTTTATTGAAAATAGACCTTCTAACACTTTTTTACATTTTGTGGCAAATTCAAAAGGAGTAATAAAAGTGAGAAATTTTTAAAAACAATTGGAGGTAACAATTAAATGACAAACTGAAACACGGTTTGATAATGCAATGTAGCACTATTTCATCTTCAATGCAAATGTTTAAAAATTCTCAAACATTTCTATAGGTATTGATTAATATTTTCTTTATTACTTCTGCTCTCCCGTTCCCAAAGGCACAGCACATCTTCATATTTTTAATTTTGATTTTTAATTGCATAATTAACTACACTATTATAACCAAGAATTGGCTCAAAACTCCAGAACATATTGCAACATTTGATTATAAACATATGCACCGTGCATACGATAAAGTGATAATAAAAACGGTTTTCCAATCTAAAAATGTTACAACATTTAACAAAACGTACACCATCAAATCTTGTTCTGAAACTAAACATTTAAATTTAAAATATCGTAACCCAATTATCAAATCAAATTTTACAACTTTTTATTAAGCCCGGAATAAACTGATATAGCAAAATGATATCTATTCGCTTTGAAAACATTTTACGTTTTTCTATAAAACTTACAGACATTTAACATTTTTATTTTGAGAGTTAGAGTTAAAAAATATACAAGGAATTATTAACTTTTTTATTTTAATTTGCAACAAATTGTAAAATTTAGAAATTGTGACAAGTTCTAATGAATGTATCAGTTTATTCATATAAACTTGAACTTTTATTGTTGTTATGAACAACGTATAAGAAAGATTATTCAAATCGTGATCTATATCTGATCACCTGTCAATATACCCTGTTAAACTTATTACAGCAGGGTTTGAAATATTTTTTATCAAAATAAAGTAATACACTCTGCAGTATAAAAAGAATGCCAAATATTCAAAATCAAATACCATGTAAACGAGTCAAATGCGGTGCGGAATTTTACTTTCCTTTTTGATTCCGTAAACAACGGAAGAGCTTCCGCAGCAGGTTAATGGTTCAATTGCAAATCAGCATGATTTGGTAGCACAACATTTATTTATAAGACTACTACATCTCAACTTTGTAATCAAGTTTTGGAATTTGTTGGAATCCAGCTGTAATTAATATTATAAACATAATTACAAAAATGCGAAATTCTATTATTTGAAGCATATTATAACTCTACGAATAAAACTCGTAAACACACTACTTTGTACAGAATATATTTCCGGTTGTTTTCTCGCATATATTATCGCCATGTTTACCGTACTACTCAAGTTTGCATTATTAACAATAAAGAAAAGTTTTTTCTTTTCGTTTTTGGTAAAATGCACATTAAAACAGATACACTTGGATCCTTCCTCAGGACAATTCCCTTGTGAATTCGCAACTGTTTCTTGATTTTCATCTGCATTAAAATTACCTAATTTCCTCTTTCAAGATTTTATTACGTTCGTTATTACGTATTGTACAATGTTGCTAGGGTGCCGAAGTTAAAAAGTTTCAAACTGAAATATTTTATAAATTCCAGAATGTGGTTGTCGATATGATTATCCAATAATTGGTTTTTCCCATCGCGAAATTATTTAAAAACAATAAACTTGATTATTTCAGACTAACAAAAATAAATTTTAAAAATTGAAATAAATGGTATAGGAAATAATTAATAAATTGTTTTGAAACTTTTAAGAATAATAAAAATTATTTTTGTTATTGTGTAGGTTTAGGCATCATTATTATGTTACGATTCAACATTGATACATTTTTTATACAAGTTTTAAAAAACTGAACATTGCCTCATTAAAAAAAACATTACTTCATACAAAAATAATTAAATTTTGTTAAAATGAAGTAATTTAAATATTTCTGAATTATTTTTAAAACCGTAATACGAAAATGTTACTTTTGCGTGATTTCCTCGGGCTTGAAAGTTGTGAAAAATCTCGGTAAGTAGCATGTAGAACAAAAGTGCTATCTATTTAACATTACCTGGTCGATATTGATTCTCTAGGGTGTTTTTATTCTGATATGCGGATACTACTAAGAAAATATCTACTACAAACAAATCTAAAAGTACTTTGGTTTTGCAACAAAACGTTATTGTTTGAAGAATTTTAAGTTATCTTTTATTCGTCACAAGTTCACCTTAACAATATTGCATTATGACAAGTTTGTTGGATCGATAGAGAATTGTGTACAATTTGAATAACTAGCGAGTGAGCGTTGAAGCTATTAATTTTTTTATTTTCTTGTATAAAAATTGCAGTAGGAATAATTCTTATTTTATGAATCATAAAGATTATTTAATTATAGGCACCAAGGTTTATCCTCGGGGTAAAATAAACCCTATCAAATGTGTATCTAGAAGGATACGCTTAAATACGAGTTATGGTATTTGAAAACCTGAAAAAACCAGACTAGTACGATTTCTAAAATATGTCTCCCCGGAGATGCTTTTCCAGTTTCTAACCTCTAGGGCAAATTACCTCTGTCCAAGCATTAAATCTGTTTATCTATCTTTTCTTGAGTTACATTCGCCCTAAAAATCGTTAAAGCTTTTCTCGTTATGTGTAAACCACATTTACATTTAATTTTTTTTAAAGGAAAACATTTTATAAGTTTATAAAAGTTTTAATGTGGGAAAACATAAAACTGTGACGTAGATGAAAGATTAAATAATTAAACTTTGGTCAACTGTCGTAACTCTTAGGCGATAAAAATGGTTTTTCTAACTTTCTTACATATGAAGTCTGACAGGCTAATCACTCTTAACTAACTCATTTTCTACTTCTTTTTCCAATTTTAGGTCTCTGGGTTAATAAAATTTTCCCATTTCATTTAAATAAATTTTTCTTTTTAATCTTTCAACTATTTTTCCTTAATTTCGCTTTATTATTGCTCAACAAAAGGAGAAAATTTTAATACTTAAAAGCAAGCTAAATTTGCGTTTCATTTGATTTTTATCTCAACAAACAAGATCAACATGAATTGCAAAATAGGGTGAATAAATACTTGGGACAATATTAACCTTTTACAATTTAAATGCGGAAAATATTTCTATGTGCATAGCATAAAAATGTTCGTTTTCGATTCTTTAATATCAAATGGATTATAAGATTCTGAGAGAGATTAAAGTAATATGATGAGAATTATTCCATCATAAGCAAAGACTTCAAATTATTAAGTCTTGTCAAACTATCTAAACTTAGTTTTACTCTCTAATACTTTTAAACCTACATGAAAACCTTTTTAGGAAAATATTTTAAAACACATTTTATAACTTTTTCAAATATGATTTTTCTTAGGCTAAATAGACTTTATTTAAACTGGTAAAACTTAATTTAATGGAAACTAACAAGATTTTCTTTTAAATTTCATTTGCTAAAGAAAATTCGTAAATTGAAACAAAATATTAAATTACCTCAATTATCACTAAATTAAAAACTTTTGCAAATATTTGGCAAACTAAAGTTTTCTTACAAACAAGAAGTTATTTATAATTCCGGAAAGTAAACTTAAACTCTAAGCATCAGTCAATATTTCGATTAATGTTTTGAAGATGTATGCGCATTTTCTTGTAGAAGTTTTCGTGAAAATATTTGCCGCAGTACATTTACAGAAACTAATTGCACGTTCTGTGGTCTTCTAAATGAAAATCCTGCACATAAATAATGTTGTGAAAGAAGTTAGTCGATTTTCCTCACTGTTTTAACAAGCTTATGTGCTTATATGACACGTTAAGGTAATTAAATGTTATTTATCTAAATTTATTAACCTTATAATTAAACACGTAAATTATAGATATTATAAACATTTGATTAAGTGCATCAACAACATAGTCACGTCATACAATACTTTTCTTAACAAGGTTTGTTGAATTAACACACCCAGAAAAATAATTCGCTCTCGTTGCCAAATATTATTATAGTAACCACTAAAACCAAAAATAAATAATGTAATGTTAATGTAAAAGGGGCTATTTTGTTTATTGTTTGTAATAAAAATTTTTAAATCAATATTATTTGTAAATGGTAAATCTGAAACTAAACAACTGATCCTAAATAATGTTTTCTACTTACCCATACACTTTTGCATAGATTCCTAGCTCTAGGATAACTTCTAGGTAATTTCCAATAATTTGTAATTTATTTTCAATAATAATATAAGTAGGGCTAATTTTTGCATCGACAAGTACCATTGTAAATACAAAGGCATCGCTGCACAGCAATTCGCAAAAACAATTTCTGCTGAAAAAAATTAGTTATTTTTTTAAGTAAAAATTGTTTGAGTGCAAATGTTTAAATACAACGATTTCTTGACGAACTAGAAGTGGAGCGTAAAGCATACACCACTCGTTTAGAAAACAGGAAGCTGTGGTTTAAACCCAATCACGTCGGATTCACTACTGTGATCTGAAGTCTAAGGTCTATCTGTAGTCCATAAGAAACGCTCTGGGATACGACTGTTTTCAATATATTCCTTAGTAAGTCATTTTGGCTTTATCTGCAGATATTGTCATAACTAATCGATTTATGTATGCAGGTGCTATCACCTGCGACGTCTGTTGATCCAGTAGTGACATGCACGATCGCATATCCGAACATCTACACCGTAATAATGGTCGATAAAACAATTCCATCTCAAATAAAAGTTTTTTAAATAAATCGATATAGCAAATTTATTACGCTTTAGATGATACCTAAGAGTTCTAACGCTTGAATTGATCCGATAAGATGTAGTATACAATTTTATATTTAGAAATCAAATTAAAAGTAGCAAGTTTTGATGTAAAAAGCTGTAATATCATTGTTTCATCGATTGTATTTAATGTTTATAATTATTTCGGACTTATTTAATCCAATTATAAAATTGTAATATTTTATAATAATAAGGTATGTAATAATACCACCTGGATTTCATTAAAATCCTAAATGTAGACCATAGAGTGTTACTGTGGAAATATAATAAGTATACATATTATAATACGTGTATGTACATGTACTACATAATGTATTAATATTTATGCGGATTGAACAGTTTTGTTTGTTCGAAATATTAATTGGTTTAAATTTATTATTAGATTTAGTTTGTTGTATATAATTTGTTTAAGGTAAATGGGATACCTCAAAACTGCACACAGTATAGTGCAAATTTAGTGCGAATTACGGTTATCTTTACATAATGTTTTTATTATTTTGTTGATGATTTTAAGTCTTTATAATTTCATTTCTACTTGAAATTGTTAGTTACCTTACAGAGGATTAAAAATATTCTGAGCATTTTTTATCCCACCGTGACTAAGTTAATAGTTTTGGGGTAGTAAGGAAAATAGTATGTAATCGCATATAACAAAAATGTTTTCTTTACCCACTGATATTACTATATAATATAACAAAAACTTAATGTAAAAATCAAGTGAGAATAAAGAAACTTGAGGACTATCGTTTATTTTATGGTCACTTTTAAAGTGCTTGTACAAAAAGTAGTATGTGTACCATGAACTGTTGCAGTCTTTTCGCTTTTACATGTTGACTAAATTAGCAAATATTAGGTTACTTTGTGTTTATTTTTATTATTTTTTACAGCAAGCATTTTGGTATCCTAAACACGGCGCTTGCTATTATAGCAAATTTATTTTTCTGAATGCGACAAAACCATCTAGCGTATTAGTCAATTTTAGAATATTTCAAAAATTCTTTATTTAACTATCTGAAAACTGATTAACCAAAGAGACTAAAGTGTAATAGTAATATGAAATTACTTTCATTGATTATTTATGTGTAACAATAAACAGATTCAATTTAACCTATAGCAAGCTAAAGTGATAAAATGTTTCTGGCTTTATGACTATCTTAATGTTTTGGATTATAGTCAATCGTTTGGTATAAAAAGTGTATATAAAGCAAGCTAATAAAAAAATTTGGAGAGGAAACGAAAAAGGCTGTCTAAAGCAAATGACGTACAATACATTACACTCCAGTGTTTCATGTTTGGGTTAGTAACGTATCTCATAAAATACTACATGTGTCACCTTGCGTGCAAACCGACGTAACTGAGTCATAAACACGCACCGTTGGACACTCTTGTAAATTGATTGTACTTTCTGTTTATCACATTTTTAAAGACATATCACGAAATGCCATTTACTGGTAACAACTAATTCGGAATGTAATAAATTAATGATACTTTTCATGCATCAACTTTGTAAGTCACCGAATTAAGCTGGCTTACTTTTAAGCCAGACCCAACTAAATAGATTTAATCAAAACCTAAAATATTTGCGTTTTCTAATGTTAGTTTATTACATTTGCGTGCCAGTTAATTAAAATTTATGCATTAATTTTATTACAAATATTTGCATGATTTTTTTATTTAATCTCCGGCATGTGGTTTACGATTTTTCCAAAAATTACACACCCAGGTGACTCATTATAACTAAATTGTTTGATTATAGGGTAACTTGGTGAGTCAGAATATGTCGTATGGAGTAATTATAAGCACCAACAGTCTGGTACTTCAAAGGGTGACTAGATGGCAAAGTGGCGCTTACACCTGCTTGGCATCAAACAACAGGGGAGAAACTATGAGCAAACCTGTAATGCTGCGTGTACGATGTGAGTAATATTAAGGTTCGCGCCATTTCCAATATGACTACAAATAGATGAGAGAAACTTGGTAAATTTATTATAATTGATTAAATACCGCAATGCTTAATATGCTTTGGAACCAACGTATGAACTATTAATATTAATATACGTGAATGCCCAGCTTTCAAATTACATTATTTTACGTGGCACAACCTAGAACTAGAGTATCTCTTTTGAATCCAAAAAACAGGGGCGTACCGAAGGATCAAATCAATCCCGCACGTTTTTTATTAGTACCCAATAAAAAAACAATGTAAATCCCTAAACCATATTCAAATTGGTTTATTAGACCTACATACGTACATATTATAGTGAGATTTGACCTTTGCTATGACTTTCGGTGGTGTGATATATAAATTTATCAAGCAATCTACCCCTTTTAAAATTCGGTATTATTATTATCCTATAAAATTTATTTTCTTATTTTTGTATTCTCTGATGGTTCCCAAAGGCAATTTTAAGTTAATGAATTATCTTGCTTATTTGCTGCGTATCGGTAACTTTACCGTCGCCTTTTAATTTAGTGTTTACTGTTGCAAGGGTATTCGCTGATCTACTCACCACACTTAATAGATTTAGTTAAGATAATCGAAAAAGAGGTTTATTGCTAACTGCGGATTTTCCGTAATTAAAGAATGTATTATAAATTGCACGTTATAAACTTTCCTTCTGTAAAAAAACCAAATTAGGCTAAGCACTAAAACGTACAGACTTGTAGAACGACATCGCAGAAAGAAAGAACAATTTCAGTAAAATTAAACTTTCCTAAATTTATCCAAGTTGAAAACGTGTGATCGGAAAAGGACTCTTCTCGCTCGTAACGACAAAACAAAACTTCTGCGTTTTGGGTTAGGTAAAATACGGTCGATCGTAACAACTTTCGTGTACCACCATCAGTTGATTTCGTTAGACGTGATCGCATTTGAAATCTCTAGGGCTCAGTTTATGAACCTAAGTCGGCGTAAAGACTGCATCACAACAATGCTGTCTAAACGATTTTAGAAAGACTTTTCTCCTAATTTTCAAGTCTCTTTGATTACGCGCTTGTATTTAACTTTAGCTAAAGGAAGTCTGGCTTTTTATCGACATCTTTATTTAAAAATTAACTAGCATCTATTATCAAATTGGAGAAGTATCGTGGAATGTATATTCAAGTTTTCAAATATATTAAGATTACATTTTTTTATAAAGCAAACTTTTGCAATAAACTGAATGTTTTTATATAAAGAATAAACAAAGAGGAACTTGTTTAGAAGAATTGAACGGAAATTTTTGTATTATTTCAAATCAAAAAAAGCGCATATATGAAGAAAGCGCTATTTGCATACAAAATAATATTAAAAGAAGAGCTTCCAAATGTATTCTTTTAAGCGTCTCAATATTGTATCTAAAGGACAAAGAAAATGCCTCATTGTATTGTTGATGTGTACTACACGGAACCGTTCTCTACGTTTTCTTTTATAAAACATATTAGATATCTGAATGGTACATGCAAATTGAATTTTGGATGTTTAGTCGAATACAAAAGGTACAAGATTTTTAATTTGATAACAAAATGTTCTTGCAAAATTTTAATCTGTTGATGCTTTTCTTCGGAGCGTGATTAAGTTGTTAAATTTACTCCAAATTTGTACTGCTTATCGCGACTGATGAACCACGTAAATTCGTCGTGGAAACTAGACGAGCGAAATATTTTCAGAATATTATGAAATAGCTCTGCAGTGTCTGCAAGTTTATAATTTTAATATTGGATTATAAACAATGCTATGTTCTCGTAACATATCAGTGTTTAGTGGCGTGCGTTCGCAGCAACCATCAAAACCACATGTAAAGTAAGTTTGTGTGGTATAACATGACGGAAACGGAACAAAAACGTTCTGTGCAAAGTACAATTACGTTCAAAATTTGTAGACGAGTACAATACTCACATTAGGCACGTAGTTTGCACTAAAATATGAATAATCAACCAAAGCGCCGAGAAAAGGTTATACGAACAATCGCTTGCCGAACAATAGACCGCGATTCGCGATTACGGATTATCGTAATTCATTCAGGAAATTGTTACCGCCATCTTATTTGCATCTCTAACGAGTGATAAAGATGGAAGAATATTAGAGTTATGTTCTGGAAAGATTCTGTGCCTTCTACAGCGGGGCGGGCACCTGCTCTTATCGACAATGATGTACGATCCAATAAAATAGTGATGTACGACTTGCTAATATAAAGACTTGGTTCTGCTACCTGCCTAACGTTATTTGAATCATTTTCTCTAAAACAGCGTTTCCCATCTTCTGTAGGATAACATTAGAAATTATGGTGGCGTAAACGACCCCTTAACTATTCTTTTTAGCTTCGACTACAAAGTTATAAAAATATTTATTTTATCTAAAAGTTTTAATTTAAAGTTTTAAACGTAGTTTCCTCTAAAAATAATATCACAAAAAAAGTTAAGATCTCTATTCCATAAATATTTGAATATAAATCCGTTTACATGAAAAGTTCAAAGTTATTTGCTAACACGTTAGGTTGCCTAAGATGAAGCAATCTGCAATCAATTTAGAGTTACACAATCTCTCAAAAACATCCTAAAACGTTATAGCGATCAGTTTAGTCTATATCTATCAGTTCCGGGAGTTTTTCGATTGCTCTTGAATTGCAACTCTGAGATTCATGCGCTGTATAAGTCAAACACACCCAAACGGCCGGATATAGAATTAATTACGAACAATGGCATTATATTACACCTGACACAGTAAATTCTAATAAGTAGTAACTTTTCCATAAAATAGATTTAACAATAAAAAACCAAATTATCTTTCAAGCTTTAAGTGTCTTCTTTCTTTGCTCCGAACGATAAATAATTTCATATAAATAAGATTCCTAAAATACCAAACGCTATTTAGGAATAATGAATTGAAAAACGTACATTTCGGTATAGGTATAAAATGTTTTGTAATAAAAACTCGAGCATACAGTTTACATATTAAAAAAAGTAAAATCAAATTAAGCAAAAATAAAAGCTTTCAATATAGCAAATGAAAAAAAATATATCAAAATATTTTATTAAAAATTTAAAAGCACTGCGTATATTTACTCAGCGGTATTCATCAGAATTATTATTTATGTACTAATTAATTTAGTTAATGTTATCGAAATTAAACTAAAGGAAATATTCAACTTTACTTGTCGATTGGCAAATAATTTTTTAATTTCGCAAAATTTAAGTAGGATAAATTTTGCATTTCTAGTTAAACTTTTAGTCACTAAAGTGATCCATAAATTTTTCACATTAAAGTGTAATTTAATTATCATTTTCTTTTTTACTTTTATTCTCCTTTTATATTATCATTTTGTATAGCTACCGATAATATATTTCTATAAGTGGGTTCCCCTTATCTTGATCAAATTAATGCACTGGTCGTAAAGTGTCTTTGTTATCACGATGACTGCATTAGCAGCGAATAAATTTAAAAGTAGAATTAAGTTTGCATTGGTAAATATGAAATATTACTAGCAGTGCCCAATCTCATTATAAGTTTTTGAATCCGCGGTTTAAAAATATATTTTCTTACGATTCACCTAAAGAAGTTTTACTTACCGGAAGTAATTTTTATCCAAATGTATCTGCAGGGAGTTGAGAAGTGAAAGTCATCAAGAAAAATATTAGGAAAATATGGGGAATGAAGCATGACGGATCGTTTTGGTTACGGAATTGAACAAAATTACAGATATTGATTTCTTGCAAGCAATTTTTCATTATGATAGAAAAACACCGCTATTGCATCATAATCCGGATTCTCTAATCACAAACTTGAAATAACCGATCAAATAAAAATATCAATTCATTCAATTTTTATTTATCTAATAGATAATATATTTCCTTTCCCTAAGGGCAAAATAGCAGCTACATTTCAAAATCAATTCATTCTAAATTATTCTTACAAATATTCAACTTTCGTATTAGAAAACTTAAATTTTCGCGAATCGCAAGTGCGATTATCTCGATTTATTTATAACATAAAATTGCATCCTGGTCGTGGTATTAACACACCCCGGGATTAGAATTTTATGTGAAGCGAAAAAATATTTTTTTTTAAATTCAAATAATAATCAAGACATATAAGTTTTGTTACATGCACACGCTTACATTATCGATTGATCATTAAAATTTATTACTTATAAGTGACATAATTAAATATACTATCTAACTTTTTTACTGAAATTTTTAATATTAATGATTTTAATCTTCCCAGTATAAAACAATTTCTTGGTATATTACTTGAATTAAATTTGTTCACAGTTGAGTAATTTAGTTTACAAATCAGCTTTAACAAGATTGCTTTGTTCAATTGAATCAACTTCAATTTATCCTTATTATTCTTGGGCCACTATTTGCCAAATGAAACATTTACCTTCTGACATACCTAGTAGCTAATTAATTTTTGATTTTACTGTCGAGCATTTGTATTATCCAGTTACATAGTTTATAGGTTTGGAAAGCTACATCTTCATTCCGAAAGTCAAAATTTGGAACTGTAGACATACCGTCTACAACGGCAAACAATTATAATAATCTTTAGTCGTGCACTGATTTGTCTATTTGACTGACTTGAGTACTTCAAAAGCTTTCGCATAAAATTTTATGGAAACATTAACTTTTCATATTTTACTTCTTTTATGATATAAAGTTTATCGTTTTTTTAAAAAATGGTATGAAGCGATGTGTATTCATGCATGATTCTATTGAAAAAATTTATATGTGTATAGAAAAACCCAAAATTGTAGGTAGCTTTTCAAGTTCTTCACATGTATTTTGCCATATTTCGCAATAGTTATTTTGTTGACACGCCTCGTTTCGCACATGTAATCAATAACAAGGCCGTGTAGAGCAATATTTTAGTGATGTTGACTTTCGCTTAAACTTGCTGCTGTCATGTTGACACGTTCATTAATTAGTCAGCCCTGTAGAGAAAAGACGTGTGCATTTAGCAGGTACAGAACGAAACAGGGCTTAAACAAAAAATTTTTTTACGGTAATAACTTAAAATTGCAATTTTAATAAAAATTGCAACAAATAATAAAACTAAATGTTGTTTTAGCATTGATAAACGTACAATGTTGTCGCACAGAAGTCAGCTTTTTCTGGTAATCCTTATTTGACGTGAGACTGTCCAAACTCTGTAAATCCGAATGTGCGTAAACGAAGCTCACCCGTATGTGAATTCTAAAAGCTGCAACCGTCATCTTTAAACTACACTAAGCTCCAGTGGCGTGGAGAAATTAATTTTTATTTCAGTTTCATATTTGTGTTGAAAAGAATCGAATTTCGTTCTAAAATAAAATTGCCCATCGTTCTTGATATTGAAGCTTTAATTAATCGTTTTAAAATGAAAGGAGAAAATATAAAAGTTAATAATAAGAAATGACAAAATGAATGTGAAATTTTAATATGAGAAAATAAATTATAAATTAGTTTCATTTTGGTGTAGTTTGTCATTTGAAATAGTTTAACACGAAAGCAGCGACACTGGTATGCGAGGTCCCGAGAGTTCACATGTCAATCCTGGCGAGTCCCGACCGCACAGGGATTACAACTTGTGCCCGCTAAGCCAGCGTACAGGTTGGGCTCATCTATACAGATTGCTTATTCTGGACGCGTTCCTTCTACCCAATATATTCTACTCTACGTCACCCGGTTGATCACTGTCGTTACTTTGAATACAATAATCTTTACGACAGACACTATTTGAATTTTATTAAAATAACGTATAAACATATTAAAATATTTTTCAGTTGCTCCAGTTTGCCGCGATTCTGATGTTTTGGTAATCGGGGCTTCATTAGATGAAGTGATACGTGTCAGATGTCATGTGGCTGCAGATCCTAGCGACGTAACCTTCGTATGGCAATTTAATAACAGCGGAGAAAGCTTCGATGTGTCACCTGCACGCTTTACAACCACTAGTGGTAACATCAGCGAGCTCAAATATACTCCAGCATCGCAAAGAGATTACGGAACCCTTACCTGTTGGGGTCAAAATCCTATTGGTCGACAATCCGACCCATGTGTTTTTCAAATTGTTCCTGCAGGTAATTATTTAAAATTAAATTTGCCAAAATTTAACGATAATGTAATTTTAATTTCATAGCGAAACCAAATCCTTTGAGCAATTGTACACTCCGAACTGCGACTAATCACAGTGCTGACGCTTTAGAAGTTGAATGTCGTGCTGGATATGACGGCGGTCTTCCCCAGAGGTTTACTTTAGAAGCTTACGACTCTTACACCATGCGTTTACGCTTTAATCTTACCAGTTCTTATATCGAAGTTCCCTTTTTCCGGTTTGAATTAGCAGATTTGTTAACTTCAAACGGAGAAGGAATTCCGCCCTCCTTACGTGTTGTTGTCTATGCTGAGAATGCAAAAGGTCGCAGCGAGAAAGTAGTACTGGAGGATATAACGCTTAACGACGCAGAGAAAAGAACAGGTTCGTTACTAAAACTTTTCAGTTTTTGTTTAACTTATTGCTGCTAGCACAACTTTGAGTACAATTGATGACACATTTTGCTTCAGTTCGCGTATAAAAATTTAATGCAAATAAAATCCTTTTTATTTTTATGTTATTCGAGTTGTAAAAAAGACAAACTTAAAACTTTTCACTTTTAATTCAATAATTAATCAGCCTTTCTGCTTTTAAAATTGTAATATTTCATGAAATTCTCCGAATATTAAATCGGATAATAGGCATAGCATGATTTAAACTTAAATAATTTATTATTCGAAATATTTGAGTTACGAATTTATCTGTCGAACCCCCATAATACGTTTTAATATTTAATAATTAATTAAATTAAATTAATTATAATAACAGTAAGAAGTTGTCGATTTTGTTATAAAAAAGATACAATTCAATAATCCCAGCTTGTCGGCTACAAATGTTTTTCAATTTTGGAAACAAAGCTTTCGGTTTTAGCATGACCAATTTTTATGAATTTACAAAGTAACATACCTACATAAAATTTTCAACATTCATAACATACAACTAAGGATTATTTCTAAATGCTATACGTTAATTTGACACATAACGTGTTTCAAAAACGTATTAACGGATTGAAAAATATAAAATCACTGACAAATAAAATAAAATGCCGAAACAAATTTATTGTGGTAATGTAACCGCTTATTTTGTATTGATTTATTACACCAGAATTACTTTGTAGCAGCGCTTTTCAATGATTAAATACATCCCATTATTTAAGCTACTTTATAACAAATTGATTCAAAACTGCTTTAAGTGAATTGTTACTTTTGCAGTTAATTGCATAGTTTGCATGAACAACGTTCTTTTTAAAAAATATTACGGCACTCGAAATTTCAAACTAAATTAGGACTTCTGTAGTTGTTTCGTAGCGGTTTCGTAGATTTTCTCTTGACCTACCACCACAGGAAATCGTGCAACATATAATAGGGTGAACATGAAATATAGTTTCAATAATTTTAATTGAGCTTCCTATCCGTAGATTTTCCTTTTTATAGAAATTCTTGCTGTTCTGTTTTTAAATAAAGGCGTAATATAATAAAATTATTTATTTTACATTTTAGAAAGAATTTAATTAATTTAAAGAATCTTTTTAATTTTACAAAAAGTCCTACGAATCGACATAAATGTAAACACAACTTTTTAAATTGTTTGCTTTTTATGTTTATACGTACGGCATATTCCAGCAGCAGCACTGGGCAATGGTTTAGCTACGTTGGAAGCTAAGTAGTTACTGTACTGAAAATTTTTCATAAGTAACTTCAAATTTAAAAATTGTACTCGAACTGCTACGGTTAAAGTGTTTACTTACTTGCTTGGTATAATATAAACTAAATAGCTGGATAGTAGGTAGTAACTTGATTAATTTAGTAAAAAATAATATTCGTAATAAATTTTCTGTGAATTTCGTTAGAATAATTACTGTAATTCAGGTAAGTAAGTTGGTAAAATTTTAGCCAAGTGTTACGGCTAAAGTACTTACTTGGATAGTTCATACATTAGCTAGTTAGTTAACTTTCCAGTTATTTAAAAGTTGATTAATTTATTTGCCTACATTACATTATATAACAGCCAATATTTTTTTGCTAATTGCTAACTATTCAATTGCAACTGGCTAATATAAGAATTGGTGATCTGGTAATATAAGTACGCGCAATTACATACTTTGCGTAATTGCAATTTAACTAGGATTTATATTATTTCTAATTTTATTGTTTTGCTGCTGCCTGATTAGTTATCTAATAGATAGATTATTTAATAGATATTCCTAGGTGAAGTAATCGGGCATAATTAATACCAAGTTCCCTGTGCAACTTCTTAATAACTGATTGACAGTACTTAATTTACAGTTTTAGTATTCAAATTATAAAAATTCCATTCGAGAACCTAATTAGCGTGTAACCTTAAATTTACGTTATTGTATTTCGAATGGAATGCTTACAATGCATAGCTAACTACCGATAATAGTTACATTTTGTGGTTTACACATACTTCGCTTTTTAACTTGACGTTACAATAATACATTGTTATAATACTATATTAAATTTTCAATTTTTAATCTCAATGAAACGTTTTAATTATTAAAGTTGTCTACTTTTTTCTTATTGTTATTTTCTTCAGTTAACTTGCAACAAGTTCTTAAGATTAACTAATCTATAAAAAATTGATATCTAAACTTTTTTATTATTTCTGGTGATAATTAAAGCACCTCAACATCATTAATTTATTAATTTTATTATTATCTTAATAATTTACAAAATTTCCATAATTAAAATTAATATCATCTCCTGATAATTATTTTTTAATGGCTCTTGAACCTTGCACACTCTCTCGGTCTACGAATGTTTTGGAAAATTGTACCAACCGCCAAATTCAAATTATTCAAATATGAAAATGTCTTACATTAATTGTATTAAAATAAAACTCGATATACCATAGAAAAAAAAGCATGACAATAATATATAATTTCATTTTGTCACTTTAATAAATGAAAAATCATCGTTAAGAAAATTGTAGATAACTAAAAATGCCGATTGACAATATGAAACATACATTTTATTATAATCAATCATAAACATTTTTAATTTTATGACTTCATGATCGTCGATTATAAAATATTTAAATATGGCTAGGAAAGAGGTTTTATTATATTTATATGATTTTTTACAAATGTTAATTTAATTACCTACAAGTACATACCTAATAATATTGCTGTTGTTGTATATTACCATGTTTCAAAACAATAGACGTGTAATAAAGTGGAATATTTGCTGTGAACAACAAACATAAAACTGTAAAGTAAAAACGTTAATTAAAATATATATAAAATATTTATAATTAAAATTAAATAATTTAAATATCATTTTATTGTACAAAGAAGTTTATAATGACACCTGCCACTTGAATATCCCAGCAAATTCACAGCAAGCTGTAAATATCACCTGCAACTGTTTGCCACAAAATTTTAATGTCACAGGAATTGTCAGCTAAATATGTTACGTAGAAATATATACCTATATATTATGTTCTAACCGGGATAGTTTTTATTTGAATTGCAGTGCGTTAATGTTTAAATATTGTTTATACATATTTTTAATATATCGCTTGTTTCAAATCTACTATCAACGGTTATAAGTGATATGATTATTATCATCGATGAATTATCATTAAAATAAATTTAAAATTAATTAAAATCGAATAACAGAAGACAAATTATATAATTATTAATTGTTATTTTTATAAACTTGCCTAATAAGCGACCTCCTTAGATTCTCAATGTGGTTCATGCCAGAAAAACATGAAATTATGGTGGTCGCTTGAGAACATCTATATTGTTTTCTGAAAACTAAAACTTTGAGGTGTGCTGACTTGTAAACTTACATTATTTTGCTGACTTGTAAACTTACATTATTTTGCTGACTTGTAAACTTACATTATTTTGCTGGCAAGCCTGGTTTTAATCTGGATAACATTTAAAAGTAGAATCAGGTTTTTAAATAATTCTTAAATAATTCTCTGCCATTGATCAATTGCCAAAAGATTCTAATTCTCTCCACACCATCAGTATGGCCAAATCAATTTTTTAAGGATGTTCCTTATTCTTTTTTAAATACCTTCAATATCCAATGCAACCGTCTACCCTGTTCAACATTTTTTAAAATAATAAATATCCTAAAAAATAGAATCATGAAGAATAATATTAATTTCATCAATAACTTTTTTAATTTTATGGTATCGCTTTTTTAGCAAATTTTAATTAGAATGTTTAGTGTTTAGTGTAGATTTTGTTTTTGACTACATCACATTATGAGAAAAAGATTTTAAAGCCTTGTGTACAATGAATTTTGAAATCTTTAATCTTTAGTTTGATTTCATTTGACTTTATTGTTGAATTACAAGCTACATTTTTAAAATTTGTTGAGGGAATAATTACATTTTGTTTTTTATACATGCAATTTTTGACAATATTATCGAGTCTAAGTAAGTTGCAAATTTTATTAATTTAACTTGTTTTATTATAACTATTATCACATCGGCTCATAGAACTTTTAATTATGTTCTGATTGTTGATATAATATAGTAGAGATAGTAAAAATATATAACGAATACAGCACTTTTGAAACCAAGCAGTTAAAATTGTGCATTACAGTCGATAATATAAGTGAGTAAACTAACCAAATTTTTTAGCTGCTTTCTAGACTACCAATTGCTTTAAAAATTCTACTAACTAATACACCAATTAGCCAAACAGACATTTTAACCGTTACATAACACAAAAAGTAATTTTCAAATGTATAAATTAAAGTTGAGAGTACCTTTAGCTGCAGTTCATAGTTCCTTTGAAACAGTAGCTGGTGCTTTTGCTCATCGTGTTGAGCTGACACAAAACCGTTTTATAAAATTTTGTATATAATAATAGTTGTAAAAAATTTAATCTCACCTAGATAATGTGTTTCATTATAGTTACATTTCTCTTTATTTGAGTAACTATTCGCATAACCATTTATTTTTATAACTTTCAGTGTAAATAGAGCTGTTAGCTCTTGCAAACAATGTTTGAGTGGTTACATACAATATAATAATTTAGGGAATAACCGCTCCAGTTTTATTTATAGTTCCTACTTGTTTAGCAAATAGCGTATAATTTATAAGTTTCCAGTAACTTACACAATGCTGAATATTAATTTATTTCGTTTTACGAGCAGAATTTCGACGTTATACAAAGTTGTAGTTAATAATTTTGAAAACTAATAGGTATTGCGAATAAATGATTTATAATAAACATTTCAACAATGTCTATTTTATTTCTAGATGATAATATAGGTATAAATATACTTCCGCTGGCTGCGCTTCTAACAGGATCCCTGCTTACACTCGGCTTAGCTGTTTTACTTATTATTGTGTTGGCTGTGAGAAGAAGTCGACATCGGCATTGTGCTCAATCCCATTGTAGACACCAACTGGAGCTTTCCAAAGTACCTAAAGTTACTCCTCAAACATCAAGACCTAATTCTATGTTAGAAATTAATACCGGAGATCAACGATATGTGGTGGCTTACACTTTGAAGCCAGCATCAGACTGTATCAATCAATTACCTACATCCGCTCCGATTGATCACCAACCTGATATTCTTAACACTCCACGGGGTAAGCGGTAAAATTCGAATAATTTTATTTATATCTTTTCCGATTACGTGAAAATATTTTAAAACATAATTTTAATATAGGAGCCGATGCGGGAACGCCTCCGAATGCCGGAGGCGCTTTACCAAGACCCGATGCATTATTTTCACCCTCTTGTGATCGAAATAAACAAAATATGTTGTTCAATAATTTTGTAAGTAAAATATTTACTTTTCTTTTTTTAAATTAAATGTATCGCCTTTTTTTAGAATCAACTCGAAATAACATCTTCATCTGACATCAATTCATTTCAAACTGCGACAATAGGAAGGCCTCGCACTAGGCCAAAGGACGTAACGTTTTCAACTTTTGCTACAATAAGAAGAGATCATATAATAACCGATTCTATACCAGGGCCCGAAAGTTGTGTGTAATGAACCAAAACAATTTACCTGTGATATAGTTTTTGCCAACTTAATAATATAATTTTACTACAATCGAGGACTGGCGAGCTTAAACGTAAATAATAAGTTTTTACTAATGAATCATTTTATTGAACTATCAACGAATGTTATTAAATATAAAGAAACAAAAAATAGATATATGCTGTATTTTATAATAGATGTACCTATATACAATAAAATTGAATGCATCTGAAATGTATTTGAGAACGTTTGTAAGTACCAAAGAATGAATGTTAAAAAGCCTATGTGTCGTGTTAAAATAACACGTCAAATAATGTATTTTCCTTGTAGCAAATTTTGTTATATAAATGTACTGTTTAATAACAAAATTATATACATAATATTACATAAGAAGGTTTAAATGAGTAAAATTTTTAAGACTGTTACTAAATAGTTACGACTAATGTAAGATACTGCCATGTAAATGAATTGTACATAATAGTAAACTAAAGTATCGTAATTGGTAATGCTGTACTGGGGAAAATTTTAGAAAACATTTGATGCATACTGATGACAGTTGAATGTGTTGTAGTATATAAAATTCATTATTAATAGTATATTCTTAAAACTGTTTTTGTTATACGGCTTTATGTATGTAAATAATCGGAAAATTTAAGTAGAGAATAAAATAATTATGTCTTTTTTAAATATTTACAGTTTATCATAAAAAAATCTACTACTAGAAAGTGAAATTAATCAAAAATTGTTGCTAACATTTTGTTAATCTAATATTAATATTTGAAAAAATTGGTAGGTTTACATTTTTTATACTTAAGAAATTTGGTTTTCTACCATTTTTCAACTGAGACCTAAACAGATTTTATTGAAGATGTACCAAGGATTGTATTAAATTTCGAATAAAACTAAGGTAATTATATTATTAAGAACAATAGCAAAAAAAATGAATCAGATTTTCTCTTGAATGTTTTGATGATGTGGTTTATTTGAATGTAATTTTGCTAGTGTACAGCGATATTACGTAAATATATTTTTAAAAAATCGTTTTCTAGTTCAAGTTTTACTTTCAATCTAAACGAAAGTCAATATAAAATTGGTAGTAATATTATGGCAATTGCGTAAATTGTTCATAATACAGTATACCTACTAACTATTAAAAATACAGACCTTAATAATTAAAGTGAACCAAAATGATTCGTACTTTTACATCCATGTAACATATTGGCTACATGCAAATGAGACGACATGTTACGTGAACACCAAAATTGCGGTAGTCAATTTACTTACTCTCTGAAACGAAATAAAACACTGAAATAGTTGAATTTTAACTGTAAGTAAAGAACTTTCCTTTCTCATTGGAAGTTAAGTGACAGAAGACGGTGTTAGGCTTTAGCTATCGGGACTTCGTATACTATACAATGGGACTTTGTCGATGGGATTATCAAGTCTCTTTATGAACATTTAAGTTATACTCTGCTTTTATAGACACCTAATCCCCAGAGGTTAATCAATTGAGAATTCTTGTGTATCTCAGAATTTTCATCTACGCTTAAATTTGAGTGTAGTAACCCTGCGTGTAATCCTTATGTTATAAATTTATCTTTTTAGTAAATGCGCGGACCAAAAGTGTTGTAGGTTTAAGATACCAAACTTAAATTTAATTTATATTTGAAAATCGTACGTTTCACCGGGAACTATTCGCCCAGACACGATTCACCAGCCACTATTCCCCGGGCACCATTCGCCGGGACATAATTCGCCGTTGCACGATTCGCTGTGGCACGATTTTCCAGAAATTAGTAAAAAACTACCGATTTAATAAATATTTTGAACTTCTACATAGAAAGCTGCTTATATCAGATATTGTTTAAACTTAATTTGTTTTATCATTTTATTAGAACATCAATTTTTACTTTATTTTAAAATCTATATTTTATTAAGCAAATCAAAAGGTGAAAAAATGAAAAGGTGCAAACAAGCCTTTTGATTTACCAAAATTCCGGTAAAGTCTGGTTTACATTTATTTAAATTAAATTAAAATAGGTATAATATAAAGTTAATTACAACAATTGTAGGCTTCCTAAAATAATATAACGCTATAAAGGTGTCTGTGATGGGTTCAAATTTTCTCACGTTTATTCAATTTAAATGATTACAAACTAAACATAGTTTGTCTATTGAAATTATAATACCGTAAGTCCAATATTTGAGCACAAGTAGAGAATTAACAAGAATACTAAACAAATTCTCATTTGTAATTTAAGACTTAATAGAAGTGCTGACCCAATAACCTTTAAAATGATGTTTTATTTGAAGTTTTGTAATTAAACTGTCAATTCATTTATACCTGTGCAACGTGCTCCGGCGAATCGTTCCCGGCGAAATGTACCCAATTCGAAAAATAATAACGTTATAACGTTTGACGTCTTCCGATTTCCTCTATTTTCAAGAAAGTATATAGCATATAATATCTCAAAGATGTTGCTAACATCCTGTGAATGGACCACCGGCTTTACATGTCTTCCGAAGCATGGAGGCGGCCATAAAGTGAACCTCTCCCGGACTCGAACTGGGCGCCTCACGTTAGCAGTTAGCTAACACCCAGGCCAGTGACCGCTTTATATTTTTTATTCATGTTATTAAATATTTTTTTGTAGTCACGATTGTTTGGAACCGTTGGGATATTTTTAGTTAAATTCCAGAAAATCAGTTTATAAATTGGACGCTAGATTCCATCAATTAAATGAAAAATTAGGAAATCTGTAGTTCTACAATTATAACATAAATTAAAAAAGGTGGGAGTGACATGTACTATGTATTTAAATTCTATTATTATCAAGGATGAATATTATATTATAACATCAGTGAATGTGTTATATACAATAAAGGGATGGATATTTAGTTCTACAATTATAAAACTTAAGAAAATTCAGAAGTTTTTTAGAAAAAAAGGGAAAAACTGGTCATAGGCTAGCAATTACATTATTAGATTACTATTGCTATATAGCAATCGTAGGTTTGATTCTTGATCGACTACATTAAATGTTTTCAACCGTATGTCCTCATAAAGCACTGTCCTTGTGTTATTATATATCTGTATACTATAAAAATTTTCATCAAGGGGTGGATGGTACTACTTTGAAGCAAAAAATGAGATAAAAAAGGTATGCTCTATAACTTAATTTTTTACAAATTAAATTCTTGTCAACCGTAATTTAAAAATTTTAGATTTCTAGATTTTTACCACCTAATATTAAGAATGAATTTTGTATCAACGTACTATCATTGGGAGCCCAAATCAATCATAATCCATGGAAAAACTACCCGCTGCACTGGAAAATACTTTTTTATAAATTGTAGCTTGAAATTTAAAAAAATAAATTTTCTATATCTCCTCAACCGGTAAATGCAGTTAGCTGCTTGTTTTTCGGATTCTTTTTTGACTGCAGCACTATTCTAGTGCTATTACCCAATTCTTCCATAAATATTTCAAAAAGATTTAGGACATCCAATTATATACAACTTCAGTTTTACAAAGTGTTATAGATGATCAACATAATCAAACAAAAATGTACTGTAATTTGTGAATGTTTGATAATAAAAAAGAACTATTTTTTATATTGTAATTTATGTAATATTTAATAAATACCTACTAAAAGCATTGCTAAATTTATCCGTGTATATAAGTAAATAAATTTCATTAGTTTCCATGTTTTAGGGTAATAATAATGCAATTATTGCTTAAAAACCTGCTTAACTCATTAACCCGCTATTGATTCACAGAAAGTAGAAATGTTGCACAAATATGGGGATAGCGAAAAACTGCAAAATTTTAAATTTAAAATGACGAAAGTTAGATTTGCCACTTATCAATGCCGAAAGGATATTTTTTCCATTATAATTTTATTAGTAGGATTTTTATAATTCGTGGGAAAAAGCAAGGTGAAATTAATTAATTGTAAATATATAAAAGAAATTTTTTTAAACAATTATAAAAGAATCGAATAATTTTATTTCTTATAATTTTCTTAAATTTATAGTAAGTTAGTATGAAAATCATCATTACAACATAATTTCGATAGAATTTGTATTTAATTTCATTTATTAATTTATTATGAAGATATATAAAATGTTCGGCTTTAACTGTAACAAGTTAATACTAAACATAACTGTGCTAATACAAATTAAAGTGTTAACTAGAAATAGTTTTGAGCTTGACCGATAGTTCATCACTTGCAAAACCACATCATGTAAAATTAAATTATAATCGTAACATAGTAACAGAAAATTATATTTGGAAATTAATTTATAAAATTTAATTTTACCTCATCACAGTTTACAAATTCTGCCGTTAATTATTATACTAACAGATTTGAATTTTTATTTCTAAATTTCTATAGACGTTTCCAGAATAATTAAATCATTAACTGCTAAATCGAATAGAAATAATTAGTTTATACAAAACACTTAATTTTGTATTAAACTTGTGTAACTTGAAAACTTTTGCAAGAAAGTTACGCTGAAAGTTTTATAACCAATTCAATTATAAAACTTGTTTAACAAGTAAAGCAAGATGAATTAGTCATTGGTGTTTTTGTTAGTATTTTAAATAAACTGAAAATAAATAATTATTGTTACCTATTTAACACAATAATTAAGGTTAGTCTACAGTAGTAGGCTGGTGTGATTGTTGGTTGAGCTACAGAGCAAAAGTTCTGGGTTCGACTAACAAACTTTATGGAATTTCTTAGCTGCGAACATCAATGTTCTGATGTAAATTTATTCCCACTAATCAAGTAATAAACTGGCTTGCCTGCCAAATCATTATCATAGGTACATCGTCACTTACCGCTAGGAAATGAAACCAAATGAATAATTATTTAGACAAAAATCAACAAATTCCGACGAGAAGACCAAGGACAACCTAAGTAAGTGAGACTATCTCAAAATAGGTTAAAACATGTGCGATTTCGAAAAATAAGAATGTCATCTTCTAATTTATGCTGGTGAGTATCAAAAAACTGAGCCGCACAGTTTACTACACAGAAATGGTACTGTAGAGACAAATTCAAAAGTAGTGAAATCCACATTATTGCTTTGGCCACATAGCTTTTATTAAATTTAGAATTAGCAATATTTTTCCATATCTGTAATGGAGGACGACATTGACAGATTGCAAGAAATGCTCTTTAGAATCAATTACAATATCAGAAATTTTGTTGATGGTATTTCAAAGTACTCGGCAGTATAAGAATTTTGTCTTAGATACGGTGGTCTTAGAATAGGTGGTATTTAGCAACAGTCGTTGAGTAAACACTAAGTCAATGAGAACTTGACATGTTCGTATCAAATCCATGTTATACATACATATGCATGAAACACAATAGCACCTCGATCCAAACAATGACTAATATAGTTAGTAGATACATAATTAATATTTTTATTGTAGTATTTACGGTATTTATTGTTCTATAACCATACGAACAATATTATAATAATAATAGTAGTAGTAATCCTTGGAAATTCAAAATTTGTATTTTAATGTTAAAAAAAATATTAAGTCTGCGTGTAAGAAAACATTGAGTTTTATTTTGCCAATGAAATAATAATACAGCTCTTTAAATCTTATTCTTATATTTCTAAGCCTCGTCCGCAATTATTCCCTAAGACTTCTTTCGGACTTTACGAAACTGAGCATCTGGGGTATTTTTTATTACTTTTTACTACTACTTTTCAATTTATGATTGCAAATTTAAACCTTTTTAAGCATTTTAATTGAATCTCATTGACGAAAATAGCTAAAATGGGAAAATTCGTTAATAAGTAGCCTTTTGACAAAATTTCTTCATTGTCTGCAAAATTAATCATTTTCTGTATTTATTTTGTTACTAAACTTTAATTATTTGAAACTATTATATTACAATGTTAAACAAACTTGAAAAATGCTAGTAGGTTTATTTGAAAATAGAAAAATGGAATCTTATTGTTTTTAAGTTTTCTACCCACTAAGATTTTTATCTAAATTTTGCAGAAATCTTTGTAAGCCTATGGCAATTTAAAAATTTTACAAAATGTGCAATGCTTGTATAAACAGAAGTCTATAAAATGTACTGAAAAAGTCTTTAGTTTCAGCTTTCATTTTAATATTGAACTTCTAGTTCTTCAAACGTAACCGAGAGGACTCTCCTATGTATTTGTGATTTCATATCACCTGCGGTGATTGAAATATATCAAGAAAGGGGGCATTCCAGTTGACTATTTTAATATTAATCCTATCCTTCACAATTTATAATACATACTTATCTAGATTATATACTTCTAATATGAGTACTATTGGATGTAAAATAAAAATTACCGAAAGAGTGGAAAACCACAATTTTTTGTTCAATCCTAAAATACATATTTATGTATGTATAATATAATAGAAGCGGATCCGCTCAATTTAGATTTTCTACAAGTATTTAAATTGATAAGAAGCTTTTCTGTTAAAAATGTAAAATACATATATAAAATTGAACAATAATACATAACTGTTTTTCAATAAATTGTGTGAGCTATTATTACAAAACATTGTTAGCTTTGTTTGTATTACTAATTTATTATACAATTTGATGGAAATATGTTTAACATCAGTGTAACAATATTAGTTAAAATATTTTATATTTATTATACTCCCAGCTTATTTTATTTATCATAATATGAAAGCTGGTTGTTATTTATAATAATTATTTGCATCATTAAAAAATATATTCCACACAATGAAGATAAACTTACAATGTTGCTTTGATGGCAGGAAATAAAGCACCTAAATAGGCCAAATTTTTTTAAATTTTGGTAATTTAATCAATTCATTGATGATAAAGTCGAACAAAAAATCTGAAGATCAGACAGCCAGCTGAAAGAAAACGGAATCACCGCCTTACCTTAATTTCAAAAATAACAAATAAGCAACCTACCATTTGTGCTTGTTTGTTGAAAATCTTACAAAATAGCTGTTTATACACAAAGAAAGAAAATCAGCGTCTTTTATTTAGAAGGCGTGAAGTAAAGGTAAGAAAAGGTAAGTTTATAGGGAGATTTTGTGAAATTGATTTTTAATTATTTTTTGAACTATATTATACGCATTTTTCATTATGTCATCTGATGGATGTTAATTTCATATTACTACAAACTGCATGTTAAAATAAATGTAAAATACGGTTTTACAGTTTATGCCTTATTTTAATCCTGCTTTATTGTTAGCTATTTTTATACTTCACGATTTTTAACTATTTTCATACTGGTTAACAATCTCAGTAAAGTTACACCAATTTCATTTATTTCAATTGCTGTTTTGTTTCATAGGTTACTGTATTTCTACAAAAGCAGAATCGGTCGTATCGGTTTATGTTCTAAAATGACTTTTTTTAACTTGTGGTCAAAGTCTATAAATTATCATGCTATTCAAAGCTTAGATTAAATTACTTTTATAAATTTAGTTGTAAATCTAAGTATGAACTATGGCAAAATAAATGGTGTTTCTAAAACAACTTGATAGTAAGACCTATGAATGCAATACTATTCTATTATTCGGTTCTATTTAAGTTATTATACTTTGCAGTTAGTTTGTTGTTTAAAAAAAAACCGTTTCGGGCAGAGAGAAATAAGGTTTAAAAGCTGACTACAGATGGCTAGTGATTGAGGTAAACTATTTTAGCCAAGTTTGTAGTTAAAAGCAATGTTAGTTATTAATGTAATTAAAGAGTTTTGCTTTTAAAGTTTTGAGTGAAAATACTATAACTCACGGCTTGTGTTTTAAATAAATTAATGCTTATAATACTAATTGGGAATTAATTTCCAGCGTTTTAGTTACATAAATTAAAAAATACCTGCTTTGCTGTTGGCTGCGCTTTCTGTGGTTACGCATTTTACTGAATTAATTATACATAACTTTTTTACAATTTTTATTAACTAGGGGAAATGCATTTACTGTTTAAAGCTCGATAATTGTATTATATTGCTTTTAAAAGAGCTTTATAATGGTATTGCCTTTATTCAGTTCAACCATTCGAAAACAGCTAAAAATTGTTAATAATATTAATTATACATTTTTTATTGACATTCTTTTCAATAGTTCGACTGAAAATAAAAAAAGTTAATTTTTAGTATATATTCTAATTCTGCTACCTAATCGGTTATCTGATGTTGGCGATCATTACGGCAATCAAAATACCTTACTGATCACCAGTCAATATAGGTACCATACAATCAATTAGTGACCGAAGAAATTCTATTCTTGGTTTCTTGCAACATGGTCGTTTGATCCAAGATATCCTAAACTAACTCTTTGCTAGGCAAATCTAACTGTAACCACTTAATGGCTAGGTTTTTATGGTTTCAAAAATTACATTTTTGAATTCACTCTTTGAAAGACACTGTCGTTGATTACCTGTTAATTATGTGCTATGATTCAACTTTTATTTTATTCGAGCAGTGAGATGTTTTGCAAAATATATCAAAAAATATCTGAAAATATTATGTAGATACCTAATTTATGTGCAACAGCAAAAAATTAAATTATTTAAATAATTAACAAAGCATTGCTAATAATCAAATTATAAAAAATTATAGTACACAACTGATTACATTCGGTTTCATGATCTAACGTCCGCCATATTTAATAACGTCATGTCACAGTAGAAAAATGCAAAAAGTCAAAAAATTTTGCTAAAACAACTATAATGCATTTAAAAAATTTTCAGTACTCAGATTTTCCTGCAATACTATTGGAGATAATCTGTATGGAAACTATAGTTATGTAGAGTGGGGCTGCTACAAGTTTATGAAAAAATTACACTTTTTGCCGTCGATGCTTTTATCTTCCACCTACATACATATTTAATTACTTTTGAGAGTAAGTAAAGAAAAAACTTGAATAAATTTAAAATATTGAACTTATTATGAACGTATAAAAGATAGAAAAAATTTGGAAAACTTATTAGTTTGAAGGGTTTGACTACCTATCTATATGTATACATAGGCTTAATATAATGGGGGTATCAATTTATTTCTATTACTTTGTTACCAAATTTATCGTATACAAAAAATGTGATCCTCATCAGAAGCACTCCATATTTTAACTATTAGTTAAATAAGATATTCAAAACTTTGGCAGATAATACGGTTTTAAATATTTTATTTTAGTATTTTCGATTCTTTATTATATTTTTATTTAATTTGCCAGCTGAATGTGCAGTAGGGCATTACGCCTTTATTTTACATCGCTTCGTGTGCTGTTTTTAAGCTTTATACGTAGATACTAAGAAACGGTATGATCTGACTCCATTTCTCTCCATCCGTCAGTCCGTCCGCATATTTCATTTAAAGGTTTCACTCTCGAATTAGTACAAGGTTTAAATTTGGCAATTGCTTGGTTGATAATTTAAGAACTACTAACTAATCACCAAACTTGAATCACGGATCAGCGTGATTCGAGAATAAACTTCTGTTATACAACTGGCCCTTAGTTGAATAATGTGGACGGATGCATAAATGTAAAAAACGAAGTAAACGAATATAAATTAATCGGTACGCGACAACTGGGCGCCGGTCGACTGGGCGCCGGTCGACTGGGCGATCGGTCGACTGGGCGAGGGTCGACTGGGCGACGGTCGACTGGGCGATCGGTCGACTGGGCGACGGTCTACTGGGCGACCGGTCGACTGGGCGACCGGTCAACTGGGCGACGGTCGACTGGGCGATTGGTCTACTGAGCGAAAGGTCGACTTGGGAACTACAGTGGCGGCAATATGAAATGCCCGGGTACCGGTGGCGAGCAATGTTCGATAATAATCGAGTGCTATCGACTCTAAATTTGTCAAAAACGGCACTATTACTTTACCATACTAAAGCTCCAATAAAGTACTCCCTTATCCAGTTTAAACTTTTTAAAATATTATATTTACCCAAAGAAATACACGGTTCAAAAATTATTAACGAATTATGGTTAATTTAAGAATGCAAATATTTTATAAAAAGCATAAAAAATATTTTATGTTAAAATTTATTACAAAACAGAAATACAATAGTAATAAATCTTTGAATACTTTGTTGTACCACCTTTAGCTTCTATTACACATTGTAAAAAGCCGGGAAATCGACTTAACTAAATTTTGTAGGTAATCATCCCCTAATTTATGTTTCCATAGAAATTTCATCATTGCAATAAGTTTGGGAAAACTCTTTGAAGATGTTAACACCACTTGACGTAGCATAACAGCCCACAAATGCTCGATTGATTTAAATCTGCACATTTTCGGGCCATGGATAACATGAATTCCGCTTTGCAAGAAATAATTCGATACCAAAGAAACAAAAACGGAGTTTTTAATTTGGAATTTTCAATAAATGTTTTTAGATAATTTTTCAATTTTTCAGTTTTCAATAAATGATCTTTTATCCAGAGCTATTCATTTAGGGTTTAGTTGCACTGACGATTTCCTCTAAGAATGAAACATAATTGTACAAAGATGTCTGTAACTCATAAACTATAATTGTAAGTGATTAATTATCAAATAATTTCTTTAATTTTATTATTTAATTGTAATCTAAACTTGTAAAGAATTAAAATACTTTTAATTGAAATCTGAATATGCCGGAATCTGCAAAACCCGGAATCTTGTTTATCACGGAAATTGTATAATATGTATTGTAAAGTTTTTTGTAATTATTGTTAATTTTAATCGCTGACGTCGCCCAGTAGACCAATCGCTTAGTCGACCGCTCGCCCAGTGGACCGTCGCCCAGTTGACCGGTCGCCCAGTTGACCGATCGCCCAGTAGACCGTCGCGCGTCGCCCAGTCGACCGGTCGCCCAATCTACCGTCGCCCAGTCGACCGATCGCCCAGTCGACCGTCGCCCAGTCGACCCTCGCCCAGTCGACCGATCGCCCAGTCGACCGGCGCCCAGTCGACCGGCGCCCAGTTGGAAGCGCCCAGTTGACGGTGTCCGAAATTAATTGATATCAAACAGACATAGTTAAATGTTTGTGCGATTATTTTATTGGTCATTTACATTTTTTGGGATTGCAATAAATGAGCGAACCAATCAGAGGTGCAAAAGAGCAAAGTAATCACGTACAATATGAAAGGAAGTAGAAGTTTTTTGCAAGTATATAAAATTAAATAAATTAAATATGAATTTAAAATTAAAAAAATTTAATAATAAATTTAAAAAAAAAGTAAAAATGTTTTATTTATTTGCATGCAAGTTAAGTGCAGCATATCATTGTTTTATTTATTTAATCACGTAAAACCTACACTTACAAAATGCAAAATAATTTTCTTATAAAGGAAATTTATGTAGCAAATGAAAAAATGAAAGATTAATTGCAAATCCCGCAGATTATCAAAGACAAGAAAGAAAACATAAAGTTTGCTGTAAAAAATTTCGTATTGAGAATATATATTTTTAAGTTTCAACAAAAAGTGTATTCTTATATAAAATATTAATATAAAAATTATTATAGAGTCAATTATGGCTCCTCTGATCATAGTAAATGCTCGTTACCTTTATATTTGTTACGGAGCATGATGCATCTAGGCTCGCTCCCAATGTTACGAAGATCCAGAAATAAGAAGTATTAAATCTTATCATGGTCTGCTGAATTAATGTACATCTGATGATAGCAAGATCTTTGAGTAATGACGAAAACGATTATATGGTAAGGTTTATGCGGTGTTACAGACTATTACCTGCATTTGTATCTCATGGAGAAGCCCAGTTTCGGCTACTGTTTTGGATACCTAATTCTGAACGATATGTATGATTTGTCTAGCTTTATTTACTAGAAATCACTAGACTGAAATCCATTTCTAATTTTTACATTTTAAATTTCAAAAAATTTTCAACAGTTTCTAAAATTTGATGCGTGCTCAATACATTTGACAATGACTATGTGTACTTATTGTTCAAAACAACTTCAAAAATATATTCTAAATGTCGGCTATAACAACCTATCTAGATGTCAATTGAGGTATACGAAACAAGGTTATTATTAAATATTATTTTCAACATTATCATTAATATTTTAATAGTACTTTGTAGCCGTTAAAACCTCTAATTAAATATCAAGTAGAAAAAAATTAATAAATGCGATACAATAATTTTTAAGCTTTACAATTTTGATAAGAGTTTGTGTGATCGCATGTTACACCCTACGGCGTTTCCTTGCTCATAAATAAGTAAATTTTGAATGAAATATAATATGCGTGAGAGTTAACACGTAAAAATAAATAGATTACAATAAAAACTATTGTATTTAACAATTTTGACTTTAGTGATATTATCTTTTAAAATAACAATATTTGTATGGGAAGTTTTCACATATTTCATTTTGCGCTATACTTACTTTAAAAGTTTTTATTTTATAACTACTGTTATGAAGAAAATCAGATTTTCTAGAATTTGATGAAACGCATCATTTTTTTAAGCTTCATAAAACACGTAATTGTTATTTACAAAAAATATCTGTTTACACTGTAAATGTACTGTATTACAACAATCTTAATATTCAAGGTCAAATGATGCGTCATATTTTGGTTAAATGATACACATAAATACATTATAGTGACATTAATGCAATTAAAAATTAAAAAGCGTAAGTTAAAACTTAAAATGTCGATTGAATAGTACCTCAAAACGGAATTCCCGGGTGACCAACAAAAGAGTTTGTTTTACATAATTAACGCAAATTAATTTTCAGTTTATATTTTTAATATTTTTCATATTATCGTCGGTTTTTCAGAAAATTTTTAAAGTATAAAATTAATCAATGGGTTTCTAAAAAAATAATATGCTAAAATATTATAATCTAATACATAAAAATAGCAGTAAACATTTTTCTAATATTTATTATTCCAAAGACCTTTGCTATGGTCACCACTTCTGTTAAGCGAAAGAATTAAAAACGCTCATATTTTATGTAAACGTAAAATAAAAGATGGTAGTTTATTTATTCATACTAATTTATTTACTATTTATTATCTTAGTAACTTCTAGGTTTTTTTTATAAATACTGAATTTGTAGAGTTTATTAGAAATGTTGTTTAAAAAATATTGGGACAACTAAGTAATTTATTTGTATACAAAAGGTGGAATTAAAGATAAAGAATATTTACCCATTTAAAAGAATAAGTTGGGTAGAAAAAAAATAATTAAAATATTAAATATAGGAAACTTTTAATTATAATCCTATGCAAGATTAAAACTGCTGCTCATTTAATTCATGATTTCAAATTTTTAACATAGCAACAGCTTTGTTATACCAAGGTCCTTATATTTCTGAAATTATTTAATTCATTTATTAATTAATAGATTCCAGAAGGTTTTCAATGGTTAGTTGATAGAATGTTATAATTATCGTGAATTTTTGGCTACAGGAATTTTTCTAGTTATTTATAAAAGCTTCAGCTATTCAAAAATTGTTGTTTCTAATTTTTAAGTATAATATCAAAATTAAAAAAAGATAATGGGGATCCATAAAGAACTCTTAATACCAAAAATCATAAAAACCGGAAGTAATAAAAGAATTAAAAATATCCGCTTTTCTGGATCTTGTAAATATGATTTCATAGTTTTAAAAATTGCGTAAGAAACTGCAATAACCCAAACTTCCATAATAAATTAATGTAAACAATTAATATACCTAAATTTTAATTTGTTTTATCAAACCTTCCTCATCGAAAGTGAAACACGACTAAAAGCGCCGTAAAATCTCTAATTTTACTCAAAAAAACGAATTAAAATGACAATAAAAGTTCAAACGCTGGCCCGTATGCCGAGCTAAACTCCCCGATGAGTTTTATTTATTGCAATAGTAAAAATGACATCTTTAGTTTGGGGTCGTGCCTAAAGGAAAAATTTCTACAACATTTTATTTAAAAATTTTTATTATTGGGGGTATTTTTAATTTAATTTTATTGCTGAGAAATCTAGGAACATTTGACAAATTTCACTTAGCGTAGATTTTTATTACTAAAATTTATGACAAGATGTTTAGTCAATTATCAACTGTACCCGAGCCCAAAATTAAACTGGTAAATTATAAATTCAAAACAAGAAAAACGAAACAAAGTTTAGTGGTAAGTCTATTGGTTCGTAGCGCCCAAGAAATTGATGAAACAGTAGCAAGCATTACTTAATTGAACTATAGCAATATAGTATATAGATAATTGTGAGGAAAGGCATTTAGAATCATCCGCACATGAAATTCTACATAATAAAATAGCTCTCTTTCAAAGTAAAGTTTGATTGGGTTTGAAAACATGACAAGCTTTGGTTATATAAATTTTATCAGTTTCTATTAGGGTTTTCTCAGTTCAAGCTTATTAATTTGTTTCCTATTCTATTTATACAAGAAACTATTAAACTGTTTTCTGCATTATTTACATTACACGAGTTTCATTTTCATGAATGCATTTTCCAATGTTATCCGAATTGCTTTCCGAAATATTATGCTGAAATTTCAACATTATTATTTTTGTTATTAGGTATTAAAAACGGGCCAGCTGGGTTCCTTCTCGGATAAAATAATATTAGTAACGTGTTCATACATAACATTATTAGTCAAGAAGGTTATTAAGAATGTCGTTATTGCATCATGATAGTTCAATATCTATGCAAATAATAACAACGTAATTAAACACTTCTAATAAAACAATGTTATTACTGCTGACTTGGCCAGTGGTAATTATTTCACTATTATATGAACATCCCGACCAGACTGATATAATGCCATTTGCATCAAACTTTTATAATGGGAACTAATGTAAACATAATATTACTAGAGAATTATCATAAAAAAATATAATTTTATTTGTTTTTCCATCCTTGCAAAAACAGGTGTACTAAATAAACATGTCATACTTAACCCTCGCATACAACTAATATATTTTTTGCTACTAGTAATTATATTCCAGAATAATGCATAAAAAATTTCAGAACGTCCCCAGTTTCATCGGTGCCACTATTAAACATAAAGAATATTTAAGTTATATTGTAAAAGCTTGCAAGAACCAATTTGATTGGTTATTCCAATCTCTCACAAGATAAATCGGGTCGAGTACGTTTACACGAAGTTTTTGCCTGTGTTGATTTTCCAATTTTTGTTATAATTAGTTAGAGATCGTTAATACAAGTGGAGTTTACTATGGATGAAGTCGATATTTCCAATAATAACGCTAAAAATTGATCTTAAAAATCACGAAATGCGGGAAAATTTCCATTGTGTAGACGGTACGTGTGCTATGCCTGGGTTGACAGTGACCAGTAGTGGGAAGATATCAGTCGCTCCCTGAGATCCGTCGCGTTAACATCCATACTTTTTCAAGTTGGAGGTACTTGGGGGATGTTTTTAGTAAGTAAAACGTAGAATTTTCGACTTCGTGTTCTCGTACCTCGTCCCATAAATCAAAACAACTAAACCCTACTTACAAAATATAAATGCTCATTAGATCTGAGATTTTCCTGAATCGAATTGTAATTTTGAATTTGTTATTATTAACCTTTTATGTTACTATGTACAGTTTGCTCTATCTTTGGTTCGTAAATCTCTTGTAGTTATTTTACATACAGTGAGTCACAAAGGTTTCGCCTACCCGTAAAATTACATGGAATTGCTCATTTATTATTGTTTTACTCAGTTATTTTGGGAAAAACAATATTTTTTAAATTATATTAAAGAACCAACAATTATAATTACATAACATACAAAAAGTAGGTAAAATTTATTTATAATATTAAAATAATCAAGAAAAGTCATCCACTTACCAATTGTATATAGTTACAAAAGGTTTCGCCCACTTAACAAAAAGGTGCACACATACGCCTTAATAAAGTATTTTTGTAGGTTTTTTAATATTTTTTTGCATAGCCCTTCTGTTATTTAACACACCTTAGCCGTTTTGACATGTTACTAATAATTTTCGATAAATAATCGAGCGTTATTAGGACACTTTTTTGTTGGAATCTTTGTTTCAATTCTTGTATTGGATTGATCGGAGTTTCACGGATTTTTTTGTCCAAAACGTCCCATAAATTCTCAATGAGATTTAAGTCTGGTGATTAGGGAGGATTAAGGATTACTTTGGGGCATTTGTATAAAAGATATTCCTAAATTAAAGATGATTTATGTTTGGGGTTATTGTCTTGATGGAATTTAAAAGTGTTTTTTATACCTAATTTTTCAGAATTTTGAAATAAATTTTGTTGTAGATTGTCTAGATATTTGTAGCAATCCATTATATCGTCTATAAATACCAAACTTCCCCCTACCACAGCCGAAATGGCACCCTAAACTAAAACATTCCTTGCCCATGATTTACTGTCCCACACAAATTTTCGTTTCTTAACTACATGTTAGGTTTTGCCACACCATTACTCGCCTATCCGAATTTATCAAGTTAAATTTGCTATCATCAACAAAAATTACGCCATTCTACCACGTAGATTCCTTCTGAAGCAAATTTTAAAGTTTAATCCTATTAACGTTATTAATAAAAGATTTTTCTCTGGCCAAACGCCCGTTTTATTCAAATTTTTTAAAAATTCTACTTATGGTTTGTGGGCCTGCATGCTTTCCTGTTTCTACTTGCACTTCATTTGAAACTTTTAGACCACTACAACGTGGATTTTTTTTTACTTTTCTAGTGATGTTTGTTTCTTTTCGGGTACTGAACAATTTTGGATGCACTGTTGGTTTCAAATCATCAATTCAATCCTCGTTTTAAACCTCTATATGATACTTCTTACTGTACTTCTTGGTAAATTCAATAAATTTTCAATTTTGTCGTATGATTTACCACGGTGTCAATTAAAAAACACCAGTTGACGTAAACAAAACATATTTTATGTTTTTCGTTCATTTTTAATATAAGTAACGCAATGAAATAACAAATAATCACATTAAATGTAACACTGAAACTGATCCTTACTTGTCATACGTAAGCAAAAATGCAGATTCAGATTCTAAAAATCCCCTTTCTTATAATATTGAGTATCTAGGCGAAACCTTTTGTAACACTATGAAATTATATTAAATGCAAAGTGAATAAAATAATCTCGATTATTTTAATATTATAAACAATTTTTATCTAATTTTTTGTGTTTTATGTAATTATAATTGTTGGTTCTTTAATACAGTTTTAAAAAAACACTATTTTTTTCCAAAATAACTGAGTAAATCAATAATAAATGAGAAATTCGTTGTAATTTTATGGGGTAGGCGAAACCTTTTGTGATTCACTGTATATGTATTTATATGTAATTCACAAGTTGATATTAGATACTCAAAACTATTTTACTTATTTAAATAAACATTAGTTGGAAAGACATTTTGGATTAATTATTTTGTAACAAAATAGAAATAAAAAATAAAACGACTATTTCAATATTTATTAATTACTCAAAACTTCTCAAATACTAGATGACGATAGTTATCGCCTGTTATTAGTTAGCACAATCCACCAAAAATACCCAAAGTATCGAATTCTACTCCGTGAAAAGCTTAACTTTCTTAGGACTGTTTCTCCGTGATTTGTAGGGTATGTAAAGATGACGGTCCTTCTGTGTCGATAAATGTCAACAATCAACTACATGCACATGCACAGGCCCGGGGGCACCTGAGGACACGTGACCCCCCTTCCCCAAATGTTAAAAGAAATTCTTTTTGAAATTACAAAATTTGAATTTTAAAAATAAATAGGTGTAGATATTTTAAAGTTGGAAATTTTTTACAAATGCCCCCCTAAATAAAATCTTAGCTAGGGGTCTGTGAGTAAGGCTTATTAGAGCGCTTTGGTTTTCTTGAGAACGATGACATATTATACAGGGGGAAATTCATAATTCTCTCTTCTTCCAGATTCTCGGTCAGTGCTTTATATTTCTTGTGTAAAACTTTCACTATTAATAATCATAAGTTTGCTAATTTATCTATCACAGTTTGAATATGTCTGGGGGGTGCCCCACACCTCCCAGACCCATCGATCTCTAAAACTTTGGTATATAATTTGGGCTAATTAAGATATTAGTTACTTGAGTGCGACTTGTTAAAGCTATGATTAATTATTAGTTTTTCTAGAGATTTTTTCTACATTGGTTATGCTGATATCTTCAATTTATTAAAAAAAAAATGTGCACAAACCGAGGGGTCTGGGGGGTGTGGAACACCCTGCAGTGCCTCACCGTTGAAAGACAAAATATTCAATGTTTACAGATTATGAGTAGGGTTTATTATAGCGTCTTGGTTTTCTTGAGAACGATGACATATTACGCTGGGGAATTCATAATCCACTCTCCCCATAGATTCTCGGTGCCTGCTTTATATTTCTTGTGCTAAAAATTTCAATATTAATCGCTTAATACTGAAGACCATTAGTTTGCAAATTTATCTATCACAGTTTGAGTATACCTGGGGGGTTCCACACCCCAGACCCCCGGTTTCTAAAACTTTGGTTTATAATTGAGGCTTATTCGGATATTAGTTACTTGAGTGTGACTTGCTAAAGTTAAGATTAATAGTTTTTCTAGAGATATCTTCAATTTATTTCTAATAAAAAATAAACTGCACAAACCGGGGGTCTGGGGGGTGTGGAACACCCTCCAGTGCCTCACTGTTAAATGGCAAAATATTCAATGTTTACAGATTATGAGTAGGTTTTATTATCGCGTTTTGGTTTTTTTCAGAATAATAACATATTATATTGGGGAAAATTCATAATTCTCTCTCCCTCCAGAATCTCGGTCACTGCTTTATATTCCTTGCGCTAAAAACTTTCACTATTAATTGCGTAATACTGATGATTATAAGTTTTAAATTTATCCATCACAGTTTGAGTATACCTGGGGGAGTGCTCCACACCCCCAGACTCACCGGTCTCTAAAACTTTGGTTTATAATTTAGGCTAATTGGGATATTCGTACTTGAGAATTACTTGTTAAAGTTAGGATAACTTCTTTTTTCTAGATCAGTTATGCTGACATCTTCAATTCATGTTTGATAAAAAATAAACTGCACAAACCGGGGGTCTGAGGGTCATGGAATACCCTCCTCCAGTGCCTCACTGTTGATAAGCAAAACATTCAGGCTCGTAGCTAGCAAGAGGCACGTGCCCCCCTCGCCCCCAAAATGTTAAAAAAAATTGTTTTTGAAAGTAAAAATTTGAATTTTAAAAATAAATAGGTGCAGATATTTTCAAGTTGGAACATTTTACAAGTGCCCCCCTCGAAATGAAATCCTGGCAATGGGCCTACATATGAACATTTTCCAACCCGGTTTCAGCAGCCGTACTCATTTAATACCTAAAGAAACTTTCACTAGAGAAGTACACAGAAAGCTAGAAGAAGCTAGCATTGTTTTGAATAAAGAACCATAACCAGTAAAAAAATATTTGTATTACCATTGGTTAAATACACCTACATATATCTATCTACGAGGAATAAAGTGCGTTAGATATAGTCATAGAACTACATTCGGAATGAACTCTAAGCTAAGACAACAACCACGAGCATCATGACCTAGCAAGACCGTGGATTGCAGAATTTAGACCAGGATTTTTACTTGTGTATTAAAATAAAAATTTCATTATGTTTGGGAGCTTATTATTCTGCTCGTATATTTTTATTACACTATAATCACGTTTGTAAATTTTAGAAACTTATTATTGGTACATACTAATTTTAGTTGCATCACTGAATTTAGAAAATGTAATTTTATATAAAAGGAAAGCATTATTTGAAATATTTAATAAAAATTCAGTTAACTATAAAATTGAAATATAGGTGAGGATTTTAAAATGTAACTTTTAAAAAATTTAATATTAAGAAACAAAACTTTTTTATTTAATATCTATGCTGTAGTTGAATACGTAATTAAAATAATAAAGCACGGTAAATTTAAAACACGATTTTTAATATAACACTGTTAACTTTCAATGTTGTATTTCGTTCTGGCAGCAGCTGGTGATGGCGCATCTGATTTTGATCAAGCAATGTAACTCTAGCAATAAAAAATCTTTAAATCTATAGAAACAAACGTTTAAATTTATTTTCAAATCTAATAAAACTTGATTAATTAATTGTAAATTGTAAAGTGAAAACGCTGAGTTTTGCTCATAGCAATTAAATTTTGTCTTTTTATGTTCCCTTCGTACTCTTCTAATTTTCAAATTATATTGAGTCTCCTACCGTGCAATATTAACTTTGTTAATTTAGTTTTATTAATATAAGCGTAACTATTATAGATAACTTATTTGCTGTTTAGTCTAAAAGTCGCGTGTGTTAAACATATATGCTACGATGATTCCTTCATGTTTTAAATTAAAATTTAATTAGGTTTAATTAGCTAAACAGAACCAGTCTTCCATGAAGTGGTGAAAATTGTTGAAACTTCTCAGATATAATAAACTTTCAGCTCGACAGTAGATTTTAACATTCAAGTATACATTAAGAAGGTAATATCAAAGATATATGAATTTTTTAATTAAATTTTGAATAACCATTAAAATTATTAACGTAAATTATTATTTATGACTATTGTCTCAATTTAAACTACTCTCTGAAGTTTTTCAATTTTCCTGTTGAAATATTTAAAATTTGTTAAACCTCTACTTGATCGTAGGCGTAGATTAGATTAATATTTAGGTAAAATCCATCAGCTACGTTGGGTTTTATCAAAATGAGAATTATTTAACAACGAAGCTGACATAATACTGCTAACTCTTAACTAATTTTACGAAGGTGCAGGTAATGGGGTACGCCAGTAAAATAAATTCTTTTGAAACTAAAATGTGTGTTACGGTTTTAATTTAAAAATGAACTATAAGAAGTATATTTTCAGTAAAAAGAATGCAATACTGTACTAACCTAAATTAGTTGAATTTTTAATCTTTTTTTATTTTTCTTACAAGATTTTATTTTTACGGCAAATTAGGTTACGGAATTCTTTTATAAAATTTCAAGAGATAATAATATTATTAATATTAGTAGTAGCTAGGTATTTTATAAATATTATAATAAATTTTATTTTTGTTAGAATATTAAAATGAAGAAATAAATACATTTTCATAGAATAGAAGAGAAGAAACTTAAAACTCAAACTGAAGTGTCTATACATGTGAAAAACAGGAGCTGAAGATATTGAAGAGGTAAAAAAGCATTCTGTTTTTTTGCATGTATAGACACTTTAGTTTGAATTTTAAGTATTCTGTTTTTTTGATGACTCTTGGCACGAGAAAGGCCTAAATAAGTCGAAACTTGTCACCTTTTGTATATAAAATAAAGCAAGCAAGACAAGTGCAAAAAGACTAGCCTTTTAATTATTAATAATTTTTATCATTATTAAAAATTCCGTTTTCATTCTTGTACGACCACCCTCACAATAATTACATTTTTTCTCCTATTATAATATTATATTTACGTTCGAAAGAATAACAGCGTCTTTGCAGTTTAAAATTGGTAGTAAAACAGTTCACTTTACCTCCGTTTAGAAAAAATACATTGTATATCCTTAAATTTATAATCTGTAACCTTTGAACTTAAAAGATTATTCATGTCTTAAACGATTGACATTTGCCACTGAAAAAATGTTTCTTAAAAATTTATTTTCGTACACGACGTTTTTGGATAAATTAGTTACAAATTAATTAAAATTCATTTCAAAGCAATTTTATATATAAATATTCATATTTCATTTACGTTTACATACAATCCTAAATCATAAATATGAAATTATTTCTATGTTATTTTCTATTTAAATTTGTTTTCATTGTTTAAATGTTACTTTGAGTTGAATTCTTAAAATCTACAAAACGGCACAATGTTCTATAAGGATCAACATTCATCCAAAGTTTCTTGTAGTAATAACTCAACAAATCAAAATTTTCAAATTTTTAAAGATCGTAAATATTTACTTAGGCATAATTTTCTAATGAAAAGCCTTTTAACTTTTATTAATATTTTTAACTTTCTAATAAATTTAAACATTTTACTTGTTTGTTTCCACATTAAGCAAAATTTAATTTACAGAAATTGTCATACTTGATAATTACAAAGGTGGAAAGCAATTAATTTGTTTTTAAAAAATTTACGCAAAAACAAATGTGTTAACTTTATAATTTTTTTATTTGACATTTTGTAAAATATTTGGATTTGTCATATCAAAGAGTTCTGAGCCGCAATCAATATGTTTTTAAATATAAAATGTATATAGATGATAACAGAGAGCATAATATAAAATATTTTAAAATCAAGCATGTATTTATTTTAGATTTTCAAATAATGCGATATTAGATGTAATGAAAATAATTAATTTTCGTATCCATGTTCGTAGGTAGGTAGTCCTTATTATGGATCGTAATTACTAAACTCTTGGATGATGTCTGATAGGGAGAGAGCCTGTGTTTTTAAATATTTTGTTGTGTCAAATTTCAGGTTTCAAACTAGGGCACTGAACTAAACGTAACATATTGCGGTTCTTCTCAAAAGCTTGTCACCATTATTCCTCGAATTATTGCTTCCCACTATGTGACAATTGTGCAGTATGTTAATTTTAATCATTTTATATTAAGTATTTTAATTTTACTAAAAATTGTTATCTTCGTTCTTGGAAATTTTTAATATTTGCTAATTATACTAGCAGTAGTTATAATTAAAAATTTTGTTGATATACACTTACAGTATTTAGCATAATAGGATAATGACACTGTGCTAGCGAGTTGGTACTTGATACTTTCTAGAATATTAAAATTTCTCAACAATACAGTTTTGGTTAAAAACTTAAAAGCATGTCTCTATTTAACACAAATTTCTAGTTATACTCAAAGTACTTGCAGCATAATTATTTATAATGCAACTTTAGTATTCTCTAGTAGAACAGACTATTATAATTGAATTGTTTAATGCACGAAATAATCAGTTTCAAGTCAATAATCCTGGCTGGTGATGTACATACTACTATGATATCCTATCAGTATACCGTACCATACACATAATACATGAACATTGTAAATAATATACTTAAATAAATAGTCTAATCTGATTATATTTTTTGTTTGATTATTTTTATTGTTTTAGATATTTACATTTTATATTATAACCACAGCCTGGTGACGTCACCTTGCGACCAATCCACTAGTCACTTATTGAAAATTACTCAATTCGACTCAGCGCTTTATAAAATAAATGACGCACATAAAGTGAAAACCAAATGCAAGATAAATTTTACAATAATTTTTATATTAGAAAAAACCACAGTGTAAATAACAAAATGTTCAATAATCCGATAACTCCAGATCGTTTTATATCAAACTAGTAATTATATAAATACGGTTGCTTTCGCTCTTTCTCTGTCGTCGATTCATCTATTGACAGCGGTATCGTGACTACTTCTTTTTTAACGGTTCTCTTGGCAAATTACCTCAGTGGTTTGCCATCGCATAATTAATAATTAATGTATTTTGAATTATATTTATCAAAAATCTAATATGACATCACCTGACTTTTTCAAGTCAATCGGTGCTTGCGTTTCTCCGAAATCGTAGACGAAAAAACCGGACACAAACACACATCTACTACATGTGGAGAGCATTCCAATAACTGCCTTAAAGAGCTTCTATGGACTCAGACCATGGTTAAAATACTACTTAAAACTTATTTTTTACTCGATTACAATATTTTCTTTATATAACAATATCAATAAATCATATTAAATAATTTAAGACAAATATTTAAAAAGTTATAATATGTGAAATTTTTTGAAGTTTTATGTCATTTTTATATTTTATTTTTTCTTTATTCCTAGTGGAGTTAGGATTCCTAACGGAATAAGAAAAGATAAGACAAACGCGATGTTTTTGACAGGTTTTAAATTAAAAGTGATTGGTTTAAAAAAATTATTTTAATGGGGAAGGAATTACACAGAATTGCATATTCGTTTAAAAATAGTTACGTCGATACTTAACTTGAGACATAAATGTTGCATAGGTAGAAAAACTGTAATGTTAAGTGGTATTTTTGTCTAGAGAGTTTGATTAATATGTGACCTCCAGGGAATACCGGAAGCATGAAAGGCTCATTACATCTTCATTAGTGATTGCGCCGATTACACACATACACGTTGAGTACAAGCAAGCTTATGCATATATAAATATGCTATTAAGCATGGTATACAACTACGGGTAGCCTGCGATAGCATAGACTACTACAAGTAGGTATGTTGTTTTTGTTTATATTTAATTATTGTTGTGGGTGTCATAATATTTACTAAAATATTTTCTAAGGGATGTTAAATAGAAAGAAAACACAGGAAAATTTAATTTGGAAAATGACAAATGCATATTTCTGTTTTGAATAAATTAAAAAAATTCTTGAAATTTCTTGTTATGCTGGACAAATTTCAAAATTCTCTCAATAAAGTGCCATACATATTCTTCTTTAAAGCTTCTGTTTTCTATTTGTATATTATATAATTTAAATATAACTAACTATTATTTATAATGGATCATGTTTTGAACTATTGCTATTGTCCAAAACTTTTATAAAATAATACAAATAATAATAAAAAATAACTTTTATAAATACATTTCGTAGAATTTTACCTGATTTTTATAAAATCCGGTGAAATCAGGCTCACGAAGTGACATGAATACCCTTAATATTATGTTATTTAGTAAATTATGGTTTGAACGATGGAAAACTACTCGAATTATTTTATATCTAAATAAGAAAACCTTGTTGATGTTAGGATGCTAGGGATGATTTCAAAATGTGTATGGTTTCAGCATTTTCAAAAATAATTAATGATAATTAATTTAACTTTATTGCGGAACATATTTTTACCTTTTTACATATTCATACTTAATGAGAGATTTTGTAATCTCACGAAGTACGATTTCTACTTCAAATATATATGTAGTACTGCAAAAAAAAGCGTGCAACATTAAAAAATATTCAAGTTTAAAAACTATGCGAAAAATTTAAAACTTAGGTACGGCAACATCTACATAGTTTGTCACAACACAACAATAAGCGATAACAAATTTATTACAACATAGACACTAAAGCAAGAATGAACTAACCAAGAATTTATAGTTTTATACGTCGTTGTTAAATAACTTAAATCGTCAAGGTGTAAATTTTAGATCGATGTACTCGGAGAATGACACAAAATGATAAAAGGTAAAAAATATTTATCACAACTTTTGAAGGTTTTATAATTATATGTTTGAAACTTACTCAAGTATCAGAAAACTTTCTATGCTCAGCTATTTATTACAAAAAAGTGGTTAATTGTGCAAAGGGCAAAATGTAAATTATGCAAAAACTTTTTTTCTTTATTCTTATATACTACAAAATATTTCAAATTAATGAATTTTGTTAGAGCGCTACCTATTAAATTACATTTTTTTCTTATTTAAAATTCACTTTTGTTGAATACATAGTTTGAAGAAACATTTATAATAAATTATTCTGTAACTTAAATTGTTGGTTTGAACGAGAAAGTTAACTTAAGAATAATATTAAATCAATTATGAGTAATTAAAAATCGAATTAACAATGATGGTATCTGCGACTTTAGATAGTAAATTTTCCACACTTTTGTATGTTTGTTTTAGATATTCTTTGTATTATTTGTTCTTATACGTACTACATACATAATATACTTATATATTATATGCTTTAATGATTATAAAAGTCTTTTACTTTAGTCTAAAAATCTCAGGAGAAATCATCATAGCTCAGAAAATTTTGCTGTTCTTAGCTTCTTTGATAAATTTATTATATTAAAACTGTCCTGTATACTTATTATTCTTAAACAACAATTTGCACAGTTTATACAATAAATATTGGTTTAGTGCTGTTGTGCAAAACATACCAACGTAGCTTAAATTTTTTAAATTTCAGCTTTCCTTCTCTTTGCGAAACAAACAGCAATGGTCTGCTATGTCAAGTGTTGATTGAACCAATCTGCACCAAGAAAATATTTTTTAACACCTACCCTGCAGATACAGCAAATTCTCTACGCTGATCCCGATTTGATGAACATAAATTATAGTATTAACTTAACGTGTAGCTTCTTCAGTGGATAACCGCATTGTTCCCCACTTGCACATATTACTCCTGCCTTTTGGTAGTAAGAATTTAATTTCAAACATTTAAGTAAATAAATTATGGTGACCGAATAACATGAAAAAGCAGAACAGTAAAAAAATAGAATAAAGAATAAACGAAACAGTAAAAAAAACAGAACAATGAACAAACAGAATAACGAAAAAACAGAACATTGATAAAAGAAAACACTGAAATAACAGAACCTTGACAAAAAAACACTGAAAAGTGAAAATAACAGAATAAAGTTTTGTCAATTAATTATTTACATGAATTTTTATTATTTAGTTATGATTTGGTTATGAGCGGTGTAGGAAGATAGTTTTAGTTAGTAAAGCATTTGTCAAAACGGCCAGTAATGGCCGGAGCGGAGGGTACCGAAGCAAACGCAACCATAGCAAATCTCTGATGCACCTTAAAATATACGCTGTATTATAAATTTTAATAATAGGGTAATGTTGTCCAAGATTGCGCACTTAAAACATTTTAGCATATAATTTATTAATTTCGCCAAATTTGGATGTAAAAATTTTTAACAAACATAGGTATATATATATATTAACAAAAGAATATTACAAATATAAAAAATTTATAAAAATAAAGAGAGTATAAAATATTTAATGAATAAAAGGAAATGCGCAATCTTGTAAAACAGGTTTGATAAGATTGCGCATATATAATTATAAGTTTGCGCACTTAACAATTACTACATTTAAACTGTCCTGTGCCTAAATATATAGAACAATTTTCATGCCACCAATTCTTACAAGCAAAACACTGGATCCACTCTTCTGTAGGGGGTTCCTGATACAGTTCGTTACAACCAGGGCAAAAAAAATTTTGCTTGTGTTGCCTTTGGAAGTTTTTTAAATTTTCCTTTTTTAAGAATTGATCGCTTAACACTTTTATTTTTTGATGTAGCTTCAGCGATTTCTAATTCTTTTTTGAACGGGCTACTCGACATTATAACAGATTTCTTTCCCTTTTGCTTTCTTTTCTGTGGGGCTGAAACTTTTGGAAGTGGATGGAGTTCCTTAAGGGAGACACCTTCATTATTTTTTATTGGCAGTATAGAAGTTGTTACGCGATTTTTTTAAGGTTTCTTTTTCTACACTATATGTTCTGGATGTTGATGGAATAGCAATATCATACGTTGAGTGTTGCTCAGTATGAATTACTGCTGAGATTTGTGCAGAGCTTGTATTAGCAATTTGCAATGCTTCATCGTATGGTTGTACTCTTATTTCATTACCATCTTCATCAACGAACTGAAATGTATTAATATCTATAATATTAACTTCACTTTGATTTAAGTCTAGTAATGTAGTTTGCTGTGGCAAAGTTTCTGTTGCAGATTGATCTCCATCTTGTAACGATTTTGTTTCTTGGTTTAATTGTTCATCTGTAATTAAATCTGTTACATCTGCTGGTGCAAAATCTTCGTCATTAAATTTATTGGGGTTATACGGCATAATTCCTGTTGCAGCAAAAGCCTTTTCAGCTTTCTCTATATTGGCTATTCTTAGATATGCCGATTTGAAAAGACAGGAAATGTTGTTTTGGGTGATGACCGTGCCTGGATTATTTACTAGCCATCTATCGCACTCCTGACTATAAGCATTTTTTAATGGTCCAAAAAAACCTTTATCAAGAGGTTGTAGCTGATGACTCGCATGGGGTGGTAGTGAAATAAGATGTATAAAATTTTCGCGGCAATAATTTACAGCGGCCAAAGTGCAATGTGATACGTGGTTATCAAGCACTAGAAGAACGGGATTATCTTCGCTTGGTAGGCAATACTTCTTAAAGTGTTTTAACCAATCAAGAAATAAATCCCCATTTATATAACCGAGTCAGATATTAGTGCCAAACAGCCAGTAGGAGCATCTTTGTATAAATCTGGTCTCATCCGTTTTCTAGGAAATATTATTCCTGGAGGAATATATCCTCCAGCTGCGCTAAAACAACAAACGATTGTGACCAATTGGCCTCGCTCTGCACTCGAAACTTTTCCGACCAATCGTTTGCCTTTTGTAGAAATCACCTTTGGTAATTTATTAGAACGGTGGATATTCCCGATTCATCCATATTATATATTCTATTTGCATTAAAATTATATTTATCGTATAAAATGCGCAAGTTATCAAAAACAGTTTTACTTGTTGTTTATTAAAACCCATCATTCGGCCTAAAGAACATTTTTGGGCTGCCTTAAGCTTAGATTATGTCTTTGGCAAAATGCTTTAACCCATGTTCTTCCAGCTAATTGTTTGATTTTATTGAAGGAGTGATTAATATTATTTTCTTGTGCAAATTGATATGCAAGTACTTGCAAACTTTTTTGGGTTATACCATAAAATCTGATGTCTAAATCGCGAACATGCTGTGCGAGTTCATTTTCCATTTTAGGGGTAAAGGTCGTTTTAAAACGCCCCAAGGAAGTTGGAATAGTTCCTAATTTTAACCTGATTCTTAGCGTTGATTCTGGTATTCCCAAATTTCTAGCTATTTCTCGTTTACTTTCCCCTTTATCTAATCTTTCGCGAACTTCTTCTAAAATTTTCTCAGTAAATTTCAGTTCTCTGTTGGATTTTCTTTGATATGCAGACATCGTGAGTTACTTCTATAAAAAAAATAGAATGCCAAACATTAACCGCGCAATCTTATAAACGGTGCGCAAACTTGTAAGCATTAAACTGCGCAATCTTGTAAATTACTGACTTATGTTATTCAACTGAAGAAATGCACTACATATTACTTCATTAGGTTAAATATTTTGTTTTTAAATAATAAACTACTTTATTATTAACATAATAAACTAGTCTCGAACCAAGAATATAACAGAATAAAGGGTCAGCCGCTTATCTTCTGAACTGGAAAAATTACAAGGATTGAAGCACTTACCAATTAATTCAAATTTTTAATAAAAAAAACTTATAAACACACATGCACCGTATTGCAACTGCATAATAACTGTTGGTGCTTTCAACATTGCATATTTCTTATCTTAAAGATGCAACTACAGCATTAATATTGGCTCTGCGTAATCTTGTAAACTGCGCAATCTTAGGTAACCTTACCCTAGTTCTTAGAACGTCACTATTCAATATTTTATAGAAATTGCAGTATTTTCTTACACATACGTGTCGGTTAGACCAGAAAAGTTGTAACATTATTTTTGGTGTAATACGTGTAATAAATAAAAACTCAAAACTAAATAATTAAAACTTATGCAAACAATTGACAAAGCTTTATCCCGATGTTCTCATTTTTAGTGTTCTCTTTTTTCCTTGTTCTGTTTTTTTTATTGTTCTCTTTTATCGTTGTTCTGTTTTCTGTTTTCAGTGTTCTGTTTTTTCATTATTGTTTTCTCACTGTTCTATCATGGAACCATGAGTTATACATATGTATGTTAAGTATTTCGCTAACTTTCTATTTATCTATGAAATTGTACACTTGAATTATACACAATCAACTTGTGCGTCTAACGAGGTACACCAGGGTCTCGTTTTGCGTCGCATCGATTTGCGTCGATTCGATTTGCTTAATAACACGAATATAGGACCGAAAATCTTATATGCGTCACATAATTCAATTTGCGTCTTTTAAAATAATACAAATTCAATTTTTGCTTCATGCGTAAAATTCTAACGACTGTAATTTAATAGTTTTTATCTGCAAGTAGAATTAATATCTGCATGAATCGCGCCGCCATGCCACTTGCAAAGTTTGTAAGTCTTGTAATGTATACATACTACTACATAATATTATGAATAATTGTGTACGATGCGTTTTCTACATGCAATTACATTTTCATTATTTAGTTTAAAGCAACTGTCAGAGAAGCTTTAAAATTAGCAGTATTCTTCTGTAATAAATAATTTTTTTTATCTTTTTATTTGTTTTTACCGATATTTTAAAAAATAAATTTTTGTTAGCATAATATGTGATTTTATTACCATTGTGAAAAAGTTTTTGATGATTGTAGAACGCATCTCGTGAATTACTATGGAATCTTATGGAAAATGTGATTCGATTTGAGTCGATTCGAATTGCGTAGCACTTTACAGAACGTATCCCCGACGCAAATCGAGACCCTGGTGTAATTCCGTTTTAGTGCTCGGGTCTATGTCTACACAAGCCGTTATAGACGAATTATCAATTTTTCAAGTAGTATTTAATAATTTAAGCCTACTGTACAACTACACTAATGCCTTAAAAGTGTAAAAAAAAATCAAAAAAGAATTTTTAAACTTCCATGTTTTGTTTTATTTATTAATCAATAATATAGGGTTTGTGAAAAGCTATTAAGATTCGTTCAGCAAAACAAGTTTCAAAAAACTTTCTATTTTAAAATTAATTTTGACAACTCTATCAATGGATAAAATATAATTTTATAATAATAACTACTACTAAGAAAATAGAGTAGAATTGTCTATGGAAAGAATTAAAAAGACTGACAGACCACGAGCAGTGACAAATTACCACAAATGCATTTTATATAATCAAATGTGAGCGATCATTTTTCTTAATTGTTTTATAATAATGAACCATTGGTTTTAATTGTTTCTTTTACATTTTAATTTTTAAAATGCTTAATAAATTAAATAGCCACACGCAACATACTAATTCAATAATTTTACTATTAAAACAACTAAAACTTAAAACTATCCGTATTTCACTTCGTGAAATGGTTTTGATAAATATTCTCTCTCGTACTCTATACTCAAGACATTTTTTTGCATTTGTTGCTCTAGTGCAATTTTTCCTCGTCTGCATTCGTAAACTCAAAGAAATTGTCGACAATTTTGAATGCACTTGGAATATTGCATAATATTCCAATATAGTATACTTAATATGTATGTATGTACAATGCACATAAATGTCACATAAAAAATACATATTATCAGGTGTTATGTCGTCGTGAGATAATTTATTTAATTAATTAACCAGTGGGTTAACTTCTTCGACTTCAAGTATATACTCTCTGAAATGTGATATTGTGTTGTTTCTTCTTTACCGTTATTTCTAAGGATTATTTTGCGTGTACAGTACGTGTTGACGGTGCGTGACGACTGGGCAGTAGGTATATCAAAGAATTACTTAGGTAACCATGGGCTTTATTGTGAACCAAAAAAATATTCATTCATTTTATTTGACCATAATTTTTGTTTTTTCAAAAGAGTTTTTTAAATATCTTTTCCTTACTTAACCACAACAGAATAACTACCCGATTCATTTTCATAATAAAACTAGAAATATTAATTAACGAAATTTTGTAATCATCCTATGATGCTATTTTATATACCAAATATATATATAATAAACAGAACACTGGGACCACTCGAAACTACGCGTTATAAATTAATTTATAAAATAACAAATTAAAACTTAAGGAAAGCAAATATTATTTATCAAAACAGTCGGCCACAAATAAAAACAACTTGAAAATGTTAGCTGAAGAATCAGAACCAGCTTCAAATACTTACATCGAAGCTCTCAGTCAATATTGTGTACATAAGACTAAATCTCTCGAGACTTCGACTTGTTACAAGTCTTGAATGTAGATGATTTTGATCCAAGATTTAAATTTTTCAAGTATTTACTTGTAATTTTCTTTCCGGAAAATAAATTAATAATTAGTTAAAGTTTTAATTAAACTTTTTTAATTTACTAAGAGCATATTAAAATTACTTCAAGTTAATTTATCAGGGAAAATAGATTTTGTATTTTATATTAAATTAGACAAATATTTTGTAAAACAGAATTTTTAGATTTTGAAATGCAAATTATGAAACAAGTTTGAAACTCTCATAGATATCATAGTCTTACTAAGTATTTAAATTACAACCCTTTGTACTATTCCACAGGGTATTACCATTTATTGTCTTTCACTTTATCGTTGTTTAACTTTCAGAAGTGTATAGACGTACAAATTTAACAAAGCATTTGCTAAACAAGAATTTTGCACTAAATTTTAATATCTCGTGTAGGTTCTAAAATAGACATCGAATCTGATTTTGTTAAAATTTAGATGTACCAAAATTTGCTGTTCTCTAAATCAATAACAAAATCATTTAACTGCAAATTTTAAGCTGAAACAACTGAAATTAGCATAATACAGAAAGCAAATGTAAATTGAGTTGTGGTGTATTGAATGTTATTGATATACATATTTATGAATGGCATCCCTAACAAAACCATTCCTAGTAAGTGTTTTTTTAAGCACTTTTAGGTAAAATATGTCGGTGTTATTCGAATATTTATAAAATATTTTTTATTTTGCTGAAACTCCTATTTTAGCAACAATGTTGTTTAGCGCTTTACAATACAATATTTTAGGATATCAATTACAATAAACTAACCGTGCTATTAGTTTAGTACAGATACATTAAATTACTCTTCAATAGTATGAAAATTTGCGCTTTTAAATCAAATTTAAATAAATTTTTTGACAAAATTGTTAGCACTGACTTTATTTTATTATATTCGAGGTAAAAAGTAAAATAAAATTGAAAATGTAATTATTTATTGCATATTAAATTTATAAATTTTTACATAAAATTTCACAATCTGCAGCGTAAAATTTTAAACAATTTATCATCAATATTGTTTACATATTATACCAATTGTACTAAAAATAAATTATAAAGATTGTAGAATTTTTGTAGTTTACCAAATCGAAGTAGTAAGAGGAGCGCCCCATGGTGAAGCTATGAGTCGGGATGATGTCAATGGTGCGCCGATAATGCTGGAGCCTACGAGTGGTGAACCGGCGATGACGCTTCTTCCCAGAAGAGGTGAACCGATTAAACCAGGTGCGACGAGTCCTGAAGGTGCCACTAATCCAGAAGATGTAATCAAACCGGGCGATCCAATTAATCCAGGAGATGCAATAAGTCTTGAACTAGCAATGCTAGTTGCAAGTGGAGCTCCAATTAAACCAGCTTGACAGTTAGCGATAGCCAAAACGGCGAAGACGGCAATTACCTAATTCAAAATAGTAAATTTAACAATTTTTTAATTAATTTGATTAATGCTTACCATTGAGTTCATTTTGAATTGTTTGTAATGTTACAATTACTTTGTAATATTGATACTGTTTTGGAACAAACCCGGCGTTTATATATCAAAGAATGGCCTTCGAGTTTTGATTTTGAACTGGTTTAGGCGTAGTAGGATATAATTCATCAAGTAAATTGTTAGAAACTTCTTAAAAAAATAACTTGCAAATTTGTTCTGTATTGCGTCATTTAATATTTATCTCGTTTGCTGCTACTACTTGTACATGACATTTGTATATGAATTGCACGAGATTTACCTGCCATTTTTCAATTTAAATCATTGACAATAAAATTTTAGTTGTTTTATTTATTTATATTAATGAACTGCATAATAATGATGTACTTATTTAAAAATAAATTATTTTCAATAATACAATACCACATGTTTAGCGTAAATACCCTCTTTTATGCTTATTCATTTAAAATGCAAATATTTTTGTACACTAATTGTGTGGGCAATATAAATATGGAAACTATTTATATAATATGCTTATTGTTATATTCTTACTATCTTAAATTAGGTGAAAAACAAAATAAATAAATGATAAATAAGTACTATTTAATAGAAAAAGTTAAAAAAACAAAGTGAGTAAATCTAAAAAAAGTATATTATTTATAATAATATTTACATAATGATATTAGGCAGTCCAAAAAAATTTAGTAATAACTTTTAGAAACATAGATTAATACATAAAAAAATACATTGTAACCTACATAATTCAGGAATTATTATAATTCTTTTACATGAACCAAAAATATTATTTATTCAATGACTTAAATTATATTTCTCACCCCAGTTGACGGTCATCAAAGTCGAATTAAATGAAAACTAAAAAATTAACAAGAATTCAAAAATAAAAATCAATTTATTCTCATATCAAACGTTATTTTGCAGATTTTTACTGTATAATTATTAAGTTTAGGTTTCAATCTATTAAAAAAAACAATATTAATGGATTTGCATCCTACGCCTGCTTGTTCAGGATTATTGACTACAATAGTTGGCGAAAGTTTCATGTTTATTTAAAAAAATTACCTTGCCTTTAAAAAATTTATGTTATTTTTTATGAAATTCAAATGCATGTAAAGTTTTAAGTTTAAAATTTTTGGTAAATCGATAAAGTTATAAAAGAAGTAATATCGAAGCGTAATAAAAATTTTTTCCATATTCCAATAATAATTTTATAACTCTATAAAATATCTAACAAAAAACTATATAAAGAAAAATGCCATTGTGAAACAAATAAATGGTAATTTTTAACTGCAAATATGAAATAAAAATGGCTAAGTATAAATATTTCTATTTTTGCCAAGAAATTGAACCGAAGCTTTAAGATTCATGTGTTATATTGTTTCCGGTTGTAACGGAAATGCGTAAGCTATGTGTCAATGCAAAAGTATTTTTATCTCCATTTTCTTTTATTTTTCGTTTATATTTTAACGAGCATTGTCGTAAAGTAAGAAAATTTTGAGCTAAATCTAATTTTCATAATTCTGATAAACTAAATTTAATATTGAGGTCAGTGTATAAACGGCAGAACCGGTAATTAGCGTCTTTAAATGGGGTTATAAATTTGGTAAGGTCTTGTTAAAACAAACGCATTTAAAAGACTAGAATACCGCTACCAACGTTTAAATGGGTGGTTTCATCTCTGACAAACGGCTGATTTTTGCGAATGATAAGGCAGCACGAACTTTAATAAAGAAATATTTGCTTTGTGAGCAGATAGAGTTCGATTTGTAGTACTCAAATCATTACCTAAATTATTCTGCCTTTTAAAACGAATACCTTGAGAAATAATTTCGATACTCTTCGAAGAATTTAAATACGAAAACAAAAATGTGATAATAGTTAACTTAGTATGTTGTAGATTTAAATATAGTAAATATAAATAGCAGCAAGCTAGAATTATTTAAATGTTTTGAAGTTCTATTTTTAATTGACACCTTTTTCCTGTCCCCTCATTTTACAGCACTTAAATCTTATTTTCTGAATTTCTAAATTGCAAAGTTCAAATATTTGCTTCCAAATTCAAAGTCTTGTTTAGATAAACATTAATAGACCTAAAATGTAGCTGCAACTGCTATATAGCAATTTAGCTATAAAATGCAGATATTTCTGCCTACTCAATGTTTCGTAAATATACAGACCAACGAATTCCAGTATGTTTTATCATTCGTGGTATTCTACATATGTAAATTTGTAAAGCATACGTCCATGTCCTCGGGTGCTACATTAGGGTTAGTTCCGAGTGTACAATATGTTACATATAACAATGAGCTAGTAGAAAATAATTTTCTGTATATATGGTTTTATTATGTTTTTTTATCACGCTTTATAAACACTTACATTATTAAGCAATAAACTGGAACTGGAGCACCTTATGCCTACTTTATTTGTAAAAAATCGAAAAAGTGTATATCAAACAGCTAAAAATATGACATCAAAGTATATTTTGTGTACAAAATAAAACTTGTGTTTATATTATTAAATTTATATTTTGGAAGAAAAAACTAATATCAATTTTAGATCAACGCAGCTCTATATGCCTAGTTTTGCTGCTACAAACGCCCCCTACGCAGTGTTACCTCAAACTTATTAGGTATTTGAAAAGTTCGTTATTATTTTTTGTTCCCTTTATTGAAAGTAACTCGCCAATTTTATTTGTTTAGGCCGGTATGCCACGGTATAATTTTAATTATTTTCTTATCATCACGCCTGTAAAAATTTCAAATTCAATTAAAAACATTTTAAATAAACCCCCTTTTAAATAAACAAACTGCGTAAACCAAACAGGCGAATGAAGCGTTAATCCGAGTCCGAATACAAGCACTTTGCTCTTTCGCCCATAACTTTTGTGCAATGAACGTTCCAGTATTCCTAGCGGTTAAACAATGCATGCGGATGCATGAACTATTATGTAGATTGTCTTTTACAACTAACAGATGCATTTATGGGTCTTGTTGTTTAGGTTTTGCTTACATTCTATTTATTTGACACCACTTCGGGTATTTCCTTGAACTTGTTGCAAGATTTATAGAGGTTATCAAGGTACTGTAGTTCTAAAATAACAAGATTATCAGACTAATAATAAATTTAATGCTGTAACGTATAGTACCAGTCAGGGAGTGTTTATAAAGAAAAATTTCCTCAATCTGATGATAGTGCGTTTTTCTATAAATTCTAAAAATAGAATTATAAAAAAATTAGAATTATTTCGTATGTACATACAAAAAACATACATACATATGTATTTAATAAAAGACCGCAAAGATATTTTTAAAAGCATGTGAATGGATTAATTGAATTTTTTTATATTTGATTTAGATTTTAGAATATAAATTACCACTCTTAAAGTTATTTATTAAACATCTTCAAATATGCCAGATAAATGCAAAATTAAATAGAATCTGTCGTATTTCCCAATAAAATTTCTGCAATTACTCTGGCGCTCTGTGATAACTTCGTGTCAGGCAAACGCCGATATCAATGACAAATGAGCTATCTGCTAAAAACTCCTGCGTTCCACCCCAACAACTTTGCGATTTACGTGTAAAGGATACCGTAAATCCTGTGCATGGTCGTTTCTTTTCCAATAAAGTGTAAAGGCGACTTTTCCAATTCACATAACCTATAAGAAATAACGATGAAAATAGAAAACTCCTCACTTTCCTATAACTTATCAATATAATTATCTGCGCCGTAAATTTGTACTAAAGGCGAAACTAACTGTTCGCATCTTACATACAAAATCGATAAAGGTTATCATTGTCTAGTAGACTAGCAAGAAGATTCATTTCTAGATAATAATAATTTCTCACTGTTACGCGAAGGGTCAGGAAAGCTAATTGTGCTCGAAAATCTATGCAAACAATGAATTAGTGCACCACTTCTGGTAACTAACTCACAAATTAGATCAGATGACTTTTCTATCAGATATAATGCATTTTGAACTTGCACAAACATAAATTTGATTAAAGATATTAATAGGCCCCTATCGTTAGTTTAAAATAAAATTATCGTTATCCCAAAATAACCGTTACTAAATTGTATTCAACAGCTGATTCGAGTAATTTTATTTACATTTCGCTCCTTAAATATAAAATTCGATTTTAAATTTCTTCAATTTAGAATTATATATTATATAAAAATATTTTTATTCTTTTCATCATTATTTTATCTACACGAAATTTTAAATTTGACTTGTAAGCGAGAATTTCGTTTCAAAATAAATGCATAATATGAATTCAATTAATTTTAAAAATGCATTCAGTCGTAAATAGTTTGAAATTTAATTTGCAAACTCAAAAATGTAATTAAACAATCCATAGAATTCTAAAAATAAATTTAACTAGCAAAAAATAAGAGTAGGAGCTTCTACTTAACTCACATGCTTAGGGATGCCTGACTTTTGGTCGCATATGTGTTTTTAGTTGAGAATGCTTTTTGTACGTGAAACGACGCTATATTTAAATGACATTAAAATTTTGTTCGTAAGATTTTCGCGCCCGTAATTTTTTTTACATAAAATGGGTTAAGTGTACAAATACTATGTGGATTAACGGTATAGTAGTGCTTTTTTAAATGCGAGATGCGCCGAAAGTTACCAAAATATGGCATTCGAATAATAGGATGTCTAATTAACTTCTTCTTAGGATTTACCTTTGCAAATAACCTGGAGAGCGCGAGTTTTCAAAGCAATCGTAAGTTGGCTGATTGATATGTATTTATAAAATTAAGGGAAGGTTTTTATAATATCTCAATGATCGACCGATTGATTACATTCGCAGTTACCCATTCTGCTTTGAAATTATTTACATAATAAAAATTTAAAAAAAAGTGCTTCTGATTCCACCGCAACAAAAGTGTTAAAAATTTAGCGATTTGTAAATAAATTGCAGTTTTAATTACTCGCTTTTACTACAATTCTTTGTAGGAGTTCATTATGTATACATACTCGTACAGTATACAACACAAAAAAGCATTCTGTTTGTTATTAACTTAATTGATTAATGTAGTATGTGTCAGAACGATGTTCTCTTCACATTATCACCATTTGTTCCCGCAATTTAAAATTACTAGTGCTATGTAAATTACTAATGAGCATAATTTTCAAATTTTTTGAAATTTGAAACGCTAAAGATTTTCCAATTACTACATATTATAAAAAAATGTAAAAAAACGAGATTGCTTTTTATTCTTTTTTTTATACAATAAAATGGAGGCTCACGTTTCATCACACGTGTTTGTAAGTGTTAACATTTTTTTCTCGTTTTATATGCGATTTCAAATAAAAAGTTTAATATATTATGTGTGTTCACATTAAAATTAAACCCGATATTATGACTAGGCAATTTTTTTTCAAAATTGATTGGCTTCCTTACCCTAAAACTATATAATAAATTCTGTATAAATCAACACGAGCAGTATTTTTGTTTTATCGCATTAATTTCGATGCCATCATTTTGTTGATTATAGAAGTTTTAATATTTTATATTGCTTCATTTCGTTATAACATACAATACCGATATTGTTTATATTGATTTAAATTGCAATCAAATTTGTATCTGATTACATTGTTGTAGGGTAATAAAATTGCCACTGCTATATAAAAATTTATTCAAAACATTATTTTAAATTTACATTGTCAGTGTGTCTTTATATACCTTGTCTTTATAATATACTTATCAATGGTATACACAAAGAGGTAAACTAATACCTCAGTTACCTTTAGCTTTAGCTATCTTTTTGATTAAAAATTCAGATAAGATCCTTGAAGGAAAATTTTTTTTTTAACTCTTGAAGCAAAAAAAAGTGAATACTTGAACGTAATATTGCTGCAATAAAATGGAGAGAAAACACGAGGTTAAGTTAAAGTGCTAATAAAATAATTTCTTAATAAAATAAAAGGCTCAATTAGATATTTAATGAACAAATGGTTTACAGTTTGATCTTTAGTGTATACAGGAATAAACATGCCGAAAATGCATGGTTGAGATGGATACCCCAGAGAGGCCTATCCTTTCAGTGTGCTGTGCTGTATTTCGGTTGCCTAAAAGGTACGACAAGTTTTGTAAAGGGTGCAGTAGGGTGGAAAGGTGCTACGTGATCGGAGTGAACTAATCCGGCATTACCCATGGTCAAGGTGTACTGTATCATAGCATTGATATGTATGTACGATCACATTATTTATTTTACATAGAGGTGATATTAATATGTAGCGATTGAGTACCCAATATCGACAGCGCATAGAAAGGTATCTTTATGCTGTTCAAATATACAGGGTGGCCATTTGAAAATAAAGTTGAAGAGCACTTATTCTAATTAATTTAAATTTCTTGAACACCTAAATTTTGTTTTCGAGAGGGTGGATATTACAACATTTTATTTTAATTAATTACATTTTATGATTTTCAAAGCATTTTCTAATTTATTGTTCATCTAAAATTTAATATTATATTAAATCTCGTAAATGCTTTTTCTGAAATCGGCCATACTTGATCAATTACTGCAACTTTTCGGCGCAGGAAAGTAAACCATTACCGGACTCACGCAGTAAAGGCCAGACCACTCTGATATTATAATATTACAACACATCGTCATCTGTCATTGCAGGATCAGGCTATCAAAACTATAGTAACAGCAGAAATACGCCTTATTTGATTTTATTTAATTTTAATTGTGATTAGCCATAACTAAAAATCGAACTATTGAATTCGATTAATCTCGCGATTTCAGAAAAATAGTATTCCATACACGTCAAGAAAGTGTCTTTACCTGACACGGCGACATTAGTACTCGGCGCTACGCGGCCTCGTACTAATATTGTCGCCTAGTCAGGTAAAGAATCACTTTCCTGACTTTCATGTAAATAACTATTACTATTTTGTGGATAATATTTATTTTTATGTATTAAATATTTTCCTAATTGTTTCAGAATTAATTTTTCTGCTAATTTTATCAGAACTTTTAATAATCAAAACTTCTTTCACTTATTTCCACATATAGGGGAATGTTGTCAAGGTTGGCCATCTTTTTGATTATTCTTCATAACTTCCGTGTAACAACGAATTTGGTTGAATAAAGCACATCGTTAGAAAGATCCAGAAAAGAAACACTTTTTGATCATTGCAAGTTAGGCCAGTCAGTAGAGAATCGAAATAAGGTGGTATGTTGCAAACGGTGGTGTAGAAGATTTTATTTTTTAACTTGTATAAATAGGTACAAGCATGTGAAAAACAAAATGCTAACACGGGCGACCTCGGAGAACTTTTGGCAGCCAAAGAACTTCAAAATTTTAGGACTTTTTAGTTTTTGCATATAACTCCTAAACCGTGGATCCTATCAAAACATTTGTGGTTTAACAAATTAAAGAGCGTTAAATTCTGCGTCGAATAAGTACCACAACTTAATAATTTGGTCAAGTGGTATGGTCGAAAACTACGGTCAAAAACGACGATTTTTCTAATTTTGTCAAAACTGAGATATACGTATATGTGAGTGCGCGTCCGGCATCGATCGCGCTGCACTAAATTCGTTGTAACTTTTAAACTAATTAATGAAATTGAGCATTCAAAAGCTCAAATGAAAGAAGAAACATGTAGCTATTGGACTATTATATTTTCTAATATAAAATGAATGTATATAAGAGTAGTAAATGTATATAGTTGGAACATACGGAGATATCCGATAAAATCGCTAAGAGCTCTACCATTTCTACAATTCTTAAAATAAAGATCTGAAATTTTCATAGATTACTCTAGAAGTAATGTAAAAAAATATCCGATAAGTTAAAAAATCTCAAAAATTTAGTATTGAAGATGTATACTTCAAAATTTCAAAATTTTGGGTAAGTAATAAAATCTGAAATGTATACCTAACTTTAACCACATATTACTCTTGCTTAAATCGTGTTATTGGATTACTACAGGTGCGATTTTTAAAGCTTGAAATGTGTACTTTAAGATACTATAAGAGGATTTAGGTTAAAAAGTAAATCAACCCTTTTATTTTACAAAATAAAAATAAATTTTTTGCTCCAAAATTCGTTAAATTAGAAGTACGTTAAACGTTAATAACTTTTATAAAAATTTATTTAACCTACTTACTAGCATATATTATTAATGGGAACTTAAAATAAGTGAATTTAATGTAAAAAATTTTAGAATATATAATAATAGCTCTTAGCGATTTTATCGGATATCTCCGTATGTTCCAATTATATACATATACTACTCTTACATATTCATTTTTATATTTGAAAATATAATAGTCCAATAGCTACATGTTTCTTCTTTCATTTGAGATTTTGAATACTCAATTTCATTAATTAGTTTAAAAGTTACAACGAATTTAGTGCAGCGCGATCGATGCCGGACGCGCACTCACCTATACGTATATCTCAGTTTTTGACAAAATTAGAAAAATCGTCGTTTTTGACCGTAGTTTTCGACCATACCACTTGACCAAATTATTAAGTTGTGGTACTCATTCGACGCAGAATTTAAGCTCTTTAATTTGTTAAACCACAAATGTTTTGCTAGGATCCACGGTTTAGGAGTTATATGCAAAAACTAAAAAGTCCTAAAATGTTGAAGTTCTTTGGCTGCCAAAAGTTCTCCTGAGGTCGCCCGTGTTAGCTTTTTTGTTTTTCACATGCTTGTACCTATTTATACAAGTTAAAAAATAAAATCTTCTACACCACCGTTTGCAACATACAACTCCTTTACTGACTGGCCTAAGTTAACCAGGTAAAAATAAAAAGTTATATGGGAATTAATAAAAAGAAATGCTGTTAAGGTTGGCCCATGCTATCTAGGTTGGCCCACACTAATAACACGACTCTACAAAAATTTTCGTTCTTTGTCCTAAAGTTTATTTTATGATTTTCTGCTTAATTATGAACAAAACAAAGAGAAAGTACCTTTTTGGTATAAAGTTTGCTTTTGTAATAGTTATAGTAATAATACTCATTTTCGAATTATTTATAAATTTTAATTATTTTAATACATTAAAAATACCGCGCGATCAGAGTGGGGTTTTAACGTTCACACAGTGCTGATAGATGGCACTAGATTGATAAACAACGATCAGATTGAGAAAATTTTTTCCGAAGTTATCAGAAGCAAAGGTTAAAGCTGGGATTTTTGTTGGTCCCCAAATCAGACAGATCTTTGCTGATGAAAAATTTCCAACGTTGCTGAATCGTACTCAAAAGCGAGTTGGAACAGTTTCAAAGCAGTAGTTTCTGGATATTTAGAAATAACAAAGCCGAAAACTACAAAAGCTAGTTGAAAATATGCTAAAAAATTTTAAGGCCATGGGTTGCAGGATGTCATTAAAAGTACATATGCTGCATGCTCATTTAGATAAATTCAAAAACAACATGGGAGCGTATTCAGAAGAGCAAGGAGAACGTTTTCACCAGGACATTATGAGCTTCGAACAACGTTATCAAGGCCAATACAATGAAAACATGATGGGAGACTATATTTGGGGTTTATTGAGAGATAGTGCCTATGAACATAAAAGAAAAAGTAAAAGTGTGCATTTTAAATTATTTTCTACTTTTTGTAAGCTATTTTGATAGTAAAACTTAATAAAAATAATAAAATGTTTATTTAAATGATTTCATTTTCAATTAAAAATTAAAACCACAAATTTTGAAAAATATCGTTCAATCAGTTTCCTAAATACAAAAGCAAACTTTTTATGCCATATATTTTTTCGTCTAATTACGACCTAAAGAATTGAAATTTAATGCTTTAAAGTCAAAGTCAAATTTTGTGTTGACCCGTGTAATCAACGCAATATATGCCGAAACGATTGAAAATCACGTGAAAAATTAACTAAGTAAATGAAATAAAATCCAAATTAGGTTTTTTATTCGATTAAATAAAATTTTACAAAATTCATTATTCGGAATCGTAATTTTGACAAATGTAAATTCGTCATTTGAGCACACTTCAAATGCACATTTCTTTATTCAATGCCCCAATGAAGTTTTGCGGTGCAGGCGACGAGGCAATTTTTCTAAACAAATGAGGCAAAAGTCCTCATCAGCAAAGAAAATTTTTTTTTGGGACGTTGTTTGGGTTTAAATTTCATTTTTTTTAAATTTTTTTTTTCTGCACAATTAAGGGCTCCGCAACCAAGGAATTCTGCGTCGAATAAGTACCACAACTTAATAATTTGGTCAAGTGGTATGGTCGAAAACTACGGTCAAAAACGACGATTTTTCTAATTTTGTCAAAACTGGATATACGTATATGTGAGTGCGCGTCCGGCATCGATCGCGCTGCACTAAATTCGTTGTAACTTTTAAACTAATTAATGAAATTGAGCATTCAAAAGCTCAAATGAAAGAAGAAACATGTAGCTATTGGACTATTATATTTTCTAATATGAAAAATGAATGTATATAAGAGTAGTAAATGTATATAGTTGGAACATACGGAGATATCCGATAAAATCGCTAAGAGCTCTACCATTTCTACAATTCTTAAAATAAAGATCTGAAATTTTCATAGATTACTCTAGAAGTAATGTATAAAAATATCCGATAAGTTAAAAAAATCTCAAAAATTTAGTATTGAAGATGTATACTTCCAAAATTTCAAAATTTTGGGTAAGTAATAAAATCTGAAATGTATACCTAACTTTAACCACATATTACTCTTGCTTAAATCGTGTTATTGGATTACTACAGGTGCGATTTTTAAAGCTTGAAATGTGTACTTTAAGATACTTTAAGGGGATTTAGGTTAAAAAGTAAATCAACCCTTTTTATTTTACAAAATTAAAAAATAATTTTTTTTTGCTCCAAAATTCGTTAAATTAGAAGTACGTTTAAACGTTAATACCTTTTATAAAAAATTTATTTAACCTACTTACTTAGCATATATTATTAATAGAACTTAAAAGTAAGTAAATTTAATGTAAAAAAATTTTTAGAATATATAATAATAGCTCTTAGCGATTTTATCGGATATCTCCGTATGTTCCAATTATATACATATACTACTTTTTATATATTTCATTTTTATATTTGAAAATATAATAGTCCAATAGCTACATGTTTCTTCTTTCATTTGAGCTTTTGAATGCTCAATTTCATTAATTAGTTTAAAAGTTACAACGAATTTAGTGCAGCGCGATCGATGCCGGACGCGCACTCACATATACGTATATCTCAGTTTTTGACAAAATTAGAAAAAATCGTCGTTTTTTGACCGTAGTTTTCGACCATACCACTTGACCAAATTATTAAGTTGTGGTACTCATTCGACGCAGAATTTAACGCTCTTTAATTTGTTAAACCACAAATGTTTTGCTAGGATCCACGGTTTAGAGTTATATGCAAAAACTAAAAAAAGTCCTAAAATGTTGAAGTTCTTTGGCTGCCAAAAGTTCTCCCGAGGTCGCCCGTGTTAGCATTTTTGTTTTTCACATGCTTGTACCTATTTATACAAGTTAAAAAAATAAAATCTTCTACACCACCGTTTGCAACATACAACTCCTTTACTGACTGGCCTAAGTTAACCAGGTAAAAATAAAAAGTTATATGGGAATTAATAAAAAGAAATGCTGTTAAGGTTGGCCCATGCTATCTAGGTTGGCCCACCACTAATAACACGACTCTACAAAAATTTTCGTTCTTTGTCCTAAAGTTTATTTTATGATTTTCTGCTTAATTATGAACAAAACAAAGAGAAAGTACCTTTTTGGTATAAAGTTTGCTTTTGTAATAGTTATAGTAATAATACTCATTTTCGAATTATTTATAAATTTTAATTATTTTAATACATTAAAAATACCGCGCGATCAGAGTGGGGTTTTAACGTTCACACAGTGCTGATAGATGGCACTAGATTGATAAACAACGATCAGATTGAGAAAATTTTTTCCGAAGTTATCAGAAGCAAAGGTTAAAGCTGGGATTTTTGTTGGTCCCCAAATCAGACAGATCTTTGCTGATGAAAAATTTCCAACGTTGCTGAATCGTACTCAAAAGCGAGTTGGAACAGTTTCAAAGCAGTAGTTTCAGGATATTTAGAAATAACAAAGCCGAAAACTACAAAAGCTAGTTGAAAATATGCTAAAAAATTTTAAGGCCATGGGTTGCAGGATGTCATTAAAAGTACATATGCTGCATGCTCATTTAGATAAATTCAAAAACAACATGGGAGCGTATTCAGAAGAGCAAGGAGAACGTTTTCACCAGGACATTATGAGCTTCGAACAACGTTATCAAGGCCAATACAATGAAAACATGATGGGAGACTATATTTGGGGTTTATTGAGAGATAGTGCCTATGAACATAAAAGAAAAAGTAAAAGTGTGCATTTTAAATTATTTTCTACTTTTTGTAAGCTATTTTGATAGTAAAACTTAATAAAAATAATAAAATGTTTATTTAAATGATTTCATTTTCAATTAAAAATTAAAACCACAAATTTTGAAAAATATCGTTCAATCAGTTTCCTAAATACAAAAGCAAACTTTTTATGCCATATATTTTTTTCGTCTAATTAACCTAAAGAATTGAAATTTAATGCTTTAAAGTCAAAGTCAAATTTTGTGTTGACCCGTGTAATCAACACAATATATACCGAAACGATTGAAAATTACCTGAAAAAATTAACTAAGTAAATGAAATAAAAATCCAAATTATTGTTTTTTATTCGATTAAATAAAATTTTACAAAATTCATTATTCGGAATCGCAATTTTGACAAATGTAAAAGCTTTTCGTCATTTGAGCACACTTCAAATGCACATTTCTCTTACATTCAATGCACGTAATGAAGTTTTTGCGGTGCAGGCGACGAGGCATCGCTTCTAAACAAATGAGGCAAAAGTCCTCATCAGCAGAGAGAATTTTCTGCACTTTTTTTTGGGTGGGCGACCTCGTTGAGCTGGTGTTCTAATGTCGGACTTCGTTAGGATTGGTGCTGAGCGTTTCTTGGGCGTCTTTGAAACGTCTCGCTTTTGTTGTTTCTCGCGAAATGTGGAGAGGCTCTCTGGCGAAGTTAGAATTCTGCTGGTCATGAAGCGCCGTCCTCGATTTGTTTTTTTTGTGATGTGGCAGTCTGTAGAGGTCCGATTGAAGTTAAAATGGCAGAAGGCTGGACGTACGAGATGTTGATATCGAAGGCTAAGTGGCCAATATCAGCACCGATATCATCCGCTAACGTTAACGTTTTTTTTCGATCGAGCACGTGCCTTTACGCACATAATTACGGTGGGCCGACCCTGACTACACAAATAAGTAATAAAATAAATAAATAAAAAGAAATAAATAATGTCCCGAGAAGTTCGCTGTCACTAAGAGAAGTTTTGCCACGCTTGCACATTTGTGGCGCCAGTGCTCTAAACTGAAAAATTGCACTGGGCCAACCTAAACGACGAGCCTACGTTGACGATATTCCCCTAGTCAATAAAGCTGCATTCATTACAGTGGAAGAATATTATAAATCACTTCAAGTATAAACTATTAACTATTAATTAATTTTAAATTATTTACAATCTAAGTATTTTAAATTTACTACATTCAAACTGCATTAAAAGATTAATCCCAAGGGACACTCACGTTAGGAAAAATTGCAGAAGAAGAAAAATAAAAGCATAAAAAGAGAAGAATATGCATGATAAAATTCGTGGACCACCTTGTAGAATATTATTTTATAACTTTATTTATTAATTAATTATTTTATTACATAATATAGTAATAGAAGCTTTCCATTAAATAATGAAATTTAAATTGAAACGTATAGTGAACAAATAATTTCAAAAGAGCTTTAAAAAAACTTGAATAATTAAGCATTATGATTTAAATATAAAAAGATTACTTCTGAAAGATTTTTTAAGTAGGTATGGGAAATTTACTAACGCATTAGGAAGCAAAAAACATGTTGCTTACTTGCAATACTTTATATTTACATTTCCTTTGGGAAAAATTAAAACAGCTGCTAGTAAATGTAGCTCTCACTTGACAAAATATGTGGTTTTTACATTTTGCTCGGGAAGTTAATAAATTACTTAATAACAGATTTCTATAACATCAGATTGGCTGAGATATCACAATACAAAATTCTAATAATATGTTTGTTTGACGAATTGCACAACCCCTAAGCCTCAAGAGAATTTATAGGTTACTGTTTAATGAAAATTAAATGTTATAAAAGTTTTTAACTTAATTTTTTTTTGGCAAAACATAAAAGTAAAAGTTAAGGATAAAGCTCTTTTATGTTTGATGAAAATAATGCAATAGAATTTTTTAAGATTTTATAAAACTTATTTTTAGACATTAAAATTTTTTAGCATTAGAATTCTTCTCACATGTAAGAAAAGATACCATTACGTACATAGTTGACACGGGTTCGAGGGTTACCACAAATAATATTGTGATTTGTTATGTTTTGAAAATTTTTGCATTGAAACGCTTTTAAAATAGTTTGGTCATAATACCGAGTACAATATTAAAAGAAAATTTAAAAAACTCGTTGATCAGAGTGGGCACATGGGTTTATATCTTCAGTTTATAGCAGAGAAGCAGGACATTTTGTGTGTCGTATTGTATGAGATAACGTAGGCTTAATTTTTCAATGCAATAAAATTTTATGAAGACTAGATACCTAATACATCCACCAAAAATACTTTCGTATATTACAAGTTTTAACTTTGGAAGACATAAAGAATAATTTTCGGATTTTAGACACAAGCAGTTTCCTCGATTATTTCTAACAATAAAAAAATTTTATTGTCTAGCTGAACCATTAAAGCTCCCAATTTTTATTATATCTTCATATAACAAACACATAAACATAAAATTCAAAACATAGCATAACGCTGAGTTCTGTACAGCAATTTTGTCTAATATTGACAATATAAAAAGTTACATAATTTCTTAGCTCGTGAAAAAAAATGGAAGTAAATTCGTGTGCGTTTAAATAAAATTCATAATTTTACAATCTTAGAAATCCAGCAATTTGGAACGTTTGAATAAAATGAAACACCCGATTTATTTACTCAGGAAGCCTTGTTTATCTTGCAATAATTGGTACTTTCGATATGGATTTAAAATTTTTTTGAAATAAAGATGCACTGTCCTTTTCCAATTTTTTGTTTACATTTAATATTTTATTGACTGAATTAGCAAATTTAGTTAAATTTTGTAAACAACACCAATATTACTAATTTATATACCAAGTCATCAAATGAAAACGACGGAGTAATAAGATTTGTACGTGGTCGGTTGCGGGTACCTCGGTTTTGAGTAATTTGTTGACTAGGGTAGTTGGTATTAATACGACTTTCATAATAAGCTAAGAAGGATTTTAAAAGCTTTCAAGGAAAATCTTTTAAACCTTTAACAAAAACTATTACTTCATGTCAAAGCAGGGCGAATTAAATTATTTAAACAGGTATTTGATTTTGAAATTTTAAGAAAATTATGATACAAAACTAATATTTAATTAATGCTGTATAATAATGCAAATTGAAAGTATTTTAATAAATTATGAAAATCCAAAGTACTTTATTTAAATTTAAAGAAACTTGTTAGCAAAAAAGTCAATTGAACTTTAAAATTTTTAAAATCTAACTATACTGTAACCCTGCTTCTTAATTAGAAATGAATTCGGTTTTCGATCGGTTTTGATGGTAAAAATTTTTTTTTACCAAGAAGAGTCAAATTATAACGGAATACCTAAATCTACAACAATTAAAGAGCATATTTGCTAAAAATTCATGGATACCCTGCAATAAGTTATATTAAGTGCAAGGTTTGATATTATATCTAATTATTACAAAAGTAAATTTTATGGCCATACATATTGTATACCCTGCTTTTAATCACGATTCGCTTTCAATTAGGACACAGGGTAGGTTTGATATACCTTCAGACATACATACATTGAACGTAAAATTCATATTACGATAAAAGTTATGCACTAAAATATTCGATTTTTATGTTTTTTAAAAATATAGTATAAATGTAACACATACAATGCTCTAGGTGGTTTTTATACTGCAAACAAGGAACAAGATTTCAATTTCTAACAGTGCGAGGAAAATAAAGTAGTTAAAATGCCGCAAGCATCAAAGTTTAAGATGGTGCTTCTCAGTTAATTTTACAGGATGATATATAGCAAGCTTAATACAGAAAAATATCTTATTAAATAGTACATATTTACTTCAAAATAATGTATATCAATGGTTTAAAGGCAAAACGTTATAAGCAACAAATTGTAAACTTTCCACCAGAGCAAAAACTTGTGACATAAAATACATAAAGTGTGTATTTAATTATAGTAGGAAAATTTGAATTTACAATTTGTTAGTTTTTAGTTATAATTAGTCATATACAGCATAATAAATTTCACTACAAGGTTAGTGGCTCTTCAGTAAATTTGTCGCTTATGCCTTTTGCTTTTGAACTTTCTAAATGCTTCGTACAAATGCTCAGGTAACATAAATAATGTGATTTAAACAACAGTAGAATAATATTAAATGTCTTGATTGTTTCGTAGATACATATATACATATACATATATTAAGAACAAACCGCGCATTAAAAGGATTCCCTGATGCGCAGAGCTACAATATAGATTTTTATTACTCAGTACAGTCTTCCAATAGCCAATCCAAATTAGCTTCTTTAACCAGACGCATCTTGTACACAGTTTCTGTACAATTAAAAATATATATTATGTGAAAACGTTTTTATTAAAAAAATTAATAAATAAAATTAACCCATGATTAAAATTATTTTCTTGCAGTACTTTACTACCATAACTCGAAATTAAATAAACTAGATTAAAATATATTTTTACGGAAAAATTGTAAAAAACTTTAAGAGCTTTACGAAAAAAGGTATGTAGGTTTTCCAAAACAAAACAAGACTAATTAACTAACAACATGTTATGGGGTTAGACTACTCGGGAGAGCTAAAGTCGTGGATGAAATAATAAATAAATCCAAAGCCAGACACGATTTTCACACCTCACTATTAGATATTCATTTGTCTAAAATCGTAAAAGTTGATTTAAACCAAAGACGTGAGTATCATAATAATTTTTGAATATTTATTTACACAAAAATTAAAAGGTGTAATGTTGCATTTACTTGTAATTAAATCCACCACATGAAATAATAAAAAGTTCAATAAAATGACACCGATTTATCAAATTCAAAATAGACGAGCTAACTTTTTGCGCGATAATACTGTTATTCCACTAAATCAAGTAAATAGACGTACATATTGATAACGTCCACAATGCAAACATAAAATTATAAATTAAAGCACTGATATTTAATCTTCAATAAATAGAATCTTCCTGAATTCAAAACAATTCTCCTGAGTTAATTTCTTAGGATAGGTACCCACTTATGTGCAATCAGATTGTCAATCAGATTACCGAAATACCCAAGTCTCCAAATATCGCCTAGTAGATGGGTCAACGTATCAGATTATAGAATATTTTGATTGTTTGGGCAATTTTATTGTCAATATCATCGCACATGAATAGACTACTTTCAGGGCTGCTCTAAATGGGCTTTTAGCAATAATACATACTATTTATAACAAAGCACTTTTAAAGTCTATGATATCAAATTGACAACGTACTTCATTTTAAAATACGATATGACTTGATAGTTAGTTACTGATTTCAAATTAAGGTAGGTCCAAGATTTTGTTGAAATTTTTCAAATGATAAAAAAATTCATAATAAAGCTTACACGGGCCCAAGTGTAGCTTAGCTGGCTGTATTAGTCCTACAATAGATTTTAATTCACATTCTGTATTTTTTGGTAATGTACGAATAGATAAATTAGTGTACGTGATTTATTAAACAAACTTTGTAATGTTAAACTTTGTTTAAATAAGGCATTGCCGATTTTTTTGAAACGTTTTTGTACACTAAAAGTCCCATTTAAAATTTACGTATTTTATTTTTACACAACTTTAGTTTAATCAAACAAAAAATGTTTAAAACTCATTTTGACAACCATTTTGAAATTTTAAAACAGTCAAAAGAAAACGCCGAACATAGACTTTAAAATATCTACAATATGTATAATTTTGTTTTTCTCAATGAAGAACAAATTTTACCACAAAGCAGTCTACGGTTGGCTGTAGTATAGACATTCCTGTAATAAAATTTGTTTTTGTAAAAATAAAGGGCGTCATATAATATATTATTTGAAGTTTTAATAGTAATAAAAGGTTCAAAATAGAGTACAGCGTGTACTTGTCATGATTACTAGTTGATTTACAGAGTAAAAATTCAAAGCTTTATAAAATTTGCTAGCTCGGCCGTTAGGTCGGACGACTTAATTGAAGGTTAGGCCAAAAGGGAAAATAAAATAAAATTTAAAATTATTACTCCGTTTTTCTTTTGAAATATTCTATACCATGCACGGAGTTTAGGAAATCACACTCAAGATGTCTTCCAGATGTTAACAACATCAAGTTTCTCGATAATTATTATACAAAATTAATTTTTCAGTTAAATATTTTCCGAAAAATTATTCTATAATTTGAATAAATTTGCTGTTTGTTGTTCGAATAGCTACACTATTAACGGCCTAGCTAATAATAGATGTTCGGATGTTATAAGATTTCGTCACTAGGGAATAGAGAAAGATCCCTGAATTCGACAGAATTTGTATTGGCTTATATAAACGCTTCACTAAAAGGATTAACGAATTAAAAATTTATTGCTTAATCAGTAATTTGCAATGATTATGAAGTAAGACTACTTATAACACACACCAAAGGCCAAGGAATTAAAAAATGACTGAAAGAACGATATTAGTACACAGTCACACTGTTTAATTTTACGTAGTTTTACAAACTTGAATATCACTTTTGTTAGTTTTATTCATAAATTACTAAGGATTCATTGGTTGTGACATTATTAAAGTCATTTTTCGCTGTGCAATTCAACTAGTAATCGCACCAAAAACTGGAATAGTTATTCTTTATTCACTGCAGTTATTGTTATCATTAGTCAACGCTTTTTGTTCCATCGTAGGGTAACGCCTTAGACTGCATTGAGGAATAAAAAATGTTTTACATTGATTTCATCCATATGGCTTAAGAAGTAATCAATATTTTCTTATCAAAACAGATTGAAGTAAATATTATGATTAAATAAAATTTAACGATGCTGGTGCAAGTATGACTTTAAGTACTTCCAGTAATTTTTAAATGCTGCAAATAAAATCTAAAGTTTTACGATAATTTTTTTTCTTACTTTTTACAGGTTGTTTTATAGCAATCACATGTAAGTGGTTTCTGGTGAACGCCATGTGGTTTTAGCGTAGTTTATATAATCAGCAAGTTATTATACACCTTTATAAGCAAGCAGGACAAATAATATAAAGAATACATCAAAACGAAATGTTGGTGCCGAGGTTGAATTATAGCGCTGTTCGAATACACACACACATATCCGGAGAACTTCTATTGATGTTGAGTTGCTGAAAAACTACATCAAAGAAGTGTAATTTATGGTGTACTTTCATAACATGAGAATTTTATTCATTATTTTTTATATAGCTATAGAAAATTGTACCTACCCACTTGTACGTTTACAGAACGAAGTTTACCTTATGCCTATTAGTAGTATGACAATTATTTGCAAAATTAAGTACAACTATGTCAACTTACTTGAAGTGATTCCAAAACAAAACAAAATTATATGGTACAAATTATAGGAAGCATGTGCACATTAGAACTTAACTTGTGTGTCTGTAAATAGAACGTATGTTAAAATGTCATAAGTTATCAGTAGAACAATGAAGACAATGTCTATATTATTCTAGCTAAGCTTTCCAACAATGGAAGCAAACTGCGGTGAAGAGACTTATTATATTGAAAATGTATGAATGCGGATAAAAGTTTCCAAAAAGTATATTAATGCTGATCTCAGGTTTTTATGAGAGCTATACATAGTAAAGTATACGTAATGTAAATCAAAAATATAAAGCGCAGAATAATGTAATCAACTTATTTTTAATACAACAAAATTTACTTAAAATTTCAAATATGTTTTAAAGTTATGCCGCACTTTGCATACTTTAATAGTTATAAAGAGAGTCCAGATGTGAACAATACGAATCATTGGCACGAGCTTAACATTTATATAACCAGGATGAACGTGTCAAGTGCATTTTTGTATATGCGAATTCACTAGATATGAATCACTTGCAATTTATAAATTAAAATTTTTTTGATTTAAACAAATCTTAAACTAAATTGTCCGTACGCTACACGTATACCGTAGGTGTAGCGGGAAAAGTAGTAAAACTGACAAGAAACTCCCGTTTCGTTTAAACAGTGAATTTTTCAAATATTTTTTCTAAATATTTTGAATATTTTAACTCTTAAATTTTTGTGATGGCGACAAGACTGATTATTTGTTACCAATAAGTTTTTCTTAAATTTGACTAAATCGTCGAGCAATGACCGAGGAAGCAATTATTTGCAAAAAACATACATATTTCAATAAACACTATGAAGGAAGAGCCAAAAACATATTTATCAATTTAAAAGAATTTTTGATTTGTTTCCAAAATCCTTATTTTTATTGCATACATATCTGATGAATAATTTTTTATGCAAAAAAAATTAGATTTTTTCTTAATAATTTTTGAGTAAAGAGCAAATTTGTAAAAATTTTCATTACGATGTTCTTATTTAAATTTAATATGATGCCTAAAATTCGTTCACCCACAAGGTTATTTTTGTAGAAGCCTTTATTCTCAGGCAAAATGCCAATTCTGGCATAAGACACTTTTAAACTTCGCTGGGGGCAGCGATTCACATTTACTATTAACATAAAATACTTTAAGCGATACAAATATTTATAACTAAGTACAATGTTTTTACAACCGAAATTATGGTAAACCGTACAGTCCGTTAGTTTCGGTACCTGATGATTACAAATTGCTCTTAAATAAATATTTAAATTTTAGTTGCACTTATGCCAATTTGTTTATTAAACGGTGCAAAATTATTCGCTCAAAAATCAATTTAAATTGGAAAGCTTAAAAATGTAACTTATACATTTACATTTTATGTCTTTTAGTGCATTTTGATGTATTTATGACGAAAAAAATATTATTATAGAAAAACTAGCCACAATTTTTGCAATTTAATTTTTATTGTTAGTAATTTTTTTTACCTTTTATCTTAACGAAAACATCAAAGAATATTAATTTTAATATATTCATTTGTTACTAATACGCCAGGAATTGGTTTGAACTTATAAGTCATGTCAATGAGCTTTACTGGCATGGTTCAAATTCTATTTTTAACACCTTTTTTAAATACGAGGTTAAATCAAAATAAAACAAGCCAAAAATTACTAGGATAGATATTTCTTGCCTTATCTCTGTAAGGCAAGAACGTAAAAGCGTCTCTCGAAATGAATATTTTAAGAATATTTTATCACCTCGGTTTTGTATTGTCCGAATATGTTACAATTAAAGATAAAAATGTACAAAACTAGAAACTAAAATTTTGCTATATAAATCTGTTTATGGTAGGTAAAATATTGTAAATAAAAATAAATGTATTTTGTAACTGCTCAAATAGAGATATTGAGAAACTGCTGGAAAGATAATGTTACTAACCAAGCACCAATTTTCTACCAGTTTTTTTTTCCAAAATATTATTTGTCTAGATTAGCCAAACTATGCAATTTGTACTTAGGTATTTTAATATTTTGTTATAGATTTTGGCGAATAAAAGTATAATGTACAAAACAAAATGTAACATTTTAATTAATATCACGAAATAAAGCAATTGTACAATCAGTAGTTAGTTTTACGTGCTTTTATGTGGTAAGTTAAAAAAATGCAATTGTTTTGCATTAACCCTATAGTTTGGCATACGAAAAGCTTAACTTGCCTATATTAGGCTTAAACTTCTCACTCAAGTCTTACGCTCTATGTAAAGCCATAGCAACCTCTTTATATTCTGGAAAGGTCCTTTTGGCACTCCTCCTTGACAATTTTTCATAGCCTGCAGAAGAGAGACGGTTGAAATAAAACTGTCATTCCCTCGCGGGTTTGAACTATGAACTTTTGCCGTTCTCAGACTAAAATCAATAAAACATTACTTTTACTGAGTTGTAATAAATGCATAGTAAAAAATTAAGTGGACAATTTCACTCATATGTCATGAGACCAATAGAGATCAAAACAACGAAAAAGTAATATTTTTTCAAGTAAATTTTGAAGCAAATATAAGCGATAATTTTTATTATTCGACGAGTACATATACAATAAATTGGTGGTTATTAATTTAAGAAAAATTACAAATTGAATTATTGCTGAAAGTACAATAATTATAGTAATTAAACGTTATCGGTCGAGTTTCTAAAGGTGCAGTAGTACTGCTTGATGGTTGTTGCACCTGTTCATGGGAAATCGAAGAAGAACTCGAGCTTTGATTTTGAACAGGAATATTTCGCATATTTTGAATTAATGTGATATGGTGATCTTCGTCTAGTTGCAAATAGGATTTGATGGAAGAAGCATTACTATGTCCTGTAATTTTACAAATTTGATGTTCCCCAACACCAACTTTAGCCAGAAAGAATTTTTTTTGTAATCCATCTGGACAGTTTACAGAACTCATTTCTCGTTTCTCTGGTTGAATTTGTAATGCTTTTCTTTTTGCATCTTGTGCAACTCGGGCGCCTTTAAATAAAATATCACTGAACGGATTGAAAATTATATTATATTCGGAAAAGAATAAAAGCCGCGTTTTAAGGCATTTTATAAACGGAGATTTTAGTCGAAGTACTATTTTATTGACAATTTTGAAATTTACTAAAAGTATTAGTCCCGAAAATAAAAAACCTGGAAGAAAATCAATTTTAAAAAAATTTCAGCTAAGTTCTTTGAAAAAAACTGCCAAAAACAAAATTGGAGTGAGTACTCGCATATTATCAAGAAAATTGAAAGTTTCACAAACAATAATTTACCGAAATTTGAAAAATTAAAAGGTACAAAAAAATCATAAACTAAGATACCCGATAAACAATTAGTGGAAATGCTGAAAGTGTCGTCTTTTGCGACAACATTTTTTAAAGGCGATACAGTGATAATTATGGAAGATGAAAAGTACTTCACTTTTGCCAACATTTGTGATGTTACAAATAAAAATTTTTATACCACCCATAAAAGTACAATTACTAATAATGTGAAATTCATAAGCTGGTGTTGCTGTTAACACAGACATTTTTATTACAAAATGTTGACCAAAAATGGTTAATTTTGTAAAAAAAATACCATAAGAATAATAAAATCATCTTTTAGTCGGATCTTGGGCTTTGTCATTATGCAAAAAAATTGAAAGTTTCACAAATAATAATTTACCGAAATTTGATAAAAGGTACAAAAAATCTTAAACAAGATACGCCGATAAACAATTAGTGAAATGCCCGAAAGTGTCGTCTTTGCGACAACATTTTTAAAGGCGATACAGTGATATTTGGAAGATGAAAAGTACTTCATTAACAGTTGTATAAAATAAGGTTGAAAGCACATAGTCAATCAATTAGAAAATATAAGTGTGAATATGTGTTACAACAGATATTTACGTATTAAAAATGTAGTTACAAAAAATTGTAAAAAATACCATAAGAATATAGAAATCATTTGTGTTGGATCTTGGCTTTCTTAATGCAAAAATAAATTTTAAATTTGCAAAATTACCAACTTTTCTCTATTAAGTTTGAATTTGTCACAATAATTTAGACTGCATAAGTTACAACATCTCAATAATTAAAAGTCATTAACGTTGGTTGTTGCTGCAAGGTATTATAACCAGTTACCAAAAATGAAGAAAATGACCATAGATGTTCATTTTTATTGATGTTGCATTATAATAAATTTTTCGTTATAAAAATAATTATTAAATTGTCCAATATTCCAACTTTTTGACTTTTTGTAATTCTTGTCCAATATTAGACTCAAGTTACTCTCTCTTTAGTAAGTATTCCGTTGCATAATTATAGCACCAGTTTACCAATAGTGCGACCATATTTCATTGTTGCATTACTATGTAGATTTATAATAATTTTTTCAGATACAAACTTATTTTTTTCAAAAATTTGACTTTTGTATTCTTTACAATTCTCAATTTTTTGTAATATTTTGCAAATTATAGCACCAAATTTACGTGCACATTTTCATATATTAATGATTATTTTTTTTTCATAAAATTAATTTTTTACAATTGTTACAATGTTTTATACTTTTATTAAAAAGACTTAAATTATATGCATAATTTAAAAATTAATTTTATTTAAAGGTATGTACTTAAAGTTAAATATTAATAAGTTGGCTAATTTTAAGTAACCAAGGAAAAGTGTTTATTTATGTGCAATGAAAAAGTTACTTTTTTCATTGTTTATTACTTTTTCACTGTGTCATGACAACGCATAAAAATAAAAAAGTGACACTTTGATCACACCAATGAAAACACCAATTTTGATCTTAAAACCTAACTTTTTTAATGAAAGTATAAAAATACATTGATTTTAATATATATAAGTGTACTAGACCTCTTGGTGGTGATAGAACACTTTTCTAAGACATATTTTTAAATAAAATTTTGTCCAAGTCAAACCTTTGAGTACCTCACTTTAAAGCAATTTTTCAATTTATGATTTCAAGCGGCCATTGCACCGATATTTTTGATTTTTGGGTTTAATGGATTAGAGCTTTTCTATAGAGCATTTGAATATCTACAAATTATGTTATAACCCTTATCGCCTAGAATCAACAGATTTTCGAGTTATGAATTAAATTAAGGAAAAATGTCAAAAATTTCGAGTTTTATTTTTTACTTTTCTTGCCAACCTCGTATCTTTTAAACGAAACGTCTTAGAAAAAACTAATAGCCAAACCGGATAGGAAATTTAACGGCTACAACGTTGGTCTAATAATTTTTTGAAACCAACCATTTTCACATAAATTACGAAAACAAAGTGTAGGTAAAAAGACTAAATAAATTCACAAAATTCTAAAAATCTCAATTTGAACTTAATGAAAGAAGCTCCATTATAAATAATACCGTGCAACATATTTTGAAAAGAGCACGTATGTTCTGAAAATGAGGAGCCATTTTGAAAATTTATTTAAATAAATTTGGAATTTATTTAGTCTTTTTACCTACACTTTGTTCATTATTTTCGTAATTTATGTGAAAACGGTTGGTTTCAAAAAATTATTAGACCAACGTTGTAGCCGTTAAATTTCTATCCGGTTTGGGCAGTTAGTTTTTCTAAGACGTTTCGTTTAAAAGATACGGGTTGGCAAGAAAAGTAAAAAAATAAACTCGGAATTTTTGACATTTTTCCTTAATTTAATTCATAACTCGAAATCTGTTGATTCTAGGCAATAAGGGTTATAACATAATTTGTAGATATTCAAATCTCTATAAAAAGCTTAATCATTAAACCCAAAAATCAAAAATATCGGTGCAATGACCGCTTGAAATCATAAATTGAAAAATTGCTTTAAAGTGAGGTACCCCAAGGGTTTGGACTTGGAAAAAAATTTTATTTAAAAATATGTCTTAGAAAAGTGTCCTCTATCACCACCTAAGAGGTTCTCTAGGTCACGGGGACACTGTATGAAAATTTATAAAACCACCTATTTTATTCGTAAGTAGCTAAATAAATATCTTCTAGTGCATTTAATATTAGTCATAGACTATTAGAAAGAATGGACACAGCATGTCGTATTCGAATACACATAACGTTTTGATGCCATCGTTCAGCATTGATAAGAAAGGCGGGAGGTAAACAAAGTCATGTTGTTTGTTTTGTATGCCACAGGCGTGCGCGTGGGTTCGCAGGTACTCGGATTCAATGTTTCAATTCAACCTTAAAATTAGGTTTCAATATATAAACAACGAATAAAATTTATTTTTAAATAATAAAATAAAATTTTATAATTTCATATCATAATGAAGACATTTTGATTGTCATTTGAATATCGCAATAATGCTTATATCCGCACTGGTGCGAAAATAATGTCATATTTTCGCATTGAAAAAATCATTTTATACAAACAGATTTATTTTTAAATCTGTTTAGACATGCCGATGAAATTCTTTTAACTTCGAAATGGACAAAATTTATTGTGCGCCACTGAAATAGTATACATTATAACAATTTACTTACCTACGAAAAATAACAACTTCTTCGTTAAGTTTTGACTTTTACATACTATACACAACATATTCAGCAGTATAAATTTATAACGGAGCTATATTTTTCAAGAAAAAAATAAATTTTCTGAAATGCGGACAACCTAACCCTATTAACAGGTGTAATGTACTGTAGATCATAACAAGCATTTCAAAACAAAACACGGTTTTGGTCACATGATCATGGTTACACTAAAATATGTAAATAGCTGTGTCCATTCTTTCTAATAGTCTATGATATTAGTAGACAATTTTAATGCACTCGGATATGCTCCAGTGTATGATGGAAGGTGTTAAAACCGTACTCAGAAAAATTGAAGAAAATAGACCATTATAGGTTCGAAAATTTTTTTGTGTTGCAGTTATATTGTGCTTTCTTAATAAAAAATAAATTTTAAGTTTGCAATTACCAAATTTGTTTTATTATAGTTTGAATTCTGTCCAACAGACTCATACGTTACTATCTCTTTATAGTCACTTCCGTTGGTTTTGGGGATTTTATAGCCCCAGTCTACCAATATGCGTGCCATATCTTCCATTGTTGAATTTCGATGTAATTTATAATAAATTTTTTTCGATACAAAACTTATTGAATTGTTTCCAAACCGAACATTTTGACTTTTTTGTATTCGTTGGTACCAAATTCTCAATTTCTTTTGTAATATTTTGCAAATTATTAGCACCAAAACGTTTACCGTGCGACATTTTCATAATAATTACTATGAGACTGTTTTTGTTTTCATGGTAAAAAACATATTCAAAGATACACTGAAATAGTATACTTTAAAAATTTACTTACTACGAAAATAACAACTTCTTCGTTAAGTTTTGACATTTTACATATAACACAACATATTCAGCAGTATAAATTTATAACGGAGCTATATTTTTCAAGATTAAAATAAATTTTCTGAAATGCGGACAACCTAACCCTATTAACAGGTGTAATGTACTGTAGATCATAACAAGCATTTCAAAACAAAACACGGTTTTGGTCACATGATCATGGTTACACTAAAATATGTAAATAGCTGTGTCCATTCTTTCTAATAGTCTATGATATTAGTAGACAATTTCAATGCACTCGAGATATTGCATATGAATATACCAAGGGGAATTTATTTAAATTTTATTTAGTTGAATCTTATGAATATCTATTTAAACATAGTATACATACAGAACGGCTTATCCGAAATATTGCAATTTTGAGGCTTTACTGGTTAATTTGATTGTTTTTTGGTTGAAGGTTGATGTAGAGAACTTACGGCTGTATTCATGAACAATTATTTAGCATCTAATAATATTAAGCACCCAGTTTGAATTTTATAACCGCATATTCGATGTTTATAGAACGGAAAAACTTGCCAAAATATAGATCTTTAGTTAAATGTTGGGCAAAGGTAGCACTTTGGCTAATATCTTACTACCTACTCTCCTACTCTTAAAACCTACGCTAAGCAAAAATAAAAAAATTCAATTTCTGACTTACTCCTCCCTCTTTTTTCATTAGTAATATTAGGTGTATAAATGAAAACACGTCGTTTTTATCAAAATTCAAAGCTTTATCTAGAAAATGTTTACCGATTTTGCGTTGGAAAAACTGCTCATCTTTTAAGGGAATCCTCAAATCGACCTAGTTTTTGGCCTCGTCAGGCCAGAATCAGAAAAGGTGGTAGTCTGAAGGGGTGATGTCTAGGGAAATTCATTAATAGAAGCCTCGCCATAAGTTTCTACAATTATTCAACGCCCCTCAGCAGCAGATCTGTTCGAATTGAAGGCGAAAAGCAAAACTTCCCATAAATAACGCTTGTTTCCCTTAAACTTCGACATTTTCACAAACAAAGAAATATATGACGCTGATAAAAATTTACAAATGTTATAATGAGGAGTTCTCTTTACCAATACCCAGGCTTACATTTGACGTTTTGAATTTTATAATTTTGAGCAGCATATACTGTTGGCATTATTTATTGCAAAACGCGGTATCCTATTTGTACACCCGATATAAATTAAGAACAGTTTTAAATACAAAGAGTTTTTATACTTTTTTTTTTATTTAATTACAGTTTTAGTAATGGATTTGCCAAAACTTTTCTATGGTGTAGGTTACATCCATGCATCTAGTGAAGCATATACGGATTATTCTTCTAAAATTTTAAACTCAACAACGGCAATAGAGATATAGTATGTATATAAATATAAAATAAATTTATTAAACATTCTTCCAATAGTTCAGTCAATATAAATTTTTTATGTAACTTTGAAAACATTAGTACAATTACCTCACTTTAGGAATATGTTTGCTATATATGTGCATTTCAGAAATTTATCCCCTTTCTTTCTTCTTGTTGCCAAAATTTAGCATGAAGGTGAAACATGGAGTTTTGGATTTTTATTAATCTATTGTAAGTCAAACCTTACATCTACGAATAATTGTAAAAATTGAATTGAATGAATGAATGAAGAAAGGCAAGCTTGTAGGTCTTGAGAAAATTTTACTAAAGTAATCGAAATCAAGAAAAACACAATAAATTGTTTTTAATAATAAATTAAAGTGTATGCGCCTCTGAAGAAAAAAAAGAAAAAATTTTTATAAATATAATTTGTTGGCTGTCATTATGAAGTATTTTACGAATCTTTAAAAAGTAATAAACGTATGCCCAAAACTACTTCTAATACTTGAAGAAAACTTAATGCCAAAATTGAAACGGAATCGTTAGACCACATAATAGGTAAACACAATGAAGACATACTGAATAATAATGAAAAACTGCGCGACTTTGCAAGTTTCAACGGCACCAAGATAATGAACATGTTTTAATTTTAGAAAATCTATAAACTTACCTGGACAGCAAGGGGACAAGCATCAACCATAGACTATTTTCTAAGTAACTACAAACAGCAGAACTAATCAGAGATGTACGAGTATATCGAGGTCACCGGGATCGGATCACTATTTACGCAAACATCTAAATTTAAACCAATGTTCAAAACCACAAAACAGAAATGAGACAAGATAGATTTAAAATATATTTGCTTCAAGAAGATTCGGTGCAATACCTCTACTATAGAAGATTAAACAAATACAACAAACGCATTCCAAAAGTCGCGATATAGATACGGAATGGCTAAATATCAAAACCATTCTAAAGAAAGCGGAAGGAACATATCCGGTTTGGGCAGTTAGTTTTTCTAAGACGTTTCGTTTAAAAGATACGGGGTTGGCAAGAAAAGTAAAAAAATAAAACTCGGAATTTTTGACATTTTTCCTTAATTTAATTCATAACTCGAAATCTGTTGATTCTAGGCAATAAGGGGTTATAACATAATTTGTAGATATTAAATCTCTATAGAAAAGCTTAATTCATTAAACCCAAAAATCAAAAATATCGGTGCAATGCCGCTTGAAATCATAAATTGAAAAATTGCTTTAAAGTGAGGTACCCCAAGGGTTTGGACTTGGACAAAATTTTATTTAAAAATATGTCTTAGAAAAGTGTCCTCTATCACCACCTAAGAGGTTCTCTACGTCACGGACACCCGTGTAATTTTATTAAATTAACCACCTATTTTATTCGTGAAGTAGGCTAAATAAATATCTTCTAGTGCATTTAATATTAGTCATAGACTATTGAAAGAATGGACACAGCATGTCGTATTCGAATACACATAACGTTTTGATGCCATCGTTCAGCATTGATAAGAAAGGCGGGAGGTAAACAAAGTCATGTTGTTTGTTTTGTATGCCACAGGCGTGCGCGTGGGTTCGCAGGTACTCGGATTCAATGTTTCAATTCAACCTTAAAATTAGGTTTCAATATATAAACAACGAATAAAATTTATTTTTAAATAATAAAATAAAATTTTATAATTTCATATCATAATGAAGACATTTTGATTGTCATTTGAATATCGCAATAATGCTTATATCCGCACTGGTGCGAAAATAATGTCATATTTTCGCATTGAAAAAATCATTTTATACAAACAGATTTATTTTTAAATCTGTTTAGACATGCCGATGAAATTCTTTTAACTTCGAAATGGACAAAATTTATTGTGCGCCACTGAAATAGTATACATTATAACAATTTACTTACCTACGAAAATAACAACTTCTTCGTTAAGTTTTGACTTTTACATACTATACACAACATATTCAGCAGTATAAATTTATAACGGAGCTATATTTTTCAAGATAAAAATAAATTTTCTGAAATGCGGACAACCTAACCCTATTAACAGGTGTAATGTACTGTAGATCATAACAAGCATTTCAAAACAAAACACGGTTTTGGTCACATGATCATGGTTACACTAAAATATGTAAATAGCTGTATCCATTCTTTCTAATAGTCTATGATATTAGTAGACAATTTCAATGCACTCGGATATTGCATATGAATATACCAAGGGGAATTTATTTAAATTTTATTTAGTTGAATCTTATGAATATCTATTTGAACATAGTATACATACAGAACGGCTTATCCGAAATATTGCAATTTTGAGGCTTTACTGGTTAATTTGATTGTTTTTTGGTTGAAGGTTGATGTAGAGAACTTACGGCTGTATTCATGAACAATTATTTAGCATCTAATAATATTAAGCACCCAGTTTGAATTTTATAACCGCATATTCGATGTTTATAGAACGGTAAAACTTGCAAAATATAGATTTTTTAGTTAAATGTTGGGCAAAGGTAGCACTTTGATGAATCTGTAAATTTAAACTATCTACTGTCTACTGCTTAAAACTTACGCTAAGCAAAAATAAAAAAATTCAATTTCTGACTTACTCCTCCCTCTTTTTTATTAGTAATATTAGGTGTATAAATGAAAACACGTCGTTTTTATCAATTAAAGCTTTACGGAAAATGTTTATCAATTTTGCGTTGGAAAACTGCTCATCTTTTAAGGAATCCTCGAATCGACCCAATTTTGGCCTCGTCAGGCCAGAATCAGAAGAGGTGGTAGTTTTGAAGGGTGATGTCTAGGAAATTCATAATAGAGCCTCACCATAAGTTTTACGATGATTCAACGCGCCTCAGCAGAAGATTTTTCGAATTGAAGGCGAAAAGCAAAACTTCCATAAATAACGCTTGTTTCCCTTAAACTTCGACATTTTCACAAACAAAGAAATATATGACGCTGATAAAAATTTACAAATGTTATAATGAGGAGTTCTCTTTACCAATACCCAGGCTTACATTTGACGTTTTGAATTTTATAATTTTGAGCAGCATATACTGTTGGCATTATTTATTGCAAAACTGCGGTATCCTATTTGTACACCCGATATAAATTAAGAACATTTTTAAACACAAAGGGTTTTATACTTTTTTATTTAATTACAGTTTTAGTAATGGATTTGCCAAGACTTCTCTATGGTGTAGGTTACATCCATGCATCTAGTGAAGCATATACGGATTATTCTTCTAAAATTTTAAACTCAACAACGGCAATAGAGATATATGTATATAAATATAAAATAAATTTATTGAACATTCTTCAGTCAACATAAATTTTTTTTATGTAACTTTGAAAAAATTAGTACAATTACCTCACTTTAGGAAGATGTTTGCTATACATGTATGTGCATTTCAGAAATTTATCGCTTTCTATTCTTCTTGTTGCCAAAATATAGCATGAAGGTGAAACATGGAGCTTTGGATTTTTATTGATCTACTGTAACTCAAACCGTTGCAGCTACGAATAATTGTAAAAATTGAATTAAATCAATGAATGAAGAAAGGCAAGCTTTATAGGCCTTTGTAGTAAAATTTTACTAAAGTAATCGAAATCAAGATAAAACACAATAAATTGTTTTTAATAATAAATTATAAGTGTATGCGCCCATGAAGAAGAAAAAAAAAGAACAAACTGAAGTATTTTATTGAAATTATATAAGTTTGTTGGATGTCATTATGAAGTATTTTACGAATCTTTACAAAAAGTAATAATCATATTCCCAAAAAACTACTATCTAATACTTGGAGAAGACTTCAATGCCAAAATTGAAACGGAATCGTTAGACCACATAATAGGTAAACACAATGAAGACATACTGAATAATAATCAAAAAAACTGCGCGACTTTGCAAGTTTTAACGGCACCATGATAATGAACACATGTTTTAAACATAGAAAAATCCATAAACTTACCTGGACAGCAAGGGGACAAGCATCAACCATAGACCATTTTCTAAGTAACTACAAACAGCAGTACTAATCAGAGATGTACGAGTATATGGAGGCCCCGACCTGGGATCGGATCACTATTTACTGCAAACATCAATAAATTTAATAACCAAGTGGTTCAAAAAACCACAAAAACAGAAATGAGACAAGATAGATTTAAAATATATTTGCTTCAAGAAGATTCGGTGCAATACCTCTACTATGGAAGATTAAACAAATACAACAAACGCATTCCAAAAGTCGCGATATAGATACGGAATGGCTAAATATCAAAACCATTCTAAAGAAAGCGGCAGAGGAATCCTTTTGACGTCAAAAGAAAGTGAGTAACAAAAAAAATCAAAAGTATGGAGCCCAGAACTAAAAAGTGCAATATAAATCAAAAAATTGCGTTTCTAAAGCTACTTACAAATATAATAAATGGAAAAGTCACATGATGAGAATGACAAACGACCGATTACCAAAACAAATATACCTCTACAAACCAGTCGGAAGAAAAAATGTAGAAAAAACAAGAAAAAGATGGAAGAATCAGAGGTGACATAACGGGCCAAAGCCTAAAACATAAAGAAAAAGAAGAAGAATTATAAGTTTAACTTAATTCTTGAAGGATTAAATCTTGTATGTATAATCACGATACGAAGAAAATTTTATTACGCTTATCCTAGGGCATTTTGTTTCTGCTTATTTTTGAAACATGAAGATTATCCTGAATAAAGTATATTAACGAAAAAAGTGAATACGATAAATAGTCGGTTATTTTAATCAAGAAATATTACTTTTTGAGTGAGTTGGTAGGGTTTGATGGCTAGCGCAGTGAGCCGAATATAATTAGTTAAACCAACCCTGTAGTTAAGTGTTTCATTTAGTAATGATACAGTTGTTTTAATATAAGGACCCAGAAAACCTAAGAATAAAGTTGTACACCTAATTATTAAAACTGATATCAGGTGAATCCTTATTAAGCAATATTATACCAACACGTAGAGTAACTTCAGATGTAGAAAAAGGCTGCCTATGTTGACATAAGGGTTTTTAAAAAAGTCAAAATTTACTGCATATTAAACGGCGTACTAATTCTTTATAGTCGGAGCATAATGTGTGGCGGAAGAAAGTTGGAACCATTTTTCAGTGATACCAAATGGCAGAAACAATAAAATTAACTCTTTTTTTAAAATTCACATCGGAGGAAGAAAGTATTTCTTAAGTACCCACTTTAATTTTGGAAACAGTTTTGAACTATTTCCGGAGCGGTACAAAATAGTCAAAAGAAAATCCAATTTTTATTCGTAAAATTTTTTATATATTTTATAATTTATAATATTTACAATTCTATTAATTTTTGTTATATTTCAAAATGTCCATTATGTACTAGATTTAATTTTACTTCTATGTTCATTTAGTAATTAAATTTTATATCTTATGTGACCCTTTTTTATTATGTTTAAACGTGACTCAGTTAATTTTAGAACCAATTTTTTGTATGCGCTTTACGTGCACGATGGTTCACACTTGTTAAAATTAGTGTCTAGTCAAAAATTTTTTTATGGTAATAATGTTTTTTTTGTATATAAATTTTAATGCCATTCGTAGAAAACTCAATTAGGATAATTAATAATTATGTGATAGATACCGCTGAAAAATGTTCACATGATGTGACTAATTTAAAAAGAAAATATGTTATAATTAAGTGCTCAGGAGTTCATTGCATTAAACCACAGTGTGTAATGATGAATCGTTTATACTTACTACGTATACATATGTATGTACAATATACATGTTATTTACTATCAGAAGATTCAACTCGGATCATAACTCGATTCGATACCCAAGATACCAACCGTTTGCGCTCAATGTTCTACTATTTTCAATACATATTCAAGAAATATATTTATTTAGTCATGAATTTTTTTAAATGTTTTTCGTTGAGGATACGACAGATATGTGAAATGAACAAATATACATTGCGTTACTGGTTTTTGTGTTAGGTAAATTGTTTTTGCTGCAATAAAAGTTTGACATGTTATGTTATTTTTAACACTGTTGAGAATCTAATTAAATATATCTATTTTCAATAAAATTGATTATTTTATTTATAGATTGTTGAACATTTTAGCTTTTGTATAATATTTGTAATAATTATGAAACCATTATAATTCTCATCTATGAACTAGGGTTTAATATTAAATGCCATTTATAATTAATATTCGTATTTACATGTTTTAGTTATTATGCAATTAAACTAAAATTAACATTTACATTAACCCAATGTTAATCATTTAAATTATTGTTTCGACATTATTTGCAAAGTGTAAAGTAAAATATTTAGATTGCACGTAACTATAAAGTATCTTTTAGGAACGGGGTTCCAGGATGATCGAAATTTTCGATTTTTAAAAAGTCATGTCTCATTACTATACCCTTAATTGCGCATCCGCCGAAGGGTATTATTCTCCAATTACAAGTTATCCATGGTATCACTAAGCAAAATTGGTTTAACTATAGTGCTAGCTTTTGAATATACACTGTTTATTAGTAACATTAGAGAATAGCCATCCTTTAACAGGCATTATTTAATTTAGATTATAATGTTGCGTAACTGCGGCTCTTTGGGATTCTAATTAACGAGGATCGAGAGATTATTTAATCTTGTTTAACGCCTGACCTGTAAACTATCGTTTAAGACATTTTATTAGATTACTTATCCCTCAGTTATAGCAAATAATTTATCTCATCAAAACAAAAACGGCGAAATTCCTGATGCGAATGCTGAATGGAATTCACATTTGATATTTACCGAATTTATGGATGAACAATTGAGAACGTTATTATTCCAAAACAAAGCTTTCCAATTACCGTTTGTATGTGCGTTACACATTTATAATCCTATTAGTCGTCTGAAAACAAGCGATACAATGCAATATTTTTGCGCTTCTACTTTTAACAAATTTTTAAAAAATTATGTAACCTACTTTACCCTAGCTTTTAATAAAAATTTACGAGAGCGATTGTAATTTTATCTCCCTTATTTGTTACAGTACCTGCAAAAGTAATTTGGGCTGTACCTGGTAAAGATGTCGAACTACCGTGCGATGTGACAACTCCAACGCCTTCCGATTCTGTTAAAATGATATTTTGGTTTAAAGATTCTACAGGAATGCCCTTATATAGGTAAATCTTTATTTTTATATTAGGTACATAATTTACTCAAATCAGCAACGCAAAGATTATTGGAATTGAATAATTGCGTTACAAAATTTTGTAGGCATAACGATTTTTCTTTAAGAAATACTGCTGGCTGTAAAGCAGCCCGAATATTTAGCAAGGTTCCGGACACATAAATCAAAGTACCGGACCAGGAGAACAAATCGCTGAGCTCTGTACTTTACAACTGCCCGAATGTAGAGAATATAGAACCCGACAAATAAGCTTTAGTTGATAATTTCTTTCTTAAATTTTTATTTCAGCATACCTTTCCAATTTTCTGCAAGATTTTTATGATACTTATATATTCATACTTAAATAAACAACACCGATTCTTAAGATTCACCACAAATAGAAAAATTCAAATTTTAAGATTTGCTGAAAATGCAAAACCCATCATGCAGTCAAACCAGAAAATAATATGAGAAGTCATTTTCTTCTATTTCTCTTTTTGTCGCGTGGAAAATAACGTCTGTTTTCTCGATATTTTTATAGCCTTGATTTACATTTCTTATTTCGTCATTGTTTCTAACATAAAATTTTTTTATGTAATACTTATTTAATATAACAATTCGTATTAGATTAAATAGATAAAAGTAACAAATGTGAACAACTTAAAATTTTATTGCACGGATATTGCTATAAACACTAAATGTCCTTTGAGGTTTTCCAAACAAAATTATTACAAAAACGATACAAACTAAAATTTATTACTTTGTGAATATAAATTGAAATTTCTTTCAAAAGTTTTATTATTTTTGTTCCTGCTTGTATCTAGTGTTTACAAGTTTTCAGTTGTCTACTTTCTTGGAGAACATATGTATCGGTGCAGAAACAAGTTTTTAACAAATTTTAGATGGGCAAACAAATTTAAATAATAAAATAATTTTTATTTAAAAAAAAAATGAATTATCTTTGTGAGGCCTGAAGGCTAAACTTGAACACATTGTTATTATTATAGATTTTTAAAATTTATGCTGCAAAACTTTGTTAAATATTTTGAAACCATAACTATTTAGTTTTAATTTATACATAAAATTACTTCAACTTTACAGCAATATTGACTTTTCCCTCGATTTAGACAAATAAGTGAGTAAGCAAATTACCTGTTGAGAGTATTGAAATTTACAATTGAAATTATTTTGTTAGACGACTACACTTTTCAAATTAGTATGGGCTAATCAAATACAAAGTAAAATAAATTTTCGGAGCTTGGTTTTTCATTTCAAAAATTGTATAATACAGATTTATCTACATATTCCAAATACAGAAAAATTTGCTTAAAATCTACGACATCGATCGAAAAATACGTAGTACATATCTACACTGAATACCTAATAACCAAGAGGTTCATTAAGTTTAACATTTTCGACACAAAGTTGATAATATGACAGTCAGTTAAATGAAGCATTACGATAGCCTATGCGGATATTGACACTATGTGATTTTGCACAGTTTTGAAAATTTAAATTAGAATTTGGAGTCGAAAGTATATCATAAAGAAGAACTATGGTTCTCCGAGACTCCAAATAACACAAAAAGTTATAAAAAACAGGTTAAAGACAAAGGAATGCAAAGACCACTGCATACGTAACTTTGAAGCCGATTTTAAATTATGGGCAAGAAGATGCCACTATTCCTGTTGATCAATCAAATTCAGAGAGATTGGTATCCTGGTCAACTGACTTTGACATATTAAAAACGATTCAATGATTTAATACGCCTTAGGACACCTACATGATCTGTATCTAATAAGACATTGGCGGTTTAAACACAGAAATTGGAGAAAATTATACAAAAATTATTTATATCTTATAACAATGATAAGAAATGAGAAGTAACCGCAAAATACGTATTGAGAAAATTTTATGCATTATCCCATCAAAAATTATGCCGAAATTAATGCATTCGCTTGTTAAATTAGACAGTGAACAGAATAGCGCGCAATGCAAACATAAACAATATGTTATTTTTATTTTTAGTGTTTTCTTCGTTTGTTGGTTATCACAATGGTTGCTTATTTATTGTTTGCAAAATCCTTTGTATAATATTTAATTGGGCTAGTCCATTGCAGTGCTTATTATTAAATAACTAGTTTGAACATTATTTTATATGCAAAATAAATTATCATAAAAAATGAAACTAATTAATTGAAATAATGGCACAAATGTACAAAACATTGTGCAATGTATTTAAGCAGAATGGGCTACTAAGCAGAAACTGAATTATTCTAAATTGAATAGAATTGCATTGTATATAATGTGTACTACAAAATTGCGGTTCAAATAAAGCAAGTAAAGCATTCATACAAGGCTTGCAAGGAATATAATATTACACTGTAAAAACTTCAAAGGTGAAAATGCAAAATACATTAAAACTATTCATTCTTGCAGAGAGTAAGCATTAAGAATTATTCGTCGGTAATTTTTAAACTAGAATAAATCCGACGATTCATTTAATCGGCTTATTGATTGCAGAAGTAAATACTGCAAATATTGCAGTAACGATTTGCGAGGGTGACGGCCTTTACAAAGTACAAAATAATATTTAAATACAGTAGAGTTCATATATAGCGACTTTGCTTATAACGACTAACCGGTTTTAACGACGAAAATGTTTACTCAAGTTAGGTTTATATTCGTAAGCTAAGTACTTAAGAAATAATCCGTTTTGTACGTTATCCGGTTAGTACGACATAGTATCGCCGGTCCTTTGAAGGTCGTTATATCCGGATTCTACTGTAGTATAATACAATAAATTTATTTAAAACGAACAAGGATTTCCATTTCAACAATTATATTATAAATATGGTACATAGAAGATTATTATTATTCTTTTGTATGTTACAAACAAATCACCCATAGAATATCACATACACCTGAAGAATGTTTACGAACCAGAAAACAGTTATCTTTTTATTAGAAAATTACGCAGTAGTCATTGAATCGATTTAAATATAAGATTTTTCTGCATAGTCTGTATCCTGCTCACTTAGCACTAAGCGGAAAAACAAATTTAGGACAATGGTTTAAGAAAATGAACTAAAACTGCACATAACCAACACAATAAGCAATTTAAATCTTTAAATATGGGAGCGATTTTGCATACAAGAAAAGTAGTTAAATTTTACAAAAGAACAGAAATAAGAAAACTTATAATACTTTTGGAATAAACCTCGTAATATTACACAGTTTGTGTGTACAACTAGTTCACTTTACAACTGATGTAAAGTTATGTAGTTATTCGGCTAATTCGTAAGTTTCTACTTAAAATAGAGGAATACATAATTGATTATGAATCATTGAGAGCGATTTTGACGAGAGAGAACGCTGTTGGTTATTATAAAGTAATAAATTATGCTATTTATCTTTAAAGGCAAACTTCACAAGATTTAACTACCTTGTCTATATTAGATGTGTTAGCTACCAAATTGCCTACCTATCTCAGAAATACCGGTTCTGTAAATAGAACTACGAAAAGAGGAAAGAAAGTATTTTTAGACTTTCTGTCACCCTAGCAACTTGTAGAAGTTTCTTTAATGTCCACTAACAAGGCAGTGTTATTTTCGTGAAAATTTCTTTTAACTTACTTTTCTACGGAATTTCTAAGTGAAAATGGTTTATGTCAATACAAACCCAATTTTTAACAAATTATTTTTGAAATTTGATACTTACCGTAAAAAATTCTATATTTATTCATTATTAATTTATTAACAAAAAACTTATAACAAATTTTTCAGTTTAGATGCAAGAGGAGGTTCTTTATCCGAAGCAGGACATTTAGCCGTGACGAATGGAATTGGATTACGTGCATATTTTATTGCCGATGATCATCCTTCTAAAGCTCGTCTAAGGATACAAAATGTCAGTTTGGAAGACGAAGGAGTTTTCCGATGTCGAGTCGATTTCATCAACTCTCCTACGCGCAATTTTCAAGTTAACCTAACATTAGTAGGTTAGACTTTTCATTTGTTTACTTTAATAATATTTACATTTTATATTTACCTTTCAATATACATTCCCAATTTAGTAACACACAACATAAAAAAAGTAATTTTCAATTTATTTTTTGAAAAAACTGTAATATCCAAGGAATTGTTTATATTATTTTAATGCAGCTTCATATAAATAATATGTCGATCTTCGTGCTATTACAAACAAACTAAAATGTTTGTTTACAACTTTATTGGAAGCAATGATACGTGATTTTTACACAGTAGTGCGGTATATTTTTATATTTATTTAAAACGTGAAGTGACGACAATTCGTTACAACTTGTATTATTTAGTTTGCTATAAAACAAATAGATTGTTGATAAATTTAATGCATCAATAATTCCTTCTCTCTGTTTCCACAATTTTGTGGTGGCAATCTAGTATTATAAATATCAAAAATAATCTGCTAATTTACTATTTCACGAAAGAAAGTGTAATTTATTCCATTTGCATTGTTTTAAATTTTAATTTCGTTCTTTATATTTGATTACACGAAATTAAAAATAAACTCGATGAACGTAATTACGAGCATTAATTTTTAAAAAATAAAGAAAACGAAATTGTAAAAGCAGATCGAAAGATTAGAAAATGTACGATGTTGCTTCCAGAATAAGAACGAAGAAAATAAATTAATAATAATTATGTTAAACTGCAAAGAATTGTGCAGTAAATAGCTTTCTTTAATAATAAATTTTCTTATTTGAGTAAAATTTTAAATTAAAAATAAAATTATGACGTTTATTTGGTGTTTTCCTAATAACTGCGATTATTTTAATTTATATGTATTTATTATGTCTTTCAGTGCAACCGTCGCCCCCTAAAATCTTCGATGCTGAAGGCGTAGAGGTTATCTCTGATGCTGGTCCCTTTTTAGAGGGTCGTGAACTGTTCCTGTCATGTCAAGTAAGCGGAGGTGGGTTGTTTACTACATTTTATCAATATTGTTGAACAAATTGATTTTTAAATTATTTAGGTCGACCACGGCCAAAGGTTACATGGTGGCACAACGGAACGTTACTTGATGGTGTAGTCGATTCCACATCAAGCTCCCAGATCACCGTAAATCAATTACTCATAACAATCCTCCCTCGATCTTTTTGGGGAACAACTATAGAATGTCGAGCTTCATCATCTGATAAAGCTGAAGATCTCACAAAGCAAGTTTCGATTAAAGTTTTCTGTAAGTGCATTAATGATTCAAGAATTTCTCTTAATTATACATCATAACGTAATCTTATCTTGGTTTCAGCCCTTTTAAATATTTAATCTCTACAAATTGATTCAATTCTATGATTTATGGTGGTTTTATTGAATTTTGTGTCACGTATGATTTATGAATTAATTTTACTAGGTGAAAATACTAACTATAGCATTTTGTCGACAATCTCGAAGTAAAATCACTTAAATTTTCAATTTTTTGCGTTTTGTACTGACGAAATAAATATCTAATTTTTAAAGTTAATAAAAGTTAGTATCATTTTCGGTAGTTGTTAATTATGGTAGACGAAAGCAAAGATTTTAGTCAGATAAAACTAAAATTGATGCCATTTTTAAATCCGAAGTCTTTAAATAACTAAAGAAGTCTGAACACGTCTCGTTTGTGTGGCAAAAACCTTTTTCAACGTTTATGTTGAAATATATTCTATCGCTTATTTTGTTGAATTTAGGTCCTTTAAGTTTTTTAGCATTCTTCCAAACAATAATTTTCAAAAAATTCATACGAGTTGTAAAAGAAGTATGACGTCACTTTTTAGTCTAAAAGAACTGACAATAAATTATTACAAGAATTTAAAAATTGTTATTTTAATGAAAAGGATTTGTATCTTGTACTTCTATTTAAATGCTTGTGTATTATTTCCATTTATCATCCATGCTTAGGCAATTAATTACCGACATAGCTACAGCAAAAATAGCTCCCATGTACCAGACACACAGGATGCTACAAATTTAATAGTTTTTGTGCAAGTCTCAAATAACGCTAATGATCTTTGGATATTATTATAACCTCTATAATATAACACAATCAAAATTTAAAAGCCTGTCCTGGTTCGGCTACTTTCCTAAAATGTTTATGTGGTATGCTCTACCTTTTTTTATTTTGGATCTAAAACCAACCCATACATATTTATTTCTTAAATATTTGAATTTCCGCGTTAGAAAAACTTTGAAACTAAAAATGTGAGTTTGAAATTTGATTAATTTTGTACGTATTAAATATTAATTTAAAATGTTTCTAATTTAACGCTAATGTATGTAGTAACCGTTTGGTTGATATCTAAACTATAGTATGCATTTTCGTTTCTTGTAATGTAAAGTACTTTGATTTTTACTAGTATAAATATATTTATGCGCTGAAAAGTGGAAACTGGCAGAAATATTTCGTAAGTAGAAAATGTGCTTTAACATTAAAAGAATTGCAGTAAAATTTAAAATTATTTGCTTTTAAAATTTCATTGTATTTCACGTACTTCATCAGTATTTCAGAGACTTAACGAATTCCAAAATTTGTGCGCTGGAAGGTGTTCCCCAGACCCCCGGATCTAGTAGTATATTTTTATCATAAGTAAACTGAAGATTTTCCGTTGCAGAGGCACTGGAAGGTGTTCTACATCCCCAGACCTCCGGATTAAGTAGTTTATTTATAATATAATTTGTATAATGTAATAATTACGCAGTTAATAATTAATTCTCAGATTATGAATTAATCACATTTACTTGGCTATAACTAATTTTAAAAAACTTGGGATATGCTTATATATTTAATTCACTTTCAATAAAAATAAATTAGTTAAACCGGGGTCGGGGGGACACCTCCACTGCATTAGGAACGGAAGATCTTTAGTTTACTTTTGATATAAAATAAACTACTTAATCCGGAGGGGAGGTGTATAACACTCTCCAGTGTCTTTGCAACAGTAGATCTTTAGTATACTTCTGATAAAAAATAAACTACTTATAGTTTATTCAAATAAACTTGATCCGGGGATCCACGGGGGTTCTGCATGTTCTGCAATGTTCTTTATTCCAAAATTTGTGCACTGGAGGGTGTTCCACACCCCCCAGACCCCCCGGATCGAGTAGTTTATTTTTAATCAGAAGTAAACTGAGGATCTCCGTTGTCAGAATGAGGTGTTCCACACCCCGGACCCCCGGATTGACTACTTTATATTTATCAAAAGTAAACTAAAGATCTCCGATTGCAGATATATCTATAATTAATTTTTAAAAACTTGGGATATGGTTATATATTTAATTCACTTTTAATAAAAATAAATTATTTAAACCGGGGGGTCTGGGGGGTGTGGAACACCCTCCAGTGCCTTTGGAACGGGAGATCATTAGTTTACTTCTGATATAAAATAAACTACTTATTTCCGGGGGTGTAGAACATCTTCTAGTGCCTCTGCAACGGGAGATTTTTAGTTTACTTCTGATAAAAAATAAATTAATTAATTCGGGGGTCTGGGAGGTGTGGAACACCCTCCAGTGCCTTTGGAACGGGAGATCATTAGTTTACTTCTGATAACTACTATTTCCAATAATAAACTACTTATTTTCGGAGGTGTAGAACACCTTCTAGTGCCTCTTTTTTCTCAAAAGTTTGAAAATTTAGTAGAAACTCTCAGCTACCGTTTTTTAGTTTTTTAAAAAAATTATGAGATATTCTTGGGGGGGGGGAGGTAAAAGGATAAAGCAAAAATTAATTATGTACAATCAAGCACCAACAAATATTAATATTAATTTAAAAATTGGGGGGGGGGAAGATCTGTTAGCTAATTTTCTAAATTATTCAAAAGCAAAAAATGTCCAACCCAAAATAAAGAATGCACAATAGATTTATACTTTTTTGAATTAAAAATTCGCGATGGAAAGGGATTAATGTTTATTAATTGATGCAGTGATTGATGCTGTTTCTTTTTAGAATTTTCAGAAAAAATAAAGATTTAAAAAATGTTTTACTTAAAACACTTCTTGTAATTGATTGTTTTGAATTTCTTTTTTGTTATGTAGCTATTTTTTAATTTGATTTGTCTTTAATCCTGCCTGGTTCACCAAAAATTTATTAACTTCATGATACTTCGCTTGTACTTCATTCAATATACTTAACATATATTTTACCTACTTCACGTACTTCACGTACTTCATGTATTTTACCAGTACTTTATGTACTTCACAATGTATTCACAAGTTCTTCATGTACTTCACATGAGATTTCATGTACTTCATGAGATGTGTACAAAAAACTTCACCAGCGGTTAATCCCTCGACAGAAACTGACCGTAATGTTTAATGCAAATTTAGTAATTGAATACAAAAATTTGTATATTTTTTAATGTGTACTGTGTAAATACGAATATGTTTTGCACTGAAAATACAAAAGACAACTGCATGCAATACATACGCAAATGGCTTTAGCGGATTTATATTCATGATGTGGACTCGGTTCCCGCCTCGTCGGGAAACATTACGATTCATCCGCTAAAACTTTATTTTCCGTACTTATTACATAATATACTATTAATGTAAAATCTGTTGCTGCTTATTTTCAAATAGTTTTTAATATTAAGTTTATATATTTCGTATTTATTAGTTTAACGCATTTTGCAGTCAACTGATTTCCAAGTTTATTTCTATTGATAGATTTTACAAAATTCATTGAGGAATACAATTTTTCACACAAATATGTGGACGTAAACATCGTTAAAAGAGCATTAGCAAGTTTCTGCATCGATATAAAATTGTTTAGTAAAGAATCCTATACGTTTAATATTAATTTTTAGTATGGGATCATTACTAACTGCAGTACTATCAGAAATGTTTCCTTCTAATTCGGAAATCAAATTTTTAAATTTATTTTTCTACGCTATACTCTCTTTTATGTGTCTTTTATGATTGATAAAAAATATGTTCATAAAAATCTATGCATGGGTCATTTCAAAGGTCTTGGTGGGTCAATGCCTGACCCACGGGTCATAGGTTAGCCACCACTGGTCTAGAGCAATCGCATCAAAATGTTGTTTCAGCTAAACCCGTCTCAAATATATCTTTTTCTTTCTGAGCAATGTGTAGTTGGATAACTTATGTCCTGGATCAAAACTAATCTTCAAAGGATTTTCAACGGTTTCTGTTCAACTACGGGAGAACTAAAAAAGATAAGGTTATTCAAGGTAAACGTGGGCTGTTGCATTACTGCTGCTTTCTTTATCGCGGAAGCATGTTTAAAACCTCTTCAAATGATTTCAATTATATTATTATGTTTAAAACATAGCTAATAATAATACATTGCTCATGTCTGAAAGCTCTGTTTTAATTTATTTATTGGACAAATAAAAAGCGTATTAAAATTGAAACGATTTCTAAATTGACAACAAACCCTTCCATGTTGTAAACATGAAGGCCGATTTTATAAACTGTTTTCAGTATTTAATATGTTTGATCTTTTTATTTGTTTTAAAAAGCGAATCGTGTTATCTTAATGCAATTTTATTCTACTTTAAAATATACTCTGTATAAATTATTGAATATTCATTATGTGTACTGTCTACCATTTCATTTAATCTGTAAATGTGATCTAATGAAGAAAAATCTGTTTCTGTGACTATTAGAATTAGAATAAATTATAAATGTTTAAAATAACGCCTTTGATTTTTATTGACAACTTTTTCTTTAATTAAAAGTGGCGCCCAAAGTAAAATAGCAGTACAAATTTTGCCCTGCATTAAAAAATAATATGCATGTCCTAAGAAATTCGTGCAGATCAGTCCTATTTAGACAGTAGACTAGCAGAATAGGATTCAATCGATTTAAAAAATATTGAAATACAAAATAAATGCTACCGAACATAAAAATTAACACTGTAAAAATGCTGTAAGATATAAAGCGTTAAAATAACAATATCGATTTCAATATTTAAAAAATTCTTATTTAAGCAGATTAAATCGAGAATTTCAAATGTATTGGAACATTTAAAACATCAAAAGAAATATTTGAAGTATATTTAAAAATTTGTTGTCGCAATCGCAATGTCAAAGTACCTATCAATGTATTAACCGAGAATTTATAACTTTATATTCATAATAATTTATTGCAATTAAAATGTAATTTTTATTTTTTGTTCAAGCCTTTTCAAAAAATTATGTATGAAAGCTAGAATTGATTTATTATTTAAGCACCTGTAATATTTTTACTATTAAAGAGTAGTTTTTTAATTTTTACTTTGTGTGGCTCACTAAAGTGTTCAGATTAAAAATTTTAATATTAGTATAAATTAATAAATGTTTTAAAAATCCAGACTAGAACCAAATTAGGCAACACTTTTATGGAAATAAGAGCCATTCTCGAGGGAGGGGATATTTTCAATAAATTTTCTCGCAGGATTATTTAAAGAAATGCTAAACATTTCAAAGCTTCAGAGGATTTGACTTAAAAATTTTAAACAGGAATATCACAAATTTAAAAATTGAATTTTTGTAAAATACGCGCTAATTGATATTGATAAGATGAAACGAATATCCGAGTTTGGCTTTACTATAAAAGGTGGATTCATTCCCAAACCACATAAACTGGCTACGTCAGCCACTACATTGAACCCAATAGCTGGAAATTTATCGAAGCAATGGGATTTGGAAATTATAATTTATAGAAAACATTAATTCTATTATGAAAGAAGCTTTTCTAAGTTTAAATTAATTTTTTTTTACTAATTGTCTTATTAATTCTATTATTTCAAGTTTATATTTTTTATATTCTTAAACGTCGTATCCATAAAAATTTATTGCATCAGTATCATATAAATGTTTCTAAATTTTTCTGTTTTACACTTTAGTCACAGCTTTTCTTGGTCTCATATGTAAAACAAATTTCATGTCATTAAACGTTTCGTTCCTTCAAACGCCATATTAAATACATGAGAGCAATTTTCCCCTTTAATACAACCCTCGATGCGTTAACTTGCAGACTTTATCGTCAGCATTTTATGGTTGCAACAGACCTATTCCGTTTCTGTATTACCAACATATTTGCATGTATACGGAAGCTCTCCAAATTTCAATGTCATATATCATATATGTTACAGGAACTCAGATATAAGCGCTATCGTATAACTGACAGATTTTTTGAATTTCGAATATAACTCTGATAAGAAGAACATTTTCGGTAGGTATATAAAAATTTAATTATAAAAAAAATGTTTTAATGCAAATTGCAATAAATTACGTAAACGAACAATTTTTTTTTCTGAAGTTCGGCTTTCTATTTTGACTTACATCAAGTAATAACGGTAGAAAAAGAAAAATGTTTAAAGTTTAACCACTTGAAGAATTTATGTAAATAGGACGACTTGATTCGAATTGTTGGTCTTGCTTGATAAATATATAAACCATCCAAAGTATGTTTTGTTCATTCAGACTGACTACAATTTCCTTTTATATCGAATGTTTTGCTATGGTTAATCGATAATTGAAATATATTTGTCTTATTTTTATGAATTGATTACACTTTTAAAACAGTAGAAAATATTGAAAACAGATCAAAATTCTGTTATATCTTCGATGTAATTTTAATTACTTATTAAAAATTTGAATTAAAATTTTCTTATAATTAAAAAGTTCCTTCTTTTTCACTCTTTCGATTTACCCTAAATAATAGCAAAGCTTTAAATATTTTAAACGAAATACTCCGACGCTAATAGAAAACTTTTTTTTAGTAAAACCAAATAAAGTCAAGATCGTATCTCCAAATGATCTTCTTTCTGTCAACAAAATGCACACTGTCCGATGTGAAACCTCAGGCTCATTCCCTCCCGCCAAACTGTCGTGGTTTCTCAATGGAAAATCTATTAAAAGCTCTACTTTAACTGTAAGTATAAAAACGCTCGTTAAAATAGAAATCTTTATTCTATGTCCCATGTGCTTTTACAATTTTCATAGTTTTTTAACACACTTGACTGACGTGCATATCAGAGAACTAATATTGATTTCAATACGTGGTACCTTTATTAATGTTTTAGAAAAATAATTTTTTAGTGGAAACCATGATGCAAATGTGCAAATAATTTTAAAATTTTATTTATAGCTACCTCGTAGCTTGGTAAACATTCTATATAATAAATTATTATTAAGAGTAATTTGATTACAAATCCCTATAGTTATTTCATTAAATATTAATATGTATTAAATAACCAATATAGCGTAGGAAAATCAATTTACTGTGTCCTCAAATATTCAAAATTTCTACCTTTATACTCAGTATCGCATAAAAAAAATTCAGGGTATTTCATTAATTTTATAATAAAAAATAATTAATCAATAATGATAACGATTTCAATGTTATAAAAAAGACTTGAGCAGAACAGAAACTTTATTTATAAAAGTTTTTGTAATGGAACCCAAAACCAAGTCAATTAGTTTATTTTAATATTTCATGCATTGATTTATAATATTTACAGATGATTATTATTTTGAAAGAAACTAATTAATAATAAATAAATTAGATATTTTAATTAGCACAGTTATGGATTTTATTATTTTTTAAAACTGCTTCAAGTAGTCATTTTTTAATTTTGAATAAATTTACAGATTATGGTTTTTCTTTTTTATTTAATGACTAATTTTATTATACATGAGCTATAAAAGCATACCTAATAAAGTCTTAATTTGAATAATCGATTAAATATTCATTGCCATTCTACAGTGCTGGATTTAACTGCACCAACTTGTGCAAGTTAAACCCAATAAATTGATCTAAAAATAAAACGGCGAAATAATTTTAAATCTTAATTGTCTTAAATTTTTTATGAAGGAAGAAACCACGGAATATTTTACAAGTAGCATACTAATGCTGAATGTGGAAGCCGAAGACGACGGAAAAGATCTCGTTTGTCGTGCAGACAATCCACGATATCCCGGGGGATATACAGAAGACCGGAGACAGATACATGTTGCATGTAAGTATCCTATTACTCCACCTGTTTGGTTATATTATTTCTGAAATAAAACCATTAACAAATTCAAAATTTTATTGGAAAATAAAAGTCTAAATCCTCGTGGGTTCTTGGTTAGTCTGCTAGGGTGGCTAATAAATTTTAAAATAAATTAAACTTAAATTTCTGGAGAAAGGCTAAGTACAATGGAATCTTAGTTAATGTTACAATTCATTTGATAAACTTACTATGCACGAAGCTTCTACTAAAAGCATCGTAACGTATCCGTCCTTTAATCCAGTTAACTGTGGTTGTAAGTCCAGGACGCGGACTGACCTAACATTTGTCACAAGATCCGCATTAACGTTTAACCGCACAACTGATCTATCTCATAGTTGATTTAACTTATAGTGAAAATATAGTAAATCGATACAAAATTAATTAAGATTTTCGTCGGATGCCAATTTTTAGTAAAAATTGTTTCAAATGACTCGGAAAAGTAATACAAAGTGCTAATGCTCAGAAAATGCGTTCGTATTAGAAGGGTAAAATTAGATAAACTGTTAGAATTTGCTTGCGTAACAAGAGCTGCCGTTAATATTTTTAACAGACAGTTTGCGTATCCCAGGATTATATATAAACTTTTGACATTTGAGTTAAACATCAATGGAAATGGTATAAAAGCTGGTAATAAGCTTTGAAAATTGTAGAATCACGTACTAGGAAACGTTCATTGCTTTGGGATTAGCTTTAACACCATCTTTACGAAGGTTTGATGTCACTTTAACCGGGAGCAAAAGAAATGAAAGCGTGTGACCAAATCTCCAAAGTGAAAAATAAGAAGGTCAGCACATCGATATCGATTAAATATTTGCGAACGCTTAATCAAAGCAATAGAAATTATTTTTAAATTCGTTTTAAGTATTTAGGTTCTCTGAAATTTCATTTCTTTAACTTTAAAATGAATACAAAGCTATATTTGTTCTCAAAGTGGTCCTACCCTTATGTGATTTTCTTTTAACCTGGTCCTAAAGAAGATACGAAACTTGTACAAGGTTGCCGATCAGAATACAAACGGCCGAATTTGTGTAGTCCCGTCTTTAAAACGAGGATCATCTTTAATTCTGTGCAGGTTTACGGAAAGAAAGAGCAAGAGCTTTGTTAAAGACATTCGCAACGTTAGCATACTTTTGTCGACCCGCTTTTTCCAAAATTCACTTTACACATTTCGGTACATAATTTCGTAATAAATACACAACTTCTTTCATCTTAGTTTGTTAATAATGCATCAAAATTTAAAAACCCGTATAAAATTTTTAATTTAATTTAATTTTTTTAGATCCTCCCAAAGTCGTAGTACGGTCTGAAATTGGGTTGGCTCTTCCTGTTCAAGAGAAAACTAGCGTTGAATTAAAATGCGAAACAATCGCTCGTCCCGACCCACATAATTACAGATGGTATTTTGATGTAAGTATAATTCATTACACATTACACCTAGAACATAGTAAAACCATTTGAAAGCTTTTACTATAATTATTTTGTTGAAAAGCGCGAACATTTTAATAGCATACCTTGTTATTACTGAACGACTACTTCACATTATAATTTCGAAAATATTAAAAATTTGTAGTGTTTAATGCGTTTCACTGAACGTAACGTGTATATTTTTACATCACTTTTAAAGCCGTTTTACAGTTTTAATTTCAGTTTACAAAATTAAAAGAACATAAAATACAAATTAAATTTTAATATACAAGTTTGTAAAAGTTGCATTTAACTTTTAAATGGTGGTAATGCGAGTTTTAGCGCTGAAATAAAATTCAACATGAATAACATAAATTAAACTTATTGGCTGGAGTATACTTTGGCAAAGTGAAAAATTTTAAATAGTTTTCATTTAAAAAAACACTCTTGAAGTTAGATTTTAATTTTTTGAAAAAACAAACTTAAAAACTTTTTGCAGTCCTTGCTTTACATTAAAAAGTCTGATTTAAATGCTAAAAATATAATAGATTTGAATAGCGATGGTGCATTTTGTTTTATTTCGGTGTTTCCATTAAGATTTAATTTATGTAAATACTCGTATATTTGCTTATTATTTTTCGCTATAAATGAATTTCTAAAAATGCCATAAGAAAAAAGTCTGGTGGTTTCCGCGTGACTTATTCGAGTAACATTTAAATTTTACTGTCAAAAGAGATAAGATAAAAAATATAAAAGTCCGTTGTTTAACAGCATTACTCGTTTTTCAATTTTATATAGTAACTCAAATAAATAACCACTTGCAACAAGCAATCACGAATGTCTTTGTGTTGGGCGCCAAAGAAGATTAAAATAATTGAATTTTCGTGAGAACATAAACAGCTTTGGTAGTGAAAAGACTCAACTATTTCCTATGACTCAACTTGTAACCGAAATACACACGAGTGTGCTCATAGAAAATGTTTAAAGCAAATTATTTGAGCCTGTTCTGTTCTGGCGTAAAAAATTAGCATACTTTATGTGCGTTCATCACCGATTTGAGGTTTCTTTATCTGGTTCTTTGGTAGAGTGAACCCGATGTGGTGCCGTTTTCCACGCCATTCCGTTAATCACTTCAGCTCCCGGGAGTAGTAACTTTAAGAACACATCATCAAATCACACTCCTCACTCGGTGAAACACATTAAAAGTGCATCACTCTTAAAAACTAAACAGTCCGGATAGATAATACGCTTCAGACAGCTTTAAACCCCCAAACACATACATAACTCTTACCAATGCTTTTTTCTTTTATGAAGTATGTTTTACACAAGGGAAATTTTGAATTTCTTTCTCGGTTATTATGTGTGATGTATTTCCTCTTTTATACGTGTTCTTCGTTTTGATAACGTGCAACATGAAAGTGGAAATAAAAAATATAGTACGTTCCCAGGCTTTATATTATTTTATATTTATTTTATGGTTTTAATAAATTGCTACAAAATTTTATAAAAAGTAAATATTTATTTGCAATACGCAATAAGAATTACAAGAGAACAGCTTCTGAAAAAATACAAATTTCACAATATAACCGTTTTCAAGTAGAGGTAATTGAAATAAAATTGTGACAACTTTTACGAATTGACTATTTCTATTATTGCTTTCAAAAGAGATGTATCAATTGGTCCTACATATTGAATTGCACCTACACTCAACAACGTTATATCGGTCTTACGGTTAGTATTTTTGCGCCATATTCAATCTAAAATCACTCACAAGAAAATGAAATAGATTTTACCATGTTGTGCTTCTTTCTGATCGTCGTCACGCCAAAACTATGGATAGATTTTCGTTGACAGTATAATGATTTATATAGTATATATTTTTTTGATCTTCGCAACATCACAAAACAATAAATTAAGTATTTATAGAAAAAGTTTTTATCTTTGTAATAATCAGAATAGTTGAAATAATTTAGTGTTTTTCTTTGCCCGATATAATATTAAAACTTAAAACTTAAATGTAAATTACCGCTGAAGCTTTAAATAAAAATTTGGAAATTAATTTAAGGTATATTTCGATATCGTGAAGTGAATGAAATATGTTTTCTGGAAATAGATTAGCATGTTTACTAATAGGTATTACATCAAGAAGAGAAAAATGTTTAAAAATGGCAGAGAAAGAAATCGTCATTAATTTTGTGCTCTGGTGCGTAACATTCCATTTAAAACTTTAATATATGAGCTTTGTCTTGTACAAAACCTTGACATCCCTGTGCTCTAAATGGGGAGTTTTTTTTTGAACAATATGCAATCTTAATTTATCACTTATAAAGTCATAACCGAATTTTCTTAGTAGTTGAACGTTTAAATATGATAGTAATGTTCTATGGTTCAAACTTCGTCGCATGGCTGCATTTTCGATTACTTTGCAATAATGGAATAGTTGGGCGCCTCGCTTACTCATTTTTTTTTTAGTTAAGCCGGTAAGTAAGTAAGCCATAGTTACGTTTAACCAGTGCTTAAATTTGAACTGCTTGCACCGTCATCATTTCGACATGGCTTAGTAAAGAAATATGATGTTAATATTAAACTTTTAGTTTAGTGGCGGTCAACCTAATAAATTCAACAATTTAAACTCGGTAATGTTAGTATGTACATGTACATAATAAGTATATAAACACTTACATAGTACATGTTTCCTTATGGGATTGCTCTGCATTGACTACCTCACTCATTATCATTTGTATACTACCTACAATATTTTGTTGATAACAGGTTGATACTGTTTATAGATATTTTAATTGCTTTTAATTGTGTTTCTCATACGGAATATTTAGCAAAACTTTCTTCTCTTCAGGTACAACATAGTTTCGCAATTACGTGATAGGTATATAACGCAGAGAGTTAAGATAGATTGCTATCTGCCTTCGGTTATTAGGGTCGTCGCTGGCACCCCGCAATGTTTACATTGCGGCCCTATATTGTTCTTGCGAATGTTCATCAATGTAAACACTCTTACGTATTACTGATGTTCTAAAACTTTTAAATCAATTATTTCTTGACTGTTTACTTTTACAAGATCTTAATAATTTAAGAAAGTCGTTTACAAAAAGTTGCTGTATTTCTTTTAGGTACAGTTTAAATACCTGGTGGGTCTTTTAACTATTCCGATTGATCGAAACAAAGTTTAAAAACCCAAAAGTTTCGTATGGCGTCAAATATAACTTAAAAATACTGGTGGTGTAAATAATAATAATTATGTCAAACTATAATACAGAAGTAACACCACTAATAAATGCAATTAATAATCAAATTTAGCAATCAATTTTTTTACTCTTAAAAAATATCCAAACTTTTTGATGAACAAATCTAACATTTAACAATCTCTATGAAGTCCATAGATCCTCTGTAATTATGAATAATTGTTCATCGTCGGAAATCCTCGTAATTCCTGGTCTTCTTTCGGGTGCCATGCCAGGTGAGAAATTCTATCCCACACAAAGGACAAACAGTGTAACGTGTACTACAAACCACGTAAGTGGTAACATTGCATTTTGACAAAAATTTCTACGGATTTCTTGGCGCTGGGTCTGCCGGCGGCCGACGGCATGCTAAAACTGCAGATAAGAATGTATCCCGCTTGCTACATGTGTTAACCACAGGTAACTGCAAGGATGCAGATTAAACGACGAGGAGGATGGTTTGACGAGAGAGGGTGATTCAATTAGAGGCAGTAAAAGGAGTGTGAGAGGTAGAGAAGGAACTTCAGAGGTTTACTTTTGCGGGAAACTTTTCTGTTTTTTAACAATTGAGGCGGTTGAGCTTAAAAAAACTTTGCCTTACTTTTTCTGCTCGAACTATATTATCATAATAATTATATTCTAACTTTAGATATTGTTAAAAATTCATTTGCAAGAATGAAAATGGAAATTAAGTTTATAAATTAATGTTTCAGAGCTAATTTGCCTTAATATTTATTTACAGATTCCATTTTAATTTGGTATCTATTTACACAATTTATAAAAATAACTTTAGTGCTTTAATATAAAATTTCAATTTTCGATTTGTAAAAGCTATTGTAAAAGCTACTGACAATAAGAGCTGGATTATTCCCTTGTTTCTGCAAAGTTAAAATTTGTTTTTATTGTCATCAAGAAAGTGTTGAACCTAAAAGATAATTTTTTATTAGGCTAATTAAAATTTCTTTAAACTTGTAAACATTTTTTCAAAGAAGTATCTATTTAAACTCATCTTTCAGTTACAGCTTTAATGTTAATCGAAAAGTTGAATTTTTATGACGGTTAATAAATTTTCGTATAACGCGATTATAAATATGAAATTTTTTCAAAATTTTATTCGTTGAAAAGAAATTAATATGTGTCACCTAGAAATACAATTTGTTAGAAGTGAAAACTATCAATCAAACGGTGTAGCGAAATAATTTTAATATTGTTGTCAGGATAAATTTAAAGTGAAATTACAATTTTTCTTGTAAACGTGAGCATTTTTGTTCAAGATAGCACATCCCTAGACAAGCATTTCGGCCGAGTCTCTTGACACTAATCTTTTATATTACATTCAACTGCATTAAACTTTTTCGGTATTTCAATTTTTTCTAATTTTTAAACATTTTTACTCAAAAAAATATAACAAAACTTACTTTTAAACTAAATTATTCAACACTTAGTCGTCGTTTTCAGGTTCGTCCTTTATAAGTAACTTGTAAAAATGAAGATAATAGTAAAAAAGTTTGTAAAAAGTAAGCTGGCAGCAATTTTTTTCCACTTTTTGTAATATTTATAAAAGCCTGTTGAGAGACTACTTTATCTTTAAATTTTTGAATTTATATTTATTATGTTTAGCGACGGAAATCATTATATTTGAAGAGTTTTTTTTTCCTAAAAGTATTGAACATCACCCAGCAAAAGATTTCCAATCCTTTAACTGCACTTAAGTGAGTGATAATCAAACAAATCTCGCACTAATTATTACATAAACAGCTGATAAAATAATTAAATCCTTCAGTTCTGCGATGTCTAATAAAAATTTACATTAGATTTTGTGTGATCGTAGCCGCTCACTTTACGCTCCAACGCGATTGCTTCTGGGTTAAGTACAATAGTCTAATTAAATTATATAGAAACACATTGTATGAATAACAACAACTTTGCAAGATCTAATAAACTTAACAATAAAGTTATTAAACAATTCATTTACTTGTGAGAAACAAATACTTTGTCGAATTCAATAATAAACCAGAAGTAGGAAATGACCATCTACAAAAAATTGCTTTTCTCTTATAAATCGAAACATATTAAAACAACGAGCGTAGGAAAGTTTCCATCGTGAAAACAAAAAAGAAAGTCATAATTAATAATAAATGCTAAAAAAACTTTTGTTAATAATTTCGTAGCTTAAGCTATTTTTTGTAAAAGTTGTTGAAAAGAAATAATAAATTTTGAACTTGGAAGAACGTTGAATTAAAGCAACTTTCCATTGGTAATTTTCAAAAATCAAAATTTAATATACGATAATATCTCGTATCATTGACCACGGCAGTTTTGGATTACGATAATCTTTTTTATACAATTAATTCATTCCTATTAACTAAATACTAATAATATGATTTATTTTTCAAAATTTTTTAAAACAATTTGAGAAAAAAGATTTCAAAATTGATTATGTTTTATACTTTTTTTTGCAAATTTCTACATTTTGATAAATAATTTAGTTTCAGTGAACTGAGGTCTGAAAAAAGTATTTTATTCAAAATTTAACGAAATTCTGAATATCTTTCGATTTAATTTAACTTTTCAAAAACTCTCTGTTTTTATTTGATTGTTGGTGAAAATAGTAAAATGTATTTTGTAGAATAGTTAGAAAATAGTTACATTAACACACGTTCTTTGTTTTTTCCTTTGTTTTTCGAAATGTACACGCATTCAAACTTGCATAGGATAACACGAAAGTATTAGACATCCTGTTTATGATTTATCGATTTGTCGCTATGCTTATCCTTTCTTATCCAAAATTGGAATATCTTCATGCTTGATGGAATGCTTATTTAAATCTAATTTTGCACAAAGAAGTTTATGGTTTACCATCCCCTCGCCCATATCCACAAGTTGCAATCTTTACACATATGTAAAATGATAGACTAACCTACTCGAGAGTATAGATTTCAAGTCATCAAAATCAATTTTTCTACAAAGCATTTAATGAAAATGAGGTTATAAAAGTTAGAATTCAGAGGTTTTAATTTACTATTATATATACGAGAGTACTTCCATGTTTAATTAAAATGTAACACTACTTTATAGAATAAATCGGTTTAACTCATAAATTTAAACTTTAAAGCAATAAAATTTTGTTTAGAATTTAATTAGATTTGCACAAAATATAACTTATTTTCTGTTACTATTTATTTTTTAATAGAAAATAAGAAAATAATAATAATTCAGCGTAATAATGTTTTATACGTCTTGAAATACTTACCAATTAATTAAAATAAACACAGACTTATGGATTGTAAATTTAAAAAAACCAGAAAGCCTCACAGTTTCATTAAACACCCTATATATAATTTTATGTAAATTTCTAAAATTTTAAATTTTAATTATTTTGAAAGGTAAAACAATTTAGATGGTGTATTATTTTAACCCATCTCTCGACATTTTTTACACAAGTTTAAAGTTTTTTACAAGAAACCGAAAGAAATACAACAAACTTATGGATATAACCTGTAAAAGCTTCCCCTTTAGGAATAAAATTTTATATTAGGTATTAGAGTATTTTGTATAGAATGTCAGATTAAATAACGTTTGCGCTAAGCAATATTGTGGCTTATCGGATATAAATAAATAATGAAATGTGTGTAAGTATTTATACTATCTAGCAATCAAAATAAAAAGTGTCACAAGTATAAAGTTATTGCATCTTAAACTCAAATTTATTGTAAATTTTGACAAGCAAGCCACCTCTTGAGCTTTATTAAACTTTACTTTGATAAGCAGAATTTTTCAAGTTTCAAAATATAATTAATCACATTTTAAAACATAAATTTTTAAAAATAGATTTTTAGTACAATAGATGAAAGTTGCTACAAGCCTAGAAAATACCCATTGATTGATATTTTTAATAAAACTGTCAAAATTCACAGATTTGTATAAGAAATGAAAATTGTGCCGCTTTAAAATGTTTTCACAGCGCTATGAAAGAGACCGTATTATTAATGTCTAACTGCAGTCGGAATCCCACTTGAGCTTCAACTGGGAAAACATAGAAAAAAAGAATGGAATTTGAGAAATGATGCGAAACGAATATATAGGATAGATAGATATCTAGAAAGCCAGACATAGATAACACAAATCCAGTGTCGGTGTGATCGATGAAAGCAGGTTACAGACAAATGTATGTTAAACAAAAAGATAGTGTTTCTTACAGCCTATGACGATAATAAATTGTTTTACTAATATTATCTATCACATATTGAGCTTGATGCGATTTTAAATGAACACATCGTTGCTTTGCAGTAAATAACTCCAAAGAGATATACGCAGCACGACGTATCCACAATTAAATGACCAACATCAAGTGGCAATAATTTTTCTTATAAATTATTATCTTTCTACATTTGTTAGAAATAAAAGTGACTAACAAAAAATATAGCTTTGGGAAGTTAAATGCTCGAAATTACCAGAATGGCTTGTAAAGAATCCACTAATTTTAATCTTTTCTAATTTCACAAAAAAATACAAAGCAAAAACAAAAAGTAGAATAAAATTAAATAAAAACGTAGGAAAAGTTGGCAATAAAAAAGGTGAGTACCAAGCACATTCACGTTAATTATTTTAATTTATATCTCCAAGTTTTCCTTTCTTGTCAGATTATTTTGTCTCGGTAGCGCTGAAATAAATTAGCTTTTCACAAATTGAACTGAGAAAAGTTAATTAACCGAATGATGAGGAGACGGCATTCTTTAAACACAGCCGATCAGCGAATCGATTTATAGACTTCCTTTTTCAGTAGTAAATCATTTATTGTTTTGCTAGTGGCACTTTTTATACAATAATTTTGTATTATTTTATTTTTAATGTTGGCGATTTAAAATTTTTCGCTTGAATGTTAATCTGTTATATTTGAATAATGCGAAATGTATTAAATTAAGAATTTTTCTTTAGAAATTTTCAGTAATAAATCTTATGAAATACGTGACCGTTGAGCAAGTGATAAACAAAAATTGTTTACAAATAATGATGCAGATATGTTTTGAATTAATTAGTCACATATTTGTCAAAATTTGTAATTAAAATTAATCATTAATATATCGAGCAGTTTTACAAATTTGCATCATCAAATATTATTGCACTGCTGTTCATATTCATGTTAAAGTTTAATTATTAAGGAAGTTCATCAAAAAATTGCGATTAGTAAAATCTTTTATTAAGTTAAATGTAATCTCGATGGAAAAACTTGAAAGAAATTCAAAAAATTACATTACCAATGATTTAGGTTCTGTTTTTAAACATACAAGTAAAGAAAAATATAAAATAATCTCGATTGTACACCTGCTTTCCTTCTATTCTTAACCGTTAAGTTCTTAAAGTAATTCCAAATCAAAAGCACTTCTTTAAAAAATAAGATAAAAACCATTGCCCAATAATTTCTAGCTTTCGACGCTGTGTGAGGAAGATTAGTTCTACTCAGGATATCATTATAAGAAAGAAACAACTACTTAGTTATAGAACGCTTAGTTTATTCTCTCACTAAAATTTTGAATTTGGAGGTTTTAAATTCCGGAATTTGGAATATTACGCATATTTTATAACACTCAACAAGTAAGAGCTAAATTAAAAATCTTACTCCATAAGAAATTGTTACATCTAAATAACTTACCTATACGAAATGGGTAGCATCCATGTTACATGAAAGTATTGATGTTAAATTTAGACTAACTCTTGTTTAAAAGAATGTTAAAATATGTTGAGAAGATGAAATACTATTGTATAAATGAAAGAGGCTGGTAGAACATACTCGAAAACTATACTTTTACTGTATTATTTGGAAAACTTAAAACAGATTCAGTGCAAATGAAAACAGAATTGAAAATAAATAGATTTGGAGTAGATGAAAACAGATCTTCTACAAATGAGAATTATGAACTTAAATATTTATTTTCATTTTATTCAATTTCAACAATGTTTTCCTGCCGAAGAAGGTAGATCAAAAATTGACGAAAGAGCGAGAGTAATCATTCCGTCAAGTAAAAGAAACAATTTGCACTGCATTGGAGCAATGAGTTCCACCCAAATTTTAGCATTTGAACACAGACGTGGTTCTTACAGAGTGGAGGATTGCAAAGTATGGTTGGGACATTTAATCAAAATATGTGTTACTAAAGAAATTCAACATCCCACATTGATTATTGACAACGCCCTGTGCATTCGAATTTTGGAAATATGCTTACACCAGAAGAAGACATCTAAAATGGTGAGTCTGGCTCCTTATTCCTACCTATTAAATCCTATCGAATTGTTATGGAGTTTTTTAAATCTTCGGAAAACGTTAATTGTAAGACAAAATGCTCAAAAGTATTGAATTACGTACGTAATAACAACCAAGAACCAACCATTTCAGAATTTAGAATGCCCATTTTGTAAGATATTTTCAATATTGCATTTTAAGAGATGCCACAGAAACATCTTCTTGCATATCAGAAAACATTGTTGGAATTTCATAAAAATTAAGATAAATAATATTGAAGTTCATAATTTTCATTTGTAGAAATTTGTTTTCATTTTGTTCCAAATTTGTTTTCGCTGATTTCAAATCTGTTTATATTTGTTCCAAATCTGTTTTCATTTGATCTAAAGCTGTTTTCATTTGCACCAAATCTATTTTTATTTTAACCAAATCTGTTTTTATTTGCTCCAAATAATACTGTAAAAAGTATAGTAAAATAAAATGCACTATTATTATACAATAGCTTCAGTGGTTTTGGAATCTCATGATTTCATTTACAATCCAGAGTTACTCCTTCTTATTTCTGGTGTTTCAGTTCTCCATCTAGATACACCTAGAAGTTAACTGCACCTTTTTGTACTTTTTTTGCGTCTTTTTTTTCTACCAATTTCTAATTTTATCACCTGACGAGCCACTTTTCAGATGTCTGCTACTTAGTTTTTCGTTTTTTTTTCTGTTCCTCATCTTCCATTTTCTTTTTCCCGAAAATTTTTATAAAAACTCTCGGTAGTTTTTATATTTTCAATGTCGACAGTTTCTCTTAAGATGCGTCAAACACAGCAAAGTAATTCTAGTCGAGGACTCTACTAGCAATCGTCTTATACACAGTATGAACAGGAAAGCTTATTCAAAGACTGATAGCAATTGATCATGTTCAAGACGATATTGCTTGAAATTTTTTTTAGAAAGTGGGATGCGACGCAATGAAGCTACAAAATTATTTTGGATTAATTTACTGACGTTCTTCGTTATACTTTTTCAACTTATTTAAAGTTATTTATATATTAAGTATTTTGAGATAAATCACTGCACTCGAAGTATATTTTGCAAACCTTTTTGTCATATTACGACATCATCAAGCGATTTTTATTCATCCAGGTATAATAGCTGACTAAACAGACTGCATAACATAGCAATAAATATAGCCCACCACAGAGATTTGCAGTTAGGATACGCAGAAAACGTGAAAAGAATAATAACAGAACCGATTTTCATACAAATTACATTAAGGTATAGGGTTCGTCGTGTGGGCGATTGCCGGTTTAAGTATTTATTGTTATTAACTATTAAGTACCTACATACATTAGCTATAAATTGAAGCTCCGATCTTAAGTGATTGTCGTAAGTGTGTGTTGAGGATTAACTTAACTTACATAAATACATACACTATACAAGAAAAGCTTGTGACAGGAAACTTAAAAATTTAAAAGTCACAACCAGCAATTTCAACAACGATGTACATGTCTGACAAAAAGACAAAAATACATAGAGTGACACTCTTAAAATTATTTATTCAGAGGTAGATTCCTGAGTTTCAACATGTTCCGTTCCATCGTCAGATTAACCATTTTTAAAATAACATACACTAACCTAATAGAGATTTGAGATTTTTCCAGAAGTACAAATAGTTTTTAGGGTTTATTCTACATATTACGTACACATGACATTATTTTATACCTAAAGAGCTTACGAAAATGTTAGTTTGCTTAAATTTGATACTGAATAATTTAAAAACATATTTTATACATTTACAATACATTTGTCATACGTTTTATTTTCTGTATTATGTTAAAATCTTTTCAATAAGCGTATCAGTTAGAAATACTTGATTTGAAAAAATGATAAAAGATCATTACTGTATAAGAAATTATCGATCATTCAATATTGATGGCCAAACCATTCGGAACGAAAAAATTATCCTCAAGTAAAACTGTCGGAGTGATTGTTCGGTTAGTTGGATGACTATTTACTTAGCAACTAGCTGACATGAGTTTAAATCCTGTTGTAGCGAAGATTTTTCAGAATTCTGGGGCAGCAGGATTTAACTCACATTTGTAAGGAGTAAGTGTTCTGTGCTATTTTACACCGGTGTATAACAAGCCTTAGTACGTTCAGTTAATATACGGAGTAAAATTGATATCTTTCATAATTTTCTAAAATATATGATACGGTTATAATTATGTCTTGATGATGAAAGATTGAGTTATATTAAAAATTATTACTTCATAAAGTTGACAAATCGAATTAATCATGAGTCGATTGCGGTTTAAAACAAATTACAAAATTAATTTAATTTTGGATACGCAATTCTTCAAGTTTAGATAATTTTAGGGAGTCACCCTAAGTTTACTCATTTATACATCGATTCATCTAACAGCTGTTATACACTCGTCAGATGGGTGAAAAGTTGGAAAACTTTGAGACTCGCTGTGACATTTATGTTACTAATGATATCATTTTGACTTTGCCAACTTTGCTCGTTCTAAAGATAATTTCAGTGATTCCTGTCTCAGTAATCGAAATCGGTATTATAACAATTAATTGTAGGTTCAGTAGGACAGAATAAATGAACGAATTGTGGATTAAACTAGACAAGGACTTTACTCTATTTAATACTTTATTCCATTTATAACCTGACAGTAACTGTAATTCTAAAATATCCTATCCAGTCCATAACTGGACACGATTCAATTTAACTTTGTTGATTAATCAAAATTTAATATTAATGGGAACCATAATTTCTTATACATTATGGAAAACTGGATCGATTTCCACCTTAATAAATAAAATTACTATTATACCTCGTTGCATTATATCGTAAACCTAATGGTTTTAAAAGCAAATACACACGCTTTATAATATTCTTTTAATAGACAACATGAGAAGTATATAAAAATTATTACCTACTTAATTTAAAGATAATTTAAGTAATTTTTTAGAGATGTCTTGCTAAAATTAGAATTTTTCATTGTTTCAAGGGAAACAATAAAACGTTACGTTATTTTAATTTTTCACATTTTAGGGGCATCTTATACAACCCAACCAAACTGCAGGAATAGAACCTCTAGATGATGTGCTAAAATTACGTACCGTTTCAAGATTTTCTGATGGACAGTACTCATGTGCAGCTGCAAATACGGAAGGAGAAACGTATAGTGCTCCATTTTCTCTCAGAATTCAATGTAAGTATTAAATTTTTTCACTTCAAAAAAATTGTAACTATTTAAATTGACACCTGTGAATTGTAATGTCAAGTTAAATATTTTTATAATTTAAATACGTTTGGATTTAAATTTATTTAATTGTTCCATTTCATTAAAATGCCATTCCAGGAATGATTTAATATTAACTAGTGATTGGAATTTAGAATTTCTAAAACAGTTACCAAGTGTCATTATCATGAAAACAACATTCACGACAAATTAAATGTTTTAGCCATTTACTGTTTAACACCAAGTTAATATTGCCGCATTGGGAAATTAAGGAAATTACTAGTCGCCTAAGAGGGCGCAGGTCTTTGGAGATAGTGGAATGTCTGCATCCCGATAGTCGACATCTGCTCTGTGATTAAACTGCGTTATTGTTATTCTAACGAAGCTTTTGAGATCGAACAATTGTAATCCAAGTATGCAGATTATTGCAAGCTATTTCTATGCTCAGTTATTGCTTGCTAGTTGTTCTTGTTTGATTGACTGACAAAAACGTTGTTCCACATTAAATAAAAATCAACGCAAATAGTATTATAGAACAGGGCTGTGAAACAGCAGAAAAGCTTGCACCTTGCCCAATAAACTTTCGCATTGTTTTTAATTAAACAGATTATGCAATTTTAATTTGTAATCGCATTTAAACGTAAACGATTAAATAGATAAATTGTGTAAATTATATTTGTTTGGTAGTTACACAAATTAGAAAAATTCCATAAATTATTGTTTTAATAGTAATTGAACAAATTGCAAATTATAGCACAAGGTTTCAGCGGATTATGGTTTTGGAGAGCGGTATTGGTATTATAGCGCCTCTTCCAACAAACCCACTTGAACTCCTCGTTAAATCGGGAGATGAGTTATATGCAATCAAATGTAAAAAACGTAAAATTATTAAAGCAATTAGTTACCTTTAATTGCAGGTGAAATGTAACAAATTTCAATCAAAATCGTTAAAATTAAAACGAAACAGAATGCAAATTATAAAGCAAAGAAATATAAATAACAAAAGAATTAAGTAAGGATAAAAGATGATATATGTACATTGCTACTGTTTGAATTAAGACCTATAGGGGAAAATATTCGACAAGATCTTCCGTTAACACATTGGCGGCTGGTATATCTAGAAATTGTGGGAGAGGATTGTTAAATTAATTATTTTGGGCGCCACTAACTTCAGTAGCAAACGCCCTTGTTGAAGACAACATTTTATTTAGTTACAAAGCTTTAATGATGAAACATAAAGCCCTTGAGTCAGCAAAGGACTTCTAAAATAAATAATGTACTAATTGCAGGAATTCAAATTTATTACAAACAATTAAATAACGATTTTAAATGTTTACTGTAATGAATGTAATGGCGATCGTTTATGAACTACAAAACATTCAAAAATTAACTAACTCAAATACATAGTATGTACATACTACATATTTACCGTCTGATTCATAGAAAATTAATTACATTTACTTAATTACATTTGTTTATAGTAATTTATTATTAATCACTCAAACATAATACGGTCGTTTTAAGCAAATTTAAATGTTAACCAAAATTAAATTGGCAATTCAAATAATAAAAGTGTATGTACTGAATGTTGTTGACTCTTTCATGCGCGATGAACAAAAATTTAAAATACACCGCCTAAGCAAGGAGCAGTTTTGTGACAAACACTTTGATATTTCAAACTGAGTAAACCACATTCTAAGATATCCCGAGGCTTATAAAACCGACTTTATTAATAATTTGATTCGATGCAATTGCTTAACGTGTAAAACTCAAAATTTGCTCAAAAAGAACTCCGCATACAAAAAAGTTACCGGTAATGCTACCGCGAGTGATTGGTGGAGGAAGGTTCTTGCTTTAAAAAAGTAGGTGTTTTGAATCTCAAAAGTCAAAACTAAAATGGCACCTATGTTTGAAGGATGACTGTTATAAATCAAAACGCCATAACTGAAAGAAAACCCAAATTGAACTGACTATAAAAAAAAATTCATCTGGAGTACCTCTGATCTATTTTTGGCAAGACGCAGCGATAGGTTTGAATCTCCAATCGAAATTGTGAGCTTTACAGCTGAATTACAAATGAAAAAAGACCTAGCTCCGCAAGTGAAGCAAAATTGGTATAACATTCCAAGATGACATTTAACGTGTTGAGCCCAAATTTGTTATTGGAATGCATGTGTAGAGGCATATATATATTTTGAATATTATAATGACCACGTCATCTATTATAACTTGACTACGATATTAAGAGTTTGTTAGTGAACTCAAAGATCAAAAATGTGGACAATATTATGGTGAAATTTCAACTAAATTTGGAATTCTCAAAAGTGCAAGAGTAGCAAAATAAACCATTCCAACATTGTTAATTTTAAAATTATGAATACAACAAATGTCAATATCTACTATCTTCTATTAAAAATTAGATATCTGCTGAAACTCACACATCCTCAATCTTAACTCCTTAGCTGCGGTGGAACGATATATCCGCAGCTAAAGGGTACCGCAGATAAAGCGTTAATAAACCCAATAATTTGTATAGTTAGTTAATTTTTATTTTAATTATATACCTAATGTTGTTGACTACATTCATTTCCAAACAAACGCTCGTCTTTACTGAGCAAAATTTATATTAAAAAATCACAAATTCTTTTTTTAATTATATTTTCTCATATTCACATCACTTCGACCGACCTGATATCAAAACTTATACTTCGTCAGACTTCTACTTTGGTTATTTCCGCCTTAAATGCGAATTTAAATATTCAAAAATTATAAAAATTGCAAACTTTAGTTAATTCTATAAAAAATTTATTATGCTGCAATAATATTCGAAACATTATTGGTGAACGACAACAGATACCAAAAGATGAAATAACCGAAATAGTTAACGTATTTTAAATATTTGTACTATGGAAACAAATTCAATTAATATTGATAGGAAAACTGGACGCACTATTTCAGTCGAGGTAATTATAATTATTCTAGTAACGAACTGCCATCATTGTTTGGTACTTCTTATAGGTAATAAATAAATAAAAGTAATTCTGCTTTGCCGGAATAAAAAATGCTAAACTCATACTGAACCCTTCATTGTTTCAAAAAAGAGCAAACGCAAAGTGTGCGCGTTGCTCTCTGATGTAAAGCAACATACTACTCACAAAACGATATTTTTGTAAATTTAATTTTTATTCGTTTTATAAATCGACTACATTTACTAAACATCATACGTGAAATATTTTGTTTGATAGAAACAATTTAAATTCCATTGTTGATTAAATGTAATCACGATAATTAAATCCGAGTAGACGTATGTAACATTAAACGGTATCACAACAATCGACTTTGTTGAGAATTGGCCATTATCAAATTCGTTCAATGCTAAAAATAGCAGAATTACATGATTAAATAATATCCTTCAATGCCTGGAATTGGTATTATACTACAGACCTTTTGGAAATTCTCCTACACCGCAATTTAAATTCATTTCTTAGTACACATAAAATTAAAATAAATAATAAACAAAAATTAGAAATTAAAATTGCATGTTATGTATTCAACCAAATAAAGTCATTACGCAATATTTGAAGTACCTTACATTCGGAAAACACTGACAAGAAATCTACATATATGAAAATTTGATTGTTTGTGGGAGATGTTTTCAAAAATATTTGAGGCTTCCTTTTTGTTCAACCAACTTGCAATAATTCTATTTAACGAGTGAGTAAGTTAATTGCAAATTAAAACTTTTGAAGTTTTCACATTGTATAAAAATCTTTCATTCTTTCATAATTGCTAAATAAAATTTTATTAAGTACCTGGATATACTTTGAAAAATTAATTTTTGTATTATTAGGTTCCATAATCAAAGCTCTTTTAAAATGAAACTTTTATGTTTTCGAATTTAATTAAATATTTAGGTAGTCGTTACATGTTAACTGCATGCCCTTTTATTCATGTTTAATTTAAATTGAAGATAAAAACCCCGAGTAGTATTAATTTTTTAGTTTTACATTTAAAGGATCTATTTTGGTTTTAAGAATATTCCTGAAATCTGTTACTAGGAGATGCTAAGCACTAATTGGAGTTCGTGAAGACTACGCCTTAACCGCGTAACCAACCTGTCGGCGTATCTTGCATCTTATCCAAACTACTAGGAAATGTCTAATCGACTTAGTTTTCATTAATTTTTCCTGGGGTTTTGTGAGTAATTGCTTAACGAGTTCAATTAAATGTGCAGCACACAAATTTTATTTACCAACGCTGCTTTAATTTTTAATTTATTTTTAAGCTACCCTTGCAGCGCATATTGTTGAAATATTTCAAGTTGGAAATTGCAAAATATTACGGTCAATGTTCCAACACATTATAATTCTGAAATGTGCAAGTGGCATATCCAACAGCATGTGGCGACCGCAACTCGCTTTCATGAGGGCGCTTCTCATTCTCCGGTGGTGCATGTCCTTGTTCTCTGATTGCTGATGAGATAGACTCGGAAGCACGCATTAAAACAATTACAGAATCGTGTTGTTTGGTTAATTACTACTGTTTTGCTTGATTGTGTTTACCTTATCTACCACCATCTTGCTGAATACTAAGTGACTACGAAGGAATATTTATAGTATGGTGCAATAACTTTACAGTATTAATAAAAGTAAATACATTTTCCTTTCCATAACTTTCAGCAGAAGAAAAATTGATTTTTGCTTAATGGTGAGAAATAAAAGTTGACTACGAAGTAATTGTAAAAATTGTTGTTAACCTGAAAATTATTTTGTATGAAGAAATAAAATCAAAATGTGGCTTTTCTGTTGGGATAGAAATCGAAATTTTTGATAAATGTTGGTAATATTTTGCTTTAACTGTCTTCCTTCGACGTCTAGCTTGTTGAACTTGCAAAGAATCGTGAAAGTGTATGTAGATAAGAGAGAACCGGCAATCATTGATTGATTTGACATGCCGTGAAAGCTCGTTGGAAAACTGCGACGCAGACTGACTGAACTGCTAAAACAGCGGCTCGTTTTCTTTGACTATTTGCTGCTTTTACCGCCAAGCGAGCCTACCGTTTTCGAGTCAAGTAAGCCGGGGATAATGTTGACAGATTCGACTATCTTCACTCTTTAGAAAACAAATTTAATATTTTTTGTTAAATACATTCTGATGAGATTAGGAATATTAATGGAATGAAACACGGTGGTTCCATCCTTTCAATTTAAGTTCCTTTTCTCTTCAGATTACGCCAGAATAAGTAGGAAATTTACTACTAATTGACAAATTTTACTAGCAACTAAAATTTTAGACTTAAGTACTAATTTCAAACGGTATTAGACACATAATATGAAAGCTGTTAAAGACACTCAGGAGTTCCGTGTAATATAGATTTTACAGCATTAAAGTAGTTTCCGAGTTTAGTTATTGTAGTTATGTTCAATTTACAAAAAATTTATATGAAGTAAACATAACTAATTAATTATGATGCTAAGAGCCACCACATATCCTCGGGATTTTCCAGTTCTAATTAACTTGCTTCATTAGGATGAGCACAAATGTAATTGCGTTTATATGTACATAAGTGAGGCATAAACTAACAAACATTATCACCGATTGGACCAAAGCTTATGTTTCATACATACGCATTCTCTTTGTTTAGAGAGGATATTTTTTTAAATTGAAGGGGTTGGAAAATTTTTGTGCATGAGAAACGATTGAAGCTTACTCGCTTCGCTAGTTACATAGGGTGATTTTTAAAAGCAGTGCAGAATAAAATACCGTTGCCTTAAAATTATAAAGCATTGTTATGATACTTGATTTTTGTAAAGTTAATGAATCGGAACATATTAAATTTTAGAAAAATTTAGGAAACAAGATAGGCTAGTAATTATTGATGTTGCACTGAGGAAGTAATAAAAATTTTATTCTAGCTTTTTTTGGCTCGCTCTCTCTCTCTCTTTCTCTATTTTGACCTTAAGTTTTGCCCATTGGCAAGATTTATATAAATATAAAACTAATTCTTAAAGCTACAGTGTGTAGATGTTCATCAAAATGCTAAAATAAAAATTCTATTAAAAGCGCGAAAGTACAATGCTCATTTAGTTACTGTTAATAATTATTTTCATAGTTTGTAGTTGTTAGTTTGCTAATAATTTAATGGGTAAACAATCGTACAATGAACGTAAAAACTGAAGTTAAGCAAAGAGTTGTTTTTTAGTACAAAATTAGTGGGTGGGACTATTAATAAAAGATTTTCCGGTTAAACCTTAACCCAGGTTAGTTAACCAAGATTTGAACGGACAACGGAACAATCTTTCTAGCACATACTACTGCAAGGCTGGGGTTTTGTTGCCCGTATTACCGTGTTGTACGTTTATACGTTGATTTAGTCTGCACGTTGGTATTCCAATGGCAATTACCATCTGATGGTAAATCTCTTTAAGTAACAGTGAAAACGGTCATAAAGACAAACGTAATTTATGTTTTTCTACTGCCATCTTATCTTTATCTCTCTCTGTCAGATTTTTTCGTTCTACGAAAGAAATAGTGGCATCATGATGGCAGCGCCATCACTGAGGTGCTCCAAGAGGAGCCATCTTATAGCCTAAGTTAAATGTTAAACTAAAATGCTATATAATAAATTGTTCTATTAGAACTTCCCTGTTAGAAGTGTAAAACTCACTTATATCAGTAGCTGATTGTTACTAGTATTCGTAGCAAACAAAACAACTCCAAGAATAAATAAAATTTAAAAATTAACTAACTTACAATTAGTAAAAGAGAGTTGAAATTATTAAGGGGCAGACTTGTATCTATATAATATTCTATACTTTAATTAACTATGCAGCACATGTGTAGTTAGAAGAAATCGACTTCAAGTAATGTACATAATATGCTTATATGGCAGAAAAAAATAATTTACCAAGAAAACGATTATTTTACTCCAAGGACCGACTGCATATTACACTGTCGTTTTAAATATACAACAGTTACTAATTTAAAAGCTGGAAGTGATTAAAACTTGATGTTGATAAGAGGATGTACTTAAACGTTAAATCCAGTACCTGTTAATAAAGAAAAATAAAATCAAATGTGGTTGGAAAGTTTCATTGCTCGTCTATTTAAATTACAATCGAAATTTGTTTGGTGTCAAAGCAATATACTAAGTACGTACGATGTAACTGTTCCGGAGACAGTATTTCATACCAAAGAATTTTTTTACCACATTAAGTACCCACTGAAATTATAAACGCAGATGCATATCTCAATGATTTATGTTAGTTGATGTCCAAAAATAATTGGACAGTGTCAACTTACCCATGTAGCCAACCAAGCCCGGTCTCTCCTATGGCATACATAAATTAAAATACTTCATAAGCACACGTTACCAAAAGCTATTGTTCTAAAATAAAAAATAAACACCTCTATAATGGTAATGTGGTGGAATGAATCGATAGTCCACCACCTGTTTGTCTTTATTATATTTAATTTTACATGAAAAATATAGTGATGCTGAAATTTACATTTCATTAAGATTCCATGTAAACACTTGAGTCGACAAAAATTTTGTTTATTTGTGAAATTTGTAAACGTAAAATTTATTTGCAATAAGTGTTGGAAAAATATGTGAATTTCTTCAGGAGTTAAAATATATTACGTTTTCAAAATGAATATTGAACCAAAAGGTAGTGAAAAATTTCCTTTGTTTTGCAAAAGATTATACTTTCTAATACAAACGAGATTCATCGACAAAGAAGTTATGAAAAATAGAAAAAATAATTTTAAATAGTTTATTTGACATTTTTATTTCTTTTTTGAAGGCGTTTTGTGTAAAATTTTTCGGGTTCACGACCGAGAAGCAATTTTGCTTAGATAAAATCATCTAGTACTTCATACGAAACGCAATTCACAGTGTATCCTCGTATCAGACGTGTCCTCCGCGTTTTGTGGTTTCATAAATAAGTAGGATTTATAGCAGCATGCACTTCGTGACTACAGTTCTTAGTGTCAAAGAGGATGATGACTTGTTGTCACATACTATCTTTCCGAAATTTATCACTCTTTCATAATCATCTTTTTTACTTGTAGTTGCTACGTTTTTACTGGAATATAAAAGTACGATAAAAAGAAGCCTTGTTTTTAGAGAAACAATTAATTGTGTTTTCTTAAAGCTATTGTGATTCCAGATGCTCCTCGATGTGCCAAAGGTTTTGAAGTAATGAGAATCGGAGCGCTTTCACAAGAAACACTCACAATTGACTGTCATGTTGATGCTGTTCCTGAAGTGACACGTTTCTCATGGACATACAATACTACTAAAGGAGTTCTTCCTGTTCAAGGCGCTAGAATACGAAACGAAGGTGGTGTATCTACACTCATTTTCACACCAGGAACTACAAATCTTGACTCCTTAGCTTGTTGGGCTACTAACAGCGTAGGAAGGCAGGACACGCCATGTTTATTTTACTTAGTACCTGCAGGTAAGAATTTCAGAAACCCACATAATATAAAATGCATATATTGCTTAAATTACAGTAACATTTTCTTTAACTAAAGCATAGTGTAAACTCTTATACAGATACTTACTTAGAAAATACGAGCTTTTACAACTCAAGAGAAAATAACAAGGATCCGCACTCAGTTCGTTTGTTCATTGACCATTAAATCGGTCCATTAGTCATCTCAGAAAGTTAATTCCAAACCGTGTTTTTTTGTATTGTAACTAACTATACATAATATTTTTAACAATGCGAAAATTTTCTCCTGGCTATTTTTCTAATACTTTTGTTGCTTTATATTACAAAAACACGCTAGTAACGATTTTCGAAATTAAGCATTGCGGAAGTACTAACAGAAAGAACAATGTTGATGATATGTACAAACTTTATGTTTAACAAGATGAACACTATTTTACATTGCTTACAATGTGAAAACAGCTGCAGTTGCTAGTTGTTACAAAATATGACATTAATGTAACCATATTACCGTATTTATTATTACGCTTTACCGGGCTCGCATTGTTATGATAAAAAGTTAATGATAAAACTTCAGTTGTATTCTAAGTATTTCAAAAAATAAATAATTTAATAACTTATTTTTTTTTAATTAAATCTACTTCACAATAATTACGCAAATCTACTATAACAAATCTTTCACTAAATGATTCAGAGATGTCTAGAATATAATAAAAGAAATATTAATATAATGTAAACTGTTTCACTTGTTTAAAGAATTATCTGGCTGTTCTTTATGACCTTTCTTTAATGATTATATAAAAGAATTCAACGCCTCCGTTTTGACGTTGGTGCGTTTCGACGTAGAGATGTGTCGACGCAGGAACATTTTAATGCAAGGACATTGCCATACAAAAACCAAAATTAAAATATAAGGTAATTTTTTCGATTGGTTCGTTTTATCATTTCTAAAGATATTTTAATTTTAATTCAGTATGACAAGTTCCTAATTGGTACTTTTGTGGTTTAGGTTAGGTTAGTTTAGGTAAGATAAAATTTAGTCTATGAACAACCACAAAATATTTAATCCTTTAATTTTATGCCATTGAATGGCAGTGTCAAAATGACCTAGACAGTAATGTTAATAAAATAATACATTCATAGAGATATTTATAATGTGTGGAACAAAGTTTGCCAAATTATTATTATAATACGTAATTTTGATCAATGTATAAAACTTTAATATGTTGTATGTAGATAAGTCGGATTTTGTTTAAAACAAGACTGATTTAGAGCAGAGCGTTTATTAGAATAGAATTTTTAAGCTTGGCCTAATGCCTAATGTAATTTTACTGAAGTAATATTGCTAACGTATTTTTTTTTGTTACTAAAAACCAAATATAAGGTACACAAGGTGACGTTGTGGGCGAGTAACCTAAAGTGACGTTGATATGTTAACGTCATTTAAAACAAAAATCTTTAAACCTAATTGAACTTAAAAATTAATAAATTAAATCAGGGTGCATAATAAATTTTTGAAATAAAATTCCAAATATAAGTGGATTAAAAAGTTGAAATAAAATTCTTTTGATTGTAAAATTTAAAATCGTGCAGCTGGCATTTGACAATCCTTGCTGTGTATTACGTATATGCATACTGGTTTTTCTCTCACTCTCCGCTCCTGGAGACGATTTCCTGATAAATCGACTCCAGCGATGTTTATATTAATTATATTAATAATATTATAGTGCTGTGCGCCAATTTTTTTAAATTGTTACTCTTTGTTTTGTTTAGGCGCCATGAACATGCTAAATTTAATTTTTTTGAGAAATTTTCTTTTGGATATTTTTACTGACGATTATATAAGAGAAAATTAAATATTTTTAAAATTTGTATAAAATAATAATTAATAAGTAGGAGTATTAAATTTCTTTGGTTGTACTTATCAATTTTATTATCTACAGAAAAGTTGGGAATCTCGAACATTATGACACTAATTACTGGCGTTATTAATGCTATTAAACCGTCAGCTACATTTTTAAATTGAATATTGGAAATTGAATCCTTATAAAACATAATATAAGACAGCAATTGCCTGTTGAATTAGAGTTGTAATATGTCATGCATGAAAAAATTTAAATGAACTTAGTTTGAGTGGATTCTAATATCTTGTGCAAGAATTCTTCTATTTTAATTAGGTGGACATTTTTATCCTTTTATTTAAAAATAAAACTTTTTCTTGATGTAATTATTTGTATTACTAAGGTAATACAAGAATTACCGTAATTATAAAGATCGAAATCCATAAATCTTGGTTGTTGGTAAATTCATTTTTAAATTCATTATTTCTTACAAGATTTTGCTGTGTTAAACTAGTTCAGTTTATCACAAAAACTAGACGTATAACAAATTAATTGTCTAAGACTACTAGGAAGCTGAAAAAAGTTTTCAGCACTAAATTAGTTACCTAATTGTGCTAAAAACTTAAGAGGTTGAAGGTACTATAAGTAAATGTTCTTGTTAATTTATTTTACACCACTACGTGCCACATAATGTAAAAAGTAGTTGCTAACTTGCATTGATGATTTAATTAAATTTTAAAATTAACAAAATAACTCATAGGAGGTACATTGTTAATGTTTTTCTCGATTTGCTGTTTATTTCTACATCTAAAGTTTTAAATTTACAATTTGTCGAAATGGTAGGGAATACGTTATGTAAGTTGTGTAACAATATTGTGTAATTGGTTTATGTTGAAACCCGATTAGAAATGTCAAACAAATAATAAACTTTTAACTACAACATAATACAGTTAATCAAAATCTATAATATTGAATATTGAAATAGGTAACTAACAGCAATGTAATATGTAGTATGTCTGTACATTGCTAATTTCGCTTTTTTCAGAACAAATAAACAGAAGTTTGTTTTCAATATTCAATTCATTTTAAAACTAAAATAATTTATTGGCTGTTTAAAATTGCAATATTACAAACATTGATTTTTAAAAGAACAAATTATATTATGCACTATTATTCAATCAACTAAACCTTAGAGCTTTAAAAATAAGTGTTATGCTATTCAATTCTTAAGCAGGCAACTCATGTTTCCATACTCTTGAAACAACAATATATTACTACAATTTTATATCTCGTCAATAGAGAATCAAAAAGGAAGAATTTGCTTACAAAAATTAAAACAGTTCCAATTTTTGGCCAAGTCCCATAGTTCCGGGATAATATATCTTCTTTGATTCACACTTCTACTAATTACAATGAACAGCGTTTTAGGAGGAGAGGACATAATAAAGAAGTTTGTGTCCACTAAGAGCAATAGTTTAATAGTATTGCGCTTTTGGAAAAGCAAGTACATTGTAAATATATTCCTTGTGATCAAGAATTATTTATTAACTATTTGATTTTACCAGCCATGTACACTGTTGTTCTCATGTACGTGAAGTGCTGTAACATTATTGTATTCTGGATGGTTAATCTAGCTTCTTTAAAACAAAATCTCTACATCCTCCCAACATTTCCAATTCGCTATAGATTTTTTTACATAAATGATCTACATAGCTATTAAAATGCAAATGGCAATCCACTATCAATCCTAGGTAATGTGCAATTCCATTTGACGCTACAAGTGTTTCATCTAAATTGCCCTATATTTTCTAAAAGTGATAAAAATGTTACCATCTTTTTATTTTAAGTTAAACATTGTGTCTAAGTACAATTATTTCAAATAAGAAATTTTAGCTTCTGCATATTCTAAGCATCGTTCCTTTGTAACTGAGCCTCAGCTTTCGACCAACCATGGTAATGTATAACAGAAGTAATAAATTTTGTGCACCCTATATATTTATGTTAGAATAAATTAATTTGTAATATAAAATTAAAAATGTTAAAGTTTTGTAATTAAACTTAAACCTGGACAAGTCTTGAACATAAATTTCTTTATCTCATATTTTACATTATATTTATTATTATTATTTATTACACACTTCGCGGTAAAATGCCACTTTATTCCGTTGAAAAACTAGATATTAACTTAAAATCCACAATAATTATTATATTTAAATCAACTTTAGAAAAGTAAACGAGATATTAACAAATAAAATCTAAAACGTTTCAATTTCATTTTATTTTGATTATTACACAATTTACAACACATTAACCTTCTTGAATATTAGATTCTTAGATTTTATATATTTACCTATTTTAAAATAATAACTTGTGTTAAACAAGCGTATAAATATTCGAAATCGGATTTACTCTTTTTATCTAGAAACCCTTTCTTAGATCGAAGCCAGACTCCCTGGACGATGTCATTCACAACTGCTGTCATATATAGTGCGAAACAGACATCTATACAACCTATTATTTATCCAATACGTTTTTGTTGCCAGAGGACAATTTACAAGCCTCTAAAATGTGAAATTTATTGCTACGTAGTAAAATCAGAAAAAATTGGTTTTTGGAGTTACTTGTGGAACACAATTATTAGTATTCCATATGTGATGACTTTTCAAATATGAAAAGTCGTGTGCGCATTAATCGATTTACTGTTTTTATCCATTTCAAATATTTAAAAAATTAATAGTTTGCATACGCAGTTAACATGTGGTGTACTTTTTCGATAATTAAATTATTACTTTCTAGTGATACCTTTGAACAAAAATAATTATTTGATTTATAGACTACAGTGTATACAGACTACAAATTGCATCGAAATATGTGCTTCATAGTCTTGAAAATTATCTAAATTTGTATTTTATGTTGAAGGCGCTGTTTCTGCCGTAGCTAAGTGTTAAATTCTAGATAGTAATTCTAAAATCAATCATCGTTTTCCAAGTTTTATCAATTTGTTCAATAGAGTTTGTTATAAGTTGGTGTTGTCGCTATACTGCTGGAAGCAGACCTTTTTTATTTTTTTCTACGTTTCTACATCCTCGACTATAATCAATCAATCCAGAACTTCGTTTTTGATGTCAGATACATTTCTCCCTGACCCCACGTGCAATTCTTTCAATTTGTCGTCTGATGATGCAAATTTCATGTTGTAATTAAATACTCCATTTCTTTAACTTTAGTCATCAAATTCTTACCTAACGCAGTTATTGTTTATATTCTGCTTCCCTCTTTTTCGATTACTATTTATTTGGTTGTATTCAAACTGCTGGGAATTACCATCTGTTTGTTTCTTTTAATTGTAAATTTTGGACATACCAATCTATAGTCCATTTGAAATAAGAAATCAGTAAAAATTTGACCTCAAAATATGAGCTTGCAACGTACTTAGTTAAAATTTATGCAAGTTTACACTGGTCAAATTTTATTTGCAATTGTCATTTCACAAATCGAATATTAACAAAATAAAAATTTTAAATTTTAAAATTTGTAGGTTTTTTAAAAGTTCATTACAAAAATTTAAGTTTCTTTTAGGTTTCTTATAATAGGTTTAGTAAAATTTTCAAGTGGATATTATTTGTTTAAAGTTTTTACGTTTCCTTGTGTGAAATCATTCTTTGCGTCGCGTCGGAAGCGCTCCTAAAATGTTTTACTGCTTGGTTTTGTTTCAAATGGACCATAGTCGCGCTTTTTTATACCTTTTGCCAAAGAAGATGAAAGTTTGCTGAATTAGAATTCCATTAGCAGATTATTAAAAAAAATATGCAAGAAAGCTATTTTAAGATATGGAAATAATAAAATATAATTTTTAATATTACCTCAAGTGTCATGATCATAAAAATTTAATAAAACCAGTTGAAACGTTTATGTTTTAATATATGCAAATTCAAGCAAAAAAGATAATTGGAGACATTTTACAAAGTTAAAAGTTTAATTATAATAGATGAAGATTTGAGTTTTACAGCCAAGGATAAAAATTAATGAAAATTGAAAAATAGATGTCTTATACATTTTTTTCATGAAATAATAATTAGGAGCAAAAAAAATTAAAAAAGAGTAGGAAAAGTTAAAAATTTTAAAGAGAAAGAAATTGGAAAAAAAAGTTTTCAAAGACATGAATAATAATGATAAAAATAAAAAAAAATTTAATATATTCCATTTTCTATTAAATTTTAGTTTGAATAGAGCTAGTAACTATTCCTTTTTCATAGTGTTTAGATTAAAATACAGTGTAGTGTTTCAAGAATATACTATGGTGTTATCAACAAACTTAATGAAATTATATACTTAAAAAGTAATAACAATTTCTAAACAAAATAATAAAAAGGGAGAGAAATTTATACATTTCTAAATATTCAAAAATGTTAAAATGTTTCGAAATTAAACCTAAAACTAATGCTACAACTAACTGTATACAGTAATTCTCCAATTCGATAGAAATAGGGTTAGCCTAACTGCTGAAATGCATTCAGAAGTGGACAAGAATGGCTAAACAAGAAAATCTACAAAGTAGATAAATTAAAATATAATATTAATATTAAATACTAATAAAAATAATAATAAACACTAACCCATCTTAAACTACACTATACCATAAAATTTATAGATTTTGAAGATTGCAATGACGTAATCCTCAACTACAGTTTTTGTATAGTATTTTCAATTCAACTTACCTCCTTTAAAAATGTAAACCACAAAAATTCTTCAACGTATAGCCTGTTTTAAAATTAGGATATTTAATTAAACCATGATGGCACAAGTAAAGCAGCCATAATAATATAGACATCATGACAATTATTTAACTACTAATCATAAGGCAAAAAAGGTATACCCGCACTTATAGCGCAGTAATTGAGAGCTATTGAGAGCTTTTATTACTAAAAAATCTATTTAAATATCTAAACTAAACAATTTACAGACTTTGGTAGCCAAAATTTTAATGAATTTAAATTTAAAAGTGTAACTACAATATTTCATTTTTTATTTATAGTAATCGAGAATCTACATTTTAATAAATTTACAATTACAAACATAAAGCATTTGTAATCCAACCGTTGTTTAATAAAAATTCAAGCAAATTAAAATCTCGCAAAATTAAATTTACCATAATTTAATTTTGAATTTATTTGAAATAAAGCTGAACTTTTAATAATTAAATTTTGATAATAATAAGCCTTTGATAATGAATTTATTGTCCCCAAAGCAATTAATAAATATTGTTCCACATTGTAAAAGTAATGCTTTATTGTTAACTGAAATTATTTAAAACTTTATAATTTTTCTAGATTGCATTGCTTGAAGAATCTACAAAAATGAATAAAAATTTTAAACCTAGCAAGCTTCAACGTATAAGACGAGTGAGCGTTGGCCTGTGTAGTCCTTTTAATACGGAATGTTCTTAATTCTTTAGCATGAATACAGAGGTTTTGCAGTTTTAGACTGTATAACTCTTTTCAATGTGCTCTTCTACGGTTAATTTTAAGTAAAGAGATGTGTGGCATGAAAATCTACTACATAGGACCGATCACATTATAGACGAAATCCATTGAAATCCAGGTCTGACGGTTCCCTTCTTAGGTCAATCATATGTATTTTAGCATAAAACTCACCTATTTTATAACTGTTTCGTTAAGCTCGTGAAATTTGGTTAACACGAAATGTTGATCGGTTTTGTTTTAATTTTTAAGGTTATTTTTGAATGTACAATTTTACTAACTTAACGAATTTGTTATGACAACGAAACAGTTACAGAATAAGGGTGTAATATGTAAAATTTAATGCAAAATTCCGATTTCCAGCGAGCTGTGACGAACTGCTTGTTAAAATTTAGTTCAATATTATAATATTGGAATTTGGTTGGAGTGAGCGTAAATGGTACTTGAAATATTTAACTTAAAATACAACATGAAAATTATAATAAATTGTAAAAACCTTGACACGCTAGATAGAACAATATCTAAAGCTATTATAATACATATATGTTAATAATTATAATGAGAACATATTTTTTCAATTATAAAATTCACGCTGACTTAATTAAATTTTGTGGGTCGAAAGTTATTATCGGACGAAATTAACGTGTTATAACTTCTTTGTTTCAGAAAATCCACAGCCACCCAAAAATTGTGTATTGCGTAACGCAACGAGTGGTGGCATCGAAGTTGTATGCTCGGCAGGTGAAGATGGTGGTTTACCTCAAAGTTTTGTTCTAGAAGTTAGTGACATTTCCATATCCTTCGAACCGCCGAGTGTTACCACTTTAAGTGATCAAGGAGAACGTACGTTGCCGCTATACAGGGTCCTCGGAGAAGCTCCCGTATTCAGATTACATAGTTTACAACCTGGCAGAGAATATCAACTTATAGTTTACGCAGTGAATGCGAAAGGCCGTAGCGATCCACCCGTTGTACTGTCCAAAGTTCAAGTGGATACCCCCTTAGATATACATCAAGAGAACGGTAGGGTATTTTAGGGATGAGGTTAATTTAATTAAAGGAGACAGTAACAATAACTAAATTCGCGTTGTGCATGTCTAGTAGTTGAGCTAATTTTAAACAGAAACAGCCATTCGTGCTAGCAAATGTTTAAAATTACTATTTCTATTAAGTTGAAGTGCACTGAGTATTGGTGAGTTTGTAGAATTTACCTGGAAATTGTAGTAATATGATAATTGGGTAAAGGATTTCCCCACTTTTAGTGGTCGGAAGTACAAGTGGCTTAATATTGTTATAAATTCGTGCTTATTGCTTTGCAAGTTTACATAATGCATTGACTAATTTGTTTTATAATTCAGTGCCGACTTCAACACAAGGAGTTCCAACTGAAAGTTCTCCTCCAGCAAACCAAAGTTTAACTCTCATACTCTTGGGGCTTACCGCAATTGCCGCAGTTCTTATGGTTGGTATTATTTCTGCTGCCACTGTTCTTGCGTGTAGAAAGCGACCTGCAGTTGCTGTTCGTAGAAGAACGACAAGTCGAAAACCACCGGACGATTATGAACTTTCGGAAGCCGGATTTAACGAAGGATTTCATAGACGTAGTTCTCAATATAGGGCGAGTTTGTATGAACAAGAAATAAACAGAAACTCCAGACAAATTACGGGTACGTAATTTTATTTAGGAACTGCATTAGCCATTAATGAAATTTTTAGTTTTTCTTCTTTTTAAGAGGGTATCAATGCAATTAGCTATGTTTTATCTTTCTAGAAGGGTATTTGAAAAACCTTTTAGTTCTTTAGCTAAAGTTGGACTACTGGCGGTTTAATTTAAAATGAATTAAGGTGTAAGTGAGAAGGAGGATTATTTTAGTATTCCAACCCCGGTAAGGTTAGTCGTAGCGGTAATCAGAGAACTAAATGCTACTGGTCGGATGACACACGTGTTCATAACTGCTGGCGCATCAGCAACCCTTAATGCGAAGACTCAAGGGAGCTGAAGACGTTTCTTGAATATAATGTAGCGCGATCTGTGGCTGACATCGCTCTATTAAACTATTAATGCGTTTATATACGTATCTGCTCCTATAAATGATTGATACCATTTCAGGATAACGCTTTCATTTATCTCTTTTACTATTGTAAAATCGAATGTCATCGCCACCCTTCCCGATAATAAAATCTAATAGTTGGCCCAATATTCAACACACATGCGCTAATTTTACATGAATTATTTGATCAAATTTTACATTTTCCTTAAATTCATCACACTATACTTAAAGCCATTAAAAAACTTGTAATTTCACACAGATAAACAAAATACAAGTTCGTGATCCAATTTAAAGAAATTATAAGAAAGCCAGTTAGTTATTTTATTATTTTTATAGTCATATATGCGAACCTAAGTGTTGCATGTTTCTTTAGACCTATATTTTTAAAATAACTGGCACGTTATCGTCGATCGGTAATTATTACGCAAAACGCGATTTTAGATTAGTGGATAAATTGTACGAAGCCAGTATTCATAAAAGGGAAATTGAGACATTCAAAAGTATTCTTTAGAATCAAATTATTACTAATCCAAAAATTTGTCAACATTGTTACAGCGATCCGACAAATTGCAGTGATTTCACTACGACAATATGGAATAAACTGTTGTAGTATATTTCAAACTTGCAACTTACTTACCTATACGAGCAAGTAATCTAGCATTTTAACTTTATGTTTGTACATTTTAAAGTCAACTTTAATTAATGTTTAAATAGCGTGCTCGAAAAATGACTAGAAAATGACAAGTGTTAAATATAAAGCATAAAGTTTGAGCTAGAAGAAATATTTCTTAATTCGCATAACAAATTAAAAAACAATTTGTAACTTTTGTGAACATTACTAGGACTGAATTGCAATTTTTATTAGAATATTTAAATTTACGAACAGCTTAAAATTACATGTATATTCGTTAATGTTGGAGTTACGAACTTAAAGCATTTCCCTAAGGAATCTAACACGTAGTAGCTCCAAGAATTATGGTTTGTTTAGATGGGCTTGTCTACTTTTTGCGATTTGTGATCAGAGAACACACCGTTTGGAGATAAAAAACACATTTTGCAATTTTTAAAATATAAGATAACACAAAATACCATTACATAAGAAAATTATTAATATCGTCGAGCTGGAAGCACGACGACGCGGTAATAAAATTTCACATCGACGATGTAATAAGAATATCTGCCGATTGCTTTGAAAATTTGCACCTATAAATTAATCGAAAGAGATTTAGTAACTCAAAGTTACTTTTTATATTAGCCGAAAAAGTTCACGTGTACAAACATTGGATTTCTTTAGTAAACGACGACTAAACTGCTACGTATCCTGAATTAGCAGATACAAAGCCGCAAAAGCCAGCTGGATTCCTTCGATAAGGCTGAAAGATTTACCCTCGTTCCATTTAGGTATGAACGTGCCCTTTCATTTGAGCCGCCAGTAATGCGTAAAGACCGTTTGATTTAGTGGCCAAATACGTTACAGTGAAAGACTTGCTTTTCAAATAAAATTATCCATATAGAAAGAGCGCGTACATGTTTCCCACTGTGGTTTTTACAATATTATGAAATTGGCCGGGCCCGCCGTTAGCAAAGCACTTTTATCTTAACAATCAAGTTTCAATAGAATTTCACTAACAATTGCACTAATTCATAAATATAAAGGAACTCCGTATCGGTATTGATTAATTGAACTCGATTGTTTCACAATAGGGGTATTAAAACCTTTCATTTCTCTTTGATGATGATCCGCTCCTTTTAAAATTATTGTTTGCACAAAAAGGCGGCTGTTTGCATAGTTAATTAATAATTTAAAAGAGCAAACATTTTTATTTTAAAATGTTTCATGTTAGGAGTTGTTTAAAAAAAAATTAAGTACATAAATTTACTTAAAAATTTATAATGTCTGATAATATATTTTGCTTGGTAGATTATATTACAGTAAGCTTTACATACACAAACACACATACTATAAGAAAGTGGATTTATTTAGCTTTTCTTTTACAGGGCCAGATCTAATCCTCGCTCCTACAACTTTTTCTGCGCAAAACTCCGAATATTAACCCATTCTTTTACTCGCTGCGGAAAAAGCGAAGCCACGAAAGAAGATGTCATTGTTCTCGGAAACTTTTCAAGAAATTTATTATTAACTTAATTACCATTTTATTTTTTTCAGTCATTCCAAAAAAAAATTATAACTACACGGAAACTCCTTGAAATTATAAAGCAATTTGTAAGTATTCGTAGGGCAATTAAAAATATAAAAGTAATAAAAGTGTAAAAGCTAGTTTCCGAAAGCGAAATTTTTGTTCTCCTTTTATGCATACACAATGAAATGTAAAATAATATATCAGTATTTCTAGTATAAAAATATTACGTTAAGATCGAGCCTGTTACCTCATTAAAATTATTTTTTTATAATATTTAAGTTTGTAATTTTAATAATAATCACATTAGTAGCGATAAATAGATTGTTTTGTATGTTTCATTTTATTTCAATCATACCTTCTACTGCTTCTTCACGTGGTATAGTTTGTTATAACATCGCATTTTAATTTTGTATATTTTTAATTACTAATTATTTAAATAACTGTCAAGATTATATAAAACAAGCTACTGTGGAATAGGAAGCAAAAACAATAATACAAATGGAAATAAATTCAATTAATGTAGCAATAAATGCAATTTATGTTTCAAATTATTAGAGTGGGTTTGTCGTTATTGCGTTCAAACGGTTAAACAAGGTGTTGCCCCCAGCCAAAGCTTTACTGTGGAAGATTTCATTAATTAAAATTTTTACAAAATTTGCTGTTATTGAAATTTTCTGTGCAAACTCCTCATCAAAAACAGTTTACCTTTATGTTAGTAGATGCTCTGTAATAATTAATTTTCACCGCACCCTTTGAATTATTAATTGCCCATTTCTGACACGAAATAAAAAACAATGTAGTTTTCATTGTCATTTAGTCAACATTGATTAGACTTAAAGTAAATACAAAAGCGATTTTTAAATCCATAGCGTACCGATGTTCCTTCGAAAAGCGCAACAGAAATATTTTGAATTTCCGCTCTCTAGCGCAACAAGCGATTACATCAAACCACCGCACCCTTGTGGTTAATTATTAACGTTAGCCTTATAAAAGCTACAGACCTGCAGCAGGAGGCATGCCACGTGGAAATTCTAGTACGAACAGTTCATCTACTTGGATGAAGAGAACAATTAAAATAAATTGATACGTACATGTATTATTATGATGTTTAACAGTTGGTTTAATTACTGTTCCACTTTATATTTACCCTCGATAACTTGACTAATGATTTACTCATAAAGCAGTATCTTGACGAGACATTTTTGATGCCTACCATAATAATGCTTGAATTTCAAATTTATGTACCGTCTCCGAACTACATTTACGAAAGAAATACAAAAGAAAAGAAAGAAAATTCCGATTTTTAAGTGAATTTTTTCAAGTGAAGTAATTAGAGCTGAAAGTGGGTAGGTTATTATCAATTTGCAAACATACAAGGAAGGTTATGAAAACTCGAGCATCTGGTTTTTTAAGTTTGTGTGCATTACAGCTAGTAAATAATATCGTAATATTGTTTAGTTCTACCCATGCATTGTCCGCAGTAATATTGTAATTTATTGATTTTTGTGCTGCTTTCGGAGATGTATTGAGAATATTATAAAATATTTCCATCTGTTTGAATTTCATCTGACCAACTGTCAGACCTTTACAACGTCGAAACGATTCGCTAAATTTGATTCATGTAAATGGTTCGCTTTTCGCTACTGGGTAGCTTCGAAAACGAGGTCCAGGGGGAGATATAATATAAGGTCGACTGTTTTCACTGTTGCCTTTCATGAAACTTGAGTACTTCAGTAGTACTTGAACTTTATTAAAATTGGATATCATTACTATCATCACTCATCTCGTAAGAAGCAACCAATATTATGATCAGAGCATACCTAAAACAATAAACGACGAATTTCCAGTATAGCTGGAAACATAGGCTCATTGAAAAATTGAGACTTTTTCGGTGTGGGTCGTTATTTATGTATATTTAATATTTTAGTACTCTAAATTTTTACAAAATTAAAAAAAAGCTATTCATTTTCATTCGTGTTTATATTACATATATGTCTTGAACGAGGTGGTAAATGTAATTGTTTCTGTTCTATAGGAGTATTATAAGATATAATATTATAATTGACCTGTCCAAAAGGAAGATTACAAATAAATTAAAATCAAAACAATTTTAAACTAGACTTCAAAGCAAATTTTCCTACGAGTTACCTCCGATGTTGGTTGAAGCAAGTTTCGGCAAAATCCATCCAAGATAAAATCCGACATTTGGGTTCTTAATTATTCTAAGTTTAGTTTCAAGATGGCCATGTTAATAACAAACTAAATAATTTTAACTCAGGTTTTTGTAGGCCATTTGAAATTACGCTTATTCCAGTATTTTAAAATTAAACTATTTATTGGCAATTAAAAATAACTAGTCGATGTACTGTAATGTCAGATACTATAAATGCTAATGATTTTTAATCAATAAACTATGTCCTGCCTCGAAAAGTTAAGTAGGTATTCTTTTCATTACATTTCTAATTTAACTTGATAATCAGTTTACTCTAATTTTTTTAAAGTCTACATTACCTCAGGTTTACTGCCAATTACTGTTTCAGTCGGAATTTACCGTGCGATAAGTAAGCAAATCGTTTTTATCAAAATCATTTGAAATGGTTCTTTACCACTATGAATTTATTTCCTAATTAAATTTACTATCAAACCTTATCGGAATTAACAGAAATTATATAGATTACAAGATGAATAACAATTAACTGAATGGATATTATTTATTAATGAAAATTACTCTTCGGGGAAGGAGATTTATGTTACAACAATTTCAGAGTTCCTTTAGATAATGTACTTACTCGAAATACTGTCGGCGTGTCTTTGTATTACCATCGACATTTCTGTCGGATGGATGTTTAAACACAAACCGTTTATCGAAATCTCCTGTATTACAGAGATATTTCTATTCTGCAAAAAGCATGTGGATCTGTCAACTTTTTGGTTGGACCTTGAAATCTTTGAAAAGAAACTTCTTGCAAAAGGGAATAAGCTTTTACAGAAGAATTATGTCAAACAAATCCAAAAGACAACTCAAGTTTCCATGTTTTCTTTATCGAAACGCAAATTCAACGAAGTATGGTCTCTTAGTAGACCAAAATGCTACCCTTTGTAGAATTTGCATAATGCAGTTGACTTCTCTCTCCTTTTTTCTATATAGAAAATTTGACTAACCTTTTAAAGCGGACTGCTCAAAAATTTTCAAGAAATACAACCATTCAGGAATCTCTACACAGATAGTTGCCTATTAAAATCTGAATTATCTAATCCTCTTTGTGGACTAGGCCTGATTTATACTTAAAATGCTGCCTAGAAGAAAAAAATTGCCGATGTTTTAATTGCATTTCAAATTAGTAAATTTTTATGTCAGAAAGCTGACCGAATCGGTGTTAAGCAGTTCTGATGAAATTTAAGTTAAAGTAAGATCGAATACAAAAAGTCACAAAGGGAAAAAATTGTATTCAATTATTTTAATCAACGATTCCTGCTATAATTTGCAGGTTTATTTAAACATCCAGAAAACTATGGTAATTATAAACAGGTAACAGACAACCTGCATAAATGCTTATAATAAACAAAATTACTTTTCAAGCTTGTTGGTGTTTGCGGAAACCTGAAAACCATAGCAAGAAATGTCTCTGTAATATTAGGAAGTTCTTTTTGTAAACGATTTTAGTTGCAACGACTAAAAGACATGGAATAACCACACATGATGAGAAAACTTTGTAAGAACACGATTTTCCAAAAACGAAAGGTAACTTTGTTGGAGTGTTTAATTCATGTGGCTTATCACATACTCTATGTATAGTACAATTATTTGTCTCTCACAAAATATCTAACTTCTGGCACTAGATAACATTATACTTGGTGTAAATACTCCCTCGACGCCGAAAGTTACAAGAGGTCCGATAATGATGATAATTATTTATTTGCTAATCGAGCAGCTAATAAAATATCAACTGGTACCTACATTATTATTAATCAATATTCAATAAACAGCATTCGTAATTACGAGTCAATTTGTATTGGGGATGTGATGAGATATGGGGTTGTATTGTCTTTCGCAGAATATTGAAATTGGGAAGGCGATGGAATTAAAAGATAAAAGATGCTGTTTAAAATTTATATGGATCAGAGTTCCCCCCAATTGGTAAATGATGGTGTTAATGCACAACAGAAATAAATACAATTAAAGTTAATATTATGACATTGCTGATGGTTAAACATCATCTAATCTTCTGAAGAAGATGGTTAAACAAGTGGAATGTAATAAGAAAACTAAAACGGATTATAATTATAGCTACTTATATCAGCAAATTAAAAGTAGTCAGAATATAACCTATTCTACTATAATTTCATCAGTTCATATCAAATTACTTAGACCGCACTTTTTACAGTGACATGTTACTGAAATATGTATGAGTAAGAAATATAACAAGAATTTTTAAAATTTTTCGTGCGCCGATGAGTTTTGAGTTATAGATTTCTAATTGCAACTTACTTCTCTGTAACTGCATCTTTACTTTGTAGAACAGTGTTTTAGATAATTAATAAACAGTAGAACAGAACGAACTTACATATTTCAAGAGAAAAAAAGAAAACTTACTTTGTGCGTACCAGTTTTGGTATATTAAACCATATTTATGTTAAAAACATTAATTAATAATTTTAAACATTGATTGATACGTTTCAATATTGTAGTAAATTTTTGTTGGTTAAGATTGACACAAAATATTTTATTGGCTATTTTTAGAAAAGTGTTTCATACTTCGACTGGGACACCCAAATTATAGATATAAGCGTTACTAATTTTATTAGAAAGAAATTGGTTATAGTTTCACATGTTAAACCTGAAAGTATTTCTTTTAAATTAGCCTACATACTTCATACATACATTCGATTATCTGCATTTAATCTAACAGTACTCTAATTTCCTGTTGAGGTTTTTTTATCTGAATTAAGTAAAAAGAGTTGTTATTGAACACACCAATGCAATATTTCAATTCCAGATTATCTAAAATAAATTTATTGAATTATACTAATATAATAATATACATTGCGGTAAAATTTTGGTAACACGAGTGGTGTTTATGTTTCATAATGATATTATTAATACAATTACTTAAAAAATTGAATCAAATTCAGGTATTTACTTAAAAAATTGTATCTACATTACATACATAATTAATATTACATCGCAGCTTATGAAGTAATTACACAATATCAAATTTAGTATAAATACCTTGTATGTAAGACATGTAATTGTAGGCACTCTAGAGGTCTTGGTAAACCACTACATTAGTCATACAGTTTTACAACAAAATCAAGCCTAATTGTAGAAGATAATTAATATAAATTATTTAGTCTTACTACGCAAATGTTCCCTAATTATTTATTACATAATGATTATAAAATTTTAATAATTTACCCTAAGCGTGGTTTAAATTAAACTACATTTGAGGTAATTACACAAACTACAAAGAAATTTTCAAAAAGATTACAATTAACAATTTAATGTATAAGGAATAAGCTAAAAATTATTTTAAATCTATTTTTGAAAAAATAAAGTCTTCTTTCCCATAATGAATCAACAGCCCTACACAATCTATAGTTATACCCAGAAGGAAAAATAACATAAAAAAAGATGTAGTAAAAACTAATTTATTTACAAAAAAATTAATTCAATAATTAAACTTAATATTATTTATAAGTGAAAATCAATTAAACTATCACCTTAAATAATATACACAAAAAATTAAAATGAACACAATGGTAATTACGTTCGTTCGTTTGAGTTTTCATTCTACTGCAACTATGTAGAACTTACAGTTTACCGTAGTCAGATGTAAGACGCAAAGCAGAGAATGGCGCAAGTCAGCATTTGGACCGTTACATATTTATGGTCGTTGTAACTTCAGAAGACTAATTGGATGAAGCGATGTTTAATATTTCTTGCCAGAATTTTGCAGTTTTAGTTAGTTTAGGTAGTATTACAAGATATTATCTAATCAAGGTCAGGTGGTGATAAATTCAAATCAAATGATTTGAGTGTATTTTATTACAATAATTTTATATCATCTATTTGACTGAAGCAAAAACCTGATGTTAATTAAACTTTTTATAATATTCTGATAGTCTGCAAAGAGCACGAAGGTGGCCAATAATTAAATATAAAGTTTATTGTGTGAAAAGTGTTTGTCTTGAGTTCTTTAAATATAACAATCACAACTTTTCAGATATAAATTAACTCTAAACATTGGAGTTCTAAAAAGTTTAGTGCATTTTTTAGCGATTCTAGATTACTGATACAAAGTTTTGCTTATTTTAAACACATACTAAAAGTAATATATTTCAAGAATTTATTAATGAAAAATAAAGAAATAATGGCTTCTTTACATATTCTTAATTTCCACCCTCTCCCCTCCTTTATAATTTTCAAATATTTATTATTTTCAATTTCAAATTTTTATTTACAGAATATCTTTAATTAATTTTTGTTAAAGTCAATTTGAACGGTGGCGTTTTAATTAAGTTACGTTTGTTAAATTTTCATGCTGATATAATTATTACTCCACTTCAATATCTGAAGCCAAATCACCAGATTGTTTTATAACATTCTGCTTGCAATATGGAATTTTATGATTATATTTACATTAATTTTCTACTTTGGTAACCTAAGTATTGTGTAGGTTGACAAGATACTTTTTAACTTTATAACTTTGTCACTAAGCCACAAGGTTTCTAAAATGTCACCGCCAATTTCACTGTTTTCGTGGTATTCCTATACCTAGATGAAACAATGTTAAAATGTCAAATTTTGAAATATATCAGTAAATTATTACTTTGAAAATTATAAAAAAATATTTTATAAATTAACAAGCCATGTAAAAGGAATGCAATAATATGTAGGGGAAAGTAGTCTAAAACCAACCCCGTTTTTTTTTACATAAAATTTTCAAAGCGAGACTTATTAATTTACTTTTATTATATGTAGTTGTAAAGCTCATTCAATTTCTCAACTTTTCGTCAAACAAACCTTTAATGTATCTCCTACCTCTTCTGAACTACAGCCAAAATAAAAGAAGTAAAATATTGGTTCCAAATCCCAATCCCAAACATGTACAATGGTTACATCAGCTTCAGATGTTATTTGGTTAAAATTGGATTAGATCAGCAGCTATTTGATAATTGTCAAAAAAGCAGCAACATTTGTTGGATTAAATGAAGTAACTGTAGCTAAACTTGTAACTTCAGGTTTCCGCAATAACAACTTTAAATGACGATGTAAAAATCTTCTAAACTATTCTAAACCTGCCGTTTCATTAACTTTCCAATTATCGGCATATCAATATTTAGTTGTGTTGCATATTGAAATGCTCGAGTCTGTACATGTTTTGCTGATAATCCAAAGTAAACATCAGAACAACGCACCTTCTTCTTTGTTAGCTTTTTGCGCCCATTTTTGAGCATCTTTTAGCATCTTTCTCTAAGAGAAAGATTTAAAGCATTAAGACCCCACGGCTGCTTAGTCTAGGTTGGAAAATGTGCCTGTAACCCGTTTTATTGTTGATGCTGGCAGTCGTCAACTCTGCAGCACGCGAGACAGTCATAGATAGCAAGCGAGCCAGAAAGAAAGTTTTCCTTTCTAAACTCTTCTCGGGATTGAATCGGGTGCCATTGCATCAGTAGTTGATCACTCTAACTACTAGGTCAAGACCGTCTCTTGCACAAAATATGTATTTTCCAATGCGTTTTTTTGTTCCTGGTCGAATACCCGTTGCAAAAATAAAATAGATTTAGTCAAGACGAAAAAAACAAAATGGTTTGTTAACTAAATTTTTAATACCGAGTTGCCACTTTTCAGGGAAAATTATCGAGTTTGTGATGAGTTTCCCGAAAGAGGAATCGTAATAATTTTAGAATAATATGTTTACATTATATAACATGATTGTTATCCATTTTTTTAAAGCAATTTACTTTGGGAGCGTTAACAAGAATGCTTATATCTTTTTAATGTACATTTTATTGACTGCAAGTTAACTTGTATTCAAAGGTAATAATTGGACTATTTGATTGGTATATTCCATTTGCACACACTACACAAAACACAAACTTTTAAACTCAAAGAGTGAAGGTAACGGTTAATAATAATCTTTTTATTATTATAAATTTCCAATAAAGTTATTAATTTTTTACATAATAGTAATTTTTAAGAATTAAACAAACAAGAGAAGAAATAATTTTGAATAAAAATCTATAATATTCCATTCTCTTGCTGAAACGGCAATAACAAGTTTTATTTAATATGGTGACTAGCAAAAGTTTTTAGATTCTTCAAGAAATTTTCTTTTATTATCAGCAATGCGTGGTATGTTGCTATTTTATATTTTTCATATTTCTTAAAATAAAAAAATACGTAAACGTCGGCAAATATTTATTTAGAATTTTATTCCGAACAATATTTGAGAAAACATAGTACAAAGGAACACATCGCTTGTTTACTAATAATATAGTAATTTGCATAATTCTTCTACTGTTTACCTAGTACATCCCCATGTACTCAGTAATATGTATTTATTTCCTTGTACTATTTTTCTATTAGCGCTATTTTTGATAAAGAAATTCGCTTGTTAAACAAAGATTCCAATGTGACAGCAACATTGAGATGTTAGTGTTCAATCATCAAATTTAAGTGTTCATAAAACTTCCAAAAAAGAAAATGCCGTTTTCTTACAAAGTCACGTTACGAAGAACAAATTGAAAGCTTTTTATGAAATAGTATCTTTTGTTATTTTCTTCCAAAATTTATTTTATTTTTAGTAATTTATTTTTAATTTTTTAAAGCAAACCTTTGCGAAGCCTAAAATTGCATCGACAATCTTATACATAAGTGTACTCGAATGATGTAACTACTCATCAAGTGCTTATTTTATCATTCTTAATCTCAAACATCATAAAAATCATAGCGATAAATTTTTGCTAACTTACCAAACATAAAACTGACAACTTTTATTCTATTGGTTCGACATCAATTCATATCAATGTAAGAAGAAAATCCGCTTAAAATTTGTGATCATAAACTATAGATACAGGATAAAAAACAATAACATTATAAGTGTTTGCTTTTTAAGATCATTTAACTTTTAACTTTATAAAATTTAAATATTATGCTGTATACGTAGGGTATAAAAGTTTATTTACATCTGCATTTTTTCCAAAAACGATTAGCGATAAATAAAAAATGGTAAATACAAAAGATGTACCAGGTCGATGGTTTACAAAAATAATCACCTATTTATTGTTTCCTGATTAAATACATCATCAAGTACAAATAAATTAATAACACAATAATTACAGTTTAATTATGCTCCTCAATCATTAGCAGCTCGGTATTTACTATTTTGTATTTTGTAATTTTGATTATCATTCGCTCACTTTCATAATTTTCGTATATAAATTTCTAAAGGCATAGCAATTAAAACAGAATTAAAATTAATTACCTATGTAATAAAATGTTTGTGAGAACATGAAAGACAAATTCCTTATTAATTTATTGTGTTATTTAAATAACATATCTCTAATAAATTAAAAATATAATTTATTATATTACAAGTTAAAAAGTTAATAAGTTGCAGTAATTTTAAGAAAACTTTAATGTTAATGTTTCTATATTGCCATCATGTCGATAATATGTAAACTTTCATTTCATTTCTATTATATAAATTATGTTAAAACGTAAAAGTCGAAACAAACACCAAATAGAATATAACCCATACACTGTTATTACAACCGCTAATCACCGATTTTAAACCGAACTGCTCATGTCAGACGAACAAGTAATTGCTTTACTCTGTTTATAATGCGTTAATATAAACTAAAAACATTTAATAAATTTATTATAAATTTTATAAAAAATTAAATTATAATCAATCACTCACTTTTCTGTAACGTTTCATATCATAAAATTTCTAAATCGCTCAAAACTTTGCCAATGTTTACTTGAACGTGTACTTAAGTTTTGTCTGAATAGTCAAACTGAATAATCGTAGGTTTATTAGTAAGTACCAATAGTTTTAGGTTATTGCAAAAATTTTTTCCTTTAAATTTTTACTGTTGTCAACTAATTTTGAGAGGTTTTTATTAATTATATGACGTTTAATAATTTCCCATATAACATTAATTAAATAAAAATCAATTAAGAACTAGTACTTTAAACAAGCTTACATAATTATTCTGAACGTGTGTGGGCGGTGGTAAAATTTAAATGTCTAAATTATTCTGATGCAGCTTAAGTGCTGAGAAAAATTACGTTAAAGAGAAAAGAACCAACATCCGCATTGATTTAAATAGCAAATAGAAAAAAATGATTCGATTTACAATTCTCATATCTTTTCATTGCTTCTCTGTATGACAACATTAAAACATTTAATTCGATAAAATGTAGTTTAAAAATGCTCGTTTTCCACATTTCCACTTTTTTGACAAGTGACGGACGTTTCTCGTTATATTTTCATTGTAAGGCTTTTATGGTACATTTAATTCTCATACAAAAACATTACTATTATTGTGGTAGGAATTCATGAAAAATGTTTAAGTCGCTTAGGTTTCACCAGAAATTAAAATTTAAACTTTGCTAGCTTTTATGATAGAAAAAGCGATAAATTTTTCGTAACGCTTTCGTACTAGCTGAAAGTTGGAAAATCCTAACTGCTTTACACTTAGATGGATAACGTTATCGTACAACTAATAAGTAGAATATTAAGTGCTATCTGTTATTCCGCCTGCTGAGTTTTCTTATTATCTCTAGAAGTCTTACGAACTAAATATTTCTTTAGCTTTATTAAAAGCACACTTTACAAAACACGTTTTATTACATTTTAAAACAAGGATTTAAAATCTGTAAACAATTGTACAGCTTGCTTTTTACAGAAGGAATTATTAATATTCCTAAGAGAATCGCTTCAATTATTAACACTTTATAAATTTTATAACGCAGTTACAGGGTTCTAATGAGAACTGTGGTTAACATTTTATGAATCAATACGTAAAAGAAAAATTTAAGCTTGTATCGCGTTTCTCTCGATATTTGATAATCCTTTTAAAAAAAATTTATTCCTAAAGTGTCGATAAAGTTTTTCCAGGCTACAAATTTTGGTTGTTTTCAAAACGATCAAAAACCCTCTAGTTATGTTTATGTATTCCTTCTACCCTAAGCAATAAATCAGAAAGTATTTTAAACAACTTGTGTGAGAAAGGTGAGTATAGTGTAATGAATTACATTCGCTTAGGGAAGTTAGAAAGTACGAGCTCCCACAACTAAAATGTAAGCTCTAAAGATCAATTAATTTTAGTATTAATTTGACTAAGACAAATGGACACTGCATTTAAATTACTAATATCATTGTGTAAGTTTTTGATTCGATACCGTGATAATCAGTACCTACTAGAGTTAATTTATTTTTGTGGTTACAATGTATCCGAGGAATGGGCATTTTATTCAAGATAGATTTTGCAGAAATTCAAATTTTCCAAGCTTTTATTTTATTATGCGTCATAAAAACTAGAATACATATATTGCATTACAATAACTGCAGGTTCTTATAAATATTAAAATTTAATTCAAACCGAAGATACTTTTAGACTTTCTACTTTTCATAAAAGTTCTGATTTTGCAAACCTTTTAATTTGCAGTATTCTAAAACCAAATTTGGTCAAATATTGCTTACATAAGCTTACTTTATGCAAAACAAATAAAATTTTGTTTAGGTACCTTGAAAGATACTATATTAATAATGTGTACAAAGTGTATATTGAAAATAGTTAAAAGTTAAACAATGAAAACTAATGTAAAATTGTTGTCAACTAAATTATATAAAAGCCAATAGGAAAATATTGTGAAACACTACAGTTTTCAGCTAAAATTAATATTATTTCGTACATTGCAAAATACATATTTTATATAGATATTAAAATTTCTCTATAAATTATTAGCAACAATTCTCGACTTTGAATGCGGTGCCAATTCGTAATTTATTTAAAAATATTACAGTAGTTCGAGTGGTAGTTTACAGTTGTAAACCGCACTTTGATTCAATAATGTATTTTAAAGTTTTTTTTTTTATTTTCTAACTTGTATAATATTAAAACTACAGAAAGCTATATAATTATATTTTCATAAACTAATGTAAACTACATTAAATTTGAATAACAATAAATAAAATTGAACAAAATAAATTTAATTTGTTTATAAACTTTCAGCAATGCTTCACTAATATATTAAATAATCTACAAATAATAAATATTATGGATGCGTCCTAAGCTCACATTAAAAAATGGAAAATAACTTTTAATTATTTGCAAAATTTTATTAAAATAATTTCAGTTATCACAGATCCAGTTTACTTAAATTCACTTACCACTTCATACCCACAATATGATTAACAGCGCAGAATTTTAACATAATACATAAATATTTTGTATACATTATTTTAGAATAAATTAAACAAAATTAAAAAACATGACGTTTAAAAATAAGTTACTAACAAATAAAATTGAAAAATCATTTATTTCAAAAGATTTTGATAATTTTCCTGAAAGTCCAGCAAGATTTTCTAATTTAATGATTTCACTTGCAGAAAATAAGTACATTAAAAATCTGTTGCACTAGTTTTAGTATTCGATAGTTGGGATTCAATTCGTTTCAATGAAAACTCCTGTTTAATAACTGCTACGAAGCAAAGACTAAATTTTGTTTAATCAATTACGTGACGCAAGAACATCGCAATCATTAAATCTAGATCGTTAGGCTATTTAAACCTAACTTCGGAAATAATGTAACTCTGGTTAGTGGCGTAACAAACATCGCCTACGGTTAATATCCTGTTCTTTTGCCGATAATCCTAAAAAGTTTAAGTTTAATTGCAGGAAATTAGTTAGCCACTGTATTGCGCACCGAAGGAGAAATGTACAGAAGGTGGTCTTAACTTATTTTAATAGTTGTTGCTAACAAACAAAACCTAATGGTGAGATAATCGATATAGACTACGAACACCGCTCTTTTTATTTCACACAGAGTCTGCTTCAAAATGCGTGAAGCGCTCTTATTTATAATAATACTTTAGTGAGAAAACCCTTTCTTTACCATAATTTAATATTTTTAAACTGAAAATATTCTGCCTCGGTGAAATTGGTTCTCATTTTTAATTTTAAAATCATATTGATTGTGCTGGGTTGCACTGTATTGTACCGGTGACTTTTTATAATTTCAATGTTTCAAACCAATTTGAAAAATTTGTCAAACTTTTTTATTTCAATAAATTCTAAAAGTTGTTTTTAATGAATTGCTAAAATTTTTGATTACATTTCGTGAAAAGCAAAAAATACAAATTAATATTTAAGTTATTTCGAATAATAATTTAAATATGTGTGATGTAAATATTCTAAACAAATTACGAGCTTTTTAATTAAAATCAATTGAACGAAAATTTATTAAAATTGAAAATATAACAGAGATGGATTTAGCACATAGTATGAATGGTTAATGTACATCATACAATTTTTACAAAGTCAATTGAACATTGAAATGAAAATACATACAAATTTAACCATAAATGTATCTCAAACATTCTAGATAGAGAAGTATTGACTTGACAAGCTTGACATTTGCTAATAGTATCCCTCATAGGGTCAATTCCTCGACTGAAAAATAGCCTTAATACGGCAAATGATGATTAACAGAATTCCTTTCGTAAAGCTGTTTTCTGAAACCCAAAAATCTTCCCATATTTATATCAAAAAAAATTTAAATAGAGAATTTTATACTATTTTGTCTCAAACGATGTTATTTTCTCCTAATTAGGTTGAGTTAAATTTAAATTTAATCGTAAACATTTTACTGAACTAATAAGGTTTGTTCGTTGGACGTGTTCTGAACTGTTCTGAACAATTTCTGATTACGTCCCACTGACAGCTTTTCAGAGTAACATCCGACGAACACTTTTGGAACAACTTGTCGTTCATGTAAATAACTTAACCTTAAATAATTTAAAATTAATTGTCATTGTGGTGTTTAATATGATTAATTTAAACTACAAGATATTGCAATTCAAGGAGTAATACCTTGTAGTTTAAATTATTCATATTTAACAATACACTGACAACTTATTTACAACTATTTTGAGGTTAGGTTATTTACATCAGTGACAAGTTCTTTAAAAATTATTCGTCGGATGTTGCTGTAAACAGCTGTCAGTCTGACGTAATCAGAAACTGTTCAGTACAGTTCGGAGCAAGTCTATAGAACAAACCTTTAATTTTAATTTGAAAGCCCAAATTTTCATAAAAAAACAAGCGAATATTAAAAGTGAAACCCTTTATTTTATCTTATTGTATCAGATAATGACGCCAAATTGCAAATAATGATTTCGTTGCTTTATTATGGTTCTGCAAATTTTTGAATTTTTTTTTGGTTTTACTTATTGTTCACTTCCATCGGGGAGAGGGCCGATTAAACATAACGTGACCTTTTCGATTCTTTGTAACATGATACTTGAATTCTATCACACATATGTAGAAAGTTTTGGAAATGTATTAATCTTATATCCTGTTTAAATATTATATTCACAAGCTTGTAAATAAATAGATAAATATAGAACATTCCATACCAATTGAACCAACTTCCGACTCCGACCATCTTCAATGTAGCACTTTATTTTATTATTTATTTGCCTCAGTTAACAAACTGTGTATGTATGTTCAATTTTGCTGAAATTTTTGATCCTGATTTTCTATGATTTACAAATTTAAGCAAATTCGCAAAAAAGAAGTATTTAAAAATTCCTAAAAAATAGAGTATACATTATCCATTCTAGAACTTGGTTGGAAGGTTTGTATTTGCTAGTAGTATTTTAGAGATTTTTTTGGGAAAACTGCAAAAGAAAAATCGAAAACTTTGAAAGATGGTTTTCTAGTCAAAATGAAATGTCACAAATGAATCTAGACATCGTATCTAAACCAGTAGCAGATAGTTACGCTATTGTACTTTATTAGTAATATTTCATAAATAAAATCAGCCAAATTTTAATTCAAAATGTAAAATGTAAAACTTATAAAATAATACATAATTGTATTAATACAATCAATATTGTATTAATACAATAATACGATTATAAGAATGATTTTAATGATTAGGTAATTTTGTGTAATGGCAATTTTTGATAGCTTCTGATGATCATGAAAATATTGAATTCATGATTCTGGAAAGATTTATTTTTATTTAAATTTAATGTTATACATATAAATAGTTAATTGAATTTAAAACATTATACTTGCGAAAAAAATATAATATACTCAAAGAAATGTCAAGGAAGAAACGATTTTACTCTTTACCAAATCCTGGATATCATTTTCAAGTAGTAAAGAATTATTTTTTAAGTTGATCTAAACAAAGACGATTTTAAGATAGATAAAATCCACCATTTCCATTATCCATGAGTTGATTTTATGTTTCCGTAAAAATCTTCAACGGGTGCGGTGCATCTGATGATGTAAAAGTGTAAATTCGAAATGCTGGAGAATGTTCTGAAAAAGTAAGATAGAAAAAAATTGTTAATTTTTATTAAATCCTATTAAAAATACTTAATTTAAAATGTTTGACAATTGGACTAGGGTTAACTACCCGGTTCGAAAATATAAAAGGTTTATTTATATTTTCTTTATATTATATAGGAAAATACTTTTTTCTGTAAAAGTAGCTTCACCAAACAAAAGATGACATTAATACAAGACCTTTAAGGTAAGAATTAATTTGATAAGTCCTATATTGAGCCGAAAAATTAATTTTTAAGTTCAGGAATTTGCCGAAGAAACACATCTAAGAGAATTATTACGCAATAATAAATTCATTTTGGTAACAGTGCGTGCAATCCAGGTTAGGTATTATCACTTATGTTTGACGATATTCCAGTCGCTTTCCACATTTTTCGGGCCAAGGATCCAAAATTTGGAGTTTTTTCGCAAAAAAAAATTTTTAATAACTTTAAACTTTTCTAGGACCCCGTGACTCAAGGATTTAATATTTTATAGGTTACTTTTAGCCCCGATATATTTAATTCTTAAAGCCTTTTTTTAAAAATTGTGGACCTACCGAGTTTATTGCATTTTTATCTTTCAAAAATAAAAAAATCTTGAAAATCTTGCAACTTGGGTTGATTAACCCTTCCCGACAATAATTGAAGTAATAATTTATTTCAAATACAAATACATTTCTCTGTTATAATATATTATAACAGTTATACTATATTATTAATATGTATACTTTTACAAAAAATATAAATTTAATTACTGCAGGTTATATCGCGATCATTAGAATGAGTGACGGTATCGCAACGTGTTAATTATTTCATTGCATTCTACATAGGTCAGCATGTAATTTTACATAGACAGCAGTAATTATATTAAATATAATCAATATAATTTAATGAAACACAAAACTAAAAGTGTATAATTAACGAAAAGTATGAAAATAATAATTTTAGCTCAGCATTCATTATTTAATCTAATAGGTAGATAAGCAAATATCCATTTCATTTCCTTCATCTTTCGGTTATTACTACTCACAAATTACTTCTAAATAGCATTTATAATCACTTTTTTGATGAACGTTAAAGGTAGGTAAATAGTAGCACGACAATTTAGAATTTTGCTGCAAAAACTTTATGAGAATTTGTACTTGTAATGTATTAAAATAACGAAAATTTTGTCAAATGAGTAAACTGTACTATGGAATAAACAGTTCAAGAAGAAAAGTGATAAATATCAAACACGCTTCTAGTTTTTGAAACTATAGAAGCAGCAATTCATATGATTCTCTAGTGAAGATACCCGGATACTGATTGACTAACCCTAGCGTGACTGCATACGAAATATTTCAGTCCCTTGTCAAAATTGACTTTGATGTCTTTTGTGTTACATTCTTTTTTATTGGGACCATTTATGTCAGTCACTAAAAGAACATTTTAACTTGTTAGCAAGTAAACATTCTTCGTTAATTAAATTAATTAAAAAGTATGTTAGTTTTCTTAACGATTTACCTTTACTTACTCTCCATGCACTTTCATGCTGCTATGCTGTCTCAACACACGCAAATTGCTTTGCTGCATTGCTTTTCATCACATGCCTTCTAAAGCGAGACATATTACAATATGTACCATTAGGGCTTCAAGAAAACATGAATCTTAATTGACATGAAATGTTTATTAAACGAAACCATTAAATTAACTGTTAATTAGTAAGTTTCTCGTACCTATAAAATTAACGCGAAAAAAATACAATTTAAAGTTTAGAAAAAGCGATAGTATTTTTTTGGTGTTTTTAAATAAACTTTGTACTAAACTTTAATAAATATATAAAAAAAGTAGAAAGAAAGCTAAATTAATCAAGTAATTTATAAAGTTTAAAAAGACAATTCATTCATTATAATTTCTTTCTTAGTATAACTCATTTTTTTAAATAAAGCTTCAGTTGTTACGTAACCGCACTTTGAAATATTAAGATTTGCTTTTAGAAGAATGGGCATACTTGCAACTTTTATAGGAGACTCCACCTTTGTGAAAGTTAATTTAGTCCATGTCTACTTGTAATAGCTCCATCATCTCCAATAAGTGCTTTAGAGAAGAGTCTGTGAAATGCTAGTGGTGATGCATTTCAAAGCTTTGTTAATACCGACCACATACCTGTCTTGATCCTTATACACTAATTTTGCTTAACAATTCATCTTATATGTAAATTTTCAATGTGGTACAATTGAAACTCCTGCAAACACAGTATCACTCTGAATTTCAACTTTATCATTTTACATAATTTAGTTATGGTATACTGTGAATCTAGTTGACTTATAATTAATTTTAAATTAAGTTTAATAAACTTTTAGAAATTCTGCAAAGCAAGAAAGCTGTGCTTTTTGTATTTGAAGTATGTAAGAGAGATTTACTAGCATAAGCAATTGGAAGCGATTATTAAAGTATGATTAAAAGAATTCATAACAAGTACTATCAGGACACATTTTCTAAAAAAACTATTTTTTCTCTCGTCGTAGTGTCATCGAACCACTAACCTCCAATTGAGTAACCGGTGTAGTTATCGCAAACATTAACAGAATGTAATTTTATTCAGCGATAAATCACGGTTTTGTTTATGAGCCCACGGCGACCGTATAAGGGTGAGACGACATCACACTAACATAGTAATTGTAATGTTTCTCATAATTTTAACTAAATTGCAGGAATATTTTCTGCTACGGATAATGTAATAAACGCAGTACAAAAGCAATGCTCAAGGCAAAATACGCGTAGCCGGTAACCGTGTATTCAAAATTGAAAAATATCATATTCTACACCAAGGGGCTAAAGGCGCTTGTATAATCCCAGGCGAAAGTTTGTTGCTTCAGCAAAGCTGATACCAACAATCACGAGATGATTGATGAGAATACAATTCAGTGCTATGGTATATTACAAATGACACCTATTATACTATTTGTTGCATTCCCGATCATGTAGTTTTAATTAAGTATTATTTTAATAAAAAATTTTTTGAACAATAGTATTACTACGAGGGCCGAAAGTTTTTGGCGCGTCATGATGCCCCGAGGCGAAGGCGAGGGCATCATGACGCGCAGGACCGAGATTTCAACTTTGGCCCGCGTAGTGTATACGATTTTCTTCATAGCCGGTCGAAAGTACGTACTTTCGTCCCTTTTGGGGTTAGGGATAGCAACAGTAGTGACAGCGGTTAACGATTTGTTGTAGCAACAGAATAAATAGTCCCTAGTTACGAGTATTAATACGCATGAGAAATTCTTTCCTCCCGGCGTTATAGAGGGCGCGTGTACTTCTCAAAGGAGTAAATGTTCAACTTTCGTCCCTGTTATTAGGGACGAAAGTACGTACTGACCGAGGTATGAAGAAAATATAATTTATTTATTTCAATGTCGATACTTTGGCTATTTTACTTTTCTGCTTTAGAAATATTTTAGTCTGAAAAATAAAAATTACTATAAGACAGTTAAATCGTACTTGACACAACATACTCTTTGTCAAATGTCAGCTCTACTCATCTGCTTCCAACTCTCTATCTATGACCGTCTCCGTACTTCAGAGCCGGCGGTCTCCTGCTTTGAGGGCAAATTGCCCATCGGCTGCGCGACACCTGCCTAGTTGGGGTGTTGAACCTGGTTCGTGGCCAGAGAGCTATACCCAGCGACTGCTGCGAGACCTGCCACTAGTGGGGTGCGAATTGCGGGGTTTGGGTCCTCCGATGAACATCAACATGCTGCAGTTAATACACAGCATTAGCTCGGTGTGATCACAGCTGGGCTGCGAGGCGGGGAGGTCTTTCTTCGTAGTATCAACCGCTGTTGGGGGCACACGTCGGACTGGTCACCTAACGGCTGCACACCTAGTATACGCATTATTTTTTTTAATTTTTTTAAATAAAGTAATGACGATAAAAGAAAAGGAAGTCTTATTGATTTGGATATTATGACATCAAACAACGATTTTATACAAAAATGACGCAAAAAATTGGGTTTTTTCATAAGTAATTTACAAAATTACTTTTCCAGAGTAGGTGAGGTAACTTTTTCACAAATGTAGTCAAAAATTAGATTGAGAAGAACATTTACGTTAAATAAAAAAAAACACCAAGTAACTGGTGTAGAATATTCTGGAGAAAATAATATTACTACAAAAAATTATAGTGATTGGTTATAATTGGAAGTTTGAAATTATAATACTACTTAACTTGGAAATATGATTAATAATTTTATATTTATTTATTCTTACAAATTTATTCGTTATTTGAATTAGATTACCAAAAAACTTCTTTCGAAATATCTCGAGAAAAAATTAATTTAATTTTTCATTGCAGATTAGATCTGAAAATACTCTAGAGCAAAAACAATAACTTGGTAAAATTAATTATACAAACAAAAACGTAATTCGTTCAATTTTTCGACATTTTGAAGAAAAGTTTTAATAATTTAGCTCAAGTAAAGAAATTATTAGTAATCTTAATATTGAGGCTATTAATTCTAAATACTTAAATTTTAAAAATTTTCAATTGATAATAATTTAGTTTGATATGTTACTCATAATGAAACAGATGATAATAATGATCCTTGTAATATTAAACTTGATAAATTTGTTCCTATTATATTGCATTTAAAATATTGGCATAAATACTATACATATTTTTAATTAAAAATATATATTTAAAATTAATTAGTGCCAATTTACTGTTTAAATAAAAATATTACTATAAATAGCTTTTCTGTAGCTTCTATAATATAAACTAATTATTGGATTATTGTCAATCAGCGTTTCTCTGATATGTCGAATTTTATTTTAAAATTCAGACTTTACAAAGTCAAAGGTTTCGCATACTTGTTATTGCTTATTATAAAAATCAAAGCACGTTACATGATAAAATATATTTATAATTTAAAAATTCCTCTTATATTTTATAAATTTATTTTTATTTTGATATCTACTCTTTATTCAGTATGACCCTGTCACCTTTAATTTTAACTGTCGTTTGCGGAAATTAAAATCTTTTTCTTAAATTAAAACAAAGTATTTATAATTTAAAATTGTGCACAAAAAGTTTACTACCGAATGTGTAAACAAATGTAAATCGTCTTCTAATTAAAATAAAAAGTTTTAATATTAATTAAATACAAATTTTAAATGTTAACGGCTTAACTAGTGGTACTCCATTGGTTTTTATACCTTATCATGTTGTTGACATCTGTATGAGTTTCTGGTTCCAAATCTTTTCTTATCTTCAAAAATTTCCTCAATCCAGGAACGGTAAGTAAGTATTTATATTTAGATAAATGTTTAATATTATACAGTATATAAATCGTTTCATTTTTCTGCAAAAATAGTAAACTGATAATTTGAAGAGTCAAAACCATGTGTATATTACAAAATTTCATACCAATCTGCCTGCTTCTTTAAAATTATAACCGTCATAACTTTTCAATTTTACCTCTTAGCATTAAATGTATTGCCAATTTAGTAACAATTGAATTAATTACAGGTTTAATTATCAAAATCTAACACCAAATTTTTATTTTAAATTTTATTTGTACTTATAACTGGACTTGTTATAATGATTTTTAAAATTGAATTGATATCGTTTTTGCTATCCACAAGGCTATTAACAATGCTATGCCAAATTAACAACAATTAATGTAATTTATTTAAACAATTTACTTGTTCGTTTTTCTATTATTTTAGTGAACACTTTTTATTTCTGTATTTTTTCTTTATTTCCTCTAAATGTTACTTGTTACTTTTGTTATTAAAATAAAGAAAGCCATTAAAATAAATCAACAATACATCTTTATTAATTATAAAGCAGTTTCTAATAAACAAATGTACAGTTTGATTTTGCTATTATTTATAAACAATTCACATTTTTGGTACATTTCATTTCGGATTTATAAACTGCTGCTTTCCTACAATTAATGATGATTTTTAATTTTACAAAAGTAGTTTATTTTTACTTACATCGGTAAACAATTAAAAAATTTAATTCTTTCGACAATCATCTATAGCTGCCTCTATTTGTAATTTAATTTTAATTAGGAAGATTAGGAATTTTTGTGACACATTTCTAAATAAAGCATGCACTAAAATGTGCAACCTGTCATCGGCATAAAATTAAAGAAATTTAGTACGGGCGGCACTAAAGTGTATGTATCGCTTGCCACGGGTATTAAATTTAAACAATTGCTAAAAAAGATGAATCTTTAAGTGGAGCGAATAGAATTCATTAGTTAAATTTCAAACATATCAGATGTTCTTGTGAGGCCGAATAAGGATAACTTCCTCGTGCGGTTAAGGTATCAACAAACAGCTTTTGGGAGCTCTAGGTAAGCTTTCTTGATAAAATTGTTTCCCAAACAAATTTTATTAAAAATTTACTCTCCGAATTAAGCTTAATACCTTCCAAGAAATCTTGCATACCGCAATAAAAATTAAAGCTGTTTTTAAAATATCCGCAGGTTATTTGTGTTATGTTAAATTATTCCAATAGATTCTCGTCTAAACACTTTGCAGTATTTATTTCATATTAAATTACAATACATTACAAATTTTCTGAACACGGTAAATCTCTTTTGCGGTGAAAAAAATAAATTATCAGTAGGCTGAGTTTCCAAACAGACAATTTTCTATACTTAATATCAGTAGGTACCTACTACATCATTATGTTGCTACTGCTTTGCGTTTCGTTACAAAAAAAATGCTAACGTTAGTGCTTTGAGGCATTTGATGTCAGATTTATTAAAATTACCTTAACAAGAAAGTGCCTAACTAAAAATAGAAAACGGCGGATTCCAAGAATTTAGAGAAAAATAATATTTCCAAACATTGAATTTTTGTTTCATACCTAATATAAAAGTATAATAAGAACAAAGACATTAAGCTGTTTTTATTTCTTAATTTATCAAATTGACAATTTAGTTTATATTTTTATTATATAAATTAAATCACCCAATTAAATTACATTTTATAGCATAACAATTGCCACACTTTAAGTTTTCCTTAAATTGAAATAGAAAGTATCATCTTCCTAATTTGCAATTTGGGGGAAATGTAATAAAATTTATTATTATGTGAATAACATAAAAAAATATGGGTGGAAACTTCAAGATGTTGTGAAACAGGTCAATATCTTTACTTTGGTTATAAAGGAAGCTTCTATGTTTTATGATCAATTTTGAATCAAATAAGTTAAAAACCACGACAAAGAGTTTAGACAAGTTATTTCATTCAAGAGTATTTTCTTTTTGCTATGTTAACATTAATTACAAATTGTTGTATTTAAATTAATTGTAAATAATGTGTATTTTAATACTCTATAATATACTTTGAGTAGTCTATTGAGGCACATTTTTTAAATAAAAAAAATAGTGCAAGTATCTGAAATATATGGATAGATATTTTATACAATTTCAATTATCAAATGTCAACAAATTCAAAAACATTTAATAGTGTCGTTGCTAGGCAAGTTAAATTCTTTGTAAAGGGTTTTCAAGAGACAACGCAATTTTGTACTAGATTTTCTGTCTTGCGATGACATTTCTATCAAATCTTTTTGACGTTTCCATACAGGAAAGTATACCATTTATAACCTTAGAAAAATACACGCTTCAACAACGTCTGCAAATTGTGGAAATTTAATATCAAAATACTTTAGTAATAACTAAAATTTATTATCAAAATGTTCATGTAAATTGGCCGCCTCGCTCGTGTGATTTAACATCGTTAGATTTTTTTCTTTGGAGATATGTAAAGTCGTTGATTTACTTTAACCATCAACAATAATTTTAAAAATGCTCAGAGTCAACATCGAACGCGAAATTGTTAAAATATTGGGCAAAATGTGCAAAAGAGTTATTGAAAATTAGGTCTAACGCATTCACAATTGCAAGCGATTCCATGGCAGGAGTTTGAATGTTGTTGTATTCCATCATTAACGTTATTAATTGTACTTTAACCTACAATGACAATTTTATTAATATCTCATACTATTTTGGAAAAATGCTTGACTCAAAATAGAAACCCCTTACTTAAATTTTCAGTTGATCTTTGGAACTAACTTACATTTAAATTGGTTAGTAAACCCATCAGCCATCTGCAAGCAAGGAAGCATAATATGCGCTGTGTGAATAATCTCCGTACCAATTAATTTCTGTCCATGGAATGCATTACCCATAGGTAGCTTATCATTGACGATCCCTAATAATACTTCTGCTAAAATAAAGCTAGAAAACTCGAATATTATAAAGTTTTGCCAAAAGTTATTTTTAACAAAATACACTACAATTTAAAGAAAAGCACAAAGGCAAGCAGACATGCACATGTACAGACATACGAACGTAGACGTCAAAGAGCCCTTTTGAGATGTGTTTATTTGCCTTTTTAAACTACTAAGAATAAAAAATTTGTAAACGTTGGAGCATTTTTATAAAAGCTTTTTGCTTTTTAATGGGTTTTATTCTATATTTCCAACCCCACTGTATAACCCTGGATAATTATTAATGAATTTTCGATAACACATCTCCAGTTGTACTACCTAATATTATAATAATTGAATAACAGCACGAACGACTCAAATTCGTGTAAATAAGTAGTTTTAAGATTGTTTTTAAACTAATTAACAGAAATTTACTTTTATAATTACTTAGTAAGACATTCTAAATTCAGGTGAATTACGATTCAAAGTTGAAATTTTGAACATTTAAATTAATGTAGTAAAATTTTGTTCAAACGTAGTGCTAAGAAGTCTAGCAAATTTTAGTATAATTTTAAATGTAAATTCAAATGGGAATATCTAAATTTGAATTTGAAATCAAAATAAGACCACTTGTAAAGCTAATTCGGGTTTTAGGTACTCGATCTTCTCTCGAACTTGCAGACACACTTCAATATGAACTTTAGGGCGCATTTCTGGAGCTTATAAATCAAAATTACACAACTGCCGTTGATTAACTCAACTTAAGTGGTTGATACATCGATGATGCGCTTGTTAATTATTTGGTATTGCTACCACTTAATCACTAAAACATGATATGGTAATTTTAATATTAGTAAAATTTGTAGTGTCGATGATAGTTAATTAGCAACACCATCTTGTTTTGCCTAGTAGGTGGATAATTTGCTTAATTAAATGAATTTAGTGTTCGTTTGAGTATATTAATATTCTGGTACAAAATGAAATAAATAAAAACACGAAAAGCTGAATCCTGTTTGATATAAAAGTAATGTGACACATAGTTCAATCGATTTAGGAAAAGCTTTTGTGATCCGTGGTTTCCGCGGCCGTAAAATACATTAAACATGTCAGTCCAACATTCGATTGTAGGTACCGCATTACAAACTCAAGCTGTAGAAATAAAAACAGTCCACCAGGATATGTAAATGTCAACCGAAATTAAGTATTTTATTAAAACTCTCGACTAAATATTAAAGCAATAAAAAATTTTAATCAAAAAGTTGCGATTACCATAATTGTAAATATAACAAATTTCAACTTTTTCATAAATTACATTTTTCTATTTTTTTAGTGCCGTCTTAGAGATACATAACATTGATAAAACACAATGACTTAAAAGTTGCCAAATTCGGTGTGACAGATTTATAACTGTTGATAAAACTAAGATCCTGAAACTTAATCCTACATCAGGATTCTTGAGAGACATAAACTACTACATTTTAATGTAGTTATATTTACTATTTTAGACTAATTGTAAAACTTTGGGTAATAATAAACCAACTTGCATTGTTGTTTTAGTTATTACAATTGTTTATACGGCGTAATTGAATGTTAAACATTCCTTGCCATTAATAATTTACGTGTGAATTAAATAGCACACACGCAATTATTTTAATGTCTTTTTTTTTGTTAGTAGTTATTCATAAATATAACATCACTATGCTTGCGTTATATTATTAAAACTTGGCTAAAGTAATAATATAACAGTGGGGGATTCATATTTTGAAAGCTTGGAATTAAATATGTACGGGGCCTGTTTTAGTTGTATTATACCTATGTACTTGCATAGACTGTATTTATACTTTTACTATAGATCGTAGATCATACCGAGTGACAGGTGATAATTTACAAGAGTAAAATTAGTGAGATAAAAGCAAGATAAATTAATTTAAAGTGTGATTAAAAGAAGGACTGAATGATATTGTTGATGCTGTAAAAACAGCGCAATAAGGTAGGAAAACGCTACCAAATTTTGAGGTAAAAAATAAGGTTACCGATGTTAAAGAGCGCTGCTTTGCGAATGGTCTGACCAGGCAAGACATCGTGCACCAAAATTCGATCTTGCAAGAAGACACCCACACAGAAAAATAGGCAACACAACATGAAGGGATACTCAAAACGGAAAAACTACTCATACACAAGATTATTAAATGTGCACAATTAGAACCTGGATTCAGTACAGGGACGTTTCCGAGGTGTTGAGCAGGACGATCTCTCTATAACGCAAAAACTGAATGTGTAATAACAACTGTGTCGACAAACTAAATGAACAACAGGAGTTGCCTTCCTCATGATCTACAGATTGATATTAGACCTTTGATCACAGCAGTGTATCCGACTTGACTAGGACTCGAACAGCAGTCTATCGCTTTCCAGTCGGCTGGTGTATGCTTTACGCTGCACTGCTGGTCTTCATTTGTCAATAATTCATTTGTAAATAATAATAATTTGTTTAAACAAAAATAAAACATAAAACAATAAAACAAAAGTCATATCAAAAAGCGGCAGAAGATTCAAACTAGGGCAACAAAAAATAGAAGCAGTAGACGAATATGTATACCTGGAACATTTAATGAGGCTGGGAAAGCAAAACCAAACAGCGGAAGTCTTAAGAAGAGTCAAAATGGAATGGGTAGCTTTTGGAAAGCTGGGATGGATCCTGAAAGACCGTGATATACCTATAGGATTAAAAGGAAAAATATTTGATTCGTGCATCCCACCAGTACTGACTGACCTATGGAGTGGAAACAATGGCATTGACAATTAAGAGCACTAATACACTGCAAATAACGCAACGGGCAATGGAGAAACGCATGTTGGGAGTGAGTCTGGTTGACGAAATAAGAAACACCAAACTTTGTAGACAAACAAGGGTAACAGACGTCATAGAGAGAGCTGCGGAACAGAAGTGGAGATGGGCGGGACATGTGGGATGAGAGGAAACTAAAAAGTAAACAAACAGAGTGATCGAGTGGCGTTCATGAACTACAAAGAAATGCGTCGGTAGACTCCAAAAAGGTGGTCACACGATGTAAGGTAAACTGTAGGTAAACATTGGCAACCAGTGGCATTAAATAGAGAAAATGGAAAAGTGTAGGAGAAGCCTATGTCCAGCAGTAGGTGGAGAACAGCTGATAAGAAAAAGAAAAAATAATTTATACTACATTGCAACAATATTGCCAGAATTTCACATCAGTATATTGACGGTATGTTAAAATCCAATATTGCATGCTATAATTGGAATAATAATATTGCACTGCTATAAAAAATGAATCAATATTTTGATTTATTGAAAAAATGAATTTCGTTTCAAAATTTTGTTCTATATTGACAAATATTTACATGTACTTATTAAAAAACAATATTTCGGCTTTTATTTGTAAATTATATTAATACTGACTTTAGTTATTTTGTTAAATAATTGTATTTTACCAAAATTTAAAAAATCAGACACTTTCCGAATTTGAGTAACTACATATAAATTTAAATATTGTGCTTGTGGTTAATAATAGTAAGTTTTTAGTATATGAATAGGTCAGAAGCATAGTTAGGTCTAGCTATGTTTGCATGATGAGGCAAATAGCTGAGACTGGCAAATTAGTTTTGGCTGTAAAAATACGGAAATTTTTTTACGCTTTTGTTTGGAGTTACTGGTTAAATTTCTTAAGTAAATTTTATGTATTTGTTTAAATAATTGTTATTATGAATTTTATTGTGAAAGTGGTCCCATGCAAAAGCTATAGGCGAAATTAAATTTCATTTATTTAATCTTATACGTCACTGGCATTTGTAAAGACGGACGTGTTTTAAGTGCTCCGTTATCTACTGTGCAAACGAATATTCAAAGTGTTAATTCAAATAAGGTAATACCTAAATCGAGGGGTTAACCGCTGGTGAAGTTTTTGTACACATCTCATGAAGTACATGAAATCTCATGTGAATTAATACATGAAATATCATACATGAAGTACTTGTAAAATAGGTGAAAACAATGAAGTATATCGATGAAGTAGGCGAAGTACAGTAAATTATTGATGAAGTACGGTGAATTACTTATGAAGAATATGAAATACGGTAAATTTTGACAAAGAATGTGAAGTTAATTGTACAGGATTTCCTGTAGCGGTTGACCCTCGACCTAAATATTAACTTTTATTCCCCGAATCATCCTTAACGTATTGTTTCAATACTAAATCAAACTTCTGGTAATTATAACTAGAAAGTCAGATAAAGGGAAGCACATTATATGAATAATGCTGCTTACCCGGTAGACCCACTATCAATAATGTCTACAAACCAGCATCCAACTCAACAAAACCAATCGCAAGTCATGAATTTTCCTGCACCTCATACAGGTGCAAGCCAAACATCATTGAATTTAAATGCGATATCTAACACTACACAGGATGATAATATGAACTGTGATAGCAATAATAAACCAAACCAGCACGATTGGCAATCCGTTAAAAAACGTAAAAGAATACTTTCTCCTGAAATTACAACAGTAAACGAATTTACATTAAAAACAAACAACAGATTCTCATATCTGCCTATCGAAAAAGATACCTCCAACATCAACACTCAAACATTTCCCAATAGCGGTCGTCCACAAATATCAAAACCGCCACCAATATTTATTTATGGAGTTACCAATTATAAGAAAATGACTGACGACATCGCTAAAGTACTAGAAAAGAACAATACTTCTGCAAAGCACTTCCAGATAACACCATAAAATAAACACAACGACCTCCGAAAATTATAGAAAATTAATGCAATGGGTTCGAGACGAAAAATATTATCCCATACATATCAACTAAAGGAAAATCGAGCCTACAGAATTGTGTTAAGAAATCTGCATCACTCTGTGCCAGTCGAAGAGATCAAAGATGAATTAGAAGAAAAGGACACAAAGTGCGAAATGTTACCAATATTAGACATCGACTAACTAAAGATCCTCTTTCATTATTTTTGTAGATCTGGAACCAGCTACAAACAACAAAAACGTGTACGATATAAAATACCTGGGTAACAAATGCATAACAGTTGAACCACCAAAGAAAAAAATGTGCTCGTCCAATGCACAAGGTGCCAAGCATATGGACACACCAAAAGTATTGCTATAGACCATACGCATGTGTTAAATGTGGTGCCTCTCACAACACAACTGAATGTACTAAGCTACCTAATACACCAGCAACATGTGCACTATGTGGAGCACAGCATCCAGCCAACTACAAAGGATGTACTGTCTACAGAGATCTCCAAAAACTAAAGGAAGAACTTTTCCTAACTTCGCTCAAAGACAAACACCGGTGCATCAAGCGAATCAACATGGAACAAATTTTACAAATCAAGATTTTTTGGGAGACTGCTCAGATAGGAAGGTAAGAATATCTTGCTGGCAAGTTTATAGTCCATGACAAGACTAATGATAATGAACAACGAATATGACCATAAGTAGCACAAAGTTTAATCACAAATTAGTGCACAAGATAACATGAATGAGAGGGGAGTAATAAAAGATGAGGAAGAAAGCCAGATTGATCATTTATGCGTATCAAAAAGGATTTAACAGCCATTAAAGACGTAAGAACTTATCATGAAACAACGGTGGAATCTGATCATTCCGAGTAGTCACAAAGGTAACATGAATGAATCTGTACAAGAAGACAACAAAAAGTTAGCGATGGAAAAGTTTGTAGACGTAAGAGTTAAGAGGACATATGCAGAAGAAACAAATAGAGTAATTGATAACAAGAAAGAATAAACAATAAACAATAAATGGAAAAATATTAAAATAGCAATGCAAACTAGTGCTGAAAGAACAATAGGATTCAAAATGACGGAGAGCATGATAGAAGCAAGAATATATTAAATGAGGACGAAGAAAGAAGAGAACCGAACTGTATACAAAGAAAAACAAAGAAAGCATGGAAAAAGTATAAGAGGAGAAAGACAAATAAATGATTGAATAACAATATGTACAAAATAGAAAAGAAATGTAAGGAAAATAATACTAAGAAATTCTACCTTGAAGTGAAACAACAAAATGTAAAGCATAACATAAGGAATAGAGCCGTAAAAACCAAAAATGACCAACGATGCGACAATGACAAGAAAATAAAAGAAATTTGGAAATGTCACTTCCAGAAATTATTGAGCCAAGACGAAGAAGACAGCGCAAATGAAGATGCTGACAAACTGTTAGCGGGAACTTTAGTAATAGAGCCAACATATAGCAAAGTAGAAACAGTAATGAACAAGTTGATAAATGGAAAAAGATGGGATAAGCGGTAAAATGATAAAGAATGTAGATGAAGGAATATACCAAAATATACGAGCTGATACTCAAGATTTGGAAAAGGGAAGAGATGCCGAACGAGTGGAATATGCATTTGAAGAGGTGAAAAGATTTAGATATCTGGGTAAACAACTAAGCAAAGACAATGACAGAACAACATAAATCCACGAGAAAATATAAACTGAGTGGAAAGTTTTACACACAAATAAGAAAATGTTTAAAAGTAAGAACATATTTATAAGAACGAAGATAAAATTATATCAGACCTTTATAAGGCCGTTGGTTACATATTTGGCAGAAACATTGAACCTGACTAGGCAAGAAGGGGAAAGATTGAGAGTGTTGAGAGCAGTTATGAGTATGAAGAAGATTAGTGGAAGCGAGTACTGACAGGGAGCAAACATTGAAATAATGGAAAGGTTCGGAGATAAAGACATTATAAAACATAAAAACCAGAGAATTCAATGGCTGAGACACCTAACAGGAAAGGAACCACGGAGCATTTGAGACAAATCACCGATTGGAAACCGAGTGAGACAAGAGAAAGGGTAGAATAAGAGCTACATAGATAAATGAAAGAAGTGTTGAGTGATCTGAGAGCCATGGGAGTGACGGAATGGAGAAATAAATATCAAAACATGGTAGTATAGTGAGAAATAGTAAACAAGACAAAAACGAAAATCTAGTACAACAAAGAAGAGAAAGAAGGAGCAATTCATCTTGTAAAATAAAATGTAAAAACTTCTTATCAAGAAGGAATATTTCAAAAGAATGTAAACCTGTTAATATATAATATTATAATATATATTAATATAAATATATACTATAAATCGTCTCCTTTCTTCTTCTTTTTCATGTGCCATATCCGATCCCCGGACGTTGGTGATTTAACTTGGTCGAAGTCCAAATATTGCAATTTTGATCATAGCAGTGTATCTACGACTCGTAGTCAACTTGTGCATGCTTCACGCTATACTGCTAATCTTTAATTTATATAAGTAAAATATATATGATCTTTAAGTCGTTTTTCTTAAAAACCAAAGGGAATGAGACCAAATTAATGCCAAAACACGTGTCCTTTTATTTTTGCCTTACTTTAATTTGTTATTAAGTCATTAAAATCTTTGATCGGATTTTAAAATGATTCTACATTAGAGAAAGTTGAAACAGAAAATCGAAAATTCTGGTTTCTATAAAACTGCTGTCCGCGCGTTTCGAATTAGCTATTAGTCATTATTTAACCAATACATTTTGAAATAGTTGTATTTTGCAGATGTGATACTAGTAACTGTGCAGCCAGATGTCCAAATTTAAAAGGAATACTTTCATTTTAGCAGGATCGCCATATAGTATCTTCTTAGGTTTTCATTTTCACACGTTTCATATTTAGTAAATATTCTTTGATTTATTAATCTCACTTTATTGTTAGTAATTGCAATTTATCTCTTACATCTATTATACATTCGTGCCTGGCAATGCAAAATACATTGTCTGCAATGCCTACAAGAGTAATGATTGCATGGTATGTAATTATATTACAAGGAAGCTTAAGTTATATGCTTATTCTTCTTTTTCATCGTTTTGCTTCTTGTCAGAAGCGTCATGACCCAGCTTGGCCAAAGCCAAGATGAATTTTCATTGGGGTATAATAAATGGAGTGGTTTCCCGTTGCCTTCCTCATGATCTACAGATTGATATTGGACCTTTGATCACGGCAGTGTATCCGACTCGACTAGAACTGAAACAGCGGTCTACCGCTATCCAGTCGGCCGGTGTATGCTTTACGCTACACTGCTTCTTCGTTTGTCAATAATTCATTTGTAAATATTAATAATTTGTTTAAACAAAAATAAAACAATAAAACATAAAACAATAAAACAAAAGTCATGTCAAAAAGCGGCAGAAGATTCAAACTAGGGCAACAAAAAATAGAAGCAGTAGACGAATATGTGTACCTGGGACATTTAATGAAGCTGGAAAAGCAAAACCAAACAGCGGAAGTCTCAAGGAGAGTCAAACTGGGGTGGGTAGCTTTTGGAAAGCTGGGATGGATCTTGAAAGACCGTGATATACCTATAGGATTAAAAGGAAAAATATTTGATTTGTGCATCCTACCAGTACTGACCTATGAAGTGGAAACAATGGCATTGACAATTTTACTAATACACTGCAAATAACGCAACGGGCAATGGAGAAACGCATGTTGGGAGTGAGTCTGGCAAAATAAGAAACACCAAACTTTGTAGACAAACAAAGGTAACAGACGCCATAGAGAGAGCTGCGGAACCGAAGTGAAGATGGGCGGGACATGTGGGATGAGAGGGAACTAAAAAGTGAACAAACAGAGTGATCGAGTGGCGTCTAAGAACTACAAAGAGAAGCGTCGGTAGACTCCAAAAGAGGTGGTCAGACGATATAAGGCAAACTGCAGGTAAACATTGGCAACCAGTGGCATAAAATAGAGAAAAATGGAAAGGTGTAGGAGAAGTCTATGTCCAGCAGTGGGCGGAGAACGGCTGATAAGCAGAAGAAGAAAAATAATTTATACTGCAGTGCAACAATATTGCCAGAATTTCACATCAGTATATTAACGGTATGTTAAAATCCAATATTGCATGCTCTAATTCTAATAATAATATTGCATTGCTATATAAAATGAATCAATATTTTAATTTAAATTGAAGAAATGAATTTCGTTTCAAAATTTTGCTATATTGATAAATATTTAAATGGTACTTATTAAAAAACAATATTACGGCTTTTATTTGTAAATTATGTAATATTGACTTTAGTTATTTTGTCAAATAATTGTATTTTGCCAAAATTTAAAAAATCACACTTTGCGAATTTGAATAACATATAAATTTAAATATTGTGCTTGTGGTTAATAATGGTAAGTTTCTAGTATATGAATAGGTCAAAAGCGAGGGGTCAACCGCTACAGGAAATCCTGTTCAATTAACTTCACATACTTCGTCAAAATTCACCGTATTTCTTATTCTTCATCAGTAATTCACCGTACTTCATCAATAATTCACTGTACTTCACCTACTTCATCGATATACTTCATTGTTTTCACCTATTTTACAAGTACTTCATGTATTTCATATGGAAGGCCACAAAAATTTAAAGACCTCAACAACATGTGCCTCCTATTAGAAAACCAGATCACACTTGGGCTAGAACGGATCAGGAAAAGCAAAACTTTCGCAGATCATCTTTCACAAACGTTTACACCATTTGTTATGGATACAAACAACAGTGACGACGAGATAGAACATTTTGTAAACACTGCCTGCCAACTATCATTACCAATAAAATCTTTTACTCCAGCAGAAGTGCAGAATGAAATTAAACTGCTAAAAACTACAAAACTCCAGGCTACGACCTTGTAACTGCACAAATTCTTAAACATCTATCAAAGAAGACATTGGTACTCCTCACAACCATATACAATGCAATGTTGAGACTATCCTACTTCCCCATAACATGGAAATTTGCTCAAGTGATAATGATCCTTAAACCAGGCAAACCACCCAACGAAGCGACATCATATCGACCTATTAGTCTTCTCCAAATTATGTCCAAGGTATTCGAGAAACTGTTCCTGAAAAGAATCAGAGAGGAAATTGATCCAAATGACCCTTATACCAGACCATCAGTTCGGTTTTAGAGAAGACACTCTACAATTCATCAAACGCACAGAATTATCAACCTTATAGCTAAAAGTCTAGAAGAACGAAAAGTTTGCGGGCTGTTTTCCTCGACGTTGCCCAGGCCTTTGATAAAGTGTGGCACTTGGGATTGCTTTACAAAACAAAACTTGCGTTACCTAGTCCATATTACCTCATGATAAAATCGTACCTCTCGGATAGATTTTATCAAGTCAAATATAGTAGTGCAACATCAGATTACTACCAAATTAAATCTGGGGTTCCACAGGAAGTGTTCTGGGACCCTTTCTATTTGCTGTATACTGCGGACATTCCAACCACTGAGAACACGACCATTTCCACATTTGCTGACGATACAGCTTGCTATCAAGCAATGATAATCCATTAACCGCAGCAAATTTTCTGCAGAACCATTAAACCTGTTGCAAGCTTGGTTTGCTAAATGGAAAATTAAAGTTAATCAAGGTAAATCAGTGCAAATTACTTTTACAACGAGGCATACCATCTGCCCACAAGTGTCAATCAATGACTCCCAAATACCTACTGGAGCGGAAGTGAAATATCTGGGTTACACCTTGACCAGAGACTAACTTGGAGAAACCACATCAAAGCTAAGAAAACACAACTAAATTTAAAAGTAAGGCAAATGTCATGGTTAATTGGAAGAAAATCTAAGCTTTCAATTGAAAACAAACTCCTATTATACAAAGCAATTTTGAAACCGATATGGACATACGGTATCCAACTTTGGGGATGCACAAACCGTCAAATACAAAAATTTTGCAAAGCTTCCAATCAAAACCTTGCGTATGATGCTTAATGCACCGTGGTACGTAAGCAATTGACGATCCACCAAGACTTAGCCATACCTTTCATCACTGAGAAATTGCAAGATTCGCTTCTAATTACCATAAAAATTACCAGGACACGAAAATCAACTCATAACAACGCTCGCAGATAATCCGAATATAGCCAGAAGATTAAAGCGACAGTGGCCAAGTGACCTAGTGCTGGAATAAAAACTTTTCAACAAGATCTATGTTAATGAGAGCCATCACTGGATGACTTCTCAATTCAAATTAAAACTTATATCAAATTTGCTTATTACTCAGTTTGAGTAGATTGTAAATATGCAGTTCAATAAATATAAAAAAATTTATTTAATAAAATAAAAAATACGTTAACTTTTTATATTTTTTGTACAATTTTAATCATATTACGTTTGGAAACTTTCAAAACTTAAATATAGAATTTTTTGCAAATATTTACTGTCTGTAATTTGTTACATATATCCGAATAATTTTGTTTGTTGATATTGCTACCGTGATAATGTTACAGTTATTTGTGCAAGTTTTAAAATTTGAAACTTTTATGCCCGCTTTCACAAACATTTAAACTGCGATTTCGACTTAAATTTAGGCTTAAATATTATAATATCATTATTGCAGTACCCATTGAGGCTTATGATGACTTAAAGTCGAAAACGATCCACAAATAATAAAAATAACTTGAGGAAAGTGTGATATTAATCATTTATTGAATATTACAGGTTTAAATAATATAATCGAAGTTTAAAATTTAAACATTTAATGTTTGTGAAACCGGGCATTAATGTAGATACTAATATTATTTTGATTTTACAATAAATTAATAATTATAAGAAAACCACAGCATAAAAGATTATTAAAATAATTATTTAAATGCTAAAACAAAAAATTTATTAAAATGGAATATTTTAATTTAATATCGGAGTAATTAAACCATATTTGCTCACAGTAGTGGTTTAACTGATTCCAAATGCAAACTTTACATACACAATTTCTTAGTTTGGCCTTTTGGCGAATATCGACACACTGCAGATATTTACCCAACCGAACAAATCCTTACAAATTAAAATTAAAACCGCTAAAAATTAACCAAACCAGATGTTGACAGCAGTCAGAATTATAATTTTGAAAAGCATTTTATTTACAAATTTGCATACTTAAATATTTATAATAAGAAAATACGTGCAGATGTTGGTTTATGCACAACGTAAACATGATTCTGAAGGCTATATTATTATAAGTTATATACTTTAAGCTATATTATTATAAAAAGCATTAAATAAATCTAAAATAAAACCAAAGCCTTTTTCTCTAAACCTTTTATTTATTTGAGACGTTTTTAAAAATACTCATTATTTTCATAATCAGCCGAAGAGGCTATACAGAAAAATAAAGACATTGTAAGCTGTAACAAATAATACTCCTACAAAATATTCTAAGAAGGAAATCTGTAAATCAAGAAACAAAAGCACAATTTAAAATTATTTAAAATTCTAATTATTGCGGCTAGTAAATTAAACTAAAGCTTCTAGTGCAAATGTGCGAAGATTATAAGATTAATCAGTTTGTCTTCATAAGGAATCGAATAAATAAAGGAGTTGGAGAAAAAGGTTTTGGTTTTCATTTTAGATTTATAATTTAAATTTATAATTATAAAAATGGGGATAACAATATTAATAACAATACATATCTAGTTTTGTAATGAATTTTTTTACACAAACATATGCTTGACCCCATACACGTGAAGCTATCGGCTCAAGCTGAACTAATAAATTTGGTTTACAAATTACACAACTAAAATATAATAAAATAAACATCAATAAACCTTTAAAATATGTACATATATGTATGTGCAGTGTAGACTTCAATTTAAATAATTTAAAACTGCTTGAAATAATTGTAGGTTTTCCTCAAAAGAAAATTACATTTATAAATACATAATAATAAATAATTGAAACTAAACAAACTAGAAACTACTACAAAGTTAAAATATGAGGAAATTAATTTGATTAATTTAAAAATAGGACAACAAATTTAAAGCATAGTGCAATAAGTCCAAAAGAAATAACAAAGTATTTATTGTTGTATAATATAATGCACACAACAAGAATTCTTCTTTTAAAATTGATTTTCTAATAAAATAAAATTACCTTGTAGTGGTACTTTCAACACATTACAATAATTTCGGAAAAATTAACGTCGTTTTAAGAAGGTAAATGCGTCAATCAATTATCGAATAAGTAGAAATTTCACTCAAAATGTGCAAAAAGTTGAAATATTAATCTATTTTCATGCTAGTATATTTAAACAATTCTTGTAATAAAAATTCCTAAAGTGGCATGATAAACATTACGCAAGTAACGGTTAGGTAATGTTATGGCAGTGCTATCTATAATGTTGTACTGTCATCGTTTACATCGGCGTTCGTGTTTGACGGCGAGGTCCATAAACCAACCGTAAGGCGTGCATGACAAATCTTTAGTAGTTAGTATCTAATACTTAGAAATTCACTCTTAGAATAATATTATATTCGAGAGAAAATATAATTCCTGAAATAGTAATTGTGGTTGTATAATCAATGGGTTATATCAAAAATTAATCAACTAAATACAAGCATTACTAAATGCTTTTGTTCGTTGAAAAACTGACATAATTTAGGCATATTTCCCTTATTGATGTTTATTGTATGATGCTATTTAAACGAATTGTAACACGATTTGATTTGAAGCTTAGATTTCCTATACAAAAGTCTATCTGGAAAAACACCATTGGCGTTCAGTAGTTAGTAGGTAGCAATAAAGATGTTTTTGTATCGCTTCAATTTTAATTATAGGGTTAAAATACATAAATTATGACTTGATCAAGTTTGATTTCCAGGAATTACATTAATGGATGTAAATCATTTAATTATTGTATATAAACATTTTTGATCGGATTAAAAGCTCAAAACAACAGAAGTCTACATTTTGTGTCCCATATAGATATTCCCTTACACTTATGGTTAGGGCACCACAAGTGAGTGCCTACACAGGTAATATACCAGAGGTTTTACATAACAGTAGCTTCTTATATTAATTTTAGAAAATAATCAATCCTTTCCGCCGTTTGAGAGCTATCTAGCATAAAATATGTATGAGCAACACATTATGCTAATGTTAAAATGTTAAAAAAATGAATAAATCGCAAAAAAACTTGTTTAACCAAAAAGAAATTATTATCTAAAGTTTATATCTTTTAATTCCACAAAGAAATGTCACTTGCAGAGTTTTTTCTCTTATTGATTTTAAAAATACCTTTTAAAAATGATTTTAAAAAAATAAGCTAATTTAAAGCGATTTTCGATAAATTGTTCTGTTATTATTTTTGTTTGCACAAAGTAAAAATAATTTGGTTTTATATTTTGTAAATAAAATTATGTTTTGAGGCTTTAGTTTAGCGGTTTCATTAAGATAAACCCCGATGCCAGATGCAAACTTTCAAGTTTGGCGCAATCACATCAAGCGATTGGGATAATCGAGATGTTGTATTAATAAATCCATAAAAATTTCATAAGATTATCCAATTAAAACCGAAAGTTACCTACATAAAATTTTAAGGGTACTAAAAGAACTATAAGAAATTGCTTTTAGTAACACAAACTCTGGGGTTGTGTCAAGTACTTGCGAGGAATACTTCTGCAACCTCCATACTTCCGTACATATTTTCAAAAAACTGCGCAATATCAAAACTCGAACTTTTATAAAACGGAAACTACTTGAAAAATAATATTGTTTGTTAGAAATAACCACCAGACAGTGCTGTCTTAAAATACTAGTTTTATTGCTACAAAAATAAAAAGAAGATAATTATATTCGCAAGTAAAACATTCGGAATATAATTTTCAAAGGTAAGGATGTAACGCAAAAACTGCGAGATATTGAAATCTAAAACAATAAGGAACGATACTGCGGTACAATTCAATATTACTGTTTAGAAAGGAGCATTTTCTTAAAGTTTCACAGAGATTTACAAAAGCATATACATATGATGCTATATTGTATGCATCATTTATTAATTTATAATATCAAATCATAAATATTATATATTATGTAGTAATTTATTATAAAATTTATAAGAATTCTGAATTTCATAGTCCTTTCAAATACTAAAGAAAATGTTTGTTCAACATAGATTTAAAAAATATCAAAATTTTCTAAATAAAAAGCAAATTAATTCAAAAGGGATGCAAAATCAACCTTTCATCCTTATTTACTTTTAGAAGTAAAAGCATAAAAGTATGAAGTTAGTTGTGATGATTTTTAAACACCATTAGCAAAATGAAAACAAAAAGCCTAATTTTTTAATACATATGTACTATATAGGTATGTACATATGTATATCAGTAGCATAGAACTAAAAATTTTAATTACAACTCTAAAATATTTTCAATTTGTTATTAAAATGTTTTCTTTACTACCTACATAATTGGACCATAATGTTTTTACACATTATTCCGACACAATATTATAGTAACGCAAACGTCTAATAGCTGATATTTCCAAATAACTCTTTCAGATTAAAGCACGAAACTGTGATGGCAATCACAATAAGCGCGTATGTAGATGCGGCTACAGGGTGAGTTATAGGTTCAAGTTCCGCCCTGTTCGCGTGCCCTTGATTGCTATACCTGCCTCAATCCAGTCTCAATAACCTTCCTTTTTTCGTCTTTATACAGTTTATTTTAGCATTCGATCAATTTTGATTTTAACCCTCGAGCGGTTATCTTTTAAACGCTTGTGTTTGAAAATTGAGTAATTTTGTAAACGTTGCAAAATACCTGGTATTTTTTTAATTAAACATTTATCAACAATAATTGACAGTTATAAAAACCAAGTAATTGTTTTCTTGATATTCTTTAATTTGGGTTTGAAGCCTTAGTAAGACATTTATATTCAAATAAAGAAGTGTCAGATACTTATCAGCAACTTTAACATAATAAAATTTAAATATTAAACCAGTTAAAATAATCTTACTTGTTATACCCCCAAAATAAACAAAACAAATGTATTTATTAAAAAACATTACGTGATTTAATGAAGTTAATATCGCTTTACTATTATTACTTTTGTTTAATACAATGCTGCTATAATTACGCGTATACGAGAAAATCAATATTGTACATTTTTCGATAGCTGTTCTACACTTCCAATTAAGTTATGTAAAATATATATATATAATAATTATTATATATTTACTTAATATCACATTTACTTTTGTAAAGTTTTTACAATGTGCTTTGAAAACTCTCTTCTGAAGAGCATAAAACCATTTGCTAGACCTTTCGGTGGCTAATTATTATTATAAAGTACTAGAACTTATAATTTCTTAGTCATGAAATGCTGTAATTAAAATCTAAACTACTTAGTTTAGTTCTTTAGAATATCTCTCAAAATTTGTGTGATTTTCAAAGTGAACGTAAAGCATAGGTGTACAAAAATTCAACAATGGAGTTAAAAAACTGTCGTTATTAATCCTAAATGAGTAAAAACTTTAAAAATATTTTAATGATAAAACTTATCAATTACGACCAATTCTCAAACTAAGCAAACTGCATTTATGATGTTACACAATAATAGTTGTAGTAAAAATTAGTACAATCTGAAAATTGAATATTATTTAGAATTAACATTAGAATAATAGATTATGTACTAAATAATATTCGTATTTTTATATTTAGTGGGATAATTGCATTTTGGGTTACAAAAACCTACTTTTGAGAACCCACGAATATTTAATAATCTTCCGCGCTCTTCAGAAATAATGTAATAAGGGTAAAATACAGTTCATTATCTAATACCTCGAGTTTCTTCAAAATCAGAGAATTTAGTTGAAAAGAAATTGTAAATATTTAGTAGCTTCAAAACTACAATGCCGATTTCATAAGTTTAATTGGTCAATAAATTTTTATTGCAGTAGAAAGAGTTACTAAAATTGTTTCTCTCTCTTAGATTCCTTTGTCCTACGGAAGGACATAGTGGCATCATGACTGTAGCGCCTTCAGTGAAGTGCTCCATGTTCTCCGGTCATGTGCTGCGTGGGTCGCCGCATGCAGAGTCTGCCCAGTCAGGGCTTTGATCTGGTCTATCCATCTTGTTGGAGATCTTCCTCTCGGACGTTTTCCTTCGATCTTGCCCTGGATCATTAGTTTTTCCATTGCTTCAGGTCTTCTTGCAATGTGTCCAAAGTATCGTAGGAACGACTGGCTGATCTTGGTTGATAATCGCGTTTTAACTTTGAGTTCGCTCAAGATAGACACATTTGTGCGGTGGGCTGTCCAAGGTATTCTCAGCATACGCCGGTACGCCCACATCTCAAAGGCTTCGACTCGTCTTCTATCGTCTGTCTTCATTGTCCACGTTTCGGCTGCATACGTGGCCACTGGGAATATCAGTGCCGCCAGGAGCCTCATCTTAGTTGTTTTGGTGACGTTCGTGTCTCTCCATATATTGACGAGTTTGGTGGTTGCCGTTCTTGCCATAGCCAGTCGCCGCCTTATTTCTGGCGTACTTCCTTCGGAGTTGGAGATCAGGAGCCCAGGTATATAAAGTTATGCACCACCTGAAACCCCATGGATGTGTGGATTTCGGGAGAGTTATTGTTGACGCGGTCAACTATCATGATTTTTGTTTTGCTGTTATTAATATGTAGACCATAGTACCTGCTTATCTCAATTAGTTTACTCATGATAGCTTCAAGTTCTTCTAGACTCGACGCGATTATTAGGGTATCATCCGCATATCTCAAATTGGAGATCTTCCTACCGCCTATTGTTATTCCGCCACTCCACCCAGAGAGCACCTTGCGCATTACATATTCGGAGTATATATTGTACAGTATTGGCGATAAAATACATCCCTGTCTCACACCGGCACCTATACTAAATTTTCGCGAATACGTTTTATCTATACGTATTCTTGTCGAGTTTTCTTTATATAGTCCTTTTATTAAATTTATAAGGTGACCTGGTGTGCCCATGTCTTCAAGAACGCTCCACAATTTGCTCCAGTTTACAGAATCAAAGGCCTTTCTGTAGTCCACGAAGCACAGAACCATTGGGACGCAGAACTCGCGCGCCTTTTCTATGATTTGACGTACGTTTAGTATATGTTCTCTGGTTCCCCTTCCTGGGACAAATCCGGCCTGCTCTTCGGGAATTTGGGGCAAGAGAAAATTCTTCAGTCGTTCATTGATTATGTGTAACATCACTTTGCTTGCATGAGGGATCAAGGCAATTAACCTGTAGTTGTTGCAGTCTGCTGGTGAGCCTTTCTTGTGTAAGGGGATGAAGGTTGATTCGCACCACTCTTCGGGCCATTTGCCGGTTTGCCGTATCGATTCACATAGCGAATGCAGCGCCTTCACTCCCGCATTTCCCATCGCCTTAATGAGCTCTCCAGTAATTCCATCTGCACCAGCAGCTTTCCGGTTTTTTAGTTTGTTCACTGCTCTTTCTACCTCCGATCTCAGGATGTGCGGTTCTATATGTTCATCTCTCTCTGGTGCGCAAGTATCATCCGGTAACGCTCTCCTGAACAGACCGTCGCAGTACTCTCTCCATACTTCGACTATTTCACCGATATCTGTACAAGTGTTCCCATTTTTATCTTTTATGATTTGCGTACTTGGTTTGAATTCTCGTGACAGATATTTTACCTTTTTTATATAGTTGATGTTGATCATGTCGATCCGCGTGCAGTTCAAGTTCCGTACAGATATCTTTTATGTGTTTGTTTTTATCGTTTCTACATGACCTTTTTATTTTTCGGTTTAAGTTCTCTAGAGTACGTATGCTCTCTTGTGATGGCGTTCCTCTGATTTTCTTATGTCTTCGTTCTTCCAATAAGCGGGTCGTCTCATCTGACATCCAGTGTTTCCTCTTTATGGGGGTTTTTGGCAGATCACATCTCTCTACAACTTTAATCATCCACTTTTTGATGTTCCCCCACATCTTTCCCGGGTCTACGTTCGTCGCCGGTGTCTCGGACTTTAATAGTGCTTCTTCGATGGCTTTTGAATCGGGAACGTTTATTCTTTGGTTTTTTAATAATAGTTTTTGTATTATGCAGTTTGAGCCTAAAATTAGCTTGCAGCATCCTGTGGTCAGATCCACATTCCGCGGAACGTTTCGTTTTAGTGTTATATATGGAGGTTCTCCATCGCTTTCTAATCATTATATAATCGATTTGGTTCTTAAATTCTCCATTCGGAGAAGTCCATGTATGCAGACGTCTAGGGTGGTGTTTGAAGCAGCTGTTCATAATAACAAGGTTGTTGTCCAAAGCGAATTGAATGAGTCTGTTTCCTCTTTCATTTCGTGTACCTAAACCATGTCTGCCTATCACGTTACGAAGATGGTCATCGTTGATTGTATTTCCAATTTTCGCATTGAAGTCCCCCATGAGAACCACAGGATATTTGCTTGGTATGTCTGCCATCGTGGTCTCCACTTCTGCATATACTCTTTCTATATCTTCGTCCGAGGCTGCTGTTGTTGGCATATATAACTGTAGGATGTGGAGTTTTTCAGGTGCAGTATTTATTGTAATCATCATCAACCTTTCACTAATGCATTTGTAACTTTGCACATGTTTAGCGATTCGGTTACTCACGATGAAAGCTACACCATTTCTGCTATTGGTTCCGCCAGAGAAATAGACCATATGGTTCTGCGTTTTAAAATGACCCCGTTGTTTCCAATGTGTCTCGCTTATGCCGCATATTTCTACCCCCGCTCCAACAAGCTCCTCTCTACTATGTGCAGCTTCCCGACCTCCATCAGCCCCCTTACATTCCAAGTTGCCATTCGGAATTGTTTTCTTAAGTTAATATCTGAGTTTCCAGTAGCCCATTTTGCATGTGTCGCCTGGTCAACCACATTCACATGCCCGGTCGCCCACTTCACACCTGTCGGCCCGGACCCAACTAGGCGCCGGTCGCTAACCGGATCGCACGGCAAAACAATATCATTTATATGACTCATCATGATGCACTCGGGAAGATAATCGGGTGGTTTCCCCTTGACTGCCCGATTCTATGCCGTTGACCGTGATTTGTTGGTTCATCCGCCTTTGGAGGAGTTTCTCCTCCAGGACAAGAGTGCCTTCTTCGTCAAGACGAAGTTGAGTATTTATCCCGATACTCGCTCGGTCCCTGTCTACGTTAGCCATCTTAGATGTTGCCCGTCTAGTACCACGTGGAGGTGTAGATCAGGAATTTCCCTTCATTGTTGTCAGGACCTTACGGCATTTCCTGTCAACTCCAGTACTTCAGACTAGACTAAAATTGTTTAATAAACCAAAAATGGATCGGGAAATCCCACGTAGCAATGTGCAAACATTTTGACGTCAATGTTTGATAATCAGCTGACGTCGATTGACAAATTTATCAAGGTATAAATAAAACAAAAATGGCCATAGAAAGTCAGAGACCAAAGTTATCGTTTGAGGCATGAAAAAGACATGGCATACAGACGACTAAATAACGTTAATTAATTAATTATAACAAAAAATAAATCAATACTCTTAACAATTTGCAATTAACATGCTTTCAAAGACAAAATTTTACTTTTCCAACATTTGAAAATAAACAAATGCCTTTAGATTTATAAACAAATATTTTCTGAAGCACAAAAAACCTCTGTTGTTTCTAAATTAAAATTTAGTTAAATTAAAATAATTACATTTAAATATAATAATAATTTTAACTACAATAAATGTTTATTAACTTGTGAAATTATATTATCAGTATAAAATGTTCAAATATTACTAGCTGTATAATATCAAAATTTTAATTAAATATGATAATTAGTAAATTAAATATTTTTATGCAAACTTACGTATTAGTCCGTTATATATATGTACACGCATATTTCATGCTTTTGGCAAACGTCAGATAGACTCGAATGATAATTGAATAAAAAATGTTGGAAAAACGTATTTAATTCCAAGTGTTATAATAACAACTATACAATATTTAACGTTTCACAAAACAATGTTTAATTTTTATTCGCAATCGGTCGGTAATTGCTCGTTTCCGACTTTTAAAAAGTTTGAAAGTAGCATATTGTTAACTGCTAAAACCTACCAGTATGTAATGAAAATTATTCACTGATATACCACGTGCCGGTTAGTAATGAACAAAATGGGCGTGGTTTTAACGTGATATGAGCTATTAAAATAGAGGCGCTGATACAAATGTCAAATATAGTTAGGTTATAACAATAATTAGAAATCATAATTATTTTCATTAAACCAACCTCAACTTCACGATTGCGAATAAAATAGTATACATGCTTGGCGTAAGCGTCATTACTAACTTCCAATTGCTGACCTCCGGCTTCGCCGTCGGTCAGCAGAACAGACCTCAGTTAGTAATGACTCGCTTTCCACCTCGCTATGTAATATACTATTACTGGCCTACTTGAAAACTAAATTAAATTTATAAGGCTCTTATGCCCGTTTTCACCAACCAATTTCTAACGTTAGGAGTTCTCTAACTTTGAGATAAAAAACATTTACAAAACAAAAGTTTACATAATATTTGTAAATAAGTAATAAGTTAAAAATAAATTAATTAAAATTTCATATAATTTGTAATATTCGAAAATTGTATGCTAACTACATAACTTTTTATAACAAAATAATATTTGTTTAGTTCTATTAATATTATGATTTTTTTTAAATTAATACAGTCAAACTTTGATTTAAATACAGTTTTCAGTTAACGATTTTAATTTTCACTAATAATGATTCAGTATGTAGGTACTCGTACCTACATATTATATTTATTTCTTTGGCTCTCCTGTATTTTACTCAAAATTTAATTTTAATAGGTATTTTATTAATTCTTTGATAAATCACTACACTACTTTTAAAGTATATAAATTTTTATAATCATAATAATTTGGTTAAAACTACACTGTTCAAATTTTACTTTGCTTAATGTTAAGATGTACTGAAAATCAGTAGTACATAAAAATTTAATTTTGAATTAGGGCTTTTCTCCCTTGCCAATTTTTAAATGTCAATTTAGTAGCTGTTTCTTAGATTTCCTTTTCCATTATAGAAAACGCCGGATTTTTGGAAAATAAAACACTACATACCATAGTGTTTTGTTTCTTTAATTCGTTGAAAATGTGTTTTAACAATAAATTTTAAAGATTCAAAAACATTTAGGTAGCACCTAATTCAAGAAAAGCCAAAAAAAATAAATATTAAATTGCCCCAAGGTAAAAATAGAAAGGAATAAAAAAATAAATATGCAGGTGGTTAAAACAAAAATTGCATTTAATTTTTTCAAATTAAGGATGAATTGAATCTTGAAATATAAAATACGATAAACTTATATTATAATAATTAAGATTATTCTAAAACTTTAATTAAAAGTAAAATTTTAACTGTTTTTGTAAAATTGCACATGAAAATATTAAGTATAAAATTTTCTCCTTTTCTAATATTTTTTAATTTGCATATAATTTTCAAACTATAGCTTTTTTGATTAAATTTTAATAAAGAAGAAACAAACACATTAATATAAGAAACAATTAATTGTTATTTTCGATGTATACTAACCAATATTACTTGGTATGCAAGAAGCTAATTGTGGATAATGATTGCTGATCTTAAAAGTTATTCATAAATTTATTTTCCTAAATACTCATGTATGAAACTAGCAATTATCACTTTACTTTTTTATAGACATAGAAAGAAAACTATATTAAAATGTCACCCAATTGTGTGTTATTTCTGCACAATTTACGTCTAGATTGTCGCCAAACCCAACATTGTGTTAAAAAGATATAAATTTTTATGTCAAGGATTTCGTTCAGGTATACCACCTAAATGAATCATTTTCAGGTACATATTTGTAAAGAACTTAATCCTAAAAATTACTTTAAGATCTGCACAATGTTGTGTAGATTTCCAGAAGAAAAATTGTGAACATTGATACACCAAAATTGTGCAATTTTAAACTATAGTATTATACAGAAAATTAACTAACGGCTTTGCAGATTTCTGTAACATAATTATGCATATTTATATAACAAATATTGTATATTTATTGAAAAAAAAATTTTAATTTAAAACTTATAGAAAATTTGAAACTGTTTAATTATGTTAAATTAAAACAAAACTAAAAAATGCCACTCTGTATCAGAAAAAATTATCAAACAAATGCAAAAGTTGAAATAATATTTAAACTTTGAAGTTTTAAAGAAAAGCTTTAAATAAAATATTTGAAAGCTGCTCAAATTGTTGAAATTTCTGTTTTTCAGAGATACATACTAGTACATCTTGACTTGACTATAGCAATCAAATTAAAATATATGTTAAAAAATGCTACTTCTGCAAAATATTAAAGAATTAAACACTCTTCATAGCAGCAATATACGTAAAAACTGTTTGCAAAATTATATGTACATACTAGGTACATAGGATAACGTCGCCCATATTGAACCCCTTCTAGTATTTAAACTTTTAATGTGCTATTTGCATTTCAAGGATCAAAGAAACAGTGCTAATTTTATTAAAAATTTAAAACTGCAGGGGTTCAATTTAGGCGTGGACATCGGTTGAATATATGCAAGACTTTATCCTGTATGCAATAATTTTATTTGTCAAATTTTATTTTATTTTGAAAAGTGGTTAATGCATTTTATTCCATTATTACTTATTAGTGTTTAATTGTTAATATTTGGAAACTACCGAAGAGCAACCCACTATTCCCTCTGTATAAATAATTCCGAAGCAAATTCGGATAATATTTTGTTATACTTGAACCTGCAATATTTAAAGCATATAATTTGTATAATATAATAATATTATGTGCCTGTAATATATAATGTGTCGATTTTCAATATTGAAACTTTTGTTTAAAGTCACTTGTCAGTAAACGTGTCAGCACACCTTTTGTGTAGGAAGGGAGGAATCTCAAGAGCTCATAGGAAGCTTAAAAGGAAATATATTATTAAAATTTAAAAAAATATGTTTTTAAAATTCACGGACTGATTCACAAACCTACATTATATTATGTTTAGATTTCTAATTTTCTAGGCGATCGATCTACTGGCAACTTGCCTCAGAGGCGGCTAATGACCTTAGTGGTCTTCTCGCTTAGAAATAAATTTTTTATAGGGAATAAAGTCTTCTATTATCTGCTTGTCTAAAATATAGTTATATTTGCAAGGACGTTCGATTTTTGATCACGTAAAATATATCACACCAAAGTAACCGTTGTCTCCATAAACAAACCGAAGGGTACACAATGTAGAAGCATTTCTGAAGATTGATGAAGCAATCTAGAGAAAAGCATCAAACCTTCCGCATAACGAGGACGCGGTGTAACGTGACAAGACAAGTTGTAAAGATGCCGCGGAATGGGTGATGTAGTGAGGTGTAACGTTGATAGATCGGAAGCAGTTAAGGGTTGTCGAACATCGTTTGAACTCGTGTACTATAACATAACGGATTAGTAGGGATTTAATCACTCATTCGATAAGCCGAGAAATTATTAGCAAGTGTTTTTAATCCGTCAGTTTAAAATCAAATTTCAACCTAAAAATTTGTTCCAATTTTATATAAAAAATTTAAAAAAAAACGAAGACAATATTACAACAATCTTACATTTTTTCTAAAGTAAAGTCTTAGTTATGAACGAGATTTGCAAGGAACAGACACCGTTATACATTTAGATAAGATTCTGGCAATCGTTTTAGAAATGCCCGAAGTAAAATGTTTAAATTTACGTGAAGTAATATTCCTTCTCCTGCAACTTTCTATTGTAGTTTAATCACTAAATTCTTTTAAAAGCATTTTAAAAGTAACTGCGGTATAAATTTAATTTTTATAATATTAATTTATTTTAAACGATTAAGCACTTTCAGGTAAAATTTAAATAACTTTATTAAAAAGCGCAAGCCTTAACTTTATATTTTCTACCTAAACTTAATAGGAAGTTCTATGAAGCTTTTTATAACGCAGGTGTCTTTGATTGGGTTGTTTAAAGTCAAGTTTCTCGATACACAGTGCTTAAGGTTTACTCGCTAGGATCAGCTTTACCAATTTGCATATTTAGGGAAATGACACGGTAAACTTCACACGACACTTGCGATCTTAGATCTGAACAACTTTAGAAAATCTAATTTATACCAAGAATAATGCAAATTAACTTGATGTTTTAACCTTTATTTTATTTGCTTTTTATATATGCAAAGAGTAGGAATGCATTAGAACGGAAATTAATTTCAACAATAATTACACAATGAACGATTTTTTCGATTTTTATGTTTAGTTAACGAGAAGAGGGTATAGCTAAATTGAATTCCGACTGACAATGCAACGTGTAACAAATTGCTGGTGTGACAAGTTGTGATAGTTTTATATTTTTTATTTCGCCAGATTTATGAATGATGGAGAGCGAATTTTTAAACAGTCACCATGCTAATTTGATTTCAATTCAAATTTGCAAATAAAAACAAATCGTCTGGATAAAATAAACGTTTGTGTGCTTCTACCTTGTTGATTTTAATCATTGAATTGATTAAATAGGGAGAATAATAACCGACGTAAAGAATTTTAAAACAACAAACCTAAAGCAGTGTGTACATCTGTCAGTGAGCTTGATATATTCGTGCTAATAACAGATCCAAATGAAAATATACGAACCGTTTTACAAAATTTAAAAGTTTTTTGTATACTATTATTCTCGCATAATAAAAGTTACTCCTTATATTCTTGACTGTAAAAATCACATTATATATTAAATTACCGGTCCTTAAGGAAATCGATAAATTCTAATTTTTTCTTACTTTTAACTATGTGGTTAGTAATTTAGTTTATTTATTTAACTACCTAGTCTCATGTGTACTAAAAAAAGTTATTTTCAATATTTATCTAATTTATAATCATATAATATATCCGTTTATGCACACTTCAATAAACATAGTCAGCGCACCTCTAAAAAGCCGTTTTTGCTGTTTTTATATAAAAGACTGGTTAAATATATGTAGCTGAGTAAATCCATTTTATTAAATCTTTCTATCGTTTTGAAATGATTTATGTTCAAATCATTTGAAGTGAAATTTTATGATATTACATACCGGGGTGACAACCCTTACACCCAAACATAGGGAAATAACATGGAAAATCAATTTTTTTAAGTTCTTGCTTTCCTCTGTGACGGATAAAAACAAATAGGCAAATTTTAGTATTTAGAAGTTCAAAAACGAACTCCTATCCGATGTTGCCTATCCCGATCGGGTTATGTTTGAAGTAAAGTTGACAATAGAAAGCAGAAATCTTGAAAAATGTTTTCATACTGATATTTTTCTACGTTCAGATAAATGAACTGTCACCTGGTATATAGTACAATAAGATTTTACGATATCCTGCTATCATTAGCACAATTATCAATTTGAAATTATTAATGAAAACTTAGAGTTACTCAGGCATTACGTGAATATTTCATTAAGTAAGGAGGTAATTATCTTTTATTTAAAAGATAATTGAAGATTAAACAAGTTTAAATCTCAGATTCATGAACAAGTATAATATGTACTATAAGTAATGCTTGTGAGTGAAGTTTGGATATTTTTTTAAACATTAATATTGACATAAGGCACTAAAAGCTATATCGAATATTTTTGCATCTAGTATTACTTTGAGTACACATTATTATGAAGTAGTAACGACCGTGCAATGCTATTACGAAAATCATTTACTTCTGTGACAAGATTTTTTTCTAAGTAGCATTTTAATACAAATAAACCTTATATAACACAAATAACCAATAATTGCTATCAATCGCTATTAATCAAAAGATTTAAATAATTAATCCAAAAGGTTTTTTTCTACTAAAAATATACAAAATAAATAAAAAAATTATGATAATTTTTATTCAAAATAAAATATGTTACTTACAAATTTCATTTACAAATTTACATTTCATTCATTTCAAACTCATTGTAACCACATTGGTTTTAAAATTTTTTTTCTCATTTCTAAAGCAATGTTATATTAGAAGCTTTTTTAATTCACTGTCAATTTGTTGTTACATTTTGAATTATTAATTAAAAAAGAAGTTAAAAATTTAATGATGCTAATGAAGGTGTTTTTAATTTAAATAAAATTGTTTTTTTTCTGACTTCATCGTTTATGTTTATTATAAATTTAACAATTTTTAATTGATTAAATTATTATTTTCTTAATGTAAATTATATTTTTCAATAATTTAGTAACATATACGTATGTATGTATAATTAATTTATTTACATAATATCATTACACAGATTATATTATTTTTCCGAGTATTTTTATTTTATTTCGATGGTACAAATTTTTAGCACTTCAGGCGATATGTGCCTATAGCGTTGAAATTAAGTGGCTTTATTTTTCGTTTGAATTTATGAAATAAATTAAAACACTATAATCTACCAATAAATTACTCAAATGTATATTAAAAATTGGTTTTTAAATTAATGATTAATATAAAACAATTTATAAATTGTCCGATGTTCCGGATTTATTACCCATTATTATTAAAGCTAAAAGAAAGTAAACAAAAGATACAGAATAGTGACAAAAATTACAAGAATGCAGTAAATTAAAATATAATGAAATACAGAAAATTAAAGAAATGAAATAAATTACAAAGAGAAAAACAAATAAAATAAAATCAGCTAAGTTTAACAAGAGAAGGTTTTGATCTTTTGATAAAATTTAGTTTGATGTTTTTTATTGGAGATTGGATGCGTGCAGAAAATTATATTGTAGTTGGAATTAATTAAATAACTAAAATTCGGACGCGTGGTGATAACGAGGTATCAGTTCGAATAGAAAATTTAGCATTGAATCCGATTAGTTTATTTAATTTAAAGTTCAAATACTGAAAACTTTTGGATTGTGTATTAAAGGGATGCATCCTTTAATCGAGAGTAGTTTATAGTATCTTTAATTGCTAAAATTCAACGATCAATTATTTTTTAGAAAAGTTTTTCTTTCTATTTACTAATTGAATCACCGCACCATTACAACAAGATTGTTGTATTCCTCAAATAAATACCCACATTATTATAATACTCCTAATATTTTACTGCATAATTATGTTCTGTTCTGTTATTTAGAATGACTAAAATTGTTCTTCTGAACTCAATAAAAATTAAAAATGCTGTATTAATAATAATAATAGTAATTTACCTTAAAACCTTAAGTGAAAAATAAGAATAAGGAATTGTTGTTCTTTAATTAGCTAAAATTTACGGTCTAATGGTAGTTTACAGAATGCCAATATCACTTCACTGCTTGGTAAATATGGTTAATGCACTTTGTGTGATGTGGTGATCAGTGACGTTGCCTGACCATTTAAATAATACCACACAAATGACGTAACGTTCACGTCCCTTAAAATTAATACTCCTATATTATAAATATTAAATTAATAATAAACCTGGCTGATTAACCAAGTTTCTATTAAAAATGTAATGCAGAGTTACATCAAATATAAAAAATGAAAAATAAAGAAATAAACTTTTTAAAATCATATGAAGTTAACATTTTATTTAAGTTATTTTGCAAACTTATAATTTTTCTACATATTGGTTACTTCCACACACATTTTTAAAGTTATTCTTGGATTTTGAATTACTTTGTTTTCATTTTAGTTTAAATAATGATAGAAAATTTGTTTAAGAAAATTTGAAATTTTAAACACAGAAAACTGCTATATAAAAATTTAATGACGGTTCAAAATTAAAAGTGTTATTTCTTTCTGCAGCCGTTTCCGAAATTTTGGCCACAACTAGAGAAGTGCCAAAACTTTTCTATTAAATTAATTCTTGCGGAAGTTCCTTCGGGGATTTTTTTGGGGATTCAAATTATTCCACTGGGAGAAGTGTCTTTTGTTAACGAGTCGCTCTCTTCTACTATCGACGTCTCTTTTCTTAGCGCTTTTGATTATTAAGGCACTTGTGATTGTTTTCACCAACCAATTCCTAACGTTAGGAGTTCCCTAACTTTGAAATAAGAAACTTTTATGTCAAATTTGATTTTCACCAAGCGATAAGAATTCCTAACACTTTAAGGAATTCTTGGCGCTTGGTGACATTTGACATAAAATTTTTTTTATGTAAAATTATTTAAGTTAACAACCTAGCCTCCCTGTTATCCGAGATACTTTTGGTTTTCAAGATATCTTATTCTTACTAGGGTGTTTTCGGTTAATACGGCATCAATTATTATCCAAAGACCGCCGATTAATTTACATTTCTAGTAGCCCAAAAAATAATCATCCGTTCCGACAAAGTAAGAATTTATTACTGTACGTACGTGTCTATTCCGCTTCAAACTTCTCAATTTTTGAATCCTTCAGATACATCGCACATCTTTCAAAATAATAAGGATGGTATGTTTGTGCAATTTTAAAGTTTTCCAAAATCAAGTAGTCCGCCGCAGTAAAAACAGCACACCGACCTTCAGTCAACAGAAAACTCCTGTTAAAATTCAGATCTGAAAAAAGGCTCAAATTCTTACCAAATTTTTAATCTTTCTTTTTTCCTTCCGCCGTAAATGATATCCGATCAGCCGTCCAATAACGAAAATTCAGGCAAGCAAGTAACCTAGCATCTGGTAGGATATAAAGAAATTGTTATATTTAAATTTAAATTAGAAAATTAGGTAGAGTTCCGAAAAAACAAACGATAATTAAGTTTAATTAAGCAAAGACCGTTTTAAAATTAATAATTAACAATTAATAATTTTATACTTGAATGAACGAAAGCTTAAAACTTTGTAAAAATCCACGTTTAAAATAGAAATTATTTATTTGCAAAAAATTTACCTTAAAAAAAGACTAATAAACAGATTAGGACCGTACTCGAAAAATTATCTCTGAGCTAATTATCGAATTACGTTATATTCTTTATTTATTAAGTCTTAAATAATAACTCTTTGTTAATTAAATTTAGTCGTGTGTGAAAAATTATTATTTTTTCAAATTAGATATTCTGTATTAATTAAAAAAACGTGTGTACATAAAAATTGTAATCCTGATTCTGGTTGTTATTGAAGTTAACCTGTATTCTTTCCGCAGAAATTTTTTTATTTTATCAAAAATAAGATGGTATCACAAAATTTCTCCTATAAGTCGTAAGTAAAACGGACAGATTTTGTCTCCCCCGACCCTGTTACCCAACCAGTAGCGACCAATAAATCCAATCTAATGATTGGGTCAAATAGAGCAATGCAAGGGTCGCCGCCCTGCAAGTATATGAGTCATAAATTTTTTATAATTTATTAAAAAAGTTATATTAATAAAATAGCGTAAGCATAAGTATAGGAAAATAATAGTTACATAATAGGTACTCTATAAAATATTTATTAATTATTTACACTGATTTATGTTTAACTTCGAGTAATGCACGCTTCCATTAAAGACCATTAATTCTATAACTAACTGTAATATTTTATAATGTACGTTATAAAAATATAAATAATACAAATAATTAGATAACCATTAGAGAAAGAAAGTTAAATAGTAATTAAGGATAATTTGATTACAATATTTTATCTAATGAATAAAAAGTCGATATAGGCATTACTTGACGCATTTTTATTTTATGAACATTAAATCAACGATGGACATAAAATTTAGCTTCAAAGCGGGCAATATGATATTATCAGGTAATTTAAAGAAAGTGATTTTACAATATATTTATTTATAAGATATTGTCGGTATTATTAAATTAATGGCGTAAAGCGCTTTTAATACATTAAAAAACATTGAATAAACCAAAATTTGTCAATAAACTAAAATACTCTAATGTATGTGTCGAATGAAATATGTATACATATGTGTGCCGATATACATCATATGTAATCGTAAATAATATGAATAACTAAAAACTTTATACACATTTAGTGATAATGATGTACTTGCACAAAAAAGTCTTAAAAGTTTTGAAAATATAATGGTTTTTCTTTCTATAATTTTATATTTCTTATCTAATAAAGGCTATTTTAAATAGCCTTCATTGGAAGATTTATTAAAAGGCTGTTTCAAATAGCCTTTATTTGTGAAAAAATTATACAACATCTTAAAACGATGTTTGAAGATGGTACTTCTGGAAATGCATATACTACTACTACCTGCAAATTATATTACTAGTAATCTCTGATAATAAAGTAGTTAATATTAAAACAGAAAAATTATTTTCACTTGTGAGAATTCAATGACATATTTAGGCTATCAACATGCAACAAATACAAAATCGTCTGTACCATTGAGGAAAAGGTTAAAGTCAAAAAGCGCCATGTGCAAACCCTGAGGCACGCCCCAAGATGCATAACATCCCACTGAAAAAGATATCTTCGTATTAAGCATGATATCCTCTATGGTACAAATAAGTGCATATTAGATCAGTTTATACAGTTTTTAAGTCGACATTGTTAGTTTACTTTAGTAAAATTGGTAAAAATGTCAAAGTATTACGTATGTTCTTGCTCAAACCATGGAATAATTATACAAGTTTTGCTATTTATTATTACTGTTAGTTACTTAGCTTATTAAATATGGCTGGCAAGACAAAGGACGGAGCAATCTAATCCTAAATTCGAACATGTGCTGAAGTTCTGCAAGTTACGCCGGGACGTCGCTGAAACGTAACCTTAACATTATGGAATGTAGCCGGACAAGTTCCAAGGACGTCGTTGAAGTGCCCTATCACCAAATACCACCATTTTAGTTGAAGGCAAGTTAAAGTGAAGGTTCTTATTGCGTGTAGGCCAATAGTGACAAAGCACATTAAAATTCCCACGATAGTCGCCGTTAGGTATTAGCAACTAATTGTGATATAAAATGTAGAAGTTATGTATTTTAAATTCTAAAATATTTTTATAACACACATACAATATAAGCAAATTTAAAGTAAAATTGGATAACCTGCTGAATTTTCAATCTGAAATACAAATAATAATTTAAATCTCAGACATTTCTATTATCATTGTGTAGCACTAAAGCTTTAGAAACGATAGAGTAACCACTATAAGGTACTACGCACAAAAAGGTGCACAATAAAATAGTGTTTTACAGTTTTTACGCACTTAAATGAATACATTTCACTAAACATGAGTAAACGGTAATCACAAAGTGCAACAAAAGAAAGCTTATACCAACCAATCAAAGATGGGTTTCTAGAAACGTTGCATAAGAAAATACATTACCTAATTATAGCTGCAGGATAAAAATAAAAATTGCAGATTAACCATTAGTTAACTTCCTTTAACCCTCAATAAATTGAATAATCTTAAATTTAAATTAAGAACTAAACTAAATATGCGACTTTTATTTAAACATGTTTCAAATTTTTTGATCGAAATAATACTTCTTTCGAGTATTGGAGGTAAGTTAATTAGCGTCCTTATCTAAAGAAAATTCTGTAAATAATAATACTAACATTGTGTTTGTTGTCAGAATATGTGCATCTAACTCCAGTTAGCTAAAAATTTAGCAAATTGAAAACAAACTCAATTTAAATTTTTCAAATAAATCTTAACCAAATAAATTTGTAGTATAAGAAATTGATACAAAAATACAACTTTTAACAAATATTTTAAGTCTGAAAAAGATGTTAAGAATTTAAAACATAATCTAAAATTTATTTATTGGTTTAATTATTTTTTTGAAACGATTTTCTAATAAATATAATATTGCTTCACTTTTTTTATTTATAAATTGATATTGGTAATTTTCGATTAAAAAATTAGGTTTTATCGAATCGGTAAACCAAAATTCTATCACACACACATAATCTTGACATAAACGCGTTGTAAAACCGAACTGTCGAATTCAACAAGTAATTACCGTATACCTTGAACGTGTTAATGACAAGAGATCAAGTGTCTGATTAATGATATCTAATAATTAGAACAATGTTTTAATTAAGAACCAATGCACTTGTTTGGTTTGACATGATTTGATATTACCTGTTATCAGCATAATTCTTGAAATATGTATACACGAAAATATAAATTTGCATCTAAAGAGTGGCGTAGTGAAAGTATCGTAAATAAAAACTTCAAAAACCCCATTAATTTTTTATTATTAGAATGCCACGTAAAATGTTTTTGTAAGTAATAAAAAGTGAGTTGGTGAGTTGGTAAATTTAATTATCAACACAGTATGTTTCATACAAATCAGGCTCCCAATAATAAATTTACTTTTAATTACGATGATAGCTATAGAACAGAAATTCAAAGTAAAACTACACCACCGATACTACCCATAAAAAGTATTTTTACTTAAATTAACAAACACCTTTAGAGTAAATTAACAAAACATAAAAGATTTAAATAGCTGCATTTTAAATATAAAGTATAAACTGGAATATAAAATTATACGAATTACTGCTTAATTTTAGTGTTGGTAGCAAGACGTCTTTAGGAAATTATACAAAAGTTTGCTACAAATATTGTTACCAGCTTTCTAGAAGAAACAACAAACAAATTTACGTGAGTACTGCAGAAAAGTTAAATTCATTTTAATATTTCCCAAGTTTGCTTGTCTGTTAAAGTAAAAAGTTGAACGTCGAACGATATTAGTACGAAGAACTGTTTTCTTTTTAAATCTTCATCGTTATCTTTAACAACTAATGTATCCACTTGTATTTTGCAACGTATGCTATTATAATATGTAATAATTAATTATTAATTTTGCTTGCAATAATTTAGAATAATTCCACAAAAGAAGAAAACAACAATTTACTTCTCGTATATCTAATGCGGCAAGTGCATTATCCTAGTCCCAATGCAGATAGTGCATAAAATATACAAAACCTCTAGTCATATATTGTGGTTTCAAAAATGAGTAATGAATTTGCTCGAGTTATTTATTAAAACGTAATGCTTTATTTACTTATATATGTATTCCGTGCCCCACTAGCGAAATTATTTATGCATAACTTTACTATTATTTAAAAAACAATTAGAGCCGCACAAGGAAATTTCGTAAAAGTACCATGCAATTTTCTGTGGTGAAACATGCAGGTAAACAAGTGTATCTCTTTACATTAATGTTAAAAATTAAAAAACTTTTAACATAAAAAGTTTATATACAAAAATACCATAAAGGATTAAGTGCATCTTAATATGTAATGTAAGAACCGTAGCATTGTTGTAAATTTTTTATAAAATAACTTAAAAAATTTAATTTTCAATTTATTATAAACATTCTAATATTTTACACATTACTATAATTACTCGACTAATGTGTAAATAGTGTGTTAGGTACAATCGCAAGTAATTAAGAATACCCTAGAGGCAGAGTATAATTATGAAGATGGTTGAAAAGAAAATTAAGATGCACACGTTGAAAGCTCAAGCCTATAAAAGGTTTTACGACTGTTTAAATTCAGTAGTTGAGCTGTAAGTACTAAACTACTTCCAAGAGAATATATTTGATATGTACATAATAGAAAATTTTAATTCTTGGTTTTATGCGATGTGTGTCAAGGAAAATCAGAATTACAAAAATAATATTTTTCGACAAAATCAAACACTGTAATATAAAAGGAACAGTTTTCTAATATGTTTTTGTAAACTATAAATAAAAATAGTATACACACATAACTTAAGTAGTAAACTCGATAAATAAAACGGCAAGTGTAAGTTTTTGAAATGAAAACGATCGGAAAAGCTACTGTTGAGGGATTAAAATAATTTAAGCGCTTTTGCGCTTTTTACGCTAAATTACAATCTTACTTGATTAAAAACTTAATTCTTTTATTAGCCAATGACAGCATAGTAACAAAGAGTTTCCGATTCGTTTGTTTGCTATAATGGGTTATGGTGCAATTACAACTTCCTACTTGATGAATTGAATCATGAGAGAACCCGCCTTTCGACCAAAGTTTAAAACCCCAAACCGCATTGACTGCTTAATTAACTCAATTTGCATTATTTTTGTTAATTATTATGAAGTTATGCTTCACCGAAAACAAAATATTTGTACGTTAGAGTAAAGTTGAGAATCTGTTGGATTATATCAGCAAAAGTTTAATTTTTTAAATCCTAGAATGATGCAACAATTATAAGTTTTCCAGGTAAAACTTCATTTTACGAATTTTTTTAACCTAGAACGTGTTAAAAAGAATTAATTTGGGACAGTGTTTATATCTTTGAGTAATTTTATAATTACTATGTTAATAAAGTAACTGAAATGAGAAAAATGTCATCTAAAAAGCTCTACCGTAATGTAATAAAAATATTTTTGGTGTTCAAGTTCATTTTTCGAGTTTTGGTTGAAAAGCAAATTAATTTAAACAAAGAGTTAAATTTCAAATGACTTTATTTTCTATTATTCTCAAATGACCTCTTGTTATTGTTTAATTTTCTCTAAATTTACCATTCTCGGATTATCCTCGTTGTATTATTACTTCATGCTGTCATCTGAGAGACAGAGTATAATAAATTTTTAACTTTGTTGTTGAGTAAAAGTAGAAACACTTATATAACTGAATTATTAAATAGAAATTTTAATGAGTTGTGTTATTTCAGAAGTTAAAATTAAACTGAAATGTGTAAATATCGTCAAAAATTAGTCTAAAATTATTTTATCGATTCGCTATTATTTTCCTATAAATTCCTTATCTTAATAAAGCTTTTTCAATCTATATTGTGAATTAATAGAAAAGTAAAAGCAGGTGTTATCGATGTATAACAAACTAAGTAATAATAAAGTAGTAACGTGACAAAATTTACTTAAAAAATCGAAACTAATTCGTCTAGATATCGACAAGTAATTTTCAAGTTTAAGACAAACATTGAAATAAGTAATAAATGCATGCAAAGTTGAATAAATTAGTGAACGAGACTGGATACAAGAAGGAATTTTGCTTTAGGAGACGTTTTTCTGTGAAAATTTAAACGCTTAAGGGGACTAGGCAGTCAGATTTTGAATTTTTCTTATTTTATTTATTGTTAGGATAATTCTTTCTGTATAAAATATTGTTTCGTTTTATCTCTTTATTTTTATCATTTTGATATTTTTGAAAATTATATTCATATAATAATATACGCAGAAACCTTACCACGTTGGTAGTAGGTAGTAGATGGCGGTAGTAGTAAGTAGTCGTTAAAACGTTTGATTTTGTATACTTTTATTTTAATTTGGCTTTTATACCTAGTGCAGTTGCCTTAGTTGCCTTAAAATTCAATTTTAATATTTTATTTAAATTGTTTTCATTATATAAAACGTGTTATTACACAAAATTAACCACATTCATTTATGAAATCCAATCAATTAAATCAAAAAATTTAAATAGTGGTAATGTAAATCTGATTATTTTTAAAATGGCAATTTTAAATTTTCCGTTTCAGCTTTGGTGAAAAAAATTAAAACCGATAACATGAGTATGCAGTATTTTATACTTTACGCAAAACTAATTTAAAAATTTTTTCTAAAAGAATAAAGGGAGATATTAATTAAACAATAAAAAGTTAACATCAAAAATTTTATAGTGCCTGAAGGCATTCACTACCCTGTTCTCAAGTATTACATAAAAAATAATAAATATCAACTGCAAACTTAAATAACGCAAATAATCTTATTATTATTACATACTTACTAAAACAAACTACCAACAATAATTTTGCAATCCATAGACAAGAACTATGGTTATTCCAGTTCCACCTTATATCTTCTTCTTCTTCTTCTACTTTTGGCTAGGGATAACCCTGTGAGCCCAGATCTGTTGATCAACAGATCTGTTTTACTTAACAGTAGCATCGGCGATATCCGAAGCCACTGTCAGTACCTTGAGCACTACTTGTTTTACATCTGAAGTAGCTTGCTAGGCTTGCCTCAGATGTGCCTGTTACCCTATTTTTTATTGTTAATGCTGGCAATTCATTAACATAGGAGGACCACCGTCTTTACGTGCCTTCCGAAGCACGGAGACGTCATTGCAAAGTGAACTCCACCCGGATTTGAACCGGGGCGCCTTGCATTAGCAGTCCTTGCGCTAACACCCAGGCCAATGTCCGTCTCCACCTTATATCAATTGATGTTATTTAAATATATTACGGTACTTTCTATTTATTGTATTTCTCGAGATTGTAGAAAGTCATTATCTACTTGTATCCAACAATGGTTACTTCCACAATAACATTCTTGTTATCTTTATATTTAAATAATAAAGAGTGTATAAATAAGGAATATTAAATTATCTGAGTTTTTTTTACCAGATTTAGCAAAGATTACTATGAAAGTAGACGTCTCATAGTTTTATAAGTGCTAGCAATAGGATCACGTAGAAAATTACTTTTTCGTAAAATGTAACCAGGATATTGCAAACAACGCATGCATGATAAAGAAACCATCAAAAAAATATCAAGAGTAAGAATCACTCTGATCTGATCATATTATATAAAATTTTAAGCACGTAATTATAATCAAATTTTTTAATTCCTAAAATATCCAAAAAAATTAAAACATAACAAAAGAAAATCCTAAAAGTTTGTTTTAAAAATAACGCTCAAAGCAAAACGTTCGTTGCTTAGCGTTAAAGCGGGATCTGTTTATAGAACTTGTCAACGAAACACTAATTACAATAAAATAATATTTGTTAGTAATTTATTACAACTCTTATGTCGTTGTCGTACTACGTATAATGTGGAGAACTAACCACCCCCTTAATTAACTAATTTATTTATCTAGTAAAATAAGAAAATGAAAAACAAAACATTAAAAACGGGAGATTATTAAAGCCTATCAGATTTCTTTGTCTAATTAATATTAGGGCGCTACGTATCACGTAATAATATTTAAGATAATTAGGTTTACTAAATTCTTGTTCTTTAAAAGTATCAACACCATCTTCACAATTATTAGATTATTTCTTTTTTCTTTCGTTGTTATCCGTTCAGAATACGATTTCTGAGTTAATTAAGTAAAGACGATAAAAAAGATTACAGGAGTTAGAACTTTCTGTTTGTAAGAACGAACGGGTGCTTAATTTTAATGAACACTGAAATACTAAATTTTTGAAAACCCTTAAAAAATCATCCAGAATATTATTTTAACATTAAAACACGGATAAGTTGGCTGCTATTCAAGTATTTTTCTATTTCTTGCAATAATAAATTATGTTTGTAAATATTGTTGCAAAAAATAATTAAATGAACTTTAATTAGATTTATCTATAGCCCCGTCTATATTTTACAACAAGAACAATTATTGCTGATCAAGTAAAGTGCAAAAGTGTAAACAAAACTAAACAACTTTAATATATTATTAATTAATTAGAACGTAGCTAATTTTTATGAAAAAAGTTTCTAATTAGTCTCCTAGAGTACAGCAATCGATCGCAACTTGATAATAATATTTTTAGTTAGTAACTGACATATACAAGGTGCTCTCGTAAACATCCTATGTAATAGTGGGTCAGAAGATCTGAAGATCTTTTTCTTTGCACATCAGGCACTGGCAGTTGATTGGCAAGAGCATTAGGATGTTCTGTAAGTTACATATGGCAGCTTTTACTAAACTTTCTTTTTTTTTCTTAACTAAAGTAACAGGAATATCTTGTATTAGATAATTTTGCATGTTCGACGCGCATAAACGATTGTTCATATCACTTTATTTGCAAATTAGTGAAAGGTTTTCAGGTTAAGTTCCGCAGTAGAACCACACAGCTCTACTTATTTAATATTATCAAATATTTTATGGATGTAAATTATGTAAGTTACTCATATCTACAAGAAGAATATAAATGCTATTGATTTGTTTGTGAAACTTCAGTGAAAAAAACTTAAAAATAAATTTTTTTCTTATTTTTAACTCAAACATGTTCAGAAAATAGCGATGTCTAACCAAGTGGTACTTCTACTTAGAACTGCTAATCGCCGGTGGTGATCAAAAGTCGTGAGCCTGCTTAAGATGCCATATACGTACAAATAAAATACACATATAACAATAATCTTGATTTATTCTCTTACATACAGTAAGGGTAATATGGTATACTTTTATATTTCAGAATATTGGATAACATAATAAGTATATTTAACATATTATTATTAAATAAGATAGACAGTTCACTTCAAGTCTAGCTAAATTCAGAAAGCTAACAATAGATAAATTACAAAAACCATTAAGTTTGTTTTAAGGATACAATTTACAATTAATTTTTCAAAATCAATTTTATTGCAAATTACCACGGTACTTTTTCTTAACTCGATTTTATGTTACATTTCAAGAGATATTTAACCTGTCCTATTTCATTCTCGGTCTGTAGTCTAACCTCATCTAGAGAATCTTCAAATATTTAACTTCAATCGCAAATGGGGAGTTATTACATAAACTTCTCCAGTGTCAATTCCATTTTCTTCAAAATTTTTCTAAAAGTCTTAAACAATTATCATTCGACTTTTAAACTTTAAAGTAAAACTTATCACTAGTTGCTGTTTTGATAATTATACAAAAAATATTATTAATCTTATCTGTTTCTGTTTGTTTAATCCAAACAAACTGCAAGTACAACAATAAACTTGAAAATTAACACAATTGATTAGTTCAATTAAGGATACCCCGTAAAAGTGCACTTCAAACTAACTTGTTAAAAAAGATACAAACCTACCTGGTTATCCTTTTCAGCACATAAACGCCGGATAAAAAATAATCAAATTCGGCAATGTGAAGAAAATTATAATTTTGTTGGAAAAAACTTCATACTATATTTTTGCATAAATAATTGAAAACCAAAAAAAATTACAAAAGTTACGCCGCGTGTTCATTCAACGTCTCTGTAGATAGAACAAAATTACAACTGAACAATTTGGTAAATCGTAAAATTTACTACAAAATACATGGCATATTTTTACATGTAATGTATGAGCAGTGGGAAGTGTGTGAAAATGAGCCATTCTTTGTTGCAATCTCTGAGTACCTTACATAATTAACAATTTAATTATAATATAATAGCATTGAATTGAAAACTTTAAGACTTACACTAGCACCCTAAAGTAATTCTTCGGATATTCAAAAGGTTTTTAACAACAAAATACAATTCTTAACAGCCGTGTAAACAAAAACGTTCGTTTGCTTTTATTTTTAGCATAACTCAAACTACGTGGCGTACAATATTCATCTTTTGTATCATTTTTTATTATTTTATCCTGAAAAATTTGATATCTTTACTTTTTACCATCAAGTTAATCGTTTTGCAGTAAAGAAAACATAAAGCACCCAGCGCAGCGCATCCAATCGCTTCTACAATCTGCGTTTCAAGTTCTCCGTTGTTATTGATGCTAGCATGTAATTGTTGTTTAAATTTAGTTCTACTAATAAAATATGCATTTTATTGGGTTATTTGTTATTATTTTTTATTTGGGTTATTGTATTAACAGCCGGTGTTATCGATATAAGATAAAACGAGCGATCGATATATATCTTAAGATCAGCAATTAACGAGGCGTGTGAAGGAAGCGACAGACAAATTAGAAATCAATGAATGAGTTAGTTGCTTGTGTGCGCTGGAATCGAAAAGATCCAGTTAGAGGTTGCGATGTCTAGTTCTTCCATGCCCATCGTCTTGGTAATTTTAGGTATAAATTATTAATATTAGATAATATTAAATTATAAATATACCAGCAGTGTAGCGTAAAGCATACACCGGCCGACTGGAGAGCGGTAGACCGCGGTTCAAGTCCTAGTCGAGTCGAATACACTGCTGTGATCAAAGGTCCAATATCAATCTGTGGACCGGGGGGAAGGCAACGGAAACCACCCATGAATTATATTCTCATGAAAATTTATCTTGGCTTCAGCCAAGGTGGGTCACGACGCTTCTGTCAAGAAGCAAAACGATGAAGAAGAAATTATAAATAAGAGACGGTCACTGACCTAGTAGTTAGAGCGATCGACTACTGATGCTAAGGCACCCGGTTCGAACCCGGGAGGAGTATACAAAGGAAAGTTTTCTTTCTGACTCTCTTTCTATCTATGACCGTTTCCGTGCTTTGGAAGGCACGTAAAGCCGGTGGTCCTCCTATGTTAATGAATTGCCATCATTAACGATAATATAGGGTAACAGGCACATCTGAAGCAAGTCTAGCAAACTACTTCAGATGTAAAACAAATAATATGCTCAAAGTACCAGCAGTAGCTTCGGATCTTTGTCGAGGTTACTGTTGGATATAACAGGACCTAGTCCTAATTTAAGAGGAAGAAGAAGAAGAAATTATAAATTGAATTTAAAGGTATTATTTCTACCAGTAATATAAGCTATAACCCCCTCCCCAAGCAACAATATTATAAAGATAATCTCACAGTCTGGCTAAAACGAACTTGGTTATAACTTAATTACAGCGAATTTACTGTTTCACAGAATGCACAGAACTTACAGTTATTAGTGAATTTAATAAAAATTTGAAAACAGACATACTAATAATTATAATATGAAAAATAATAAATTTTTTGTTATTACCTAGACCTAGGAAAATAGTAGAAATCTTTTATTCTTAAATTATAATAGTGATTGTTATTATACGTCTTGAACCTGCCAATTAAAAGGTGAAGTAAAAGGAATATGATAATAATTATCATATTCACCTTGCTTGTGAGAAAATGGAGAGAAATTTCTTGGTTCGCTTATTACAAAAGTGAAAGACTATCGTTTAGTTACAAAAGTACTTTAAATATTAATGTCGAGTTTTATAGTTGCTTGATGGCAACCTCACAAATTGGGGTCCATTTTTAAGTTTTTGATAGTAAAGCCTTTGAATGCCACTTCAATAAAAATTAAAGCCGCCAAGTACAACTTGCTTACCTTATTGGATTACATTCCGCCGATTCACCACACCTTTTATGAATATATAAATTACCATGGAGAAGCATCAACAAAACAGGAAAAAACAAGCACAGACCATGAAACATTGAGCCAAAACGAGCCTGATTTAGATCAACCCCAACCAAGACCAGTTGATTCAAACGAAGAAAATGATGAACATAGCAACGTAATATTAGATTCTGATCATGAATAAGAAATTTTTCTTTTCATTTTATAAAAATTACCTGTTTTTAGAAATAAAGTTTATTTTCGTGCAGTAATTGCACTTTTTCGCCTTTAAATAAAAGTAAAATATTAACATTGTTTTCTAAACTTATTCCTGGAATTTTAAATTTCAAATTAACTTTAAAGTCATTTATCTCAGAACTATTAAAATGCACTTAAACCCTTTTACTTCTAGGCCCTTCAATTAATTTCTGGCGGAGTCAGTTTTGATAAACGCAACCACGACCAATTTTGAGTTTTTAAAGCCGTTTTTTCCAAAATTTTGGGCTGACAGCAAATTTTTTAATGTGTAGAAAATAATGTGCTCTTTTATAATTCACTTCAAAAATCATGACAATTCGAATTCGGGTTTTGTGACCGTCCCCAATATTTAATATGTATAACCTTCTCGGGTTTGAAACATATAAAGAGGCAAAATATTGTCAAAAACCATAAAGAAACCAAAACACTGTTGATATAATACTGAAATTATAAAATGAAGCTTTGTTTTTAGTAAGGCATGGAATGCCATAGTTTTGTTCAAATTTGTTAATTCAGTTAGAAATTTTTGCAAATATTCATGATTAAAAACATAACAACCTTATTTGTAAATAAATTATTCCTTATGCGTTATGGTTTCCAAGAATTTAAATGAATTTTACATTTCAAAAAAGATTTTCATTTCTAAAACTTGTTAGTTTGTGTTTTGTTGTTTTCTATTGTCGCTGTTTACGACATTTTTCTTTGTTGAAAAAAATCCATATTAATATACTCGTGGAATTACTTAGGTGTATAAAAATCGTATTTGTACAGCTGCAAGCTCATGCAAACATGTGGCCCTTTTAACATTTTTGTGTAACCCGATACATATAATTGAATACAAAAATAAATAAAAGCAAAATTATTTAAATTACTTATTAAGATTTTACTGCAAAGGTTAACTGTTCATTCTTGAACCGTTTTTATAAAAATATTTTCTTGAATTAAAGCATTTCATGCCAGTCAGAATAAAAAATTGGTTAATTCTGTTGATAAGACATTAAAATTAATGGCGGAGGTGCTATTAGTCCATTCAATAGGGCCTAAAAGACCTTTGCCCTACAAAAGTGGGGTAGAAACGATTTTGATATATTATGTTCTTTAGTTCTAGGCCCCGATGAAAAATCCTAGTTTTTAACCTAGGAGAAGGTCAGCGCGGTCCACCATCTTAAATTAAAGGTAAAAATAATTGTTTTTCTAGAAATAATTCCTCAACGGTCGTTCCTAGAACAAAAATGTCTAATGCAAAGTTACTTTTTTACAAAGAATACATTTTACAGCGGCGGTAACGTGAACATTCTTCCAAAAACCTTCCAAGTTCATCTTTTCACGATAAATTTGTAATAATTAATTGTAAGGCAATGACATGGATGGAAATCCAAATTCTGAGTGCGGAAAAAGGTTAGAAGATAACACTATCTTCAATTGCAAAATACAACATCGGTGGATAACGCCTACCGGGGACACCACAATTTAAAAAAAGCACACCGTTTACTCTATCTTGTGGTGATGTAAAACTGAGTTGACTTTGAATTTCAGAAATTATAATTATGGAGGTAATAGAGTAGCTACATATAATTTCTTAAAATGAGAAAAACGAGGAATTGGACGATTTCTTGGAGAAATGTTCCCGTTTCCACCGCTGTAACTCGTTACACATCAGACTTAAAAAAAAAGTGTTTACAAAAATTGTAGAAAATTGAGTTTTCTTCAAATTTGTATTTGACATTTTTCTTCTAGGATCAACCATAGGAGAATTACTTTAAAAAAATTTTATACCTTTAATCTAAGATGGCGGACCGCGCCGACCTCCCTCAAAGTCGAAAAGTTGGATTTTTCATCGGGGTCCAGAACTAAATAACATATCAAAATCATTTTTACCCCACCTTTTGTAGCGTAAAACCCCTATTGTAAGTACCCTTCATTAAAAAAATATATTATTGGTAAAAAGATGTACAACTGATTGGTAAAATTATATCAGGTAATTATAGGATAACTTTGGTTCACAATAAAAAAAATGTTATGTGGAAAATATTTAGTTCTATTTTTAAAATGTGCAAAACTGTCGACGTATACTATCTAGCTACTACGAATTTTCGTCAATAAATAACTAACCTAAAAATGAGTAATTTTGCTTGCATGAACTTTCGACAGCGCTACCATATAACAAGAAGGGTCAAAAATATTAATACCGCTTCCAAATTTGATGTATAATAAATATCTTTCAATCGGCCAATCATCTTTGTCTTTTTAAGCTGTACATTTTTAATTACAAACTTTCAGTTTTGCTAAAATAATAAATGTAAATAAATATTATGCCTAATATCGTTTATTTAATATTTTAAATTTTCACCCTCGTTTTCAGTACTAAAAATGTAGTAGCATAATTAGCAATCGAAGTTATACATAAAAAAAGCCAAATAATCTTGGGATACTTTGCGTTCACTTTCAAGGATTTAAAGTAAACCATTTTCACATCTGAGAATGCCTTTGCAATAGATTAGAATAATATAGTACAGTACTAAGTCGCCGGACATTTGCATAAAAAAGAGCGAGTCATTATAAGGAAGATGACTCTCTGAAAAGTTGGAAAAATAACTTCCGTTAACGTTAACCGAGGTGTTAATGAAAAGTTTTAAAAACCAACAGAATGATGTGGTTCTAATAAGAACATATCCTGTTAACAGCATTTTTACTATAATCAAACAAATGTTATTGTGTTGTGAGAAAATTACAAGAAATTAATGGTTTCCACAAAATAAACAAATTAGGTTGAATTTATGTAATTTCATTAAATTAAAGTAATAAGTGTTCAGATAGCATAATTAAGCTTTTATATTATTCACAATAGCTTTTTATTAAACCAACTTTCTCCAAGCACGATATATCTTGAAGTTTTATGGCGCTAACATTTCTATACCTGTAAGGCGAAGTCATGGCATTTATAAAAGCACCAATAACGGAACGATTTATTTTGTAACAGGCCATCAATTTATAACGACGGGTAAAACTTATGTAATATTTAAAATATTTTTTCAAAAAAATATAATATTGTTTCATGCGTAAAAAATGTTTTTTTCAGTAAAATATTGGTTGCTACTATATTTTTTTAACAGAAATTTATATAATAAAATAAACACGTCTGCACAAGAATTTTATTGCTATATAAATTTCAGTAACATTTATGAAATATTTACAATTTTTAGAATCACTTAGAAACTCACCGGTGCCGGTGGAAGGTTACATTATTATAAAATTCTATTTTTTAGGTTTAATAAATACATTCATTTTAAAGTAATTTTGATTTATAATTAAATTAAACTAAACGATATGTTTAATATACTTAAAAGCTTTCAGTTATAAGTCAAACTAAATCTCTCTTTTACTAGTTATGTAATGTTTTGTAAATGCTATGTCAAAGCAGAAGAAACTTTAATCTGTAAAAACAAACTGTAGGTATATCTAATATAAGTCAATTAATGAAGTACAGCATCTTCCTTAACTCCAAAAGTTAAATACTTTCAGCAGTGCTTAACTTGATACCTTTTAGGTATATAGACAAGTACTAAATCTCGATGTGTTAAAATATGTGATACTTATTAACAAATTTATGTATCTTTTAATAACTTGTTTATAGCCAACATTAAATTACATGTATGTATGTAGTGTGGAAAATATAATTTGTGCAACGAATAAAGTTAAAATTACATTGCATTGATTTGAGTTTATTTAACCGAAATTAAACAGCTTCATGAATAATAATAATTACCGGGTCTGCACAATGCAGTTTACTAATATTTGCGTTCAATATTTACTATTTGTATTCGTCTTGTCTGATGCTAATAGTGCAATAAATTTTAGATTTCATCGTTGATTTATCGAATGATGTAATCGGACACTAATACTAATGAATGCTACTCTCTGTTGCTCATATATCGAACACCTGAAATAAACTATAATCTGGCGGGAGTCTTAATTAAATAGTATCTAAATTTTAAGTAATTGTAATAATTTATTAATAACCTACCATCGATTATTATTTATTGCACCTAATCTTAAAACGCATCGTAAACTATTATATTATGTAAATTAATTATTATTATTACACAGCAAAACTAGTAAACTATATGAAATAGAATTTCTAATATAAAATCAGACAAATATTTATCATCAGCAAATATTTTTAATAAAATATAACAAAAATTCAAATGATATAACTTGAACTCTTTTAAAATTAGAATCTATTGTTAATTATTTATGAAGATATATAATATATAATTCAGTTGTTGCTACTATCGGCTTTAAAACAAATACTAAAAGTCATTAATCAAGTTTGTTTTTATTCTGTGTATTTCTAATGATGCTTTTCACTGTTTTTCTTTTATTTACATTCCAAGACCTTGTACTGTTTTTCATTACTAATTTAAATTAACAATAATTAATTAATTTTTGTTGCGATTTAGCAAGTTTCAACTTTTTAATGATTTAGGAAGTTTCAGTAGAAGCACACGTTTAATAATAAAGTCGGGCTAATAATTCAGTAAGTACTAAAATTTGCTAATTACCACAATTATTAAACTATGAAGTGTTTTGAAAATTTTACATAATAACACGGCATTGCAGCAAAACAATAAATTCAAAGTAGACTGTTGCTGACGGTTAACGGATGTGATTTACGCGACTAGGGAAACTAAATTATAAACGAAATAATGAAACGACAATGCTGAATTTTATTTATTTGCTCTTGAACATTTATATAGGTTTAACTCTTTTAACAATACAATAGAGCTGCTAATAACAATTATATGTTTACCACGGTATATGATATACATACACATTTATCAGTTTTCGATTATATCAAAAATGTTTTTTGTATAAAAAAAAATAAATAAATTTTATGATTTTATCACGCTTGTATGTATAGTAGGTTTATACTGTATTAGTTTTAATCTCCATAAATGTTTGAATTTTGAAATTTGTATTCACAAAAAGGAATCAAAAATCGCAAGGCAGCTTCAAGTGTGTAGGTAAACATATAGAAGAAATAAAACAATGGAAGTTCTTTAAAGCTACACCATCATATTATATACTCACATTCAAAGCTATGTACTCAATTGAAAACCGTGAATCAGTGTGAAATAACAGCTCGAATAGAAAAGCTCTGGGTTTTAATTAAACGGAGCTTTTCTTATATGTAAGTCAATGAAGTACATCGATACTGCTTATGTAGAAACTAAGAAAATCGTTTTAACGTCTTTTGTGTTAAATTATACATCTTAGGGCTTAATAATAAAAATTAGATTGATTAAAGTGAAAATTGAGAATTACTCAAATATTGAGAATGTATTATATTAAATGTAATATATCACATGTAAAGGATATCATGGGTCAGCTTATTACATGACAGAAATCTAATTAGTAAAATACACACAAAACTTAATAACCAAAGATACATATAAACTTAATTAATAACGCTATTGCGGAATTTGGTTACAAACAAACAAAAAACCTAACTATTCAAAATATATTTTTAGTGGGTACGTATTAATAAATTATTAAGTATAGCAGTAAATTTTTATAATAATAATATGCTAAACAACTTACAAAGTTATTTAAATTAGCAAGAGGTATGTCGCGTACATTATATTTTTCAAGTACAGAGGTTTTGCATTATTTAAAACATATGGTAACAGTAAATACGGCAGTAAATTTTAAAGTATATTCAACTACATAAAGTATAAGAGCAATTGAGGTATTCAAGAATTATTACTTGAAAGGATTTCTAAAGTGGCTACTTCTCTAGTAAATTGTAAATATAGGCAACTTAATTGAAATGTTAAAAATCCCATAATTTTACTTGCAAATTAAAATACAAAAAAGGAAATCTATATTAAATAGCAACAACTTTAAGGTAAGCAATCGTATAAAATATCAGAATGAATAAATTAACACACTATGGAGAACATAATCAACAATAGAAGTTTCTAATTCACATTAATTTATTTTGATATGTAAAGGTAAAAGATTTTTAATTCAAATAAAACAATTCTGGGGCAAACGATCATACTCTGCATCGATTAGGAGATATTCGTAGAACTACAGTTCAGCATATGTAAAAGTTTGATAAATAATAAATTTATTGGCAACACTGAATCTTAACAAATAATGATCATTTTTAATTTTAATTTTTACTACTAATTTGCTGATTGCACACTGTTACCTTCTTGTGTGGTATCTGGGTTTGAATAGCACTCGACAAAATGTGATAAAATTGACTGTCAATACTATTCGATACCACAATATTTTCCCACAGTATTGTGAAAACGACAGATTTAAAATCATACACGTAGTTGTCTAATACCATACTATAAGGTATATTAATGGTCTTTAGTGACTGGAACAGTTACTATGAATACAGGAAATATGATAAAATACTGAATACTGCAGGAAGTCCTCACTCTCAGCTTATGAAATGCCAATACTATGAAAATGAAGTACAATAAGAAGATTCAATAAAATAACATGACTGCTTGATATTATTTTAGGCCGTAACATACAATAGAGAGATATTCAAGCACGGAGCTATTGCATTTTTGCACAAAGTTGATACATGCTTCGATAGCATTTATACTATCGTCGGTACATTTTGCTTTGGCGAGATTGAAATTATTGAAAACACAAGCAAAAAATTTTGACATAAAGCACTATACTATACCAAGATTTGAACCGCGCTTTCTCGTTTTGCAATCAGGCAGTATATGCTTTACGACAGACGGTTGATGATTAATGCCTTATATTTTATATATGGCTTTAACTTTTTCAATAAAATTGTTCCACCTTCTACATATAAATTTAATAGAAAAACAAACAGAATTCAGTAAAATATATAAACAAATTTACCACAATGGGTATTCATTGAGTATTTTTATATTAAATTTGAAACTTTGCTTACCAATTTGATGATCAGCTACAAAATTAAAGTGTCAAAAGTAACGAGATGGATTTTTTTCTGGGTACCTCAACGAAACTAAAAATAGCATTGAATACAGTTCTTTTTTTTGGTTGATGCCATGAATATTGCATGAACTATTTTACAAAATTATATATTGCAGAATAACTTTCCAGACAGAGTTACTTGAAGATCCAAAAAAGTGTAATAACAAATTCAAGCCATCTTAAAATATGTATGACCATCTAATATCCCTCTGTATAAATTAGCAGTTATTTCTACCGGATACCCCATGAGAGCTACGCAAATCGCATTAAATGTTTAAATTTTAAAATTGAATAATTAACAAAATTTTTACTTCCACAGCAAAAACTAAATAAACATTTCAGTGCTTTAGCAACCAATTATTTAGTTTCTACAAAATCACGAATTACTTAAAAAGATTTTCAAAGCGAGCAGTGCCCTGAAACCACAATAGCGTAGAAACCACGTATAATCCATTTTACATGAACCCCGCGGTTTCTAAGCACATGGCCGTTGAATGCTCGTAGTTTACATATAGCAAAGATAACAAAGAAACCACGCATTATGTAACGTATAGCTACTACATAGCATCTATGTATAATGTTTCTATTATTACATTCAATGTCGATTCACCTTTTTTTCTATGCTGTAGATAGTTCTACATGCATAAATTGTTTACACTATGCGTTTCATAAATGGTTATACGTACTTATATCAAAAAAATGAATTCCTACTTGAAAGGTTAAAATTGATTTTTTCTACATCTGAAATTTTATTTGAGTTTTGATATTTAACAATAATATTGGCTGATATTTTGCTGTTTGCTTCAGAAACTCTTCAGTAGGACAAACACTGATGCGGATGATGGTTTATTTATAGCTTTTTTTATATAGATTTTCAGCACTCAAATAAGGTATAATATTTCATATATGCCAATCTTTCGTATATAATATTTGCATATTATATACAAATTAGGTACAGATAATTGTTTTGAGAACTATTCAAATTCAGTATGTTCACATCATACAAGATCTAGTTCCTTTGCCGCTGTAAATATTTAAATTTAGGGTAAGATGGGGTCAAACGGACATGGGGCAAACGGACATTTTTGAGAAAAAATTCGTAAGTTTTTCAGAAAAGGCGCCGCGTTATTATTGCAGTATTACTAGTGTCGTTGACATTTGAGGTAATTAATAAGAAAGTAATTTGTTAAAATTTTTCCAATCTAAGGCTATTATTGCATGTTAAAAGTGAGGAGTGATAGGAAATGTAAGTAAAAATTAACGTGTTGTTATATTTTTGTTAGAAATTATTTAGAATCTAAGTATTTTAGTAAAAAATTTAAAACTTATAGTTAGGTCAATTAAAACCAAGTGTCTTTGGAATTACTGCCACGTAATTTCATTGTCCTAATATTAATATTTATTTAGATTTTGAATTTAAAAAAAATTCCGATGCTGGGCAAACGGACATATTGATTGAAATTGATATTGATTGATTGATATTGATTGAACCGGATAGTACAGTATTTATGCTTTTTTAAACAATGTTTACAGAAAAATGGTACAGATCCGGATTAGAACTACAGAGAGGAGCTCGTGGAATCAAGAAAATATGAATCTTGCCATAATTGCTGTAAATAAAGATAAAATGGCTCTTAATTCAGCTGATAAGTTGAATAGCGTTCTTATCATCATTCATTGCGACTAAAAGTGCGAATTTAACTATTTATAACGTATATTAAACCTTATGTCCGTTTGCCCAGGAGTGTGGGGCAGACGGACATTTTCACTTATGTTTGTTTTAGGTTAAGTTCTCAAAACTGTTTCTATTTTTCAACTTTAATCTCATCATTTGTTAGCTTAATAATTGAGATATCAAACCAAATAATTAGTTCTTAAATATTATGTTGCTTTTATTAAATATAACTATAAAACCCTTAGAGTGTCCGTTTGACCCACTCTTACCCTACTGATTAATTGCGTATATTTTATTATTATTTTTGAACTTGATATACAATTAGTTTTACCAGATTTAAAAAAATATTTGAAAAAAAATCATAACAATAGCATGAATAAAATGTTCAAGAGAACGCAGGTATAAAGAAAAAGCAGTGCAAGGGATAAATTTACGGATTGCAAGTTCTTAATTGCAAATTAAATGAAGTAAACTTCACATTAAATTAAACAATGAAAAAACATGACAAATTGTGTCAAAAACAGAATAGTTGTAATGTTGCATCAACAGCTGATATTTCTGAGCAGACAGTCATAAAATTTTCCGGTCACTTGAGACATTACCTACAGCAGTCTGATGACGAGTATCGCAACAAATTTTGACAACAAATAAAATAACGAATTTGCTGTTGCAAATCAGGTTAATAGTGAAACTACTATAAAAATTATTCCAATAAAATTAATGAAATTCCAAAGGTCATAAACTAAACGCATATTATAATAATAAATTATTGTACATTTCATTCCTTTAACTGTTAAGACATGCAATTTTTATATTTAATTTGTTAATGAATTATATTGCCTGTGAAATAAATCAAGCTTTTTATGTAATTTATTTAGTTTTTTCTATGAGCAATTTTCACACGTAGTAGGTTGTTAGAATTAATATTGTATTTTAAAATTATTCGCTAAATTCAGAATTTATTGGTTGTCAAAGTAGAACTCTAATGTGTCAATAGGTTGATTTTTTGCTTATGATACATAGTACGTATGTGAAAACGATATCGTTAAAATTCGTATAGTATACACCTATATTTTAACGATAACGTTAAAAGGTTTGTTCGAAACACGATATAACGATAAATCCAAGCCATGAGCTAGGCTTTATCGATAAATTTGAACTTACATTGCGGTCATATGGTGGACACTTGTTAATGCTGTGGTAAGGATACATGTTATAACAAATAAAATTATGTGAACGGAGTTTTTTAATTTGAATTGCATTTAAATTCGTTTTAATTTATAAACCTAAATAGAATCTAGATAAAATTAGAAGAAATAAAACGATTTTAAAGTTAACGTGATGAAATAATTAAAAAAAAAATTGTTTCACAAAACAATTTAACTAATAAAACGAATTTGTAACAAAAAATGTACAACTTTAAAAAATTCATACATTCAAATTATCCAACTCATTTACATCAAATAAAATAATGCCGGCTTTCCACTTCTTTTACAATTTTGCTTAATTCAGTTCATTCATAGATTCGAGATTACGCTGCCAGACTTGTGCACTTTCAGTGGAGGCAACTTGGATGTTACATGTCGGTGCGTAATTTCCATTTTTGGGTACTATTGATTTCTAGAGTTTCTTGATTGCCCGACCGCATAACACAATTCAAATAAATTTTAAAATAATTAATTTTGAATATATTCTTTTTTCAATTTTCAGAAATCAAAATAAAAAAAGTTCAAAAACTCAAAAATTTAATTTCAAATAAATGAAATACTCATTTGGAAGATTAGAATCCACAGCCGGTATAATACATTTCTGGATTGAAATGATGCTTAATGGTCTGTTGAATGTGGTCGTAAAGAAATTCATTCGTATCGATCGGATAATTATCGCTTGAATGTTCGATACGATTTCTAAGTTTACCGAATACGACTACAAAAACGAATACGATTGATCGTAAACTTTATTATTTGAGTTAGTGAGTAGGTCTGAAGGTCAGAATTGCTGCTTTAATTAGATCTTGCGGGTTTATTTCGAGATGAACGCCGGAATCCTTCATAGCATGATACTGTTTTAACGTGGATTCACAGGGACTGTATGATTATAACATTATAAGTGAGGTTATGCGGATTTTGTTAAGAATATTAAAAGTATATTAATTATGTCACAGATACATGTTAAATTTCTGCAAATCGTTTTATCTAGATAGTACCTAAAACTCACCTAGCAAAGATATGACAAAGGTAAAAATTGATTGCAAGTAAGTTAAATACATAATAACCTTACTTGAAAAACATGCAGCGCACTTTAGTGATTATATAGGTATACAGTAGTACAGTACATACTCGTAGTACGTCATAGCTTTTATGATATAAACATTTTGACTCATTTTGTAATTTTACATTTTAGGTGAGGGTACAAAATCATTTTTCTAATGAAATTAAAAAAAGTTTGTAATTATCAAAAATTTCCTTTTTTGCTGATACTGCAAATGATGCAGCCCTCAATTTTGCAATTTTGATTAAAAAAGAAATATTCAGAAAATGTTGTTTTGAGTAAGATGTGATTTCTACAATAATTTTGGCCACGTCTACTGCCAGTTTCTATTTTTTAGTACAAAACTTCAAATTCTATTTTATAAATACACAACATAATTATTATTGGCTCCAAGATCTAATACCTGAAACTTACAGAATCGTATGAGATAATAAGAAAGAAACAGGAAAACGCAAATTCAAAGTCAACCTAAACTCTAGCTAGGCGGTGAAAGGTCCAATCACGTTTTAAGAAAATTATTGAGCAAATTGACGCTATAAGACTTACCCGTTAATTAAACGCCTACGCTAATATTCTCTCATGGAATACGGGCAGGAACAAAGCGGATAACATTGTATTTATGTAGATATTTGTCGATATGTTGAAATTCGAGTTACATTTACTACGCAGATTACGCACAGATACGACATGGATAATTTGAAATACTATCAAGCTATGTTGTTTCTATATAGATTCAACATGTAGTGTTTCCTGTGGCTTGGAATTTGTAGTTATTGTAGTGCTTTATTGTATTCTAAGTTCACTTTCGACTTAGAAATTTAACATAATAATAATTAAACGCACGTATTTGGTTTTTGTTTCATTTTTTATTTTGATTTTGTTTAATCTTCTTCTTGTTTTATTTCACCTCCCTATAAATTTTCTACAAACCTTCAAAAAAATTTTAATATATGATATTTTAATACAAATAAATTATTATATTGTAATCGTGAGTTAATAAATGGTTTATAGATTTATTGAATTGCATTAAAAGTTTACATAACTGCATAATATAATTATTAGGTTTATACGTTTAAAGGAATTAATGATAGGTGATTAAATATCTACTTTGTAAAACAAATGTCGGTCATTTAAAAGCTCTAAAACCAAGTGGCTGTAGCGCACGCTACTGTTGTAATCAAATATTTAAATTTTAGCATGCACTTACCAACATACATTATACAAAAGAAATAATACTAAAATGGTTAGTTATAGAAGTCGATCTTTTACTTTGGAATTTCATTTTGCTTCTTTATACCTAGTTATTCCTAATGAAAAAATTATTGTTCTAAAGCCTTGCGTGACGGTGGAAAGGTCATTTTTAATTGTAATTGTTCAATCAGTTCTGTTAAAACCCAAATGTAATAATTATTACCAAGGACATTGACTTATTGACATTGGCAACTGCACTGTTTCTGAAGAAATAAAACATCTCACCTAAGTTGAGATTAAAACTCCTAAGTTTGTTATTCCAATAAAAAAACTGCACTATATTCCTAAAGGAGTTGCCCAACTTAGAAATTAACGGCACGGAAAGCGTGTGAGACTGGACTGAGCGTGTCGGATTATTAGTTGTATCGTTGATCAGATTAGATCCGGTGCAGCAAACACGACACGATAAACACGAATTTCATTCACATTATATCAACATCAAACGAAATTTTTGAGTGGTTGTTAATTATGCTCATAAAACAATTATAATAATTTATCTCTCTAAAATTTACGCTATAATATATTCATTTACTTTCAAACATCTTTGTCAATTCAATTGCACTTAAAATATTCGTTTTGAAGATGTTGACTGAAGACGGTAAAACATTAACGGCTATGTTTAAACACGTTGTCGACGAATATCCTGTAAGGGAATGGGTATGGAAACCTGTAAAGGATAACCACTATAATATCAAAATTGAAAACGATGTATATAATGAAATGTAAGTGCCAAGAAGTGCACTGCTTTGTGTATAATAGTGCTTCCAATACATTAATTTATTCCGCTTTTTATTATGCATAACTTACGTCACTAAAATTGCAATAAATATTTTTTGGGACTAATATACACAAAATTTTTACGACACTATAAAGATTAGTTTTGAAAACGTTCCCAACGTTCTCATATACGACATCATCTGGCGATCAATTGGACTGAAAATAATGCACAATAAACATGTTGGCTGAAGAAGTGCTGAGGCAAGCCTCATTGGACAAGTTGACTGAGTAAAACTGTTTTTTGAAATAGTTTTTAAAATCACTTATTGTAGAAGTTATATCTTATAATTATGCAATTTTCAAAATAATTTTAAATTAAAGTAAATTACCATAACATAATCAAACAAGCTAGAATGAACTAATTTTCCAAAAAACTCATGTTTTAGAGAGATGTGATTGGAAGTTTGAAATTAATGAGAATTTGTGATAAAATTTCCCATGCCAGATTGGAATCTAACTATACTGCTCAGTCTGCACAATCTAACATCAAGACTAGCTTATCTGAGTTATCGTCTCAAATAGCTTTAGTAAATAATGAAACTGCACGAATTCGTAAATTGCATTAAAAAAATTAAAAGTCATCTCTAAGTGTAAAGTAAAGCAAAAAGAATTTACAAAAAGTGAATCAAAGATTAGTTAATAGGTATAAATTAATAAAGGCAGTTGATATTGTTAAAAATTGTAACAAAACAGTTTTACGTATTTTAGCTTTCCGATTGCTGTCTTTCAGTTTCTTACTGTCATGTTTTCTTTTATTTGTTTGATCGGACGTCGACGTTACAAGCACTCTATTCTTCAAATCAATATTGATATTAAGAAATATATAATTCCTTAATAATGTATAGGGCTTACTACATGTAACATTATAGGGTGTATAAAATCCTTAAGGGGCCATCATTCCCCCGATTTCTCTTAAGGTTATTTACATCCGTTATATATTATAACAACACTAATTAAATTTTGTTCTCTTAATCGCCAATCAAAATTATTGCAACGCTTTAAAATGCTCTACACCTAATTTCCCAATAGACCAAAATTGCAGTTGACGACACCTTTTTATACTACATCAGCATATTTTTACTATTTTCAGATTTATTTGCCTAATTTGATGGGTTTTCCTATGGGATGGAACGTCCCCTTCTTTGGAAAATAAAATTATCATAAAAGTTAATGTAGATATGAGATCAGCTATAACAAAACTAAGTTAAAAAACGAATGTTTTTAGTACTTAAAAAAATAGAAATATTTTTCATTTATAACACTTTTGTTATGTTAGTTCTAAAAATATATTTTAACTATTTTATGTTAAAACTTTGGGGTGAGTTTATAACTTTTTCACATTTCTACAATGTTTCAGTTTCTATAATTACCCATTTCTCTAAAAGTTGTAGCGATAAAGTTTATAAATAAATAATCAAAACCAATAAAGTTTGCCTGTAATTTAAAAGTTTGGTTTTGTTTTTAAAATATAAATTTAACTCGATAATCATAGAATACTTCAGTGTTAAATTGTTTAAGATCATACATTTTTAGTACTTAATTGAACTCGATTATAATTTATTTCAAAGTTTACGAAAATAACTTAACTATATCTGACTGATAAAGCAAATTGTTTTCAGTTACACAGATATTGTAGTAATGTGAAAATAAAATGTTTTAATTGAAACTAAAAACTGAACCTAAAAAATGGAAACGCAAAAGTTTACTGTACATTTAATTACCTTACATTTTATATTATAGGGTGCACATCACACCATCATAATTAGACCTTGATGAAAACACTAAATATGTGGTCATTACAATTTTTAAAATAAAAATTAAAATAATTTTTAGAAATAAAACCGAAAAGTTATTGCATTCTTATTCCGTGAAAATAAAATTAGACGCTTTGTTTTCAAAATTTTGGAAAATGTTTTTGCGTTAGTTTTAATTTTTGTATTGCAAATAAAACTTGTTTGTATTTCAACTTTTCACTTAAAGGCTTTCCGGCAAATTTATATTGTTTTGGTATATTACGTAATAATACCACTTTGTTTAAATAAGGCATTTCTTAAATTTACTTCTTCTTAGGGTGCCGTCTCCTATCGGAGGTTGGCGATCATCATCTGAAACCCCTCTCTATCTTGCGCCATACGTATTAATTAGTTCTGCGGCACCACTTACACCAAACCATTGCCGCAAGTTCCGCAACCATGAAAATCGCTTCCGTCCCAGGCCTCTTTTTCCTTCTATTTGCCCTCCATGATTAGTTGTAGGTGCGCATATTTCTCGCCTCTGAATATATGCCCAAAGTATGTCGCTTTTCTCTTTTTAATGATGGCGAAGAGTTGGCGATCTTTGCCCATGCGGCGGAGCACCTCCTCGTTGGAAACCCTTTCTGTCTATGAGATTCGAAGCATCCTGCGGTACAGCCACATCTCAAACGCTTCGAGCTTGTTTACAGAGGACAATTTTAGCGTCCACGCCTCTACACCATATAATAAAACTGGTATTATGTAACACCCTACTGTACGGCAACGCGTTTCTAGCGATAGGTCGCGATTGCATAGTAGCTGTTTTATTTTTTGGAAAGCGCCTCGTGCCATTGCAATTTTTGCCCGAATTTCTTTATCAGGGTCCCAGTTTTCTGTTAGTAAACACTCTAGATATTTAAAACTTGTCACTCTCTCTATTGGACTGCCATTAATATTGAATGGGATATTCTGAGTTTCAGTTTTACTGATGACCATTATTTTTGTTTTATTTATGTTGATATTGAGTCCATATTCATTGCTCATCGTGTTAACTTGATCCAAGAGATACTGGAGATCAGTCGGGTTGTCAGCCATAATGATAGTGTCATCTGCATAACGTATGTTATTTAGCCTTAAATTTACATGTATTTTTAAAATTTTACCTTTGTTTACTGATTTTAAGGTTCAACTTTGATAAGTCAAGTGCCTAATGCCCGATTTCTTCACTCGTAGTTATCTTCAAGTTAGCGAACTTCAGGTTAAATTGACAAAATAACCAATCAGATGATTGATTTATTTGTTTTGTTGTCGTCTGATTGATTATTTCGTGAATTTAACCCGAAGTTTGCTAACTTGCAGATAACCATAAGTGAATTATTTGTTTCTTTTGTTTTTGATTCACTTGTTTTGCTGTCGTCTGATTGGTTATTTCGTCTAATCTGAAGTTCGCTAACTTGAAGATAACTATGAGTGAAGAAATCGGGCATAAGTCGTCAGATTGTGCCAAGTTACAATTAATTATTACTCAAGGTTTGCATCACACCAAACTTATTGCAAAATAGTTACCGATAAAAGATTTTCTTTTAAGCGATTTTCTACAATGTTTAACTTCAAAAATTGTTTTCATATAATATGCAGTATACCGAAATAAATATTATATATTATTAACTTCTGAAATTAATATTAGATTAAAATTTTCAAAATTAATAGGTTAAATAAACAATAAAACGAAATGAAATTAAACGTCTGATGACATCAGTAACCTTTGCTGAAAGCTTACAAATAATTTTGTTTTATTGTTTATTTAACCTATTAGTATTGAAAATTTTAATTCAATATACAGTATACTAGCTACAGAAATTCAATTTTTCATAAAAGTTTGTTAACTCCTCCAGTCCAATTGATATCTGCTAAGATGACATAACTCTGATGGAATAAAGTGACATTTCACAAGATTGCATATAAATATTTTGGTAGTCTTAAGTTTGTGTTGTAATTGCTTTACTGAAAACATTAACAGTTAGCTAGTTTGTTTTACAATATATGTATGTATACATATTTTGCTGTATTACTCTACCATCAATAATGTTTTTAAATAAAATACTTATTACAATATTGTAGAATTCTTTTTGTATAAGCGATATTGCTAGGAATTACGTATTTTCATCCGTAATTTAAAATTTTGAACTCCTTTTGAATGATTAATTTTAATAAACTGTACAATTGTATTGAATAAAATTTATTAAAAACATAATAATTCAAAAGAACAACCTGTCATTGTGCATTAACATTTATCTGTTTACTATAAATTATATTATACGAAAGCTACCACGCTTTTTTCTGCACGATTCAATACCTGTAAAAGAGCTTCTTATTATTTAATTAAACAAACAAATACTTACATCTATATACATCTATATGTATAGACAAAAATTGAGATGTTATGTTATTCTGGAAGATATTAATTAATTGTTGCTATTAATTATAATAAGTTATAAACACTATGTATATATTTCGGGCTCCCTTTTGTGCAAGGATACAATACAAAGATTCCATTAACCCGTTTCTTCAATAGGGCACTCTAGCAATTAATACCTCAAAATGTAACCAACACCTTGTGAGTGGGGACCATCGTCTTTACGTGCCTTCCGAAGTACGGAGACTGCATTGCAAAGTGAGTTCTGCCCGGATTCAAACCGGGGCGCTTTACCTTAGCAGTTGATCGCGCTAACAACCAGGCCAATAACCGTTTCTTAAATACTGTGTATAAAAATTTATATATCGTTTATCGTGTATTGTATATATTTAATAAATTGCAAGTTTAAAAATTAAAATTTTCGGCATTTGCTTGCATAAATTAGTTTTTCAATACTACGGCGGCACCCCTTTAGTTTAGGGCTACTGTAACTGAAAGAAACACGTCACGCAAACTTTTGGTGTTGTCATCAGATATGAGTTTCATAATATTAAAAGTTTCTCGATAAAATTCTGTACTTAAAAAAATGTAATATATTTAGATTAGTAAGATGAAGCTAAATTGTAATTCAAATTAACAAAAAAGTCATTAGCATATGTGTATATATCTTAATTAGTTCAAAAGAACACAAGACAAGTTAATGAAAGCACAGATTTAAAATAAACGGACTTGTAGATTATATCCTTAAACCTCTTGTTAATTTAGTAATATGTTTTGATTATAAAAGGTATTAATAATACGATAAGGTTGAGTTGTTACAAATTAGTGTGATCAAAACATTCCTTGATGTTCTAATGCCATTCTTTTCAAAAATTACTAAAGAACCAATATTTCCATTTTATAAAATTAAAAAATATTTTATTTTTAATAAATTTTAAATTTTGAAAGGGAAATGTGACACAGTGATATATAAATCATTGTTATCAAATTTCAATAAAATATAAGTACGGTACATTAATTGGTTTTCAGGTATTCATTGTGTTCAGTCAGTGTTTAAAAGCTAGCAATATGATTTTTTATTTCTTAATCATATACATTATTAAAAAAATTCAGTCTACCGAAATATACAAAATGTAATTCAATTAGCTGTTGAAATTATAACAAGTCTTGAACTTAACATACATAATAATAATTTACATTACAAATTACTTAATTAATTTTTTTAATGTTTAGAAGGTTAAAGAAGAAACTAATCAGACATAATGAAATTATAAAATCTAAATAGGTTATACCTATAATATCATAATATAAAGAATTTTTATTACATACAATGAAATTGAAATTTTTTTCAATTAAATTCTCCTAGTGGTAGGTAGTAAAAAATTTTCCTTAATTAAAATACATAATAAAATTTTATCTCTTCCATTTGTTAACTTCCAAATTGGTATAGGTAATTAACCGGTTTTTAAACAGCAAAAGTGAAGTTAGTTTAAATAAAAGATTTGTTACATTAACGAAAGCCAAGGAAAATAATGTAGGTATAACCTGAGAGTTTTACCAATTTAAATTCTTTTTGTGAAATTATTAAACGTGTTAGTCGTAATTAAAAATTTATTTGATAGGTTCCTTTATTTTACAATTATTTACATAGCTCAAATATTTAGGAATCCAAGTTTGATTTAGATAACTTGGAAATTACAATACCTTGACTTTATTAGCTATTATACCTCGTATGCTGATGCATTACTTCATAAATGTTTTTCTCCGTAAAATTAAATGTTCCTATAAATACAACGTGATCCATTACTTTTAAACTATTACATCAAAATGCAAAGCATCGTAAATTAAACTCTGTTTTTGCATTTGTTTTTTCCTATAATATAGGAATTTATTATTCTTTCTTTTCTTTATCGCAATCTGAATTGTTATTCCCCTATATCTCTTTTCCCTTATATATTATTTTTTATAAGAAAATTAAAAAAAAAAATATATTTAAAGGCAAATACTGAACTGTACTATATTGTAACTAAATAAATTTGTGTGAAAAAACCAAATTTTTTATATGACAAAGTCATAAGTGAGGTTCATAATCTGTTCTTTTACTTAATATCGTGGCAATGGAAAATTTTATTTAAGAAAGTTTAATTATTCTTTTGTAACAGCAAATTTTTCTATCAATTTATTTAAATTTTATTTACCTTAACTTTTCATTTATTTCGGCTTCTGTTGGTTATCTTACTTTGACGCTTTGACTGTAACGCAACAGCATCATGTTAACTATTTATATTTTTGCTATTACTGAAATCAACCAATTGGCAAGTAATTATTAATTAATATGATGAAAACTTCGAATTCAAAATATTACTTGGATTAAACGCAAATTTAATATTTATTTTCTGACTTTCCACCACTCCTTCACTAATTCCAAACTTTCCAATTCTGCAAATCGATTTTTTTACAGTTGTCATTAACTGTTCTATATACTTTCTCATTTTCCGATAGTCAAATTGTATACACATCTTGGGTCGAGGTAGTAAACCTGAACTTAAAAGTACACTTTTTCCTATAAAATGGGTATACCAAACGAAAGAGCATAAAAATACAAGCTCTTTAAGGTGAGAATCATTGTTGTCGGACTTGAAATAAGGCCACAATTTAATTTCGAAAATTGCAATTTTCCAATGAGAAATACATGTAAGTGTATTTTTGTGTATTAAAATGCCTTATGAAAAAATTCTGTAGACGGTACGTGTGCTGTGCCTGGGTTGATAAGTGACTAGTGGTAGGGAGATACTAGTTGCTCTCTGAGATCCGTCGCGTCAACTTCCAAACTTTTCGAGTTGGGGGCGCTTGGGGGATGTTTTAGTAAGTAAAGCGCGTGTTAAAACTGCTCGAGTTTCGAAGCGACCCAGAGGGTCGCGTAGGGTACGAGAGTAGGTTTTGACAGCGCAACCACATCAGAAACGAATTCACACAAAAACTAATTTTTTTCGGAAATTTGTTGTCCGATCACAAATTTAATTTTTTATTGGCTAATTACACAATTATCTTTCATAATTCGTTGTAAAAACGAGATTCTGGTATTTTAAATGTTGCCACAATCCATTTTAATTTTGGTGAGGGGTTACAGTTCAATAGAGCCAATGAGTAAATTGCATTGTTAATAAATTTTTAAAGCCGTTTTTTAAATTGTGTAAATAATCCGCAAATTTTATTTTTTTGTGCGCTAATTAGACTATCATCTTTCATAATCCACTTCAAAATGGTAAAATCGGAGTTCGACTTTATTACCCGTCCCCACATCTTTAACTAGCACGATTAATGTAATTATTCTTTAATCTCTAAAATGAAATTTCAAGTTGACATGTTTAATTTACAAAATTTAATCTTAAATGTTATGGTTATAACCCACACGTAACTTGCACTATTGGATTACCAATCCAAGTTTAAATCAGAGTTTCGCCAATACTAGCCGAATATGGTACTATTAGTTATAAGATTATTTGCAGAATCTAGGATTGATGAATTTAAACTTTATCCCAGAACGAAGCTTTGACTATTTTAGTACGAACATTAGGGTTTTCTTTAGAATCTTGGTTATAAATGCAGAATTGAAATAAATAAATAATAATGCTTTATATAGTTAAAATAATGTAGCACAAATTAATAAATCTTAATATTAAATAATTTCCAGTGTGGCGTGTTCGAAGACTTATGTGAATACGAATAAGAAGTTGCAGGTTTGAATTTTATATGCGCCTGTTGGGTAGAGTAAAACAGAAGAGTAATCCACCTTGTAAAACGGATTGTAACGACATTCTGTAAATAGGTTATATTCCGACAGGAATGAAAAACCAGTAATTAATATTAAATAAATTAATAATAATTACGTCGTTATTGTCTGCTTGTTAGCCAATGATCGTTTTCACGGTCGTCTGTTGAATACTGTCTTCATCCTGCCAGAGATCAAATGTCGGTTTTTACCCCACTATCGACGTGCAAGACGAACTTTGCTATTTACTAAACGCCGACAATCCTACAGAATTTATGTTTTAATTATTTGGTATAATTAAAAATGTTGTATCGTTTAAAAACCCAGCTTCCGGTTTCTTAATACAAATCTAATCATAAAGTATCTTTTTTCCCACGCTTCTTCAAAATAATATAAAACTTCTACATCTTTAATTATAAAATCTTGATCGTTATTTGAAATAACCAATTTACAATAATTATTAATTATTTAGCTAAAACCTGAGTGCATTTAAAATATAAATTATATCAAGTGTATGTTACGTAAACTTGTTAATCCATCTAGCGCGTCAGCATCGGTAATGTTTTCAGTAACCTTTTACAAATAACCATATTTTTATCTTATACCATAATACCAATAATATGCTCTTGATGTTTTATTATTATTTTAATAAACACGCGCACCTTCTCGTATGTCATTATAAGTTTGTCAAGTTATGTAGTGACAAGATGATTAATTAATAAGCAGTAAGTAGGCGAGTAAATTAAATATTTAAACACGAACATAATAACTTAGTTATACTATTGATTATTTATCCATATGCAGTTTATCGTTTCCGTATCTACAAATTTAGTTGCATTATTTATAACAATTTATAATAAATTTATTTCAAGTTAAGTAATAAAATTTTATTGTGTGTAGTGCTGGTTGAACATATTGGTTATTCTAATGGATTATTTCCAAGTTGAAACAGTTGTCGACCACACAACGATATTTTTATTAGACGTTTAAATGTTATTTTGTTGAATGTTTATGCTCCTTTAACTACCATTAGATATACAAAAACGGTACAAAACGGCAAACTTGTAGTCCTTTAAACTTCTGTAATAAAAAATTGGTGCTAAATTTAGTTCGGATTGCTTTATTGCCGGTTCACACACGACGACTTCGTGTCCTGTGGTTTTATTACAAATATCGCTTGACTTGAGCTTTACAAATAATTAAGTAAGATAGTTCACACTTTAATGAGTCAAGACAAAGTAATTAATTAATCTTCAGTTAACTAACTAAAATTTGTCGTCGAAACCATTTTGCGAACATTTTTACATAATTATAATAAGGGAAATGGTTCTTTAAAAATAAAATTATGTGGCCTACAATTTTAAAAAGTTGCTGACACATACAGAAACGTGGTGGTGTGAAATGGTAATAGTGGTCTCGTTTATTACATCCCCACAAAAGAAATACGAGAATATAAAAATGTAAAAAATTTCCAGTAAAATAGTTTGAATAATTGTATGAAGAAGTATTTAGGATATATAAAATTTTATTTGATTGTGCTGAAAGTATAGTGTACCTAATAATGTTCGACTTTTATAAGAACTTATGTTTTAACAATAGCTCATGTTTAAAATTTATGGCGTGCCTTGTATTGCATATTTAATGAGAATACATTAATTTTGTACACAAAATAACCGTGTATCAAGAATCAAAAACCTTTCGGATTTTTGTTGACATACTGCAAGGTTAATCTTGTAATAAATAAAACTAAAATTTTATAAATTATTAATTTAATACAATTAGTTTTTTATTTTATACTTTTTAAAGGTGACGTAGAAGTTGAGGCAGTCAAGTATGATATTTATCGATAACAATTTTTTGTAACATAGAAAAAATTATTGAAAAATTTAAATTGATGCTTACGACTAATTTGACATTAAACTCGGTGTTGTATTTTAATAATAAATTTGAAACTGTATAAAACGTCAAGCATAATTTAATAAGGAACTATGTAGCTTTTAAAGTAGGTATTTTAAATGTTAAAACTTTGCTGCTAGGACCGTTTCAGTCCTGCCTTAGAATTGTTGCAAAACCTCAACATAGTTCAGGGCAATACTTTTTAAGTCCGTAGATAATATTATGCAAAAAAATTATTTTATATGTAACTTTGTTATCTTTTATTAAGAAGAAACTTTTTTTAGCTTAAACACAAACATCGATTTAAAATATTAACCAGCAGACTTTCAATATTGCTTAAGGCCAGATTATTTAATAAAAGAAAACAAGAAAGCACAGCATCTATCCGAAATTAATTTTTCAATTTTTATGAGGAGTTTATGTTTGAAACTTACACAGCCTTTTTTAGAATTGATGATTTTTGTTGTTTGACATAGCATACGCATTCTAACATAGACATACCGCATTCCGTATCATAAATTACAGTATTTTCAAACTATGCACAATTTCAGAAAATTGTTTTCATAAGAAAGGTTCCAATGTGCAATAATCCGGATATTTTTCCGAAGTTGTTTAGTTTGACCAGCATATTGCGTTCCAAAATTACACGCGAGCCTGATGAACTATTTTACTCATTCATCGAACTCAAGAAAATTGGAAAGTTCTACATTGAACAAAAATTTTTTTTAATCGATTAAAAATAAATGGAAGAAATAATTAATACAGAAACATGAAAACATTATTAAATATTTTTCCTTATACTTTATTGATCTCCATTCTTCCAGCATTTTATCAATTTTCTGATTTATAGAAGTTAACGGGCACAGAAAGAAATTTTAAATTAAGTTTTTTAAATCGTTTGCCGGAAGGTGAAAGTCGCTTTTATCTAAAAGTTTACGATACCACTTGGTCAGCTAAATTGAAACTTTAACGCAGGTGGGCATTGTTAGCCTCATTTGCAATTTATAATTTAAAACTATGTTGTTATGGCACTCCCGTTGTTCTTCAATCTACATTAATCATTTTTGGTGCATTACTCAATGTTAAACGCAAATTAAGGTGGTTAAAAAGAAAATACAGTACACCTAATTAAAGATAATTCTTATGCTGGGCTGCACTTAGCGAAAACCATTTCATAATTGAAATAAAACAGATGAAGTTTTTCGCAATTACGTTGGTCGGGAGAGAGGTAAACAAATTTAATTTTAATGTTTGTGGAATCGGTAAAATATAAAAGAATGCAATTAGGGCAATAATATCACAGAAACATTTGTACTCACACAGTTGAGTATGGTCGCGTCGTTTTGGCTGACAGATTGTGTTTTTGCGTGGTGGGAATACAAGAGTAAACATGCAACTAGCTTTTCGAAAATAATCATTTTAACTCTGTCCTCTTTTCTTACAATTACAATCTATTGTAAAGAAAAGGAACTAAATAGATTTTAGTTTCAATTTACTTAATTACGATAATTTTTAACTTTTAATTAATCATCAATCACAGGTTGCATAAAATTGTTGAACTTGTCTCTCAAGTTACCAACTTCTTGATTTATCAGTTTTATCAAAGTTGCATTAATTTTAAATATTTGCAAACTTTAAAATTGTTTTCTAATATTAATAATTTGTGGGAAGTTGCGTTAAGTCTCTTAGAAATGTAACAAAGGAATCACTCATGCGTAAATATTGTAATTGAATAACCTTAATGATACTTTTCTTGTTTAGGGTATCTAAATTTAATTCTTTATAATGATACTATAAAAACTAGTCCACAAAAAGGTTTGGCGTAACGATTCACGGTTATCAATGACGCTTTGTAGTTAAGCTTTTGTTATTTAATCGCGTTACTTATATAGGGTGACCAAAAAATTAATATTCAGTAGCTAACGATTTCATTTTATGCAAAATTTGATGAAAATTAGTATTAATCACAATAAACACTTAAAGTTCTCCAATATTATTCTATTATTTCATTAACAATATTACTCAATTACTTAATTTATTTAAAACAAAGTTTGTAATGTGAAGTGATGTGGGTCTAATAATTGTAAAATCTAAAAGCTTTATATTTTTTGCTGTTTTAAAACATTATGGATTAAAACATTAACATTGCTATTGATATAAATTATTAATATTTTAATCATAGGAAATTAGTAACATAGGAAACAAAAACAAAATACAATTTGGTACATCATTCACATATTGAAAACAACTTTTGGTGTAGAAATAATAGCTATTTATGGTACTAGTGTGTTATGTTACAAATAAGTCACGCGAGAAAATGTTAGCCCGCGAGCCCGTAGGGCGAGTGGGCTAATTTCTCAAGTGACTTATGTAACTTAACATACGAGTGCCATACAAGATTTTATCCAATACCTCATATAACGATTTCAAAATTTTAAATTTGACGTTTTAAATTGTCAAATTTAAATTTATGTATATGTAAATCAAATTTAAAAAAATTTAATAAGTAGTCTGCCGTGTAGTAGAATGCCGTGTGAAGTTACTATGGTAAACGAATTAAAACAAATCAATATTGTCAACAAATTCATTAGAAATGGTTGAATTACAACAAAATATTTATATTCCTCAAGAAGTTGAGAAAGAAGCGCAAGCAGCATGTAAGGATTTAATTCCAAAAAGTCAAAATTTACTACGATAAAGAATTTCATCAATTTAATGAATGGAGTAAGCAGCGACATGTAATTGGAGTTAATGAAGATATCATGCTGGCCTATTTCTATAATTGCAGAAAAAAATTAGCACCTTCATCAATGTGGACGAAATATTCCATGCTAAGAAGTACTTTGAAAATATATAAAAATATTGACATATCAAAATACGGAAAACTGATTGCCTATTTGAAAAGTGTAGCAAAACCTTACAAGCCTAAAAAAGCGAAAATCTTGGAAAGAGAACACGTTGAAAAGTTTCTGACTGAGGCACCTAACAGTGAATACCTGATGATGAAGGTATTACATATTTATTATTGTTTTACTGAAGTATTTACTTGTTATTATTTTTTAGGTTGCATTAATAATAGGAATATCAGGGGCTTGTCGATGTGACGAAATTACAAAGATGACGGTTGATGATGTAGAAGATAAGGGAGGATATCTGTATGTTATGTTACTGGATACAAAACAAACGTATCGAGAAGCTTCACGATTGTTACTGAAGGGTTTTCGTTAAATGTTCTTGAACTTTACAGAAAATACGTATCTTTAAGACCCCAAATTATATCACATCGAAGATTCTTTCTGAATTACAAGAATGAAAAATGTACTAGCCAACCAGTTGGCATTAACACCTTATCTAAGATACCTCAAAAAGTGGCGTCTTTCTTGAACCTGCCTGAAGCTCAATTATATACAGGACATAGTATGAGACGCACTTCAGCTACTCTTCTGGCAAACGCAGGGGCTGATATTTTAACATTGAAACGTCACGGTGGTTGGAAATCATCCACGGTGGCGGAAGGTTATGTACAAGATTCAGTTTCCAACAAGATTGATATAGCCAAGAAGATACAGGGCCCGGTTAAACAAACAACAAATTATTCTTCACCCTCGACTACTGTTGATCAAACGGTTGGATCTGTTCATGATTCGTCAAATATGCTTTCTAGTACTACAACAACTATAACGTCCAATAACCCAAATCAGCCTGAAACCAATAACAGAACGATGTCCTTTAACTTCCAGATTAATGTAAATATTAATTAATCACGTTGATCTGTTTAATATAAATTAATAAAATGTATTAGTACGCGAGTGTTTTATTTTTAACTTTGAGTGAGCTAAAGCATTTTAGCGTGAGTTTTAATGTTTTAGCTCACTCCGTGACTTATACGTTAGTTTATTGGTTTAAAATCGCCATAGTTATGAGCCTATTATCATAAGGTATTGGATAAAAATTTAAATCTCAGATTTAACTAGATTTACCGTACAATGAAAAACCTAGTAATTGGAGTTACTATAAATTGAGTTGATGGATGATCTGGCTAAAAATCTCGAAATTTAATACACTTCCCACAGCCAGCACATTTCAGTCTCTAATGACGTAAATGTGATGCTGTTATAGTAAGATTGTTAAATTTTAGTTGGGACATGATGTGTTGCATTTTTTTCTCAGTTTTTTTTGTTTACTCCTGAACACTTGGATCAATAATTGGATCTGAGGGTCGTGTACATATCTTTAGTTAGTAAGAGGCATGACTGAAATATCTGAATGCATGTTTTTCTTAAATTTTTCTGCAACAAACAAACTTCCACTCACTTTTTATGCCAAACCTACACTTAATTAAATATGGTAGATAGAGTCTTAGCCTATATCCATTATTGTAAAAGCCTTCAGCAAAAATATGTATGTTTTGTTAAAATATTACTGTCCTAATAAACGTTTTAAGGTAAAAGTTCTTCTTTTTCTTCCTCTTATTTTAGGACTACGTCCTGTAATATCCAACAGTAACCTCGGCTGAGTTCCAAAGCTCCTGTTAGTACTTTGAGCATATTATTTTTGTTTTACATTTGATGTAGCTTATTATTTTATATTGTTAATAATGACAGTTCACTAAGATAGGAGGACCACCGTCTTTACGTGCCTTCCGAAGCACAAACACGGCATTGCAAAGTAAGCTCTATCCGGATTCAAACTGGGGCGCCTTACATTAGCAGTTGATCGAGATAATAACCAGGTTAATCTTTTATTAGCTATGTTAACTCCACGTTAAAATTAATAGTTAAAATAATGAAGAATCTACCCAACTTGAAGAATGGTAATTCCAGCAGCAAATACTTGAACAGAACAGTATTAAGAAAACAGTAAATCCTGTCAAAACATTTGCAACAGAAGTCAGTAAATAATAAGAATAAGTAATCTAGGTATAGAAATTTGAATTAGTATATTACGGCTGCACTAGAACTGGGAATTCTTCTTCCTGAACATTATTTTCACCTAGTTTAGAAAACCTATCTGTTCCTTGTATAATTCTTAATCCTATAATATGATAGAATATATAAATAACCATAAGTTGAAATATTCAGTTACCTGAACCTGACTTTTCTGATTAATTATAACGTGTTAGTGATTCGCTATTTTGATGTCGGCTATATGCATTTATTTCTATTTTTTAAATCTTTTCCTTTTTTAGTAACTTCTTTTGAATATGAAATCAACGAAGTTTTCTATTTCAACAGAAGCATTTTGTAAATAAAATAAAAATTAATCACTTCATGTGGTTTGTCTGTAGATTTCCGACTTGGTACACTCGTTCATCAAACTCAATATATTGACCATAAAAGGACACTTTAAGTCCTTTAATAAATTTAGCTTTTAAAGGGATCATAATCATGCCAAGAATCAAAAAGTTAAACATTAAACAACATCAAATACGGTTTTATCGTTTTTTACACTTGTTTCTTGAGGTCAAAATGCGTCGCCATTTATAAATAATTACAAAATTTAAGCGAATAGAACTGAAATTATTGAGACCTATGTATTAAATATCACCTACTTTGCAAAAACTGATATTTCTTAATCACATCAGCAATACATATTAAAGATATTTAATGTATTTATACATTAATGTATATAGTACACTAATTATTTATTAATTCGCGAGAGGTAATAAGAAACCTTCAGTTAATAACAAGTTTCGAGACTTCTAGTATGAAGTAATGCAAAAAAAAGGTTTTTTATAGATATAAATAAATTGTCTGCCTTCATGACAATTAAGATTGAGAAAGCTTCGTAAAATTTTCAGAAGACAACATTGCTAAAATTTAGGACAGCAGCACTTTCATTATATAATTTACATTATAACGCGTAGTGAAGATTTTTATTATATTTGAGCTAATATAATTTCGGAAAATATGCAAAGCCAAAATTTGTCATTTTTATCAGATGCAAAACATTATAGACATGAGTCCCCTCAATATTGCACTTGCGTATGACACGCATTTTAATTATATTTTCAACACTAATATCATAAACTACTATTAAATAAATCACATCTCCGTAACAGCGTTGAGTGACTGGTTCGAATGTGCCAGTTAAGACCTATAATGTAACGTTTACCTAGCTGATCTAATTCCTTGATTTATAAATCTAAAGTAGATTTATTAAGTACGTCCCTCTACTATGTACTTCTACATGCGTCCGTACTTTGTGGCCTGATTTCATTATTTCTTCATTTATATCATAAACAATAATTATATTATGCCGGTTTAAATGCATATTAAAGTTTAAATCATGAAATATTGAAGATTCAAAGATTTAATGCACTAAGTTAGGTTAATTTCTTGAGCTTTTATAATTTATTTCTATAAATGTGCAAACTTTTTATAATAACTTTCTTAACACTCGATTCTTAAGAAAAATATGCTATACTTTTTAGTGATATTTAGAATTGCCTATCTGTCAAGAACATTCAACGAAAATATATAAAATCATTTATGTGATGTACAGCTTTGTCAGTTAACTGCATTCAATTTGTTAGGTGTCTAATTCAAACCCCCCGAAACTTTTACTTGGCTAAAATTTATCTTTAACCCTATTCTTATTATAAACTTTTTCAACAATTTTTTTATTAATAACAAAAGATTGCAAACATTTACCAACTTTTATTAAGGCCGGAAGCTCATAAAAAAATTTTTACTTTGAATTGTATTATCGCAGACGTTTTAATGATAGACATCTTAACTTTACCTGGCAAATTGTTTTTAATTATGGAATATCTACAATAAAATTAGTTATTGTTTTTTAACTTTTATAATATAACTTAAAATTTCATAATTATAAAACTTTCATTACCCGAGCATAAAAAAATTGATCAAAAAATAAGTGAAATTTGTATTTTAATATAGCAATATAAATTAAGCTGAATAGAAAAAGTGAAATATCATTTTAACATAATTTTAAAACTCAAATATTAGAATTCCCAAAATTATAAATTTTGAAAATCTCAATCCATATCCACGATCGTTTCATTCGACTATGTTCCTGAAGATGACCCTGCCGGCTAGATATCATATTGGCAATGTGTTCTAACAACATATTTATTACTTACATGACATATTATAATGACTTATTACCCCAACTGTAAATCCTTTTTAGTTTATATTAAGCATGACTATATTTTTTCAATTTCGGAATTTTAAAAATTTGAAGTTTTTAATTTCTTTCTTAAATTTCTTTAAATTTAAATTTGGCAATTGAATCTAATACAGCCAAGTCCTTTTTCTTAATTTTGATATTAAATTTTTCGCTGTTGGAATTAGTTAAACTGAATGTCTTCCTATTTTTAAAATATTTGAAAAAAAAACACCATCATAATTGCTTACGCCAAAAGAATTCAACTTCCTTTTAAATATCTCGTATCAGTTTTCTAGCCTTTTAGCCATTATAGCTAAAATTTTCAAAAAAATAATTCTAAGCTAGTTGCAACAAGGCCAAATAACTACACTAGATCCCCAGAACACTGCCATAAGGCAAAATACAGAGTTTCATCTTTAATATCAGTAACCAGTCAAGATTACCTACAATATCAACTACAGTACCACTTTTTACTGATATTAGAAGTATAAAGATTTTAATTAATACTATTTGGAACGCCGGCTACTTTGTGAATATTACATTTATACAATTTCTTATTTAGTATAAATGTACCAAACAATTCCAAATTTACGGGTAGTTTTAACTACCGCAGAGTTACAGATCAGTTAGCACTTCAGATTCATTTCTCAAGCCCCACCCATCGCGAATTTTGGGTCGAATTTGGTACCAATCGTTTGTGTAGCTTTATACAATTTTGAATAGAAATACAAAGCTTTTCCCATTGAATAATAGAAACTCATTAGGAATAGGACACCATAAACATATTATCTTGTAGCTAGAGCAGTATTGCCGATTTTTTATAAAAAAATTTACGATTTTATGTACGAATCTATCCATCTTGATAAATTTAGAACAAATAAAACAGAGATTTCGTTAGATACTTACTGTACTTTTTTATTTAACTTTAAAGCATACGTCGGTTGTTGCTCGGATAACAACACAACTTTGCCCGCAACTAGTTGTAAGTCGAAGTTCAACCCACGGGAGTAGAATCTAATTAAAACACAAACGATTTACATCAAATTCGACACGTGGGCACTAAATTTTATCTATAATTTGAACATAGGGGAGGGGGGCTAGGAAAATGAACCTACGTTAAGTCATCGACGATATTTTGCGTACGGTGCTAACACAAACAAAAATATTGAATACACAAACGTTTAAAATTCGATTCAATTCAAAGTGCAAAATGGGTGGAGTTGGAGAAATGCACTTCTGAGTTTTAACGATAATGTCATGTAAACGTTTGATTACAAACTGGCCTTTAAGTTGATTCAATAGCTGCGTATCCAAAAACTTGACATAAATGCTAAAGATCCCTCTCGGTAAATTTGGTCTGTTTAAACTTAATTTATTTAAAAGCATCGTATAAGTCAGATTTGAGATAAAAATGTATCAATAGAAAATCATTTTTAAACGTGGTTAAATTTTGGCGTTTGAATTTTAATTTCTGGCATTTATCTGATATTTAGTAAATGCCGTTATTGGTATACTTTATTTTGAGTAAAATAATATGAAATATTATTATCCATCACATTTAAAATACTTTGCTCTCAACGACTCTTTTCTGTGAATTTCAATGAACTTATTTCATGATGTGATGTAAATACATTTTACTCTGATAATTATTATTGTTCTACTGTTCAACAAGTTTGTATTATAATTACCTTCATTCGACTTTGTTAAAAAGATTCGTACTTGACATAAACTTCTTACTTAGAAACGTTTTCATTCAAGGCACCTACCGTTATTATTATAACAACCCTAAACGTAGTTATTTTTATCTCTTTGTCAACCATTATTCAAAACTTATTTAATAGGTCTTTAATGGAGATATTAATAAAATCTGCTATGCTTATTTTGCTAAATGTAGCAATTAACTATCCTAAAAAAGTAGTAGCGGAATATGCATACACAATATGTTCATTTAAATCTAAGGTTTGCTTGGTTTCCTCTTTTTGCGAGTTAAGTAACAATTATTAAATAATATAGCAAATTAATGCAACACGGTTAATTTTGCAATTTAGTTAATTTGAATGTGTTTTTAATATGTACCTAACATGTTTTCTCTGTGTACTAGTTCTAAACATTTCGCTATTTGATAACTTTTGACTTGATGCGTTGAAATGAAAACGTGCAAACGTGCTACGTTATTTTTAATTTTAATATTTGTTCTCCGATTCTAAAACATTTATTTTACCTTTTTTGTTTATATAAATCTCGGTGCATACAAATTTAGTAACATTAAGTGGTGCGGTTGATTAGGAAAGAGAATTTTTGGATAATTACTTTTTTTGAGTTGTAAGAGAAATAAAGTAAAATAATGCAATACATTAATAACACAAACAAAGGATAAAAGATGTGTATGTGCTTGAATACTAATGTAAATTTACTGTATTTGTGAATAAACACTATTAAGCCGAGATGCCCGGTTCGAACTCCGGTGAAGTAAAAACTTTACTCTGACCGTCTTTCTTTCGATAGCAGGGGCTATCCACCGAAGCAATTAGCCAAGAAAACCCCTTATGAAAGTGAGGTTAATTTACACATGCGTATTATTTAAAATGTTACAATATTCGATCATGCTTGCAACCCTAATAATTGTAAATAATTTAATTAAACTAGTCAAAGAACATCAAAACACCTATGTAAAATTTTATATAGATTTAATTGAAATTTTTTTTCTAGAAATTTTAATTAAATTTGTATACGTGTATACAAACCTACAGTTAAAATTAAATTATTTTAACGTTTGAGTTAAGGTGTTTTTGTAAAATTTTCATAAACTAGGTAACTAGACCCGGTTTGCTCGGACCGGACAGCATTTAGGTAGGTTTTTAGTTTATATTTCACGTACTTTAAATTTATAATTGAACAATTTATTAATGAATAATAATTTAAAGTTGTATTACTTCTTAAATAATATTTAAGTTTTAAAGTAATGATTATGTCTCTAATCTCTAAAACTTACTTTTCCAACACTTTCTCATTAAACTTTAACATACTTAGTTGTTAAAGATTTATAATAGTCATTAATTGATATACATTGAAACACCAACCTACAAGATTTAACTACTCTGCAACTTTTAGATTGGTTATTCTACTTAATTTTCTAGAAACTAAACAAATTAAACGTTATAATGCACGAGCGGAATAAATCGATTGCCAGATCAGCAGCTTTCCAAGCTGAACTTCCGCACTATAAAGTTATAGACTCGACAGGCTAGCTCTCCAAGTTTATGATTCCGCAATAGCAATCGATGATATTCAGGTAAATGTGATTGCCAAAGTTCGAGTAAATTCAAAGGTGCTTATAATAGTACCTACTATTTCTTATTAGTTACGGAACTCCTTTATAGATATGTTCCCATATACGCTAAAGCAAATCTAATAAAATTTTATACTAATTATGTAACACCAATATAATAATGAAATTAAAGCAATTAAAGCTCAACGTAATTTCTATCATTTTATAATGTTAACATTATTTTGTAAATGACGAATCGATTATAAAGAAGAAAAAACATCAAAAAATTAAAAAAAAACCAAATGGTTTATTTAGTACACAAACCTTTTATTACCTTAAAGTATGGTATTAACATTATAGCTGTGCTCTATAATGAATAAATTTTTGAACTTTTGATGTGTATGTGCTTGCTATACATAAAAGTCGATAATTTTATTTATAGTAAGTGAATATTTTCGATATATTTTCGAGTCATGCATCAGTTTCACCAGCATTATATCAATTATTCATAAAACATAAACACGTCCTACATCATACTTATATTAAAATTAAGAAAACTAATATAAAGTTTCTCACGCATGCAACACATAGACAATTGATTGATTGAAAATAATATTTACTGATTTTCTCATTTACCAGTACATTAAATTTTTCTACATTTTTACTAAAGTGCAATTACTGAACGAGAGCAAATTTTATTATTTTTTAAATTACTATTTCTACTGAAAATATTGCAAAAGCAAAAACTTACTTAAATTACATACATATAATTATTTTTTTAAATTTTTAAATTATAATTAATAATATCACAAATCTATTATAGCATAATGTATTTTAATTTTATAAATTTGGTTATGTCATATAAAAAGTGTATAAATAATAATATAAAAGCTTTTAATAATATATTTTATGGATAATTTTAATTAGTATTCTAATATGTGTATTCAAAATTTCAAAATCTGGATTAGATTAATACCAAAATATAATTTCATATTTTGCTAATTTTATATAGTAAAATAATATCGTAAACGATTATTGACAATTTTATATTTTTGGATATGCAAATTGTGATTAATGTTTATTTGATTACATTTAGATTTATTTTTTATTTCTGTTATAAAATATTTCTGATGACATAAAGTTATAGGGAGTAATTACGCGCAGAGATATAATCCTCAGTATTATTTTAATAATACAAATATTTAATAATCCTATAAGCAAACTGTATGTACTACGTATAGGTCAATTGAAAATAATTATTTTGTTAATGCTGTGGTACTAATGATAGCATTTTTTTTCTATACTATTTTACTTACATTGTTTCTATAAGATAGCAACATAAGCTTAACATTATACAAATTTGAAATGTTTCCAAACCAAACTTTTAAAAATTCTAAGGTGGAACACCAACAATACTTGGTAAAAAATACATAGTGTTAGTGTTAGTTAGAGTGTTAGTTTTTAGAAGAGGAAAAAGTGTAATGATAAACTAGTCCTAAAATGTGCTTACAAGATACCAGTAGCGATAACAATAGCAAAAAGTAACATTTAATGGTTTACTGCCTTATATTTTCAAATCATTATGAGATTTTTATAAAAGTATTTCTAAAAACGGTAGGATTCATCTTCTGATGAAGATGGAGCCTAAAAGCAAACTTAAAATGTTGTGTAATTCTTATATCTACGTATATATTATTAAATTTAAATTTCTTTTATTTTATTAAAGTTTATATAGCATATTACTGTGGTACTAATGATAGCATTTTTTTTCTATACTATTTTACTTACATTGTTTCTATAAGATAGCAACATAAGCTTAACATTATACAAATTTGAAATGTTTCCAAACCAAACTTTTAAAAATTCTAAGGTGGAACACCAACAATACTTGGTAAAAAATACATAGCAGATAATTATAATCAGGAGTTAAATCACGATCTCCAAGGGTTATTTTCAATTCCCATTTACTTCCAACTTATATGAACCGTGGTTAAGATTGCAGGGTAAATAATGTATTCAATATTAGTGCTAAATTAACTGCACCGTTAACGTGTAAATTCTTTAGTTTCGTTAGCATCGCTTACATGTGTTAAAACTGTAAGTAAAAACGTACACTTCGTAGTTTATGCCTTTTTAATAAAGTTATATGTTTGTTCTTGTAATGATTATCTGTATCTGCATGTTACCTCCTGCGTATGCTGCATGTGAAGGCTTAAGGTGCATTTTAAACCACGACAATTTAATAAATACATTTTATTCTGAGAAAGTGTACTAGGCAGATTACACCTCGGTGGTTTGCGAATGCTCTCTGAAGAGAGGCATTCTAATACTAATCTTTCTGAAATTAAAATAGTTAGCTACTACATATTATGTTCGCTACTGCGTGCGAATAAGGAGTTAAGTCGAAATTTTGCGATTATGGGATTAAATCAAATTTAAAATCTAAATACTCATATCTTCCTATGTGCAAATTGAGATAAGTCTATATAACATCATTTTATAGATTTTGCTATAATGTACAATAGAGCTAAGTTATAATTTATGGTGCAAAAGAAGTCAAGTTGAAATACCTCGTTTTGCACTCATAAAAATTCCCATGATGGTTTATGGAGATAACTAGACTTATCTCTTTTTACACATTAACTATTATCCATAAGCAGCATGCATATATTTTTTTATAACGTTTTTCATAACTTTACTGCAGTTGAAGTTGTATAAATAGTATGGTTAAACATGAGCTCGAGAGGAAAAAGAATATTAAATCTATCAAAAGAGAACCTTAATTTAGTTTCTGAAGGTAAGTGTCACCTAAGATACATTTGTATCCATATGTTTACCGACTTTTTATTATTATGACTTATTATTTGAAATTAATTGTAAGTAAATGATATGTAATGCAATAAATATGAATTTTTGAATATTCTAAATTATGATCTAATTATGTTTAACTCCCATTTTATCAACATTAACTTCTAATTACTTGAAAATAATTCGTGATTCTAAAAACTTACGTATGTATGCACAATACATAGATCATAAATTCTTACTTCCAGGTCATACTCACATGGAATATGATATTGACTATAGTTTTATTAAAAAAAAGAAATTTTGCATGTTGAGCATCTTCATGATTGGGCTTAATTAATTCAAAAAAACAGCTTTTCGTGAACGAGATGGAAAAATCAAATTTTTTTGATTTTGCAGAGCTAATCGACCCAAATAATTCAAAAACAGCTTTTTGTGAACGAGATGGAAAAATCAAATTTTTTTGATTTTGCAGAGCTAATCGACCCAAATTTAACTAACCGAAAATAGGCTATTTCAGCCAAAAAGCTTAATTGAAAATAAGTTAGGTGACTTCGATACCTAAAAAACCCAAAAATACTTTGTTTTTTTAAACATCTTTAAAAGAAAATGAGAATTTCAAGAGTGTTAGTTTTTAGAAGAGGAAAAAGTGTAATGATAAACTAGTCCTAAAATGTGCTTACAAGATACCAGTAGCGATAACAATAGCAAAAAGTAACATTTAATGGTTTACTCCCTTATATTTCCAAATTATTATGGGATTTTTATAAAAGTATTTCTAAAAACGGTAGGATTCATCTTCTGATGAAGATGGAGCCTAAAAGCAAACTTAAAATGTTGTGTAATTCTTATATCTACGTATATATTATTAAATTTAAATTTCTTTTATTTTATTAAAGTTTATATAGCATATTACTTTATTTTGTTTTATTAATTACAGAAAAAAGGCTTAAAAAATTAAATTTTTATAGTAAAAATGCTTTTAAATTGTTTTTCTCCATTTATGAATAAAAGTTATTTTATATTTTCATATTTTCTTTTCGTGCTCTAATGCAAGTATTTGTTTAATATTAGACAGAAACAGTAATCGTAAAATGAGGTAAGTCGGAAAATAATAATTGCAAAAGGGGTTAAGTCAATGAAAAGTCGCTTTTCCATTGATTTTTAATCTAAAACTCGTAAGTATTCTGCAGATTATCTCATCAATAACATATTATAAACAATATAATTTTAAACACAACGCCGCAATAAAATAATAATTATCAGCTTTAATTTCAATTTCACTTCTCTTCAATTAATTGTTTTAAACTTAACCTCTTACTGGCGCGCAATAGCGATGTGGTGTTAACGATTTAAAGATTAATCAACAAATTCAACTTACATTTGTGTTCAAAGATTTTGAGTCTGTAGCCTGTGGCGTGTTTTTTTAATAACATAAAATCAGCATAGGATTTGCTAATAAAATAATTATGTTTTTAACTCTCATTGGCTATGCAAACACGAATATTCAATTTTTAAAATAGAACCAAAAAGTTTGGCAAAATATAAGTTTCAGTCATATGTTGGTCAAAGTTAATACTTTTGCTAAGTATTCTTACTCTCTCAGCAATAAATTTAATTGAAATATAAATTCGGCAATTAAGGATGAGCAAAGACTAAATAAAACTTATTGCCGAATACGCGGATAAATGTTAATAATGGGAAAATCTGAAAATAAAATTTTCCTTGATTTTTTCTTATACGTATGATAGAAAAAAAGACGACAATTTACATAGGGTTTGCTGTGTTGGTTTAAAGCTCAACTCGGTTCACCAGCAAAGATGCTTACTCTTTGTCATCCTCTACCAGTACACTCAATAAAACATTTTATGTAAATACAAATATCTACTGAATTGTAAGGATTAAACAACGCTTACAGCTCCAAAAAGTGGCCATTTTAAGTTTACCGTAATATTGCTTAGGATTGCTAAAGCACACATGCAGGAACCATTTTTAGATCACTCGTGAGTGATTTGGAAACACGGCTAGAGTTAAGAATCCCGAACTCGAAAATACACTTTTCCCTATAAAAATGGCTATACTAAACAAAAGAACATAAAAATACAAGCTCTCTAAGGTGAGGATCAATCTTGTCGGAGTTGTAATAAGGCCACAATTTAATTTTGAAAATTGCAATTTTCCCATAAGAAATACATGTAAGTGCATTATTGCGTAATGTTACGCAATAATTTTATGCATTTTGGTGACCGTCCGTGCGGATTTATTCTAGCGGTTTACCTTAAGGCGGGGCCAACTAGAGCAGTGTTAGAAACGAGTCGGTCGCTTCCTGAGATCTGCCGCGTCAACTTTCAAACTTTTCGAGTTGGAGCCGCTTAAGGGATGTTTTTAATGAGTTTTGACAATGCAACCACCTCAGAAGTGAATTCACACAAAAAGTGATTTTTTTTCGAAAATTTGTTGTCCGATCACAACTTTAATTTTTTTATTACCTAATTACACCATTATCTATCATAATTCGTCGTGAAAACCGAGATTCTGGTATATTTACTGTCGCCACAGCCTCTTTCAATTTTGGGGGCGGGGTTACAGTTGAAAAGAGCCAATGACAAAATTGCATTCCAAATTAACTTTAAAACTGTTTTTTTCAAAATTGTGTGAACCCACCGCAAATTTTATTTTTTTTATACGCTAATTAGACCCTCATCTTTCATAATCCACTTCAAAAATGGTAAAAATCCAGATTCGGGATTCTTAACCGTCACCGGAAACACTTTTACTGTAAGAATTTCGTCATCGTTTAGCACAAACCAATTCATTTTGATCAATATATAATTTTTTTCACAAACCCTTTTTATTCAACGTTTTATTGTGGAGTTGATTAATTACGAAAAAATGATAATTAATTTAAGTAAATCAAAGTTTTCAGTTTTCTATCCGATGCCTTTAATTACTCAAGTGAAGAATGTAACCTGTAATAAGTGTAACCTTTTCGGAACTTTAATGTTCAGTTTTATATTTTCTAGCCCAGAAAAAGAAGATTTTTTCTGGGAAAAAAATCCTGGCAAACCAGGATTATCTTTATTTTGACATCATAAATAGTATATCAAAAGTCCATTGCGAAATCGTGTACGCTAAAAAAAATATTGAAGATTAAAGATGGCGAAAATCAGCCGTTATGCTTAACAAACATAAGAGAGCCAACATTACTCTTAGCTTCGCATATTGGAGTTTAATTTTTGCAAAAAATTGTAATATAAGTACATTATTAAACTTGTAAAAGAAAAACAAAACGTTTAATGATAATTTTTCCACTTACGTATTTAAAACGAATTTTTTTAGTACATTGCATTATTGATCAACCATGTTTTGATTTAAAGAATCTTGTAAGTTAAACCTAGAGCGATAACGGAAGTCAGAGATTAACTTGTATTCAAAGATTAACTTATGGAAAAGAAAACAAAACGTGATTTCGGATGACGTTCACTGTCTTATTTATTTGCTCATTTTCTGTAACTTTTCTTTTGAGATTCTGTATGGGACCTAGACATCTGTCAGATGAAAAAGTAACAAAAGGAGTTGAAACTAACGCTAAACTTATATCTACGCTGGCATTTAGATGAGAACACACCTTTTTAATTAATTTAAATAGCCATGTTATGATGTAGAATCTAAACTGGTAGAATAATAACAAATATTATAAAATAAACGAAGATATGAAATTATTTAGGAAAGTTCTTTCCCAGCGTTCCCCAAAAAGTAACCACATTTTATAAAATTTATTTTACCTTGTAGCCTACACTAAATTTATACTTTATACTTTTGTAATTACATAATATTATGACATGTATTACAATTTTATGTAACATTTTTTGTTTTAGTTAGAAAGGACAAATTATATATTTTAATGATTATAACTATAAAAAAATATTGAAGCCGATTATAAATACTACGTGTTACTTACACTAACTAGCGTTAATTACCATTTTCCTTATATTAGTTGATCTCTTGACGTACCCATGTATTAAATAACATTTTATTATCACTTTACTGTTGTTATTTTAATCTAATCAAGAAATTCTTATAGGAATACTTTAATGTATGTAGGTAATCAAGAGTTTTAAATTAATAATAAGAATAATTATTTGTATTTCAAACTACTACTGCACACATACAATAAATTACAACATGTTGAATTCTTTCGTTTAATATTTAAAATCGCTCAATTTTTTTATCATTTATTGTTAAATTAAAAAATCTGAAAACACTCTCCATACGAGATCTGTATTTGAGTTTTTCCGAGCCAACGCAAAAGCATCAAACTGCTGCGGTTCTTTGTTTGAATAAAAAATATTTCAAAGTACGGTACCATGTCTTTTATTTATAATTTTTAATATGGTACTTTCTATTTGGTGTTTTCGCTCAAGTAGTATGCATTAAATTTGCATAAAATCGATCAACAAATAAAAGTGCCGTGCTTATGTATTCAAAGCTGCATCAATTCCAAAATAGGAAAACTAAATATATAATATGATAAATATTTTAGATACTACATCCAATTTCTTATAAAATTGTAATCGTATTTGCTAAGATTTCTAAAATGTTAAATTTAATATTTTAAGTTCATTCCTGAAATAAGAAATATTAATATCTTTTTTTGATATTATTCAGATGCAGTACTTTCGTTTAATTTTTTTAGCATGTTTTTCTGACGTAACAATTTATTTAGCAATTTATAAAAAAGTATAAAATAATTGCAAGCCATTGTTCTTATCAGAATATTTAAATCAATTTATTATAATATTATATTAAAATGTAAATGAAATTTTTCATATTTGGCTGTAATTGTTTGTACATTTTAATAGCAAAATTAAACGAACAATAGAAGGAAAACAAGTAATAATTTGAAATTTTAATTTTAATGTCGAACATAATATCTGTTTGTTCTGACCGTAAGGAGGAAGGTTTGATTCCCAGTAGCCACAAAATTATATGTGCCGTGGTTCGGATTTCGTGTTAAGCTATCGAATTTTCTTTATGTCACATATGTCGGTAAGTAACAAGTTAAGTTTAGTCAGTTTTATTTCGATTGTTAAATAGAGTATCCGAAAATAATAAACTTCTAATGGACACTTGAGTTGGGTATTAACAATGTAGGTTAGGTAGAAGTTCAACGTTTATTATCTACATTATATAGGCACATATTTTGAATTTTGTGGCTTGCTTAAAAACGTATTTTTATATAATATTTTGCGGAGGAGGTATAATATTTTCAGCTGAGTACCTTAATTAATTTGCAAAATAGAGACCGTCTAATTGTACTGGCGTAGTGTTTCAAAATTAATGATGTGAGTCAGGAAAAGTATAAATTTACATTTAAGTAAACTATTGAAAGATGCGGATAATGGGATAGATTTTGATAACGCTGGTATCGTAGAAGATATAAGGCGCACGGCAGCGAGGTCGCCAAAGGTAGCGCGGCAGTTCCTGATCGTAGAAACGGATACGCAACGCCAATACAGTCAGTGTTAGGATGGCTATGAAACTGTACGGTATGATTCTCTTTAGCCGCCCCGTGCCGGGTTTTTCTTGCTCGCACAAGTGCTGCCAATTTTACCTTTCTCTTTACACTGGATCTTGACTTTATAGTTTATTTACATGGAATCTATTAAATACATTGTTTTACAACCTCTACCAAATTGTTGAATGCTGGTGTTAATGCGTGTTACTTTGTGCAATTTTATTACAAAATGTTATAAAAAATTATCGGTGTTAACAATACTGTTACCAATTTTTGTAAATTAAGAATTAAGTAGTTAACTTAACGTAATATTTATCTAGACTAAATAATAGTAAAACCTAGTAATACCCTACCCAATAGAAGAGGATGTGTTTCTTAAATTTTTGTAAAATCAAAGATTCTCGTTAAACGTAACCGTAATTGTTAAGAAAACTTTATTAATGTTTGTTATATATTTAAATTTAATCGAAAAGTAAAAACTATAAGAATTAAATCTACGAAAGTGAAGTTTTCGCGAAACGCACCTACAGATAATCTCGGGTAGTATTTTTTAGGAATTGCCGTTTGAAACTTTTATACTTATCCAGAAGAAAAATTGCAATTTAAAAGTTTTTCATTTAAACTGTGTAATGGAGTTTCCTGTATTGGAATTTTTGCATGTTATTGCTCTTATAAATGAAGCTAATGTTAAAAAGTTTTATAATGATGTAGTGATTTGAATTTAAATTGTTCGTTATTTATTGCTCATACTTTGGTGACTGACTTTGTGATTTGTGTAAAAACGAAAATTTTAAAGGGATGCAAATAAACAATTTATTGCTATGAAACAACCAATGGAAACTCTTATTTGGTGTTTTGTTTTTGTACTCTTTACTATGTTTTCTTTAGTATCTCCAGTTTACAGCGGTTTTAATGATGCTACTGTAACTAATGAACTTGATCGACCCAGTAAGTATCTAGAATATTACTAAAAAAATTTTTAAATAACAAATTTTATTCATTATAATAATGCAAAAATATTAACTACCTACCTAAAAAGTGAGCTCTATTGAAAATTTACTGCCGTATTAAACTTCATACAACGAATAAAGCTCAATGAAATCAGCTTACAGTCATTTCGTAATGATACCTACCTCTTCTACACACGAAATTTTTTGTTCCTTTAGATTGTAATACCACTTTATAGAAATATTTTAATTATTGCTTTTATCTTGCCGCCGGTTTTAAATGCCAATTTACATTATTTAACAATTTTTGGAATAGTCGTTCCAAGTTTATGCAAATGCGATTTAGGAACAAAATATGTAAAATCACATGGACAAGTTTATAACAAAATGAAAAAAATATTAATGGACAATCTTTAAAAATCAATGTCATGTTAGACATTTTTTTGCTGTTTTCATATTGCGTAATCTAGTACGCTTTTATATTCGCATTTCAAATGCCGAGTTTTCAAAAACATGGCTAATAAACTAAGGATTATCTGCATTGCCTTCGTAAACAAACAAATCCTAATTGTAGATTCTGTTTGTACCAACGACATTTACTAACCAAATAGCATCTATCCTAATAAATATTGAATCAATTCATTTGTAACAAAACTTGGTGGTTAATAATACGATTACAGAAATAATAACAATACAATAATTAATTTTCGGAAATCGCAGAAGTTGTTCGACTATTGTTAAAAACTCTTTCACTCGTTAAGGTTTTTCTAAAATCGTTTTATTAGTAAACCGATTAAAGAATTATTTTTTCAATTCACATTGAAAAAGCTGGATGAACTTGTAAAATTGTTACATCGGGATATAGTAATATTATTAATGTGATGCTGCCTTGAAGATACAACCGTTGAATTTATATTATGTTGATATGAACTTGACAACTGTTTTGACATTTTTTTAAATAATTTATTACTAATTCTCAAAAATTGTAATATAAAACATAAAATAAATTTAGTTTTCAACAATAGCATAATGGAAGAACCATCACGAAGTACATTATGCAGCTTGGAGCTGGATGATTTGCTAGAAATATAGAATTAACTTACAATTTTTATTCGTATCTTTGTGGTATGGATTACATTACAAGAGTTGAGAAACGAAAGGGTTAATAATGTAAAAATATTCAACAAAAGATGTAGGAATATTCCAGATACGCTGTGCGATATTTATTTGTTCACCATACTCGGTACTTAAAATATTATCCCATTACAAGTTGGTACTATCCGACACTATCTTAATGCATAGCAGAAGTTCTTATTTCAGTTTCGCGTAGCACAACCAGAACAAAAATTTATTACATAAATGGAAAAACAAAATACGGAATTATGCATTAGAATCTAATTATTAAATCTTTTATTTTACTCAAACAATAATTATTGTATTACCATAAATTTTAAATCTACAATATATTTTATAAAATCAATATTTTATTATTCTCACATAGGTAGGTACCATAATTAGTTGTCACTAATTTACATTCCAATATTAAAGCAAAATAGCAATTATGGCAGTAATAATATTAGTTCAAATTACATCGTATAATTCCAGTAATGAAGTATTTGCATTAATAATTTGGTATAATTAATACTCGTTCTAGAAATTGTTATAAAATATTAAATTGCAATTAAAAAAAATACATTGTTTCGACATGTCACGAAGTAGAAATAAATATAAAAAGTATATAAAAAGAATACAAGACAAGTTAATGCGCTTAACTGAAGAGATCTAATAGGATCCAAACACGTGCTTTAAAATATCGTTTTCAATTTCTCCTAGGTTTTATTGTAATTTGGTATAATTTTATTTTATTTTTTATGTCAATTCCTTTCAAATATTTTCTATTGAAATCTTTGTAAAAATGTAAGCAATAAAATTGTATAGCAAAAATAAATGAAACCGTGTGTTTAAAAAAGGTATTATTTGTTACTTCTAGGTTAGATTTTATTTATATCTTATTTTATTTTATGGTAATAATTTTGGCAAATGATTGAAAAGTATATACCAGAGGCGCTGGCCGGCAACACTTCCCTCGCCGCCTTTAAAGATGAAAAGCGATAATACTTGTAATCCGCATAGAGAATGGCGTTAGAATCATTAATAAAAAGATCATCTACTTAAAAAATAATAATAAGTGGTTTCAAGATAAACTCCCGAGGCATTCTATTCTAAAGTGAGAATGTTTTCAAGATATTACACAATTGTCTAAAAGTATGGAACAGATACGCATCATAACAAAAATTTATAAAATTTGTAATTATGTTATGAAAACCACAATCAAACATTTTGATTAAGTAATAAATTATATATTGTGTTTTCCCATAACAGTTAAATTTTGAAACTAAACTAATCTGGGGGTCTGAACTTTACTTTTAAATTCCCTAAATATTACATCATAGAATATTTTTTACTACTTGTCTAAAAAAATTTTTAATAATCTATTAGTGGTTGTCTCATGATTTCGTTAATTTGATTTAGCATCGAACCGAACATAAACCAGTTTTGGTTAATTTAAAAAATCACTATTTCATGTTAATCTGATGCCAACCTTCATCTCATTAAAAATTACAGCGTTTGTAATTTTTTGTTTGAATTTTGAACTACTTATTGATTTGTTTAAAAATGAGATGTTCTCTGTAATAATACAAGTAATTACATTAAAAAAAATTAACCATACACGGCATGTAGTGGTCAAACTAGTTATATATTAAAATTACGTAGGTACTTTACCGTTGACAGCAGGCAGGTGCGTTAATATAGCACATAAAAAGATGAAGAATTCGGATGGTATCAATTAAGTAAAATATAAAATTTATCTAAAATAATCCTTATCCTCTACAACAGGTTGCTTAACCACAAACAAAAATATTTGCGCATTTTAATGCTTTTAATTATTAGCAATCGTTGCCGAAAGCGTAAATTTTTGTCAGTCGTAAAAGAAGTTTTAAAAGGAATTAATAGTACTCGTATAAGAAACAGGATGTGCCTAGTTTTAAAAATTTACAATCATCATTCCGTCTATCAACTATTAAACAAAAAAGTAAACAAACTAATACCGAAAAGTTTACATTATATCCAAGCTTAGTTTACAATCAGAAACTTAAGAACCTGATACATCTGCCGAACAGATTTCACTGTAATGTAAATAATATAATGTAAAATATGAATTTAACTAAAATGGAAATATTTAAATTTTTTTAATGTAAATAACATGAACGACGACGTGGAGAACTTATTTTAACCTAAGCAACATGTGATAGCAAGAATGTCGTGAGAGAACTAACGATACATATAAAATTTATGTAAAACAGTGTGACCAACAATACAGATAACATTTTGAAAAATAATTCAGCTCGAGATAATTATCAAACATTTATTGTCCATGTCGCTACCAATTCATTTCAACAATACAACAAACCGTATTTTAGTTTTTCTGTGCTATAATCCCAAAATAGCCATATTATTTATATACCTTTCATAACATTTAATCAATCATACGTATCTTAAATCAATTGGGCTACCTACACCACAAACCTGTTTTAAAAAATTAGTTTTAAAAATGTATGTAACCTTCAAACGCATTTTTCCGTCAATAGATTACGAAAGATTTTTTAGCCAAAATTTTGTACTTGGTTGTTTTAATGTACAAAACAAGAAAGTGCTTTTTAATCAATGAGATTATCTGTTCAATATCGAAATACGTATCGTTTTCCGAAGTGAAATTTTAACTTTTACAATAGTTTGATTGTTAGAATCTCTAGGGTAATGCGGTAAACCGTAAACTTACCGAGTGGTCTATACAGCAATCGAGGACGTATATAATACAATGACAACCGTAGTTTCTTTTTTATTACCAAATTAATGCAAAAATTACAGGAGTAGTTAATTATTATTGTAATTTTTAAAGTGTTCCTTTTATCTTGGGATACGTTAAGCAGCAAATTTTATAAATTAACCGTCATTGTTGCAACAAAACAACACTTGAATGCATTGCTTTGTATATAACTTTGCTTTGTTGCGCATACCGTTATGTTACATAGGTATACAATTTATAATAAAATTTCGACTCCTATTCAATTTTAAATTTCTAGTATTTCTAAAGAGGTTTTTCAGTTTTACTAAAAAGAAGATTTATCCTTCATTATTAATTTATGAAAATGTACTGAAAGCGATGCATAGTGCCCAACTTCAAAGTTTTTGAATAATCTTTCTGTACTGGCTCATCTAAACAGGGAAGCAAAGTTTTAAAAACCGTCTACCTACCAAAGAATTCAAAACTTTTTTAAAACTTACCCTCCTAAACGCTAACTTCTGCAAATTTTTAGAACAGTTTTTTGTGTAACGGTTTGCAAAATGGTCAATGTAACAGAATAAATTTCGTAATGTCACAAATATTACGTTCGAGATGAAATATTCAGATGATCAAAAACGTGATCTTTTTGTTTTAAGAAAAAGTTGACGGTTCGAGGTTAACTGTGCGACTCTTAATGTTCTGTATCAATCGGTCCGATTACTTCAAAAAAGTTAATTTATTACTGTCTCCCCTCGGAATGTAATGGCAAACCACTTATGTGCAATAAAATCTACCTAGTAAATCCTGTTAAAATAAACTTACTTTTAAGAGAAATTAAAGTAAAGTTTCATCCCAAGATATGTGATAATAATTCGCACGCAAGCTGACATAGGTATATGTAGAGGGGCTAAAATCAGGGAGACTGAACCAGGCAAACAAAAGAAGAAGAAAGTTTGATGTTATAATACTTTTTAAAAATACAAGATATTATATAACTTTTAGGGCTTTACAACTGAAAAATGATGATATAAACCAAAAAAATTGAAATCATGATTTTATTTAAAAGATTGAAAGTTTGTTTTATAAGTATCTATGTCATTTGATAACTTTCTTGCTTATAGAATATATAATTTTATACTTGTAGAAGTTATTTCAATTAAATGCTTGAATTTCTGTCCATGTGAACAAAATGGAATATTAAAAAATTTCGATTTTTATAAAGTGGAGTAATAAGAAACATAATCTCATATACACAAAATGGAATATTTGTGCGACACCTACGTTTCCATAATAACAAAGTTCCTACTCATATTTTCAGTAACAATGGAAATATATAAACTATCACTCCGATTATATTCATTATGGTTTCTTTGAACGTGGTATTCTTATCTACATCAAAAGAACTCAAACTTCAATGTACAACCTAAATAAGCACCCAAATCAAATCCAAGCTTCCAGACATAGTGCTATTTAATGGTAAAATTTTCATTTAATATATAAAGTAGTCAAAGTTATGTCGATTATTTTGAGGTGGTACACGAATTTATTGCGCTTGTGTACAAATAGCACGAGTGCTATTCACAAGCGCAATGAACATGAGTGATACCACCTCAAAAATAGTCTACTTAAACTTTGACTACGAATGGTATTCGAGAGACTATTCAATTCACAAATTTCATTTTTCAAAAAATTATAATTTAAAAAATTGAGCTGCACATGATTTCATTTCCATTACAACCAGTAAACAAACTTTTGTCATTCGCAAAGTTTTGTATTTATATATAAAATTATCACTTGCACCACTAGTGCAATTGTCGATCTAATTCCACTAGTGCAATTGTCACTATAATTCATTTCGGTTGGCTCTGACATTGCGAATGTTGCTTTTTGATTAGTCTACTTTTAACAGATGACATGTGAATTGAATAGTCACTTATATTAAACAATAAAGTATTATATAAAAAAATGTTTACGTCAAACAGCCATGTAACAAGGTAATGAGTTATTTCATTATTTATATCTACAAGAAAAATATTAAATACTAAAATATATCTCATTTCTACATGCTGTACATAGTTATCATTAAATAAAAACGTTATTACTGAAAAGATACGTTTTTTATTTCGAATGCGTTCATTTTTACTAGAAAATTATATGTTTAATTTTCTAAAAAACCAGTTTATTACAAAATAATAGTGACTTCACGACCTAGTTTTAATTATCTAATTTTAAAATTACATATTATTATTTAATTTTTATAAAGATCTCTGTAATTGTCAACCAAATACTTGAAGTAAATCGAGAATTTCTGTCGAAATGCGTATATAATTACATCACATTTTTTTGAATGCTTGATATTTGACGTGCCATTTGTAACTTTTTGTGCTGTTTATTTGTAGAAAAATACTTATCGTTTAAGTCGTAAGATTGGAACTTCTGTGTATGTATACTAATGTGTTGGTAGTTAATTCAAATTTCACAATTAGATTTTATCATTTGCTACAATTATTTATTTATTTTTCCATTTTCGTTATTTATTTTCAGCAATATTATAGTTAAATAACTAAAATAAATATTTGAAGTTTGTTGTGTAGCACAATAATGAAATTTAATGTTTTTCTAACTAATAATTCCTGTATGTACACTCTACGTGCCCAGTATTGTAAATGACTATTAGTTCATATTTGTATTAATTTATTTTTTATAGTGCCGCTGACTATAGCTACGATTTAGTTTTATACTATTTTTGCACATTTTGCAAATGCAAGCAAAACAACTAATTTTTATTTGCAATATTTACAATTAATATTAAATGAAGAATAAACAAACTGAATTCAAAACGTAATTACAGTTTTGTATGTCAAAAATATGAACCTCTACATTTCAATGATTACGTTAATAATTACATGCGTATACATTGCGTGAATATACAAATTCTCTTACCAATTAACTCAAGTTGAAGTAAATCGGCTAGAGGTTGTGATACAAAATTGATTTTAATTTTATATAAGTACTATGTGCAAGAAGTACTACAAATCAAATTGAAAATATGCAAAATTTTGTGGCAAACCAATGCAGAAAGAGGTATTTTTCATAAACTAAGGCTTTACCAAAAAATGTTTGTTATACATCAGTTAAGTTACACTTTGAAGTATCTTATCTATCTTTTTAGATATTTTCGGTTAAGTTTATTTTTTTAAAGTTTGAATATATACACAACCGCACATGTCAGCGTAGGTAAACGACCGACAGAGCTAATTTGTTAATTTTTCTATTATTTTAATTATTTTATTATTCAATAGTTCTTTATAATATGTTTGAATATTTATTTATTCGCAATCGGTCGGTAATTGCTCGTTTCCCGACTTTTAAAAAGTTTGGAAGTTGCATATTGTCAACTACTAATATCAACCGGTGTGTAATGAAAATTATTCACTCGTTATATCACGTGGCGGTCAGTAATGAACAAAATGGGCGGGTTTTAACGTGTATGAGCTATTACAAATAGAGGCGCTGATGCAAATGTCAAATATGACATAACTTAATATAATTTTGAAAACGCATTATTTCTATTAAACCAACCCCAACTTCACGATTGCGAATAAAATAGTATACATGCTTCGGCGTAAAGCGTCATTACTAACCTCGGCCAATTGCTGACCTCCGGCTTCGCCGTCGGTCAGCAGAACAGACCTCGGTTAGTAATGACTCGCTTTCCACCTCGCTATGTAATATACTATTACAAATGTGTTATTTAAACTTCCTCTATTTTGTAATAATATTTTTATTTTAATATAGAAATTAAATTAAAAATATATCTATTATCGTGTATTATAATATTTTAAATGAAAACATAGTAATATACATATACTGCAAAAATATATGTAAATTTTATTAAAAACAATTTGTTAACAAACAATTTCTTGAAATGCATATTATAATTATTATACACAATTATTTAATTTTTTTGCAATATAGAAATTAACCTGTGAAATTAATATTAAATAATCAATAAAATGAAATTATTCGTGAACCGTCAGCAATGGTTACTGCTGAGTTAGTTAGTTTTTTCAGTACTTATATTCTTTATACAAATAATTAATAATATACTAATTGACCAATTGTACAAGAGTACAATTTTTTATATATATATCCATAAATTATATAATATAAATCCCTTATTCATTATGTAGTTCACTATACTATAAAAAATTAATTTAAAATTGTAATTAAACGTGAGCATTTAACCGTGGTATTTCAGTAATTCCAAATATGAATTAATGTCAAGTAGGTACACTATAAAACTGTTTTAATGTTCCAAAGAATTGTATAAATTATATCCGGTTATTTAAATTAAAAATTTTTTTTAAGACAATGAACAGGTATAATATTTCTCGTAAAAAGTGAATTTAATTTCGTTTTTAATAACAATTTTAGTTGTACCAATTAAATTAAGGTTATTTAATATTTTTCTAACTTTAATAAATCATTTTGAAAAGATTCGTGCAAATATACAAATGATTAAGAATTTAAGGATGGGCTAAACTTAGAAATAATTGGTATTAATTTTTCGTGGTTTGCCATATACAAATACACATTGTAAAAAATTTGCATTGAACTGTCAAGTATATTCTAATTTTCTATTTTTAATTTATTACCTGTGAGAAGTGAATTGATTTGATGTCCTATCATACATTTTCTTTAATTTTTAACACAAAACCTGTTAAGTTACAGTTAAATAAAACAAGTTGATTTTATCCGGGAACGGCTACACAGGTATAATTAATACTTATTATAATATCTGTGTTATTATTTTTGAATCATTTATAAATCTTAGAAACCTACCGTTTTAGTATAAAAATGTAGATAACGACTTTCGTGTTTATTTATCTAGAATTATTATTGTTGTGGATGTAGCAGACAATATTTAAACTTATTTTAGTCAAAACGAATTAAATTACATGTAATGTATTAGGATTATCACTGCTGTACTTCGCATGTCATGAAAGTTATAAACTTATCAAAAAGTTGAATTATCATTTTATCGCATTTTAGTTAGTATTTAGTTTTTATCATTTGACATGTTAATCACTCCTTGTATTTTTCCAGTTTTGCTGTTAATTTCACGACCATGCTCTGCGAAATAAAATTCTCACGTTAAATTTTGTGATGAATTCACTCTTCGGTTTTTTAACAATAGCAGCGAAATTTAAAAATTAGAGTGTTTTCAGCGGGGTTACCTTGTTGTTCAGTTGTAGACATTTTGTTTGATTTTTTAGCCATGGATAAACAATTATTCATGTATGTGCTTTTACGTTTTTCCGTTTCTCATAAAAATAACTGTTAGCATTATTTGTGTTTTTCATTTTTCTACATGTGTTTTTGTATAAGCAGAAACTGAAGCCATAAAACGTAGTTCTTGTTACGTGCGTTTTTAACAAATGCAGAAAGACATCCTGAATTGTGACCGTTGTCAAAGTTGATTTTTTACAAAAAAGAAAAGTGATGTGTTTCGAATGGTAATGTTCTCCGAGAAAAATTTATTGCACAATTAAAAAGAAAATATCGGCGAATGCAGCGAAAATTAATTCTGAAATATTAGAGAAACTTGCAGTAGTTATCAACGAAAGAAATAATTAAATTTAAAAACTGGTTTTAAAGAATTTTTTTACATTTGTCTTGCTTCATAAATTTAAAGTTGTTAGGAAATTGATTTATATTCTTGCAAAATATAAATTTGAATAATTGTGTTAATTTTTAACATAAATCTTAAATTTTATTGAATATTATAAGCGCAAAACTTCAGTTTAAGTGAGATTTGAATCTCAGTATTTCACCCATTTAGCAAGTCGACAATGGAAGACTGACTAATCAAAATATAGGTACAGAACTTTTAGACTTCGACAAGAGAAATGAAGCAATCTTACAAATCAAATTGTTTTATGTGGAGCCAATGATGTAGGATTGATAGAAAAATCTACCGAAGGTGCTTTGTCTCTCAGGTGGACAAAATCAATACCATCTACAAAGTTTGAGTGAGTATTATTAAAAAAAAAAAAACGATTAAAATATTTATAACTTTGACAAACTTAATTAAGATATTAAAAAGTTAACTTCTTTAATTTAAATAATCCTTGATTTTTATCACGAAATTTTTGCATTAACCATCCCCGTTGTAATAATACCGGACTAGAATTTTGAATTCAATAATATTATTTATTTAGAAGAAGTAATTTTCTAAAGAAAAATTCTTTATTTGTACTATCTAGCGATTTTCTCTAACTACAGCGGTAGTCTTTCATTAACTGTTTTCAATCCCTTAAGAGCTGGGGCGTATATCCTATAAATTAATAGCGTCCGTGTACACGATATTTATTATCGAAAGTTGTCAAAACTCCTTATGTTTTCAATTAATTGCACTTGTGGTGCAGTTATAAATCGAACCATTACAGCTTTATTATTAAGAAAACCACAGATAATAAAAGTGCTTTTTCTAGTCATTCCTTTTAACGAGAAGAACTATTGCTGTTCAAATATAAAGTGAATACACGTTCAAATCACTATATTCTGGTAAAAATTATTTAGTTAGCGCACTATTGTATGCCTTGTAATTAATTATTAATTTGCATCTATTAATATAATTTGTCGTGAAATTCAGACGTTGTTCAGAATTGGAGTTCTTGTTGTTGATCTATGTTTGTGTTGTGAAACGATGTTGTTGAGGCTAATGGGATCATTATTATTGTATTTATTTAAACACATATGAAAAGAATTTGGATAATTTGATTTACTTGGAGAATTCCAATTATTGATTGATATTAACTGGTTTTTTTCATTTGAGTAGGGCAAAATTGTGAATACCTACCTGAAAGTCCACATCAATATGCGATGTCGATGCGCGGTGCTACTCTAGTGGCAGTTTAATAAAGAACTATTTTGGAGATTTCAAAGAAAAAAGTTTCACTTCTAAAATAGACGTGCTATAGGGCGAAACATAGTATTCTTAGGTGTGGAATGAAATTTGACAACTTTTTTATTATACTTTTTCATGTTTATACGGAACTTTCATCTAAATAACCGATCAATATTGTAAATTAATTTTAGGCATAAAACTCCCTCTGTTTATCTGTTAATAAAACCTTTCACGATAAACCATGTTAAACCGCTCTGCTATTTTTTTGAATAGTTTTATTTTTTTAAAATTGTTTTTGGCTTTATTTTAATTTCGTAGTAACAATTTTCTCTGTAATTTTAACTGATATTTTCTTCATAAAATTGTATTTATGTAAGGTTTTAAAACCATAAAAGTTATGGTCTTATAATTTATTTATTCCACACAACTTCCCGCACTGCATACATGACTTTTCAGAAATACAAAAGAAATTTACAATACAAAACTATTTGCCTCGAAATAGTAAAAATTTTATTTCCTGTTTTTTACCTGTTTTTTTGCTACCAAAGTTAATTAAGGTTTTTTTTTGGCATTATAGCGGTTTATTTTTGCACGTACTTGATGAACAAGCCAAAATATTATAGTTACATACTTATCAATCAATCATGTTGAGTCTTGATGAAATCGTTCACGTTATATTATTTTTCTTTTTATAACAGCAATATTTAGTTTGGCTACACATTTTTATTAGAGTAAATATCAATAAATCACGATTTGTTTTTATTATTTTGTACTTTAAATTTTCAATAATAATTGTTCTTCCCATACCGACGATGGAAACAAATAACATGGTATAATATTGCAGCGCTACTTGCTTTGCTTTGATTTTCTGATATTATTATACATATATATAGTATATTATATATCGCATTCAAGCCAACAATAACCACTTGAGGTAAAATATTTGCTACATAACATTATTACAAAAACCTTTTTATTGTAACGTACTTACATACATTTTATTTCAAATTAAAAATTATTTTCTATACCGTCTGAAAGAAGTAATACAACGACTTGACATTTGTTGATAGCTCTTATAATGAAACTGCTGCTTTCTTCCCGTTTATGTAGGTACTTGTAAATAATGGGTGTTACGTAACTAAGAAAGAAATAATAATTCTGATTTCTTTAAATTGTGCAATGCACATGAAGTGCTTAATCAAAACTGAAAATTTCTTTTTTGGGTGATTTAAATTTGTTTAGTTAGAACTTTTGAAATTTCGTTGTCAAATTCAAAAGGAAAATGATAAAAGGAAAATTAATAAACTTTATGTTAATCCGACAAAGATAATACAGTCAGTGTCAAATACAGATTCAGACGTTCCAATTTAAAAACCACTGCATTATAATAATACTATATTATATAGATGTCCTTTTAAATCACATCTATTTCAAATTAGCATCTTTCACGGTTTACTATGTACACATAAACAATAAACCACTCAATAAAAGAATATCTGTAAACATTAAAAACAAACCTGAAAGTTAATTCAGTTTATTAAATTAATTTAGCGATCATAAATCAAAAGCTCTCCTAAAAATAAAATAATATGAGTAAGCCACTATTTCGGTTAAAAAATCTAATTGATTAAATTCTTTGTTCTTAACGTTTACTTTTCGAATCTTTTTTTAGTGGTTCTCCATCAACTTAAAATTTTTTATTGCGGCTTCCTCTAAGGATTCTTTTTCTTAACTGCCATTTTCAATCTTCCTTTAGTTTTTTATTTTAAAGAACTAAAGTTTTAATATTAAAGTCAATTATCTCATTAAATAATTAAAATCAAATAAACAAAATAAAATAAACTTTAATTCATTAATAAGCATATTTTACTGTTTTACTCAAGAAAATAGAGTAGCATGAAATTTGTTTGAAATGTTCGTGTAAATTGTTTCCAGAAATTTAAAAATTACATGGATAGATCTTGTAGTTGAGATAAAGCGACTGCGAGCATGCAACTTGACAAACTTGCAAGGAAATATCTAGTCAATCTAAAATAATTTGATTAAGTAGGTATTTACATAACATTTATTTTTTGTACATAATACATTTATTTTAATTTATTGGAAAATGATAATTAATTGATCAACGATTAAAAAATAATGAACAGAAACATTTTAATCCAAATTGCAAAACATGTTTTTAAAATTTACAACTTTCTGTCTGATTTTCATATTATTACAATTTTTTTCTATTCAACCTAGCTCTGCTATGAAGTTATATGTATGTTATATAAAAATATCTGGAACAAAGCGTAATATTTTGAAACATATTCGTACAACTAAAACGAAATAAAAAAGTAAGTATACCAGAAATGTAGAGATACTCCTTATTCTTTGTTTATTACATAGGAAGCATATCTAAAAAATTAATTTCAATCGGAAGATTGTTGTACGGCGTAATTTTACAATTGGTGAATGTATTATGTATTTGAAAATTTTTGTTTACTGTTTGAGTAAAGATGGTGTCTCTCAATGGCATGTAACATATTACGCAAATTTAATAAATAATTTGGTAGCTTACAAACTACACAACGTGTATGATTATATTACAAGTTTTATATTATTATTTTCTATTACATCGTTAAAAATATGATATTGCTGTGTGACAACAAAATCTATTATACGGACATGCTCTGCATGATGTTTTCAAGTATAGCTTTTGCGTGAATATAATAGGTTTCCATATTTCTTGAAGTTTTTGTAAACACGGAGACATTACAAAATGTAATTAAGGGATGTATGGGTGAGTAGGATCCGTGCGATTAATTCTGAAGTATGTGGTATAAACCAGTGTGACCAACTGCTAATTACCATCGCCAAAGTGGGTTGCGACAGAATGGACATTAATAAACGGTCGTCTCAACTATGCTTGCAGGCGGATCTACATGCAAAACGCAAAATTTGCAATTCTGGTGGACGTAATTTATTAAAAGTTGAGTGAACTAAAAAGAGATAATTATCTTTGAAAGTGCAATCAAGTCTGATGATCCGAAACATTTCGGGCAAGTTAGCTATAGTTTTCTTTCACTAGCAAAACTTGATTATATTACAGTAATGAACGAATTTCATGTAAACTGTCGATTACTATCCATTAGAGTCACACATAAACTATTAATATAATATACATAGGATTTTATGTATTTACCTTTACTACCAACGCGTAATAAAAAAAGCTAGAAAATATTAAACGTCGCATTCAGAATCAACAATGATTAAACTAACAACAAGTGCACTTTATCTGTAATTATTGCACGAAAAGCGTTTAATGTCATTTTATGTCATAATCGTTTAGCATTATTGAGGTAAAAACCTTTGACGGTATTTCGTGAAAATTACATTTTTATAAAGCCGAATGTAACGCGTAAGGTATGTTTTTGCGTCCCGGGTATGTTTTTTTTGCAGGTTTTAGTGTTACGTGTAATAATACTTTATGGTGGTTTTTAACTATTTGTTATGTAATTAAGTCCCATATTTTTAAAGTACATTAAATAAAAAATATAGAGTCAACCGTAAGCATTAAAAATTCATTAGGCATAATTATTTAATTTCCAGTTAAAAAGAAATGCAGCATTCAAAATTTAAATAATTTCACCATATCGTCAAATTTCTAACAAAATTACATTTCTAAAGATTGTCAAATTTTCTAAAGTTGCTGAAGGTGACAAGCTTTTATATAAGTTTTCATTTACAGAAAACCAGAATTAAGCCATTTTATACAAGATTCCACTTCACATTTTTGCGACCTGCATACTAATTTGTACGAATAGCTTACTGGATTTAAATAAAGCGTAATACATTTTTAAATCAATTTTTAATTTCAAAACATTGCAAACAAAATTTAAAATATATGTATTATTAAACTACAATTTTCTGTTTGAACTTTGCATTGAATTGCAAATATATTTTGCAATACCACCTGTAAATGTTATTGTGAATTTCAAATTACTTCGACATTTCCAAATAAATAAGGTGACAAAATATGCAAATTTGTTTCGACTTTAAAAGGAACTTTAAATAAAATTAATTTTGTAATTTCCAAGAGTTAATAGTTTTCTTATGTATTCTTGATAAATTATGTAGCAATATTGTAATATATAAGTACAACGGGTATTGGTAATTTGTTTTCTACACATTTCATTAAATCTTGGCATTAGAAATATTAACGGTAGGTAACATAAAAAATGTGATAAATTTTGACCGGATTACAAAACCAATTTCATCCTACCCATCGATATATTTCTTTTGTTTTTAACTTGACTAAACAAAACGTTAAAATTAATTAATCTAACCTTTAGGTTTTGTGGTTTGGTCATTGTGACAAAGCTAAATTTATTTTCTTAGTCATCTTAGATCCGTTTAAATGTATGCATTACAAATTCCTATTGAAAACAGTCCCAGTACATTATATTACATACATAATAATACATATTGTGTACATAGTAGATCCTAAATTTAAGAAATATTCTTTTAGTGTTATTATCTGCTTATTTCAACTACACTTCCTATTTTTCAATACGTATTGGTTCCGGATGTTGGTTACAGTCTTTTACGGTTTTAATTCTGTACCAAATCTAAACCGAACTAACCATTTTATCGGAGCCATCTTTATCAATTTGTGAATGAAAATATTAATGTGATAAATTAGAGCGTTACAATATTCCAAATAAATGACCACATCTCTCGTAAGAGTGGGAAATTTTGTTATCATTGGCTTTATAGCAACCCTGAACTTAATTATGTACTATTATTTACTCTGACACGAAAGAATTTAGCAATAAAATCTCTAAATTTTACTTAATAATTACAGGTAGATGTTTATATTTTGTGAATTGATCAAACGCTCCACATGATTACTTCTAAGTACAAATTTGATATTAATAAATATCTGATAGCTGGTAGCTAAAAACTGGTAGCTAAAAGCTGGTAGCTATAAGAAGATAAGATAGTAAAAAATTAAAAACGTCAATAAATGAATATTTCATAATTTGAACAATTTTTTATGGGAGTATAGTTAATAAAATACAATATCTGTTTAAAAACCTTTATTCTCCATATTTGGAAGTGTATTTACCAAGGTTTTTTACAGGATGACTGCTTAACAGCTCAGCAACGAAATGTTTTTCAAAAATTCATCTAGTATATAAAATTCGCTGGAAAAGTACACACGGAATTACACAATATTGCATATTATGGATGATTACATATGATAGGAAAACTATAAAAGAAATATTATGCCACTTTTTGCTTATACACCCACCATTTTAAGAAAAACTAATATTATTTTATTTGCGTGGGTACTTCTCAAATTAATTTTCTAAAATTCAAAGCAAAAGTGTTATATTTTGTTTCAGGTTATTCGAGATATCTTTCCAAATTAAACAGTTGTTTTGGGTGCTAGAAAGGAATTTTCCTTAATTTTTGTAATTATTTATTCTGAAAAGAAATCCTTTGTATTTTAAAGTTGCAATATATCTTCAAGCGGTTTCGATGTTTCTAGGGTAATAGAAATTTTTTTTGAGGATAAAACAATATCCTTATAGTTTTTTCTATTGAAATAATTCAACGCTTTACTGGAGGTACATATCTATCTATGTCTTCTTACAATGACGTCCCGGGCTGCGGGGTTAGAAAATGTTGCAAAGCTATCTTGAAGAATTTTCTTTCGTCGTCTAATTATTTTTCCTCAGTAAAGATTTCTTTGGTCTTTGTACTAAATATAATTAATCTTTTTTTATTTTTATTTTTATATTACTTTAAAGTATTTAATAGTTCTTCATTTTTTACCTTTACGCCAAAAACCTTTATTGCAATAAACCTTTGGGGAGAGGTCAACAGTTATAAAGGTAACAAATAATCAGGTCTATTATGTATCTCAAAATGTCATTTTAAAGGTGACCGTTATGAAATAACATAAAGTAAAAATAAAAAATAAAATAAATATTTAAGCTTAAAATGTTTCTAAACGTGTTAATAGTAAGAATAATTTCTGACCCTAATGGCTAAGAAAATTTTGAATTAAAGCAAACAAACATTTATTTAACTTTTATTAAATGCAACTGTTAGCCAACTATCAGCTGGTTAGATAGCTTACTACTAGCTACCTGATATTTTATGTTACCCACCAGTTATCACTTTCACATTTTTGTCAGATAACTATTATTAAGCAGTAGTTAGCTAGTTATTATGTCTTGTTGCCAACTAACTATCACCAGAAACAATCATTCATCTATTAGCTGGTTATTACAGCTTACCGTCAGCTAGTTATAAAAACATTATGGCAAATTTTAAACTCATCGGTAAATAGCAATATAGTTAGCGGTCAACCAGCCAGAAGTTTTAAATATTATTGTTATTTATTTAAAATGTTGTAGTTCTATTTTCGACTATTTAAAATATTGATATATAAATAGCAAATTTAACTTATCCACAAATCAATCAAACGAACAATATTTTTAAATAAAAATTGGTTTTTATTGAAATATTGCACGATGAAGATTTATTATTCTAGTTTTCGTTATATTCCCATTCAGAATATAAGGCATAACAAAATCGTGCGTATCAATACCAAAACATTTCAATTGTATGCTTAGTAATATTATTTGCATGAATGCCTTAAACTTTCATAATATTTCTATTAAATACAAGAAATATGAGAATTTGTCGGGCACTAAATGTATTATAGTAAACTGTTTTCACGTCAACCTGATCGATTGAAAGAGAAATTATGGAATCTGTAAATAATTCAATATTTTGAGAAATTTATTATTATATCAAAATATTATTGGGGAATGTAAATATAGATTTATACTGTGTCCTAGATGGCTAGTGCCGTATCCAAACAATACGTACATTATTGTTAAAAATTTCTATAGTATACTGATTTGCCTCATCACCAAAATTTTTATTTTCAAAACCTTAAATGTTTAATTGAAATATCAACGTACTGGCATTTATTTCCGACAGAATATAGCAATTTCTTTGTGGTTTTCACAATCTATTTCATGAGGTAGACTACTGATTCATTGTTAGCGCTCTTCTCTTTAGCTTTTAAATCACAGTAGCGTAGCCTGCACGACCAAACATAGAACCAAACAAACTACATTATAAACGCAAAATAGAACGATAACATTTTATAATTAAAAAAAATCGTATTTTCATATAAGCACCAGGAACAATAGACACACCAATAGAAATATATTATTTGCAGGAACTGCATATTGAAATTTAAAAACGTGGTGAAATGCGACGATAAAATTTTTTTTGACAAATTTAAAAATATTGAAGAAAAAAAGGTGAAAGTGATCAGCAACACCTTTTTTATCTACAAAGCGGCAATTCAAAAGTTATCCCTTGAAATTTAAATACCTATTTTCGGGATTTATAGAACCAAAATATTTACAAATATCCATTAATATTATTTTGAAACAGAAACAAAGTTATTTCCAATTCCAATTTTTGGAACTATTTTACAATAAATTATATTCTATAAACTCTTCGAGTTCTATTCGACACATTGAAACGATTTTTAATAGACCATAAATTTGTAGAGCTGCTTGATCTTTTGGAGAAATGTTACATGCGAAGTTCTTAATAATAATTTTTCGTATTGCCAGGGTCAATTTATTACAAGAAATGAAATAATTATTTTTAAAAATCAACAAACTTGGAAAATTAAAATTTTTTATTAATACTATTATTGTAGCAAAGGAAAGGAAAATAAAAAGCGTTGAGTTAATATTTTATTTGATTACAACTACAACTTGGGACTTCCAACTTAGCTTTTATAGATTTAGTTATTTGAATAAAACCTAAATTGAGAATTAAATGTGAAAATCCCCAAATATTAGTTTTCAGAAAAAAAATTCATTTCTTGCTTTGTATCGGGACAAAGTATTGTTTCAAGATTGGTGGAAACTAGTTCTATTTAAATTTTTGTAACATCTTGGAAATAAGTTTACATTACAATGTCTGTTAATTTATAAATGTAAATTGAGAAATCTAAATGTCAAATGCGTTGCAAAGAACAGATTAAAAACTTGCATTATATTGTATCTGACTTGCAGCAGGTAATTAATATAAAATGTTAAAAAGTAACTATTATTTTAATTTTCATGAATTGAAGTATTTTAATTGTTAAAGTGATGCATTAAACCTGCCTGGTTAACAATTAGAGCAAATACGGATTAGAGTAATAAAATATTGTGATACACCTAAAACTACATACATAAATTTATTATCGAAAGCTGTACTTCAACTTTTATCTCACAAAAGCGTTAGAAATTATTATCAGCAATTCAAATAAAAAAGAATTGAACCAGACAAAACCGTAAATTCTGTGTCGATATTCTAATGTAACGTATAGAAATATTGTAAATTTGTTTCTGCAATAGTTTCCGTTGAATATACGTTATTCAAATATATTGCCCATTCAAATATAAAATTTGCTATGCTATATTATTTTTAATTTGCATTTAATATTTAATTTATGTTACGTTTAAACGTACTTCGAAATTCATGAAAATAAAATAACGTGCTGACTGTTAAAACTAGGATAATAAAATGCAATTTTAGTTTATTCTAAAATCCCCTATGCATACATACGATGGAAGTAAACAATAACATTCTATAAAAATGGGTGATTAATTGAATGTGCTTTGTGCTTTCGATGCAATCTACTTTCAACCACTAAGCCTAATTTGGTTAAATCAGTTCGGTATCATTGGTGGACTTCTCTAAAACTGTTTGCTAACAACTTCAACAATTTTAAGTATATAAATGGTTTTACACCATTTGATGCAGTTTATAAAATTTAATGCGTTAATGATTGTAATTACGAATTAAATAAATTTTTATAAAACTTGACCAAATATTGACATTAATACGATCACATGAATTTCTAATAATAGTGGGTAGAGGATTTTCTACGGTCCATAAGATTGTGGGTTTGATTCCCAGCAGTTTTAAGTTATTTTTATGTCCTGGTGTACCGTCCTGCTAGTTAGCAAGTAGACTAAGCTCGAAGAATTAAAATTTTATCATGGCGATAGTAATTTGATATAATAAACGAAAGTGAAATGGCTTCGATTATAAGATTTAAAAATGGTAGACGCTTCCGTGCACTACATTAATTTATTACTTTAGCTTTCTTTGAACCAAGTTATTACTTTATATTTCTTGAGCCATTTCGTCAAAATAATCAAAAGTTTTACATGTGCTGTATTTAAGTGAAACTGGCTGAAACGTTTTCATCTTTAATGTGTCTGCATGGTTAGACAAATCACAACCATGTTGGCAAAAAAAATTTTGAGATCTTGACTCTTGACGCTGGTAAAGATTACCCGTTCTTGCATATCTTTCAGAAGGGGTTTAGTGCGCTTTTAAGCAAAACTATTATAAGTACAAATTAAAATAAGTGTAGGGTGACTTTTCAATATCCACTTGCAGCTCTTGAGAGGATTGTAGAATAACTACAAAATTCTTTTATCAAAGTATAATCTACTTTTTAAATTCACCCCAGATCGGAAGGGTGGCGTGTAGAATAACACAGGTCGATTAAGAAGCGTAAGTTACGGTTTGAATCCTGCTGGAGTTAGATACATTGCTATGATCTAAAAGTCCAATATCGATCTGTAGACTATGGGGAAGGCAACGGAAAATCACCCCATGAAGTATACTCCTAGTAAATTTATTTTGGCTTTGGCCAAGTTGCGCCACAACACTTTTGACAAGAAGCACGCGATGAAGAAGAAATTCATCCCGTTTTATTTTTCGCACGGGTTTATTATCTATATTCTTATAGTTTTCGTTTTACTTAGTTTTCTATTGCTTCGGTTTCAGCTACAATCCTCGCTATCTGTTCTTCAGGTCTTGTTTATGGTAAGCTGGCTATTTGTTTTCATCTGAGCGCAATCTCGAGCCAAACTATTTTGTTTGAGTATGCTAAAAGTAATATTATTTTGCTTTATTAAATTTATTATCCTCTTTAACTCTAATCTCTACCGCTATAGGTTGCTTACGCAGTGCTATTTCGAATCTTACAACATTTTGCGCGTAATTGAGTTGTTGACATACATACCGTTCGACGTGTGAGATTTAAAGCGTCTTTTAGAAATCAACATAACAAATTTTAGTAATGCAGTTATTTGTATCCCACGAGAACAGCATTTTTTATTCCTCTATGACTTAAAATATATTTGTTCTGATGCTTTTTTCACCGATTGCGGCTTTCTTGTGATTTTTGAACCCACGCAGACTTAAATTAAATATATGTATAAAATGGCAAACATAATAATATCATTTGTAATTTCCAAACTAAAGTACGAAATTGAAAAAACAGCAATAGAAATTATTTTTGCAACTATAATATAATTATTATTTTGCTTATAAATTCAATTTTCGTGTTATAAAAATTTTCGCACAGTAGTTTCCATAAATATTTTATAATTTCAAATTTAGATTCAAGGGAAGAAGGAAATTTTTTAATATGAATTAAAACTTTTTATCTATTCATCGGAAATCATGTCATTAAAATTAATAACTTCTATTTAAGGCGTAAAACTAGAAGTGGTTTCTAAATTAAACCTACTAATTTTTTGATATAGCTTAAAATATTGATTTTGTCGGCTGCGTTTCTAAATAATATTACATTATAATTTAAAGCATAATAATTAAGAAGAATTTGGCAAACAATTGTTAAATTATAAAAGACCCATTAAAATGAAAAAGGTGAGGTTGTTTTTCACCTTAAGTATTCCGAAGTGTTAATACCCGTAATTAAGCAAATATCTAATGCAATTTATTAGTGTAAAGAATTGTTAGAAAGGAATTTTAATAGAAAATGAAAGAGGAACCTGCAATACAACAGGTTTTACTTGAAGAATATACAATTACATTTAATTAAACATACTTTTTATGTTTTTGGTTCAATACGAATACTTCAAATTACAAAGTTTTTTATTAACATGTTTATTTAACAAAATTTGAAACAACATAAACAATATGAAACAACATTACGTCCAAAAAGAAATTGAAAGTTGAGTTTTCGGTATAAAAATTTAGTAATTTTATTTTTTAGTTCATTAAATATTTGAATATTATGTTCATATAAAGAAAGTGGTTATTTGTGAATCTATTATCTTTCATGCAGAAGATAAGCGCAAACAGCCCTACTTCAAACTTTATTAGCCCTCAAGTTGTTTTCATGGAAAACTAAGACTGTTGTCTTTATCAAGTTGAAACTTTTCTAAAAAAATAAATTGTATTTCAAGTGCGACAGCTCTAAGATATACGGATTATTTTAAATCGCATTGCATAACATCGGGCTTTTGCGATGAATTGCCCTGCGCTTTGCTTCATTTTATGAATGTAATTTCCAAAGTGGAGTAGTGCAGGTACTTTTTAATGGGTAAATATATTAAAGTTTTTAGTAGAAAATACTACACAGTACATAACTAATTTTTTAAATGACAAAATTTTGTCGCTATTTTTTTAACTCAGTAGAACTGCACTAAAGCAAATTAATTGTCTTTTCTGTATATAAACAGCACAATTTGTTAATTAGCAACGCGGTACAATTAAAGAATACGATCAATTCGTTACTTGAAAAGAAGAACGACGGTATTGTTGTATAATGTAAATAATTAAATAAAGTTGTAACAGAAAGGAAATTAAAAATGTACTATTTAATTAAGTTTGCTTCTATGCTCAAAAATTAAGCAAATACGAGTAGGTATTGTAAATATATTTGACTGGAAATTCTATGAATAAAAGTAATACCTATACCTAGTTTTTTGTTAACTATTATTTTCAAACTTCGAGGGCAAAAAACTATATATTTTAGACGTATTTGATTTAGAAATTTAAGCTACAATAATGAAATTTCTTTAATTGTCTTTAATAAGCACAGGTGGAGAATAATATCATCGCGAGGTTCGATTTTCTTTAAAGTATAAATATTTAATTCTTTCAAAAACGTCAATCTACAATTTTAAGGTGTCGATATAAATTTACGATTATCGAAAAAGAAGCACCGAAATCTTTTAAAAGGAAAATTTAAAAATTATAATAATATATAACCAGCTAAAAAATCTGTAGCTGCTGAACTGTATCTTTAGGTATTAACATTGGAGCAGATATATGAACATCTTATTTGCATAATATTACAAGAATAGCTACTTAAAGTGTCATTGGAATTATGACATGGAGACGCTATATCATATATCGGCATTAGACTGAAGATAGGCTCTAATATCTAATGCCGCATCGACCATAATTTGTCATTGCATTTCTTAAAGTAACACTGAAGTGTAGAACATTAATCACATTTTGACATGAATGTAATTCGCTTTATAATAAACATGCGACAAAAACTGCTACTTTCTTGCTAAAATAAAATGAAACTGTCGTTGCCGAAGTTTTTATGAAAATATAATAATTAGGTACATTTAAGCCATCCTATTTACAATACAATTTTTTGTTTATTGTTCATGGTAATTTTAACAATTACATCTCGTTTTACATTTTTCAGTTGAGCGATGTTAAAATTTAAGAATAACGGCTCGGTCACTTACGCAATATTCTTGATTTAAAATTAAATTTATAAAAAGTTAAAGGCATAAGAAGCGCACAATCGATAGTCTAATCAGCGTTACCAATAAATTAGTAGATCCCTTAATCCATTTACCCCAGCTAAATCGTGAAATGTTTATTAAGTACAATTAACGACGCTCCCCTTTTTATTGACAATATATTTCGCGACATTATTTATAATCCGACTGTTTTTTTTATTTATACATTTTAAAAGGTTTTTTAATGTTACTGAAATTTTATCTGGAACTCTTGAATTTTGCCGTTGTATAAATTGTCACAAATTAATTAAAGCTTAAATTTACGAAAACGCATGTATTAAATCGACTCGAGTTCGTTTAAGTACTTCATAATACCCATTTGTTCTTTTCTATTATATAACTTCTAAATTTAATTTAAAAAAAATTATTTAAAAATGATAAAAGAAAATTATTTTAAATTTTTCTAAATAACCGCACTACGTTTTTAAGGATAGGTTAATTTTAACAATCAAGGTTTTCATAGGTTCATTTTCACGTCTAATAAATTTTGACATTCAAAATTATAATATTTATAAGGAATCAAAATCATTCCTGATAAAATACAGAATCAAGTAACTAAATATATATCAAATAAATAATGCAATGTGTAATATCCTGCATGAGGACAAAGAAAAAATTGTTTTCGATTTTGCATTGTAGTATATACAACTAAATGTTTTTTTTGTTTTATAACCACTTTGTTAACCAACAGATCTTCAAACACGCACTTTTTTTAAATTTCAAAGTATCGTAAGTGCTTATGGAACCTTTTTTAAGATTCTGACCATACCCATGATAAGAGAAATTGTAATTGAATTAGTATCTCAGATGGAAATGTTAATAAAGCGTAGTGAAGCAGTAAGATGAATGTAAATCTACGTATGTGTGGGTTAATAATTTCCATTTTGCTTTTTAGAATTATCTTTTATGATAATGGCTATATACGTACATTATATATTCACTAAATTTTTATTTTTTTTGTAATCTCTAACGAAAAGTGTATAATCGGAAATCTGAAAACTTAAATGCAATATTTACACAATTTAAAATAACATAGAAATTTGTTAATAAAATTTAAATATAGTAGGTACTATTATAACTGCTTTATTATTCACGCTAATTACCTTAATTACATACTGTAAACATTAATTATATTTGGTTTAGTAATTACTATTTGTATTTTATAAACCATAATTGAATAAATTACAATTTTGTATTTCCAGCACTTTTTTCTAAAGTGAGAAATAAGGTGCATGTATTTTTAACTAACTATTTATTGTTACTTTATTTAATTGTTCTCAATTTACACTTGTGTTATATAAATCCTAATCTGTAATATATATTATATATTACAAATACACACAATAATTGATTTTGAGGTTAGCTTGTTTAAGTATTAATGAAAATTGTAACATCCTTTATTCTTTTTTATTGATTTTCATCTCTATTCAAGCACAAAGTATTACTCATAATGGCTAGTTTGAATCAAGATTTTTAAACATCATTATTTAATGGACAGAAGAGTTCCGAATTTTGTTCCGCAGCTTTTCATTGCAGATAGTGTAAGTACATAACATCATGAAAATTGATGTATTATAGTGATGCACCAGGCCGTGTTTCTCCTAGTTACTGTGAATAAAACTTTGGAAAAATATCAATTTAGCTGATCATTCTCTGAACTTATTTTTTGCAAGTATTAAATATTTTGGTCCAGAATGACGATGGTCAAAAATGTGTTACCAAATCCTGGTCGTGATCCTTAACTTGAAAGTGACCTGCGATAAATACTGTTTATCTCGTTTGATCGCAGTACAAAAATTGATTCTTCCTGTGCCCTTTCCGCTGGCAATGGCAAACTAATGAGGTAGATAATCGCATTTAAAACTAACGTTAAACTGAAGTTTTCTACTCAGCCTAAGCACTGAGGGAAATATAAATAAAGCAAGCAGTAGTTCACCAGATAATGCCATAGGAGAGGGAATTTCCCATAAAAAGATGTTTGAAAACACATTGTACATTATATAAAAGCACTTTCCAAGCACATTATACATAAATATAGGAAGAATAATTTTGAAAAAACTTTTGAATTGAAAACTATCTGCTTTATTGGCAGATATTGGTTTCAATATTTCAATTTTACCATGCTAAAAGACATAGTAAATATCTTTTCTTTACATCAAGTATTGAAATCGTTATGTATTTAATAACTCGCCAAAGTGAAGTTATGTTGACGGTTGTTATTGATCGCAAGTTACAATACCTTCATTATTTCAATATTTCATAGGCGATTGAAGACTGACATCTTTGCTTTTTTTGAATACCACATTTACAGTGAACCTTAAACCTGAATGCTTATTATTACACTACACCTATATATGTATGTAATAATTATAGTCTTCGTAAGTCATCTGGTAGCTAAGCACTTTTTTGAAGTTTTATAGACTCCGTAATAATATTAGACAAAATATATAATAATATCTACATTTTATGTCCCGAGTGTTGTTATTATCAGGTAAAATAATATTTTTTAAAAAATTAGTTTAATTTTTACTTGTTAGTTTATCAAAAAATCTTATTAGTCACATAAAAATTAAAATTCAATACATTAATACTGTGCATATGTGTAATATTTAAAGTGTAATATAAACATTAGAAGGCATGGGAATATTACTCAAATACTTAAAGTAGAAAAGGGAGAATGTTTTGTAAATAAAGATCAAGTGATATTGCTGTTCGGAGTATCAATTCACACATAAATAAGTAAACGGGTACATAGTAAATAGTATATCGAAATATAATCATCTTAAGATTTACATGTACTAGATTTGTTTAAATTTTGTGTGGTACAATTTTTTACACAGTAAAAGAAAAAGATTGGAATTCGACATAATATTGATAATTTTTAAAAACATGTAAATTTTTAACTTGAAAATTTTATATTTTGTGGAACATACTCATAACTGTAACTTTAATTTGATCGTTACACTATTCCTCTAAACATTCATGTGGAATAAAAGACGTTATGTTGAAGTATTTAAAATTAATTTTAATTTACTAATAAAACATTATCTGTAATATAGCGTTCTTGATAGAAATTCATGCATATATTAAATTAAAATTTTAAAAATTAACAGGTTAACTGGACAATAAAACGAAATTATTTGGGAACTTTTAGCAATGGTTATGGTTGTCTTCAGATGTTTAATAACCTCACGTTCAATAAGCAATAAGCTGGCGTCACGTCAAAATTAAACTATTAATTTTTAAAATTTTTATATGATATTAATTTCACAGGTTAATAGTATAATATTAAATTAAGAAAATATCAATTTTTTATAATTCCCAGAGTAAGCGACAGGGAACTAGTTCGACACCTAAACCCTGAACTTACACAAAAGCAGTGACACTGTATTCTCAAAATGGTCACCCATCATGAGTTCTATAGTTTAGGTGTGATTATTTAGCAAAATCAATGCGGATTGAAACCGTGCCACTGCAAAATAAATTTTGTCGTAATTAATGACATTTTGTGAAAGTACAGAAAGTAAAGCTGGAAAAGAATAACTTTTTTACACTTTTTACCTCTTGTTCTTTTTTCTAGTTTTTTGACTTGATTTACACTTTAACCTCTAAACAAAGCACAGTTGTATCGAATTACTAACAGTCAAGCGAAGTCTTTTCTATGTTTTAACATTGTTATTCCAGTTAATTGTTTCAACAATAAATTGTAAAGAAAATACAAACTGGTTATGTGTGTAATTTCACCGACGCCGACGTGTATTTAAATGGGTTAGCTTATTTCAAGCTTTTCTCATTTACAACGTGGGAGATATGAATATATTTAAAAAAAAAAAGGATTCTCACTTGAAATATTTTTATAAATAACGAGCTTTGTGTGTTTTTAAACATTTTTAAAGAATGGATCCTTAAGAACGATGTTAATACGCCATCTATTGACAAGCCCAATTTCTTCGTGTCTTTGAATTTACCATTTCCCATATAGACGGTCAAATCTCTAGTGGCTTTTGACGTTTTTAAGCTAGATATCCTTTACCTACCTCAAAACTCACGATTTAAATTGGATTGCGGTGATGTATTTTACGTCAAGTAATCATCATCATCATCATCATCTACACGTACTAGACCGGTGGTCCGTTCCGTCACTCAAATTGGTCGCTCCATCTCTTCCTGGGGCGTCCCACATTTCTTCTTCCTCTCGGCTTATAATGATACATTTTCTTTGGCAGTCGAGTTTGATCCATTCTATCGAGGTGCATTTTCCATGCTGTTCTGTAGTCACTTATTGTTTCGTTGATGCTACAGATGTTCAATTCGTTTCTTACATCAGTGTTTCTTTTTCGGTCTGCCCTTTGGTATCCTGCTATTGCACGTAAGAATCGCATTTCGGCACTTTGGATTCGTCTTTCATTTTCCTTGGTAATCGTCCAAGTTTCACTGGCGTATGTTATGCTTGGTATTGCTATTGTTTTATAGAATTTCAACGCAGTGCTTTGGTTGGTTTTATTCTTGAAGCATCTTCTTATTGTGCCGTTTATATAATTGAATTTTTCTATTTTATTGGGTATGTCTGCTTCCTCAAACATGGACACTGTGCAACCTAAGAAGTTGAAGGACTTTACTTGCTCTATAGTCTGATCATTTAGTACTATTTTCGAGCGTGTTTGTTCCTGTCCTCTGAATGCCATAACTTTTGTTTTATTTATTGATATTATCATATTATATTCTTTCATGGCTTGGCTTAGTTTAAATAGTGCGTGCTGTAGGGAGTTTTCACTGTCTGCTAATATGGCCTGGTCGTCCGCAAAGAGCATTGTTATTACGAAATCTCGGTTGTTCAAGTTTGTTGTGTAGCAAGGTATCTGTTCCTTCCATTTACGTATAGCATCGTCAATGTAAATATTAAATAGCGTCGGAGACATACTGCACCCTTGTCTTAGCCCTGTATTTACTATCTCAATTTTCTCTTCATAATCTGCTATGCATATTTGGGTTCCTTGGTACATTTCTTTTATTACTTTTATGATATGATGCGGAATACCCTTTCTTTCCACTATATTCCACATCTTACAGCGCATTACTCGATCAAATGCTTTTATGAAATCTACATATGCTATATGGGTCTCTCGGTTGTACTCTCGGTGTTTTTCCATTATTTGTTTTATGCTAAATACATTGTCTATACATGATCTGCCTTTCCTAAATCCTGTTTGTTCTTCCGAAATCGTTCCTTCGACTATGTTTTCAGTCTTCTATTTATAATTTTCGAGTAAATTTTATAGGTTGTATTAAGTAAGCTGATTCCTCTATAATTTTCGCACTTCGCTCTGTTTCCTTTCTTGAATATCGACACGATTTTTGCTGTTTTCCACTCTTGGGGTGTTTTTATTTCCTTCCAACATAGATTTATAAATGTTAATAGTCTGATTTTAAAATTTTCGGAACCATATTTAAGCAATTCGGTATTAATTCCGTCAGTTCCCGTTGCTTTACGGTTTTTGACTTCGTTTAGTACTTCTTGTAGTTCTGCCAGCTCTATTTTGTCTACCTCTCCATTTTCCTCTTCTATTTTTATTGGTATCTCTTCTTCATTATGCCATAGATCTTTATAATATTTAAGCCATTTTCGTTGTCGATAGTTATAATATTTGCCGTGTCTTTTTCTCTGTTGTTTAAGTGTTTCATGACTTTGTACGCAACATTCTGCCTCCCGTGTACGTCGTTCTCAATTCTACTTATAAACTCATCCCATTTATTTCGCTTTAGATCTCTCACTATTCTTTTGACCTCTCTGTTGTTTTGATCATATTCTTCTTTGTTTTCTTGTGTTTTATTTGCAGTACTTTAAGATGTGTTATCTGTTTCCGTTTAATTGCTTCTTTGAGTTCTTTGCTCCATATCTTTATTCCTTTTTGTAGTTTTTCCTCGACGTCCAAGGGCTTCATATGCAGCTGTTTTGATGATGTTTTTAATGTTATTCCACTCTTCTTCTATATCTTTAGATGTTTTCAGCTTTCCATTATATTCATCTAGTCGTTTTTGATATAGGTTTCTCACAGATTCTTCTTGAAGTAGGTAGACCTTAAATAGTTCTTTGTTGTCAGATTTTTTGTTCTTTTTTATCCATCTTGCTTTGATGTTTATCGTGGTGCATAGTAAATAGTGGTCGGTTCCGATATCTGCACTTCTGTAAACTCGTGTATCTCTGATACACTGTGAAGTTTTGTCATTAGCTAACAAATAATCAATCGTGGAGGTTTGTCCCCTTGCAGACCATGTATATTTGTGTATTCTTTTGTGTTTGAAGAATGTATTCATTATTTTTGTTCCGTTGTAGCAAGCGAAGTCTCTCAATGCTCTACCGTTTCTATTAAGTAAATCTTCATTGTGTACACCAATTACTCTATCGACTGGTAATCTTCCAATTCGAGCGTTAAAGTCTCCCCCTATGATAAGATAGTCATTTTTACTGGTGTTATCAACTATCTTTTGTAGATCTTCGTAAAATTCTTCTGTTTCTTCTATTTTGCCTTCCTCTGGTGCGTACACTCCTATTATCGTCATGTTACCTCTGTCTATTTTGCATCTTAACGTAACTATTCTTTCGTTTATAAAATTGTAGGAGTTGATGCGGTTTTTCCACTTTCTGTTGATCAAGATTGCAACGCCGCGGAGGCTCTTTGTTCTTGTGGGACTCCACTATATACCATTGTATATTCATCCAGATCGCAGGTGCCTTTCAATTTTTTCTTTGTTTCACTGACTACGGCAATGTCTATCTTTCTTTCCTTTAATGCCAATTGCAGTTCTTCAACTTTATTTCCTACACCACGAACATTCCAACATCCAATATTCAGGTAGTCCTTTATACCCAATCGCTTATTCCGTTTCCGTTTGCATTCCGTCATCATTAAATCCGTTCCATTATCCGAGGCAAAATTTGAGTGAACTAAAGTCATTTGTTTCCCCGTACAGGAGACTATCCTGTAGCAGGTAAGATTGGTGAAGGGGATGCTCTCTCTAAGCTTCCAATCCAGCTTCCAGTTCTTCGTCTCCAGTTCTGGTAGGAGTGTATTATCTACCATTTCCTGCAGATGAGTTAGTGTGGTTATACCGCCATTATTCGGTCGTCAGAGCCTCCTTAGCGTAGCAGGATGTACCACTTGAAGGTGAGGTTGACATTTGAGTGTGAGAGGCTATATATTCGCTTACAACACCCCATTAACACCCCGTCAAGTAATTAATCGAATAATACAAAACTAGAGACGAGTTGTGATTTAGAAGCCTACGTCTGATTCTTTAAATTTTCAGAAGCTGAAAACGCAGTTGAATGAATCTTTAACAAAACGTATTTTTCCATCAAAACCCGATGATCATATCTTTAATGAGTGTAATTTCTTCACCATAGTCGAAAGCCATAATATAAGCGAATCTTGAACTACTTTTAAAATACATCAGAAGTAGCCGAAAATAATTGTCTTTAAATTAATATTATCTTAAAAGTTGTAGTAGTCATAAATGTTTTAAAAATATCTGTTAGAAATTGTCGAAATTTTTTATAACCAATAAAATGATCAATTTTAATTAATTAATTAAAACTGTGTATAACAATAACAAATTTTCAGACATAAACTTCTTAAACGATATTAACAGTAGATTCAGTTTGCATTATAAACAAGCCAGGACCGGCCGGGAATAATTTTAATTTGCGATTGATACCCCGCCACTGCCGAGTAATATTAGTTTTACTTTATTTCTTTAGTTTGATAAAATATGTACAATGTACTGAATATTTCTTATGTTAACATCCAGTGCTTTACTAATATTATAATTATTTTGATTTTAAATTAAAACCTAAATCCTAGGCTTTACTGCCTGAAGTCTAGGAGTTACGTATTTTTTATGTTTTAAATTATTCATGAAATTGTTGATGGAGATAATTGGGGGTAAAAACTATTCAGCATAAGGGTTTATAGATGTATGCACGATATATTTAACATAATTTCTTTAAAATGGGTTTAGTTTTTAGGTCTAAAACCAAGTAAAAACCAATAATGTATGTATGTACGTACTAAAGTAGCAATCAAATGGAAATTAATTATTTTGTGTTGTATTACAGAGCTTAAATAAATCAATCAATTATATTATTTATAGGAAATCAATAGTTCAAATACGCTAATTGGAATATAAATACAAAATAGATATTTTATTCGCATGTGGAAGAACGTTCTCTAAAATAGTTCAAATATTTAAATCCGCTAGAAAACATCAAACTGATATCTAAAAGAGAAAATTTCAGTAGGTATGTAATTTATTCACGAAATCAATAATTTACCTATAACTTTGTGTAATAGCAAAGTTAAACTATCCACCCAAACCTAATAATTACGCAGTGGATAATAAATTGTTTTTTGAAAATTTGCTATCACGTTTTATAATAAAGGGCGCATACCGCGTTTACTTTTATAACTCGTCTTGGTTAGTTATTAGGGGGTACGTCGAAATGAAAACAGTGAGAGTAAAAATAAATGTTTTATTCATACTTTTCACATGCTTTCAGCGCAGTCCTCTTTCTCATCTCATAAAACCTACAATTACATTCTTGAATTGCTGCTTAATTCAATCGTGAATTGCATTTTAATTGCGCAGCATTGAGTACGAAGGAACCAACCCTTGTAACATCGAATTTATTTAGATTAATGTAAGTACTACGATCAAAGGTTAGAATTATTAATATGCACAAAATTGAAATTGTAACACAGAAATCAAAATTATTGAAAACATGCAAGTCTAGATGCTTGGGTTTTGATTTATAATCAGTTTCTCAAATGAGCCTGTAGAATTATTCTAAAGATATTACGATTATATACCTTCGGCAGCGTGGTGAATAATGTATAGGATCAATTTATAATTATGCTGTATTATATTAAATTTGTAATAATTGAAGGTTTGTAGATAAAAATGTACATAGTATTAGAAAAACACAGAATTTAAATTTATTATTTCATAGAAGGACGTTAAAACAGAGGTTTTATAAAAAAATAAACAAAGGGGTTACAAAATAAGTATTTTATTAAATATTTTTTTCATCAATGTGCCCACCCTTATTTTTAACTACAGCAGCACATAATCTAGGCATTCTGTTTATTAATTTATTCAATTGAATTGGAGTTAACTTTTCCCATTCTTGCTTTAATGTTTGCCACATAGCTTCAGGGGATGAAGAAGAAGTTTTTCTAACATTTCTGTCTAATTCATCCCACAGTAGCTCAATGGGATTAAGGTCAGGAGATTGCGGAGGCCAAGTCATGATTTTAAGCACTTTTTTATTTTGTAATGCTTCCAAATATTCCCTACACAGCTTGGAAGTGTGTTTGGGATCGTTGTCCTGTTGAAAAGTAAACTCCTGACCAAAAATCCGAGTTGCAGATGGCAACATTTGATTTTTAAGAATGTCTCTGTAATGTTCTTTTTTCATTATGCCTTCAACTCTGAAGATGTTACCAACTTGATTGCCACCAAAACATCCCCAAACCATAACAGACCCCCCTCCATGTTTCACTGAAGGCACTAAACATTGTTCGGACACTCTTTCCCCTACTGATCTGCGAACAAAAGTTCTTCGTTTACTACCAAAAACTTCAAACTTGGATTCGTCGCTCCATAGGACATTTTTCCACTGCTCAATTGTCCAATTTTTGTGGAATTTGGCCCATTGCAGTCTCTTCTTCTTATTAATTGCCCGCAAATAAGGTTTTTTAACCGCTACACGACCATGAAGACCTTCTGCTCGTAGTCTTCGTTTAACAGTACTTGCACTTACTGGTTTTTCCCTCGGTAAATTAAAATCCGCTGTCAATTCCGGTGCAGTAAAGCGTCTATTGCGTTTACTTTTAATCACTATTAACCGATCTTCGGTAGAAGTAGTGGCTCTAGGCCGTCCACTGCGGTTTTTGTTCTGCACGCGTTCATCGTCTTTAAATTTATTTACAATGTAGTCGACACTTCTTCGTGGTATATTGAAAATCTTGAAATTTCGCGATTACTTTTGCCAGCCTGATGTAGGGCAACTATTTGAGCTCGTATTTCATTAGAATGTTCCTTAGTTTTAGGCATAATTAATAACTAATGCCAAACTTTAAAAAAACGCACAACACAATCACAGTAAATTCAAAATAATGTATTCAGCAAGGAAGATAACAAGAAACTAAGCCCATTTTACATTTTCAATTTACTTAAACACCTTACAATAACCCTAATAAAAGGGATGCTACTTTAAATAATATTACCTCAAAGTGACCGCTTCTAAGTACCTACCGTAAATTTCTATTATACCATTTTTCTGGAAATTCCGCAAATTTTATTATTTCCTGTACAGAAACTAAAAATTTTATATAAACTAGTTTCCAATATCTATAAATATATTGTAGAATTTTTGTACACCAAAAGAAATGGTTAAAATAAAAAATATTTAAGAAAATATGGGTGGGCAAATACTTTTGAACGGTAGTGTACGTACTAAAGTAGCAATCAAATGGAAATTAATTATTTTGTGTTGTATTACAGAGCTTAAATAAATCAATCAATTATATTATTTATAGTAAATCAATAGTTCAAATACGCTAATTGGAATATAAATACAAAATAGATATTTTATTCGCATGTGGAAGAACGTTCTCTAAAATAGTTCAAATATTTAAATTTGCTAGAAAACATCAAACTGATATCTAAAAGAGAAAATTTCAGTAGGTATGTAATTTATTCACGAAATCAATAATTTACCTATAACTTTGTGTAATAGCAAAGTTAAACTATCCACCCAAACCTAATAATTACGCAGTGGATAATAAATTGTTTTTTGAAAATTTGCTATCACGTTTTATAATAAAGGGCGCATACCGCGTTTACTTTTATAACTCGTCTTGGTTAGTTATTAGGGGGTACGTCGAAATGAAAACAGTGAGAGTAAAAATAAATGTTTTATTCATACTTTTCACATGCTTTCAGCGCAGTCCTCTTTTCTCATCTCGCGAAACCTACAAATACATTCTTGAATTGCTGCTTAATTCAATCGTGAATTGCATTTTTAATTGCGCAGCATTGAGTACGAAGGAACCAACCCTTGTAACATCGAATTTATTTAGATTAATGTAAGTACTACGATCACAAGGTTAGAATTATTAATATGCACAAAATTGAAATTGTAACACAGAAATCAAAATTATTGAAAACATGCAAGTCTAGATGCTTGGGTTTTGATTTATAATCAATTTCTCAAATGAGCCTGTAGAATTATTCTAAAGATATTACGATTATATACCTTCGGCAGCGTGGTGAATAATGTATAGGATCAATTTATAATTATGCTGTATTATATTAAATTTGTAATAATTGAAGGTTTGTAGATAAAAATGTACATAGTATTAGAAAAACACAGAATTTAAATTTATTATAAATAAACTTGTTTTGAAAATGCTATCCACCTACTACTTAGTAAGTCCAAACTAAAACTTTTATTCTTATTAGTTTTGAAAACAATAATACTACTGTTTGTTTAAATCAATGAGCTTTACTAAATTTGGAAAGCTGAAATTTAATTTGGTTATAAAATAGTAAAATAAAATTATATACTTTTTTTTATTAATAAATTAGACTTTAGCGTTTAACCTATTTAGAAAATACTTTAATTTGTGGGAACATACAATACAACAAATTGCGGACACAGTTATTCCTGAATATATTGGCTTGCGCGAACTACACTAACTAATCTACCATTATTTATTTATACGCCAAATGAACAGCCATACTACTAAATCACAAAATAAATTAAATATAACATAACTAAGCGAAAATTTCCTAATTTCATATCTGAAAACGAAATAAATCTATTGCAAACACAATATTATCTTTTTTAAATTTGTATAAAATAGAACCACTAGCATATTTTTATTTAACTTGATTTAATTAGTCTGAAAGTTATATTCGAACAGTGCATTTTCTTAGCGAGATTTGAAAATATGTAATAATTCATTAAACTAGCAAATAATAAAGTTTATATCATTGTATAGATGAATATGAAACAGTGGTAACTAAAATTATGTACATTTTATTACCATAAATTTAATAAATCTACAGAAACATTAGTAATTTCAGAAGTTAACAAAAATGCCCTCGTTCGCTCTATCTACGTACGTATTTAAAAAATTTTAACAACAGCAGTGGTTTAGTGTGATCACTGTGTGATCAAATGTGGAATTCTTTTACTTCGGCTCACGGGTGAAGATTTCCTCGCTATGGATTTAAATATTCCACATAATATTATGTCTGGCTAATTGGTAAAACATCAAAAATTTGATTTTTTTTATTTAATTTCGAATTTACTATCGTCAAAAGTAGCACTTTTAAGAACGACATAGTACATGAATCTGCAAGCTTCTATGAATATTGTTTTTGTGTTACCTGTTCTAGTTATAAACTTTATTACAAATGAAGCATAGCTGTCAGCGCTAAAAATAATCTAAATTACAGTAGACATGTCAGTCTCATGTAACAGTACCTTCGAGCTATACTAACAGAGGGGTTAAGTCACAAAATATAAATTTTACAGGTGAAAGTTCTAAACGTTGACATCCAGTAAAATTCATTGTATAGTTGTGTGTGCAATAGAATACGCATTAATAAAGTTCCAAGTTCTATTAATAAATTATGTAAATATAATGTCTATAGAAATTATGGGTTGATACTTCTTATAAAAACGAATCGGAAAACGCTAAACTTTTCATTTGCAGCTATTTACTCCAACTTGACATTATTTAACATTTCAATTGCAAGTGTCACTGTCAATGTGAACTTTTCTAGCTTATCAACAAGAAAAATAGAATTCCAATGTACGGGGTAGTGTAAAGTTTTAAATTTATATTATAAGATTCGATCTGTATTACTTTGAGTTAATGTTTTCTGATTGAAAAAGTTATACGTAAAATTGGTAATATATTGTGTAACTATCTACTTTAAATTAAATTTATAGTTTTATATGAGATAATTATATAAAAAAAACTGGTCGTAACTGAAAGCATGTGTCATTAATCGACTTTTGATGGCTTAATCTGTTATGTATCTTGCATTTATAATCGATAATTAGGTGTTTTAATGTTAAAGTTATTTAAAACAGAATTTATTGTTGCTTTTAATAAAAATTTTTATAATAAAGTGTACATAATACATTTAAGAGTTGGCGATTAATCAGCTTGAGTTGTATAAATATTATTATACAATTTATTGAATTATGAATGTGTGTAAGTGCAAAAGCGTGTATGTGTTTTAATTTAATTAAAAAAACAAAAAATTTATTATACAATTTAGTTTACATGAGAATTACGAATAACATAATATTATATTACCCAAATAATCTTCAAGTGACCTTTTACAGAAGATGTCGATCATTTCAACAAAATTTATTTTACCAAACAGTTACTTTTTTCGGGTGAAATGGTCTTTAAAAAATTTCTCATGGATTCTCACTGCCTCAAATGCGACAACGTTGCTTGTTTGCAAAGCCATCAAGAGGAGAACAAGCTTTATTGTTAAAGATAATTTTTGAGAAAACCTTCTCCATTTTTAATCTTTTACCAATTAACCAACTTACCACGCTATAAATTATCCAGAGGCTTTGATTATTGACACAATTTAACTTTATATACATGCAAATGCGGATTTGTCAAAATTTGTTGTAAACTGTCGTAAGAAATGTTCAATTGTTGAGTACGATGGCGAATTTTGTTAAACGAATCGATATCCTGTAATACGTAATTTTTATTCTACTACTCTATATTTACCGCGGATACATGCGGTCGTTAGTTCGAACTAACCTTAGTTCGATCTAAACTTATTTTGCTTTTAATTTTATTGCACAGGTGTATACATGTTTTTTTTAGTTCAAACTGAAAGCAATGATATAGCTTGATCTAACTAAGGTAGATCCAGCGGATTAGGTCGCTTTATCTAAGTGTACACATGTAAGGACTAGCCAGGTCGAGCTGACTTAGTTCGAACTAACGACCGCATGTATCCGCGGTAATTGTTGCCAATAGAGCTGAATTTTATAAAACAATAATTGTTGTTTTTTAATTAGACTATTTTTGTACCTCGATTTATAATATGTACCTTATTAATTCTTTTATGACACTGTACATCTCAATGTCTTCTTCGGAAAGCTTCTCTCATTACATATTTCAAACCATTTAGGAATAAACGATTCCATTATACACTAAAGTGTCAATTTCTGGCCAGGTATCAATTAAGTAATTTATTTAAATATGCCCAGCAGGTAGACAGTTTGTAAGTTAGTGTAATCTTCTATTATCTTTTTCATTTCAAAACTGTCACTATAATCTAGTGACATAAGTTTTACTATCAGAATGTTGAAATAGTCTCTCTGCTAAAAGTCCTTTCCGAAAGGCAGATGGACACGAGTAAGTCCTGCTGAAAAAAGTACTGTTTGCTATTTATTTTTCTAACAAGATTAAGAATTCTTTAACAATAAAAATACTTTTCAATATCATTCATAATAAAGGCATTGAATTACTATAAAAGATATTAAGGCAGAAAATAACTGCACGCTCATGAATTTCGTGCAAGAATAATATGAAATAAATAAATTCATGTAACTTTCATGTTATTCACGTTATCAAGTTAAGATTGCATATTAGATAGCCAGTTTTTATGTGAATTCTAATGGTAGAGTTTGCATTTTATTTCCAAGTCACTTTTTGTGGTCTTTTTACGTCCTACTAGCTGACCTTTTGTTATACCAAGAATATCGAAAATCCTTGTAATCTAGTCTATTTAAATTAGATGGTGAACCTAATCTGAAGAATTGCAGTGAAAAATTATTTTGTCGAAGAGGTCACCTATTTAGGTTCCAATCGGAACTTACATTAGATAATACCTGTGATCTGTGTGTATTATTCGTTGATCACCACAAGATTAATCACAAATTGGATCCACTATAAATCGAAAAAATTTCCTGCGCTGGTATGTACTATATTTATGTGTTATAGTGACATTTTTGAGAATATCCTTCTAATAGCTTTATAAAAAAAAATTATCATTCAAGAACTTTAACACAATAAATGTTTTATAATATGCATGAATGTATCAATGTTTACATACAAATTAGGTATATGAAAAGCAACACAAAAGTTTATTTGTATTAATCAATAATATAATATACAACATTGTAGATTTATTGTATTGCAATAAATTATATTCTACACTAAATATTACGATGAATAGGAAATCAAGAACTTTATGTACGTATATTAATGTAGGTGAAAATAAATTAAAAAGTTAAAAATTGTGTTAGTTAAAGAGGAATTGAAATAACCTGTTCGGAAAATTTGATAAACATTTTGATTTTAAGCAATTTAGTTCAAGTTAAAGTGCTTATATTCGTAAGGATCGTAATAATAATAAAATATTAAATATGAAAATAAAATAATGTAAGATCCGAAAAATATTTTAAATTTTATCAAATTGTTTAAAATTACTTGAAATGAAGTTTAATAAAAAGCTTCCAAGAAAATTTTATAAAGAAACTTGATTTGTATTATTAAACAAACCAAATTTAAAATTAGTAATAATGAAGAATTAGCAAGATAAAGAAAGCAAAGTTTGAAAACCAAAATAAGGTGACAAAAAGTATATTTCAAAATATGAATACTACATGAGTTAGTTAATAACTATACACAATGTTGAAAATAAATTGAAAACTTTAAAATTGTACAAAATGGAATAATATTTTTTAAATTTCAATTTTTATTTAACGCGTGTTCACTTTTATTAACATTTTGATTTTCATTATAAGCATCGTAATAATTATATCATTAAATATTTTGAAAACTGAATCAAGTAGAATCTGAAATAGAATTTTAATTTATTTTTATACAAAATTGTTTTAAAATTGCTTAGATGAAATTTAATAAAAAAAATCTTCTAAAATTCATAAAGAAACTTTATTCGTATTATTAAGCAATCAGAAACTGTTAACATTCTTCTTTACGAAATACTATAATTCTATCTTTCTGTAAATTTTAAACCGTAACTTTTTTGAATTCTCAAAGTTTCAATTTAAAAAATTTAGCTTCGTATACGGTACCTCGTGTATCTTAAAGTTTTCAAACCTTGTTAGTATTTCTGGAAAATATAATTTGCTTTTAGAGAATCGGTGCGGGTCAGAAACCATCTCAGAAAATTGTAAAACCAAATAAAGTGGACGCACTAAAGCTCAACAATTAATCTTGATCCTTAAAAGTAAAATAACTGTTGCAGTCATCTCTAATGTTCAGTCTTACCTGCACAATTAATATAAAATCATTGTTCAATTCACTGATTTCTAGTATTGCCTCATAATGTTGAAATTACGAGCTACCGAATTAATTATGCTGTTAGTTACAACATAATTCTACTCTTTTTAAAAATCCGACTAAATTTTTGCCTAATTTTTTGTGCTAAATTGTGATTATTAAGATGTTATTCCCATTTGACATGATTTTTGCGCAATTCATTATCAATTAATTAATTAGGTTACTCCAAAGTCATGACGCAATGTCACAGATTTTATGTAAACAACTTACAACCAGACAATTTGTAATTTTTGTTAGAAAAGGAATGGTCTTCTCTTAAATTGTCAGATTAGCGCTATCGCAGATATAATATATAATAGTGATTTGCAAAAAACAGGAAATAAGGAGCACTATTGATATTTTCAGCTATTTATGCATTGAAATATATACAAAATATAAATAAACCGAGTAAATTACTTTTCACTCGAATACATACATTGTGAAGTTTCTAATGTAACAATTAACTTGGCATAAATTTAATGTAATTTGTTATTCCAAAATAATGTTGCCAATCGTGAAAATTTCTATAACTTTAAAGTTTATTAATTTAATTTCAAAAATTATTTCAACAATACTTTATGCGGGAATAAGTTTGTATGGTAAAGAATGATTTATTCTCAACTGCGAAACATATTTTATTGAATATATTTTTCAAGAAGTTAGTAAGATAAATAGTATACATTTTTATATTGCTGAAATTAGATCTGTCTTTTTGTGTGATGAACGCTTATATGTTTGAGAATCGTTTTATGTTTTTGTTGTTTTCCTATATTAAATTGAAACAAGTTTCCTGCCGTATTATCACTTACCAAGGCTGCTGAAACATGTAATTAAATTCAATCTCCTGTTCTATTTGATAAATTCTTGAAGATATTTACCTATTCGTGTATTTTCCAGATTTATTGTTTTAATCTGTATTAATATGTCACTTTCAGAATACCGTAATCTCTTACATAATGGAATTTACAAAGTTTAATTGAAAAAATACTTTCCCCTTAGGTTGAGTGAAATTTTAATTTGTATTAGAAATATATTCCCTAATTTATCAGTAGCTATCGATACTTCAAATAAAGAATGTTTCTGTGTCTACAAAGAGACGGTTGAAATTTCCGGGCAATCATTCCTAAAATCTCTGCAGGATCTGTTCCGTGTCACTTAATAACTTCGGGGCATTGGAGAGTGTGACTGATAAAGTCGCTTCTGTGACTAGTTTTCTCTTTGTTTTGCCATAAGTAGACGTCGTTTATAAACGGAATTGTTAGAGTTAATAAAATAAATTTGCACTAAGTAATACATGCTTGTTAAAACTAACAGTCGGGAAATTTTTTTAATTACATAAATTTTCATGCAAATTAAACGGCTTTAGAGAATTTAACTTAAAAGAGATTTATTTGCGGTATTATCCATAGTTAGATCTACATAGGTTTAATCATAAACACAGCGAAACCTGAAATCCTGGAGAGTAATGCATTCATGTACTTAAAGCAAATTAGTACTAATAACACTCGGCGGTTGCTTTAAGTATCTTGCGTGCACGAAATGTATTACGTATTGCTTGTCTTACTTAGGTTTCTATTAGGTAGTTTTTCGATTCATAAAAGTGACTAAATAATTTATTACATTTTAGGTCACATTTTTATAAAATTAGCTTTTTGTACGCTTAATTAAGTACCTACCAAATTTTTATCTAAAAGACATTAATTTTAATTATCATAATCGAGACAACATGAATAAAATACTTTCTTATCATTTAATTTAACAAACTTGCTCAATTATACACCGAGCCGCATTAACCATTAACATTTTTGTCGGTCCTTACATATCTAACAGGTTAAGGATTACATTTTTGTACATCCTCACTTTATTATGTAAAAATTATAATCTAATCTGCATCTAATACGGTTTTACTAGAAAAAAATGGTTTTTAAGATTTATTAAAGCAATTTAATGACGTTTTATGTGCATTTTTAACATTCACCGAGGTGATAAATTTTCAACTTACCTTTAAATGACTAAAAAATGTTATAAATTTTGTAGTTGGTTTAAATATGTCATTAAAAAGAAAGCATTTTTATAAACAACGTAATTAACAAAATGCAGAATCACATTAGCTCTAAAAATTTATTTAATTTAAATTTAGTGCAGCCATTTGTATTGCAGTACTTAGTGAAAATATAAATATTTATGTCGGTCGTTCTTTAATTCTCTTAACATTTAAAAAAATTCTTAATGTAGAATTAATGCCGGATTTACACTAACATGTTAAAATCTCCTTTTCCTTACAGTACTTCCGGATTTTTTAAGTACACGGCGTTTTGATGTACGTACTCGGACTTTAAAATAGAAAATTCGTTCTCAGAAATGCGGGAAGGAATAAAATTTTCTATGCTAATTGGTAATGGGTTAATGTGTTATTTAAATTTCAGTAGAGGCCTACTTTGTGCTCGACTTAATATACAATTTGCTTTTAACGAATATAAAATTTTTTTATTTAAAAACGCTACATTTATTAACATGTTTTTGCTTTCTTCGGGTGTGAATCGTCAAATTGTTAATGATGTTTACGAAAAGAGAGTAAAAGGAACCCAGAATCATTAACAAACTTTTGTTAAACAAAAACTGAATGATTTGGAATTATTTATACTACTATATCTTTGAAAAACCAAATCAGTTTATTAGTAGCAGTGTTATTTTTAAAACTGCGGTTAAGTTGTGTCGAAACGGAAGGCTAGGTACCATAACAAGGATTACAAAATTATCTAACCAAAATTGGTTTGTTTAAACACTATTGTATTTCAACTGTATGAGTTGCAATTTTGCTCAAATAGCTTTGATGCTTTACTATTAAAACACTTACTAATGTGAGCCTCGCTAAAGGTTTTTATATTCCTGAGCGAAAAATGCATCAACTCCTGAAAAGCTTTAATATTATAATTTTGTTTCAATTAGTAATTAAAATTGTCCTTAAACGTATTGCCGTGATGTATATTTTAATAAAACACGAATAATTTTTAATTATATTAATTTTTAATAAGAATAATTTAAGTTCCTTGGTGCAATTCAAACTGCTTTTTGAAAACTTTACATTTTAGTGGATATAATGATCATATCAATGTATGTACATAACAGATTATAATCAATTTGAGGTAAACCCGGTTTAACTTTATCGAAATTAGGAGGTTTTGGTTATACTACTTTAACCTAGGCAAAACTAGTTTTTTCTATAAATAATTGGTTTTTTATGAACCTTTTTAATAAATCAATAATTGCTTATTGAGAGTATACAAGATTAGAATAAAATTTTTTTATTGTTTTCTAACCATAAATTGAATGTTACGAAAACATATAATAACTTAAATTTTACATTGTTATCAGTATTGCTTTACGTTTTCTTAACTGTTTTGCATCATTTCACAGGATGGACTTTTAAAATGTATAGTTCTTTATTACTTGCTATATTTTATTTTAAATAGCAGTATTACCAAAGCATTATCTTACTGAGAAGTACCGTAATGAAATTTCTGTTATGAAAACTCCTCTCAAAATAAAGCATTATCTATGTTAGTAGCGTTATCCACTTAGTCTTCTGTATACAAATATGACCACACTTTGATTGCATATCACAAATATACGACGCACTGGAAAACGACATTCCTATTGGCAAGTAAACGATTGAGCAATAAAATATTACAAATATATTTTTAATTAAAAAAAAAACATTTTAAACTTTGTCATAGATCATATTCTACGATTTTTGGTAAAAATACTCTATGTAAATCTATATTAATTTAACTTTCATATAATTTCCACAAAAATCATCTTGAAAAATGTATTAAACGAGATATTAAATTTTTCTTATCTATAGAAAAGCAACTTAAACTTAATTTGTCTCATTCATGTTTTGAACATATTCTTCTAAATTAATATTAAACCTGAAAACTTTCAACAAGCACTCAACTTCTGCTATCCAGCCTTCTGCTATCCAAGTCATTTGTGAAAGCGTCAACGAATAATTGATATTGTTAATATACAAATAATCCACTTTTTTAAAAATATAATAAGGTGCTTTGTGGTCAAATTATATGAAATCAGCATAGGTTTTGCCAAACACTAGCATGATGTTTGGTGTTTATCTTGTAAAATAGGTACTTAGTCGTGAAAATATGTTTTATATTATTGTTTTTTTATTATATGAAAGGTTTCTAGGATCCTATTCCTACTTCAAATTTAAATTTTATTCTTACTTCGAACGTTTTCTGTACTCCAAGAGTTGCCTAGGATAATTAATCTGTGCTACTACGCCATCTACTCGAATAATTTCTCAACGGAATGATAAATAGGAACCTTAAACAAAATTTATAATTTTAAATATTTGTTTTATTTACTCGGTAAATAAGTTTTAAAATGTTCCAATAATCATCTATTTTCAAGAATAAAATTTTAAACTTTCAAACAACTTTTGCGTAGATTATAATACTGGAAAAACTTTATTAAATTTATTTATATAAACGAAGAACGTCAATTTATCAAAACAGATTTTCCTTTGTTTTGATTTACGAGAACCCTTGAAGCAGCTAGTTTAACCTAATACAGGTTCTAATCGTGAAAGATTTGCTAGACGACAAAGTTTAATTTTGTTTTTTGTTAACAAAATCAACTTCATGTCGCAAGATTTGTTAATTATGTATGTGGAAACCGTACTTGTATACGTCAAACTCGTATATTATGACTTTAATAAAGGCGTTGAAAAGTATTATTACCGGAAAATTATGCTAGACTGCTTAACCAGATATGCTACAGTCATGACTGGGATTATGAGTGTGTTAAACTATAATAGCGAAATAAATAGAGAAGGCTGATATACTTACCAAGAATTATACAAATCGTGAAATTAATAATATTAAAGTATAAAAGTGTAGATAGTTTTAGATTACATTAAAAAATAAATGAAAAAATGATGCACTGGTTGGTCAGATCTAAATTAAGGGAGAATTCAACGCAAAACTATTCATTCGAGAGAGTTTGATGAATATGACGTGAGTGTATAATGAAGCATCTCAATTAACGTACATAGGACGTTGGAGTAGGAAAACTTTGAACTACCAGAAAATGTGTTTTATTTTGTGAAATCAGCCAAGATAATTAACAACTCTGAAATTTAATATTCATACAAGTTTATCCCACAGTATTAAACATTAGTTAAGAGTAACTAATTTTTCTCTATACTAAACATAGTTCTGTATGTCGGTATATTTGAAAAGCATGAAGTTGCAGAATACTGTTTACATTATGTCAATACCCACATGCATTACATGTTGCATATTTAACTAACGTATTTTGTAAATTTTTTATAAAAATGCATTTAGTAAATCGGCAAAACACATATTGTTTATTTTAAGTAAGATTATTTATAATTCATTGAATTGTTAGAAATTTTTCTTGCCTTGATAAATTTAAAAAAATCGAATGATTTATGATCAATTTTTGTCACACAAACCTTGGTTGTTTTAAACGTATAAAGTTGGTTTCAAATCATTGTGTACATGATAGCAACATGTGAACTCACAATCGACAATAAATATTAAAAAAATTAAATAAACATAAAAAAAATAGCAAAATTGCAAAGCACAGTTTATTCAAGTCTACAATAAATTGAATAAGTGTGCGATGGGTACATCTAGGCAATCGTCATTTTTAACAAGTGTATCTGTTAGTTTATTTATAGAGCTTTGACTTTTAAATCGAAATGGTAAATATATTTGATTGACTGTGTACTTTACTTTGAAAATAATTCAAAGATACTCGTATTTGCGAACTGTTGTTCTGTGTGCTTAATTACTTATTAATCAGATCACCGTCGACAGGTTCAATTGCGTCAGACTTAATTATGCACTTAATTTGTACTTGATTGTGTAACAATACACAATAGAGAAGATTATTGGTTGTCCATTCAACACTAATATTATTTTCGAGCTTTTATAGAAATGTAGATGAAATAAGCTGTATATGAATACTTTTTTGTTGACTTATGCAGCTATTGCGAATCAAATTTCAATATTATAAATAATATGCCACCGTTGGTTTTACCTTAACGTAATTTATCAAGTTATGAAAATTGAGTTATAAGATCTAAATCATTACCAGAGGTAGGTAAGCTACTTTTAATAATTTTCTTGAAACTCAACTAGCTCCAAGATAGTTTTTATAAAAATAAACTCAGCTATCTAATGTTCAATTAATTATGTATAAATAGTATATTAAGAAGCTTATTCGGTAATTGTATTTATGTATCTCAACTTTGATTCCAAAAACCAAAAAACTTTTTTGGAGATGCAGATAACGGCCGTATTCATTGACTTAAATATTTAGCACTTGCTAATGCTTAAGCACCAAATCGCATATTTATTGAAAAGAAAATATAGTTGAGGTGATAGGCCAGTGTAAATCTAACAAGTAGATACCTTTTTCATAACACATTACGGCAAGAGTCGACTAACCCTGATTCGAAAACACACTTTTCCTATAGAAATGGCTTTACAAAACGAAAGAACGCAAAAATACAAGCTCTTTAAGGTGAGGATCAATCTTGTCGGAGTTTTTAATAAGGCCACAATTTAATTTTGAAAATTGCAATTTTCCCATAAGAAATACATGTAAGTGTATTTTCTGTATTAAAATCCCAAATATGGAAGACATTCTGTCGGCGGTACTTGCAATTTCATATACGTGAATAGCCCATGGGCGGGGCCAACTAGAGCAGAGTCAGTCGCTCTTCGAGATCCGTCAACTTTCAAACTTTTCGAGTTGGAGCCGCTTAAGGGATGTTTTAATGAATTTAGCACGTGTCAAAACCGTTCGAAGCGCCGTCCGAGCCCCGGAGAGGCGAGGGCGGTTGCGGAGAATAGGTTTTGACAGTGCAACCACCTCAAAACAAATTCACACAAAAGTGATTTTTTAAAAATTTGTTGTCCGATCACAAATTTAATTTTTTATTAGCTAATTACATCATTATCTTTCATAATTCGTTCTAAAAACGAAATTTTGGTATTTTAAATGTTGCCACAGCCCATTTTAAATTTGGTGGGCGGGTTACAGTTCAATAGAGCCAATGAGTAAATTGCATTGTTAATAAATTTTAAAGCCGTTTTTTCAAAATGTGTGAGCCGTCCGCAAATTTGAATTTTTTATGTGTATCTGGCATTATTATCTTCTATATATATAAAATGGATGTATGTTTGTGTGTTTGTGTTTGTTCCTTATAGACTCCTAGACCGTTCGACCGATCCCAACCAAATTTTGCACAGTTACTCTCTAGGACCCTAAAGAGGTTTTCCGCTAAAACCGGGACCGAAAAGCTTAATTTAAAAAAAGTGAAAATTTCGGACGCGCATGAATGGAACGAGATTCCCATACAGGGTGAATTTAAAATTATTCCCAACAGTGCGGCCTTCAGGCCGCACAACCTTGGTCAGCTAGTCTTTCATAATTTACAAAAAATGGTAAAATTTGTGATCAGGGTTAATCGACTCTTGCCCACATTACTAACGCAAACATTTAAAATGGCAGGGTCGCATTTTGCAACATCGTCGAATGAAAAAAATAGCAAACAAAAATTATAATTTCTAAAACTTACTGGATTATACTGGCCTATCACCTCAACTATGTTTTCTTTTCAATTTATAATTCAGGTCAATTATGTTTTTGGATTTCTAAAAATTTCCAAAATTATTTAAAAATTTTATTTTTTAATTAAGTTTTTAATTTTTGCTAATTCAAATTTTGGCACTGCTATTTATGGCATATTTATTGTTTATAAAACGAAAAAATTTGGCAAAATACAGATTTAAGTCAAATATTGGTAAAAAATGACACTTTTGCAAATTATTTTTGTTTCTTAAGTACAGAATTTGCGACCACACAATCCAAATCCAGAGCTTAAGCATGGGCCGACACTTGTCTATGAATATAGGCATAAGTTCCTGCCTAATTCTGACTTATGCCCTATTTATACGATCCACGGTGATATTCAATATAAACTTTATATCATGACTTGAATACATTATAATATTCGAGGGGTTGACCACCTGGTATATTTGGTGTACAGTGAAAGCTCCATAAGCGGACACTCACGGTTCCACTAATTTTGTCCGCTTATAGGAGATGTCCGTTTAAAGGAGAGTACTAAGGACTAATAAGAAATATAAATAGGTATCATATGATGTACACATACCCAATATGTACATAAGTAATATACATAATACACATGCTACACTCTGAAAAATACGATTTTTGTTATACGGCGAAAAAAAAACAGTTAATACGCCACCTTTTTAAAGTACATATTTATTTTATTCAAATGTTTAGTATGACTATAAATACATATATGTACATAAGTAGTAGGTAAATTTTTAAAATGTTAGTCCTTGGGTTTTGAAAAAATCTAAAATGTTTGTCTGACGAAACCTTGCCATATTTTGTTGAAGAAGACAATCTTGATAGTAACTTTCTAAATTTTTTAAGTGCTGAAATGCAGTGAAATCATCATAGCAAATTTTTAACATAGAAATATGTTTTAGAGCTTCACCATATGAATTTATCGATTTCGAACTGCATGATGCTGCCGACATTTCTACTTCTGCTTCTTCTTCTGAGTCGTTTGGACTACCTTCTGCAAATGGGTCTGCGCTCTCTACATCCAAATTTGGAAATTTATCAACGGCATATTCTTCTTCTGTTGTTATATTACCGTCTAAGTTCATGAAATCTTCTATATTTTGGGGTCTGTGGCTCCTAAATGTTTGGCATGTCTCAATAATTCAGCAACTGTCGATAATGGAAGATCCTCTTCAGGATCGTAATCAATTTCTACACTACATTCAAGTTGTATTCACTTTTTCTAAATCCAGCTTTGGCAAAACAATTCTTAATCGTCAAGGTATTAACTTTATTCCATGCTGTTTTATGAAATACAAAGCCTCTAACACATTGATAGTCTTTGTAAGTTCAGATAAAGTTTGAACATCTTCCATTTTAGTTAAAACATGTTTAAAAATCAAGTGTCGATAATTAATTTTAAAATTTTGTATGATACCTTGATCCAAGGGCTGACAAACTGAAGTTGTGTTTGGCGGCAAAATACAATTTTACATTTTCAGCTTCAGATCACGAGGATGAGAGCCGGCATTGTCCAAAAACAAAAGAACTTCCCTTTTTGCATACCCATTTTTCGGTCAAATTGTAGCAACCATTCAGACATATGATTTCTCGCGTCATCCATGCCTTTTTGTTTGATTTCCAAGTTGCTGGAAGATCGTTAATAGCAACATTTTTTAAAGCACGAGGATGAGCGGATTTTCCAATCACCAACAGATCTTGTTTGTCACCAGCCATATTTACACAAAATAAAATGGTTAGTCTGTCTTTAAACAATTTTCCACCCACACATTTTTCTCTTTTGAACGACAGAGTTTTATCCGGCAAGGCGCGGAAAAAAGTCTACTTTCATCTGCGTTGTACACATCTTCTGGTTTATAGCCTAGCAACATAGACGGAAGTTTTTCTAAAAATTGTTTAACATCAACTTGATTTACTGCAGCACCTTCACCAGATACATATGCACTTAAAACTAATATTATGTCTCTTACGCCACTTTGAATGCCACCCGTCGGAGGCACTGAAATTTTTATAACCCAAAGTCGCAATATCTTTAGCTTTTACTTTCACTAGCGGTCCTGGTATTGGAACGTTCCGACTTCTAGCTTGCACAAACCATTCAAAACATCTTTTGTCTATATTAAAACCTTTCTTTTTCAAAAATTCTTTTGATTTATATTAATTCCAGATTGCCATTTACTTCTGATATCTTCCTTATTTTTAATTATTTCAGCTGCTTGCGTTTTCCCAATATTAAATCTCTTTGCTAAATCACGAACTGAAACTCTTTCTTTATCTAACAAATTTACAACTTCCATTTTTCCTTTAAGGAAAGCATTCTTTTTGATGCCATTTTACATTTACATTCACAAACTAACTTCGATAATGCTGTCTGAACTAAAGACAAAATACTAATGCATATGTATAAACACGAAAACCAAGCTCTCAAGCAAAATAAAGGGAATCACTAATATAACAGGAGAATTACCGAATTTAATGCACATTATAATAAGCGGACCTAAGATATCGTCCGGCTATTAGAGTTTCGCGTCCGCCTATGGGAGATTTTTAGTCACATTGGGGAATAATCTAGTGTCCGCGTCCGTTTATGAGAGCGTCCGCTTATCGGAAAGCATTTAACATTGGAAATGATATGCCGAAATTTGGTTCCAGGAATTTTGTCCGGTTACGGAGATGTCCGTTTATTAGAGCTGTTCGCAAGGAGAGCTTTCACTGTACATAATTTTGTAAATGATTTGCAATTGTTTGCAAATTTCTGGCAAATGTTTGCAAATTTTGCAAATGTGTGGAAATTTTTGTAAATACGTGTAAATTTTTGTAAATGCCTGCAAATCTTTGCAAATGGCTGTAAATGTCTGAAATTGTTTGCAAATATCTGTGTAAATTTTTGCAAATGTTTGCAAATTATGCAATTTTTACAAATTTTTGCAATTTTTTGCAAATTATTGTAAATGCAAATTTGGTGTACACATTTTTGGTCAGTGTTCAACCTCCGATAATATTATTTTATAAAAATATGTATATAATTAATATTTATTATTTTGGGAAAATAAATTTTAAGTATGAATTTAAAAACTCACTAAATTTGCCATTATTAAATTCATATTTAAAATATATAAGATATTGCAAAAATACAAATAATATACACACATTCAGATACTGTCAAAAAATGTAAATGAATATACAATACAATACACAACAAATCTTCTAATAACAATTAATATACCCATAATGCTTGGGTGCAAAAAAATTAAATGCTGTTTATTAATAGTTATATGCTTTCAAAACTTAAATAACGGAAATAATTACATGGTAGCAAAATTCTTGCTGTTTTTCTGGCTCACAGAAATGTAATTGCAGATATGTAATTAGAGTTTAAGTAGTTGACGTTTTTAATAAAGCGTATTTTGCTGCATTTACCTTCCTTCACTGAATTAGTATTTTAATAGTAAATTAATTTAATTTTATTATAGAGCTCTTTCTCAGAAAATAGCCTTTAATATGGTGCATCACTGTTATAATAAACGATAGAAAAAGTTATGAAATTTTCACATTCTTACCTCGGGTTACAGAATTTATCTGTTAAAAATATACACACAGAAAAAAATCGATTTGAGCATACATAAATATTGAAATGCCAACGATCTCTTTTTTTCTACGTTATATATGTATAATGCAATTCTGATTGGCTACTTTATTTATACTGACCCACACACATATAACGGTAACAGCCTACACGTTATGCCGCTGATGCTTTACAACCACCTCAATCCAGCAATTATCAAAATATTAGTGGAATTTATTAATATGTCTATTAAGTTAAAAGCAATCCCGATCTTTGTCACAACTAGATAATTACAACAAATAGAATATCCAATTAATTTAGATCATTTCTCTAAAAACATAATTCCGTGTAAATTCCAAACTTTGTTTTTAAGTTTTATGCCAGAAAATGAGCCAGATAACCTTAGAAAACAATTAATTTCGAACTATTTCATTTGTATAAAACACAATTTGATTTAGACGCAATTAATATAAAAATCATGGTTTTCAGTATAGTCTCCGAGATTAAAAATATTATTATAACTTTATTTGGTAAAAAACTTACAGCTACTTCTATCTACATATGCAGTACGTATATAATTTTCAAGATCAAAGATTTCAATCTACTATATCATGCATTTATACGATCACAGTTGAACTTCGGTTTACTAATACGTTTATATATGTACGTGCATATTATACATATATCTGTGACAAAAAACCCAATCGGCTGATTTCAAAACATGCTATTTAAAATATTGGTAATTGATAAATATTGAAAAACAAAGATTTGTTGCTGCATCATTCGTGTTATGATGGATATAATAAGTAGCATCACTAACAAAAATTTGATATTTATTATAAATTTGGTCATCCGACTTTGACCATTTCCGCAGTGATTAGGTAGAATTTGATCTAATTATAACCATTTTTTCGTATGCAAACCCATATTACATAAGTGGAAACCAGCCATATCCGACAATTATGACTAGAGCGACATCGGCATTGACCTATTAAGAAGCTTTATTATAATGACTTGGACAAACTGAATTTTTTAACCTTAAATCCAATCACTCGGAAAAATTTTTTGAGGTACTACACCTCTAATTTTTTGTTGTTGATAACATATATTACAGTTGTTCTATTAATAAAATTTTATGATTTTATAATTATCTACCAATAAAAAATGTTACTTCACATTAATGAATGCAAGTAACGAAATGTTGGAAAAACAATCAAAATGATAAATTATACGTTTCCAGTAATATAGTATAAAGCAGTACCAATTTTTAAAAAGTGGTCAATAATGAGTTGGTCGGTATTATAAATTCCTAACTAAATAGAAGCACTGAAGCAAAGAAATGTTTAATTTTTTTAAGTTTGAACTAAAAATGAATTCGTTATTATAAAAAATATCTACTATTTAGTTAGATAACAAAATCAGCATGAGAGTTATATATAAAATTAAATATAATGAAAAAAAGCAGTTGAATATTATATAAGTAGAACAGCGTACTTATTGTTATTTTATCGGCGGAAAATTAATGTATTTCATTTATATTTATATTTCGTAAATAAAATTTTTTTGGTTCATAATAACCAATACAGTAAGTTACATTTTATAAATGCAACGAAATATTATCGACTTATTTTTGCTACATTATTTTTAATTTACATAAATTTGGTTAATATCAACAAAAAAAATCGAACTGCTACCCCCTTAACTACCTACCTGCACTCGAAGCAAAAAAAAGGAGGTAACACAATTAAAAATTAGCATTTGTATAATTATTTAAATCAATAAATGTGTTAAATAATACTATTTATTATCGACAAATTAAAAAAAAACTTTGCACAATAAGTTAATTCTTAATTGATTATTTATTTAGTAGCTTGTATTTATTTATTTAGTACATCTATTATTTAGAAATGCTGAACAGACACGCAATATGTTTTTTGTCTTTCCAGTTTGTAATTTAGAGGGGTTCTTAACATTGTATATTCATTCAGAACATTCCAGAGAGTTTTGTTTTACTGGGCTTCCTAACGCAACAATTTCGCATTCGCTTTTAATTACTAGGGTCGCCTATTAAAATTTTGTTTTCACACTCTTTTTGCTGAACTAACGAAAATTTGACATAACATGCAATTATTTCTTGTGAGCTTAGCTTTAACACCTTAATATGTTTATTTACTAGAGTCAATGGGAAAGAAATTGTTAAATTATTGGTACTTGCAGAACTTATAGAGCATGAGATCGGGGTCTGTTAAACATTTATTCAAATTTGGGGTTGCATAATTACCAGTTAAATACAAAATCAAGCTGTGTAGAAGCTACCGTGCGCATTCTTTAGTCACTACACGGTTTCCACTCATTATTATGTTAATTTATGTAAATAGTCGTGCCTGTACAAACATGAGGAATTTCTTGCTTCGAAAATTTACTTTATTCTATTTAGCATTTCTTTGTTTTCCTAGCATCATGATTTTGTAAATGTTCCGGAAGTAAGTAAGAGATTATCAAGAAAAAACTATATGGAATAAATTAACATATTAACAAAGTTATGGTAATACCAGATATTAAATTTGCAATTACAGAAAGGTATGGTTTGTTGTGTTCTCCAACACCTAAAAAAACAAAGGGTAGAAATTAAGATTTCTTTTAAATAATACAATACTCTTCTAAATTATATTTTAAATTGTTAATCGCTCGGATTTTCTCGCAAATTGAATGTAAAATTCATGAATTTATTATATAATTTTATTTATGGATTTTGCACGCTTATTTCAAAAAGCGACAGCCGAAAAGTGGCAGACTAAATTTCGATTAAAATTATTTATAAAACATTTAGTTGAATATTTAGTTAAAATATTTAAAACATAGGTGCTCGTAAAAATAACAATGGGCATTTGGACACGCAGTGAAAATTACAGAGTTTTGTCCTAACCTGAGATATAAGGTGGTTTTTTTCCTGCTTTGGATCTTGGTATGCGCAGTAAGCCTTGTAACCTTGCATCCAATTTAATTGGTTGGTTTTAATTTAATTCAAAAGGTAGGCAATAGAAAGAGGCGGAAATAACTTGAAAAGGCGTATGTCCAAAAATCGATTTATATAAAACTCTAATAAAGGAGAAGAAGAAGAAGAAGATAGAGAACCTACAGTTTAACGTGGGGCACTAACCACAACAGTAGTTTGTCGTTGACTTCCGAGGATTTACCTAGAATGAAGTTCTCGAATAGAACCGGATACCCAGCGAACCCAGCAACGTCTAAGCTATAACTAAGTTAAGGAAGACTTAGATTTTTCTTCACGTTGAGTGTTAGGCCATTGCCTGTTCCGGCTCCCATTACTTCCTCAGTCTACAAAATCCCTCTTTAACATTCGACTTGAACCTTTTACCCGTTATGGGTATTACGATTACAAAAATAATAATCATATTAAATATTGCAAATATATTCTTAAATTTTGAAGTAATATAGTTCGACATTTACAAGTATTTTTAGTGACCTATAATTTTACAAGAGCTTTATCACGATATGTATATACTATATATAGCAAAATAAAATTATGCTTATCTCAAAAACCTAATATTATTTAATATTTTCATGAATAAAAACGCTTTAAAGGCTATAAATTTTTTATTATGTCTTTATTTTCTAAGTTTTATGATTATGTTTGAGTTAAGCTAATGTTGGCATAGTATCACCGCACCCATCTTTGTGATGAGATCTAATGGAGCACCGTGGCGGCTTATAATTTCGAATAAAGCTACAGTAATAGCGCATTGTAATGGATGTACTTATACGAAACCGTTTTAATCAAGTGCCGTGCTTCTTACTGGATTCTTAATGGCGAATTCTCATGTCTAACGCCGTGGCAAAGTACGTCACTTCGCACCAGCCGACACGAACACACCAAAATTGGATCGTATTTTATGAAAATACACCAAGTTTAGTTGTGTAATCATTCTAATTTTCTTATAATACATTAATTTAACAATCTCTTTGGTTTTTCTCTTAAAATTCAAATTAATACACGCAACCGACTACACTATCGATAAATGGTATCCCAAATATTATAACGGCAAAGTTCTTTGGAATACAAACCCAAGAATTAATTAGAGCTTTTGAATATTAACGTTTGATTAAATCAGAAATTTAACTTAAAGTTGTTAACTTTCTAACCCCAAAAACTTATTAGGTAAAAATAATTAAGTAAAAACTAAACCCAAGAAAAATTTAAAATGTTTATTTAAATCTATTAACTTTGTAAAGAAATTTTTCTACATTCATTTTACCGAAGCTTTTTCGCCTAGTGTCATTATAACCCCCTGCCACCTTAATCCACATTGTTGCTTTAAGTTTAGCTAACTTTTATTTTTTCTACTTAAAACAAATATTATTTCTTAAAATTTGTTTTCAAAATGCATAAACTGTTTAAATTGTTTACTATTTACTAAAGAAAATGTGATTGTATGTATTTTTGGAAATATAAAGCTTATCAAGTTAAAGCTCTACTTACCTCTACTAGGGAATATCAAACACATCTCTTAACCTTTAGCCTTGCACCAATGGACTACAATTACAGCACATTATACTACCAATTTTTGAAGAGAATCTGTAGATTCAAAACCCATAGGTTTAAAGTGAAGCTTATTTGAGATATACTACATATTATGTATACTTTACACTAATGCATGTTCAATATTATAAGAAAACATCACATTATAATATCGAAATATATTACTATTTTATTTTTAGAATGTGTAGTTCTCGCATGTAGAGAAACGAAGATTCTCCTTTGCAAATATATTTCAAAGAGATCTAAGTCTTCTTTCATAAGGTATAACAGATTGTAACCGATATCTACAACATTTTCAAGTTATTTTATGCGTTATATGTTTAAGTTAAATGAATAACATTATTAATTTAATTTAATTTTAATGTAATAAATTATATTAATAAAACAATGTAGAAAATAACAACTATAAGAAAGATACGGAGCGACCTTATACTCGAAACGCTGCTGTGCCCTCCGAAACAAAGAGACGGCTCTAAAAAAAGTTAGACTTTTTGGATTTCAACTAGATACCTTAGTATTAGCAGTTTATAAGTTATTTTAACTAATAGATAACTAAGCAATTTATTTTTTAAAATCTAATTATTGGAAACAATTAAAATGAATAATTACTTCATAAAAAATGCGTGGATAGAACTAGAAGGATATCATCTGCTCGAAAACTTTACTTTACCACTGAAATCTGGTATAATTTAATTTTTGTAATGTTGCTGTAGCCTAATCTTCATTTCCTTATTATTTTTGGCAATTGGTAAAGCCTGAAAGACCCTCTCTATTAATCTATGCAAGTATAATTGAGGCTGTGGTTTGCGATTAATTCGATTTATATTTCGTTTTAGAACAAGGAAAGTGATGCATTTGTAGTTAGAAAGCTACACCTCGACACCAATGGTGTCAACAACATCAAACAGCTGTAGAGTGCGTTTTATGAATCTCGATTTTCTACGCAAAAAAATTAAAGTGGACAAAAGTAGAAATATATATTATATTATTGTCAACAACAGTTCAATAATTGAGTAACATGGAAATATGTGTGAATCATTAATGGGTGAATTTTTATCAAAATAAATGAACCATAAAAAATAAAATGAATTAGACTTGTAAGAGTGACAGCTCACAACCCAAAGCAGTTATTAATAGAACCACCAATTTTTTCTTCATAGGTATGCTGTAGGATGGAAAGAAAAATACAAATTCCAAATTCTCAAATGAATATTATTTAAAAATTAATAAAAGTTAATGTGGAATATGAAGGATAGTGCAGAACGCTCAGAGCTTATGATTTTATTGTTGACTTTGCTTATTAACTTTTAAATTTTAATTTAATTTGTAAAATATATTGTTTAGAAAATATTTCTCATTTAAATGGGTGCTGTAAATTTAAATAATAGCAAACAAACTTATTGCAAGAAGTTATAGAAATTCATTTCAATACCCTTTAAAACAATACTTACGATATTACAATACAAAGTTATAAATAAACGTAAATTTATTTGTAAACTTTTAATTTAAATTATTTACGTAAAAGTTTTTTGTTATTACAGTTTTTGTATAAGACGAGTTCTACAATTAACACACCGTGTTTAAAACACGGGGTTTATTTTGTTGACAGAGCTTTTTTTTACACTAGAATGATAGCCCCAGCTTGATTGCATCCCTAATGTACCTACGTTATTTTATTTTAATTAACGGTATTTATTTAGCAAGGAAGACTGACTTTCATTGTGTATTGTTATTCTTTCAAATAAAGCGAAATAATGTGACTAATTTCAACAACTTGGTAAGTCTTTTAATTTTTAATTGGATAAATTTACATTTTCCTTTGATTTTTTATCTTATTTTCTTAGTTACATCAATCTAATTACCTTTAGGATTTCTTTATTTGAAAATATCGTAAACAATAACTTTCTTTGTAAAATACGAGGTTCGTGTTTTAGCTTTAAATTAATAGAAAAATTATTTTTCTTTTATATCGTAAAACGAGTGAAAAATTTATACAATTAGCGCAGAGGACGGCATATGTTGAAGGACAATCAACCGAAGGTAATTTTTTTAAATGCTATTACCGATGAGTGAAATATCATTTAATGCTTACTGGAAAGTTTTAATTACAAATGCTCTAACAAAGTTTATGGAAAAACAATTTCATATATTGCATTTTCAACAATGCGAAGTGACTACAACGGAAAATAATTTAAATTATGACATCATCAGTATTTACACTCAACAAGTGATTTGAGGTCTCCATCATCAATAACTCTTCTTGAACATTAATGTTGACATGATTGTATTATTTAGAGTACCATCAAACTCAACAGGAGTAGAAATATTGCAAAACCATAGAATTATTATTAATCCGATTACAATTCAATTTAATTTTTTAATCTAAAATACATCACGACGAACGATCAGGTATTCCTTTAGCGTGCATAACTACAACTTTTTATTTGATTGTTTTAATGTAACAGATATTATAATATTATTTATTCGCATTACTGCATTAGCTAGAAACAATTAATATTGCATGCAACTTACTTAAATTAATACTTCTATCATTTTTTTACAAAATCCAAGAAACTTTTACATAAAATAAATCCCAAGAGTCTTGAAAACATATTTTGTAAAAGAATTACTTAATATTTTCGTTCTAATTCTTAAACTTTTATAAAAATTTAAAACTCTTTAAGATATTAAATTTTGCAAATCAAATATGCAAAGCTTAACATTGCCATAAAAAATGTTCAAGGTATTTTAAGCTTGTTTCCCTTTTTCAAGAAAACGTTAATACATTTATTGGATATGCTAAACACAAAATTGTTGTGCACGGAATAAATATCCAAGAGTTTTGTATATTTCATATACAATTTATAAGTTCAATTAAAACTTATTTTAACTACACTCAGAGAAATTTCGGACTTTAAAACAAATGTGAATACTTTCGATTGAAAAGTTTTCATTCACATAAAATTTCTTACATTTTAAAAGTAACATTTTAATTTTAAAGTGTGCTTTGAAAAATTAAGAATGGCGTTTTATATTTCTCAATATCAAAAGTGGCAATGTTTATTCAAACATTTAAAGTGTAGATTGAAGGTGTAACATGTAAAGAATAACTATGTAGGTACATAATAATAATCTAAGGGTAAAATAGCTGACACAAGATACAAATGCAACTTATGTGTGCAGATAAGAACTCTTACTAGTTTCGCTTCATCTGCAAATAAACCATAATCCAAGCTTACGTGTAATAGTGACAGTGTTCCTTATTAGATAGTTTAGTGTGAAGTGTGCAGAGGATTTTGTGATTTAAAATTAATAAAATGTTAACGCCAGAAAATCTGGAAGAAGGTGCAACTGAAAATGAAATTCAGTTTCAAACATATCTAGAGGAAAAGACGACAGAAAATATAATTCAACTGCAGGAAAATTTGGAAGAAGACGCTACCAATATGATATTTACCGTTATTTGTAATAATGAGGATGATGAAAAATTACTTAAACTCTTACAAGAATTTGACTTGGTGAATTTGTATTCTGGTTTAAAAAGTAAGAAATCCCCGTAAAAACATAGTATGTAGTATATTATGTTCAAGTGTATACATTATTTATAATACATTTATGTACCTATATAATTATTTCAAATTTCCAGCTATTGGTGTTACATATCGATCATTAAAATACATTAAAAAGGACGATATCGCCGAAATAATAAAACCGTTTGGTTTGCGAATGGAGTTCCGTGAAAAGCTGTTTGCTTGGAAAAGAAAGAGGTACGTTGCTCATTTTTTTCAGTCATACATACAAAATAAATTTGCATAGTATGTAAATCGTACATTTTAAGTTTAAAAGTGAACACTTTTAATTTTAAAATTAACAAATACAATCAACAACTAACACTTTTATTTTAAAACTGATTCAAGATTAATTTCTGCTTATGTTCTTTAAAAAATGATGCAATTGCTTGTTCATTAATGTTTGCAGTGCACAATTGAAAGTGAAAAATAAGTTTTCATATAAACATTAATTTTAACGAACTCTTTTAATTTTATTAATTACTTCTAATAAATTGTTTCAGTAAGTTTAGTTATGTTATGACATAATTATATATAGTAGGTACCTATAACTTTATTATTTTACCGCTTTCCTTTATTTTTTTGAATTATAATTTGTTTTATCAAATAATTGTTGATTGATTTCAAAATTGAAATTTTTGTTGAACGTGTTGATACCACCGGAAGGGCGAGTTAAAATTCTGTCAAGTGTGAGATATAAACCCAGAATTTCTGCTCTGTAACTGAACTAGTAAATCAATGTGGTTCATAATTAATTTAAAAGTGAACATACTATTTAAGTTTGAAAAATGTATTTTTTTTTAATTTAAAATAATCAAATAAAATCAAAAGTTTGTAATAGATAATTATAAAATTTTTTTAACTTTTGTGATATTATAATAGGGTTAAACTTTCAAACTAAAACAAGTTAAATAAACAATTTATTATTAAATTTTTATTTAAAATTTTTAACTTGGTTTGAAAATGCATAATAGTTTTAATTTTTGGTGGTCAATTTTGCTTTCATACTATTAAGTTACAGTCTTAGTTTTTAATTCATAAATAATTAAAAAATTTTAAATAGTTTGGAATCGACGAAGAGGCCAATGCTGTTCAATCATCTAATATTAATGAATGGTTTAAATATTATGAGGAAGAAAGGACTGTGACAAATTCTTCATGTTCATCTTCATCTTCAACTTATTCGGCACAAAATATTCATTTGCGAAAGGTATCAACGTGAAAGTAATTTTCTAGGAAAATAATATTAAAAACTGAATTTTTAGTCTGTGAAGACTGTATTAAGGCAAACTTCAAAAGGACAAAATTTAATACAGTATTATAATGAACATTATGTTTTCACGGAAGAACAACGCAACCAATTGGTGCAAATCATAATAGAGGACGTTATTTGTTCGAACATTACTTTAAAACCAAAAGATTTTGAAATCATAGTTGAGGAAATTGTAGAATTATTTCCTAACGAAAAAATATTTCTGTAAGGCTTTTAGATACAAAATGTTTTATAAGTGTTTACCTTAACTTAATTTTATTTTCAAGGACTACTATTATATTCGTCGACAACCCAAAAAATCCTGGTGGCAAGTTGTATGGTAAATATTTTAACAGCAAAACAAAAAATTTAAATTGGATACAAGTTCTGATGATTCATCCAATAATATCGACAAAAATATCTGTGAATTTGTTGAAGTTGATGAATCAATTTCAAGGCATTAAAAGCTACCTTGCAAGAGAAAATTCTAACTGGAGTGACATTTGCGATAAATGGGTAAAAACTTTCTCTCTCCGGCAAAAAGATATAAGCAAATTATCCAGTATAGAATTCATCAATGCTTGGCCTAAATTGAAAGATTCAAGAGCTCCACAATTGGTAAGAAAAAATTATGTAAACCCCAATAACTTATTCTTATTTCATGTGTTATTACAGATTAACATTGACTTCAATATTTTATATCCAAATAAGGAACATTTATTAATTGCTGAATGGGAAACGTTTAAAGAAAGAAGTAAAATTTTTTATGAAAATAATATCCACAACCCTGCCTGTAAAAAACTTTTGCAAATTGCAAAAACCACTAAAAACAGAGGTAAGTAACACTTATAAACATTTAATTTGATATTGCTGACGGGGAATTATTTTTTTACATATTTTATTGCTTTAAGATGGTGAAGACTGTATTTTGGCAATATTATTGAATTCAGTATTGCCGCCATCTGCAAGATTTAAGGGCACCGATGGAAAAACACCAAGAAGGCATCAATACAAGACGCAAACGAGAGTTTTATCTTGAAAATTGTATCCATAAACGACTTGGAACGGTGTGTTAGCGAATTAGTTGGAAAATATTATTCCAGTGGTTTAACCATTCAACCTTTTTGATTGTCGAAGGATGTGAGTTAGACCAGCTAAAATCTTTTACGTTTATTTCGATAAGACTTTATACAAATTTAATTCATTTATAGACAGCTTAGATACCTGCTTTAAAATTTATCAAACTCTATTTTTAAAATACCCTGAAGCTTGTGACCTACCCTGGACTTTTATTCAAAAATATTTTTATAAAATTGATACCAAATTTGATAAAAAATCACCAAAATTAAGTTCACTCTTAAGTTTTATGGGACAATTTTAATTTTTGAAGCGGTTTATTACTTAATGAAAATGTATCAGTGTTTTAAATGCTTAAATAATTTTCAATTTCCAGAAGTTTTAATTAAACATTTTAAATTCGATCATTTGTTGGTACAAAATAGTATTCTGAAATGCATGCACTGCAAACAACTTTTTTCGAATTTCAATTCTTTTAAACGTCATTTATTAATGCAACATAAAGGAATTGAAAATAACGATGAAAGCGTAAACCAAGTTCAGATTAATCAATTAAATTTGCCGAATGAAAGCACATCTTCCCAATCAGAACTTGCATTGTTGCCCACTGAAAATATAAATACCAAGTATGACATTCAACAAATTTTAGTTAATTTGAAAACAGAAGTACTTACGTTGTCTTTAAAGTTGTATGCAAAAATTCAATGCCACGTACAGAAGTCATCAAAATCCAAAGCATGATTTCCGACTTGCTTTCGTTTCTGTCAAATTGTATAAAATTAGTAGTTAGACATTCTAATGCAATAGCCCAAAATGAAGATGTTGATACTATTCTGAATTTTGTCAAGATCCATTCAAACTATCAACTCTGAACATAAAATATTAAAAGTTTTAAAAGAAATGAAACTGTATGAAGACCCCAAATCTATTATCATTAGAAATGAAGTTGTTGCGAAGATAACCCATGGAAACCCAACATTTGCTCCAAGACCTTGTAGTGTTGAACTAATGCCGTTACATTTTCAATTTAAAGCTCTTTTGAACTGCCTAATGTACTTAACGAAACTATTGAAAACACAAGACAATTATTTGAAGTAGAAAATAGTTTTACTAATTTTGCTAACGGAGAAATTTTTAAATCCAAGAAGTTGAAAATTGAATCTGAATTCATAATACCATATAACTTATATTTTGATGATTTTCAAATCAACAATGCACTTGGTAGTCATACTTTTTCTATTTGTGGTTGTTATTACAACTTCCCCACAATGCCAAATTACTTATTGTCTAAGTTGGATTTTATTTTTATTGCTTGTTTTGTAGCTACAAATCATATAAAACATTGCGGAAACGAAACTTCATTTTACCATTTGATAGAAGAGTTGAAAATTTTGGAAGAAGGAATTAATATTCAACTACCGGAAAAAACAGTAAAAGTTTACTTTATAGCAGGATTAATAGTTGGCGATAATTTGGGACTTAACGGCATTTTAGGATTCATACAATCTTTTAATAGTAAACGGTATTGTCGGGCTTGCCGTAGCACCAAGATTCAAATGCAAATTGACAAATTAGAAAATTCACTTTCTTTACGGAACAACGACAATTACAATGAGGATCTTTTAATAAATGATTTTAAAGAAACGGGAGTAAAATATAATTGCATTTTCAATTCTTTAAAACTTTTCATGTAACTGAGAATTTTTACTTTGATATGATGCACGATATTCTAGAAGGAGTACTTGTTTATGACGTTTGCAATGTTTTGCTAGGTTTGATTGAGAGTAACATACTTTCGCTAGATACTATTAACAGCAGAAAACAGCTTTTCCTTTAGGGAATACCAATGTCGGCAATACATCGATAGCTCTCCAAATTAATAGATTAAAAAATACAATTTAAAATGACGGCTAGTGAGACATTATGTTTTGTACATTTTTTGCCTCTGATGATTGGAGACTTGGTACCCAGTGCAAATAAACACTGGAAATTTTTTATTTTAACAATAAAAATATTAGATATGTTATTCAAATCCACTTATTCAGATAATTGTTTAAATGAATTGTCTGACATCATAGCAAATCATCATCAATTATACACCCAACATTATGGTTCTATGAAACCAAAACATCACTTTTTAGTGCACTACCCCCGAGCAATAAAAATGTGTGGTCCTCTTAAAAATATTTGGTCTATGCGTTTTGAAGCAAAACATAAAGAAATTAAAGGCTATTTCAATAATATTACTTCTCGAGTTAATCCATCTCATTCAGCTGCAATAAAAAGCGGTTTAACTAATGCGTATTTTTTAATTCGATATAAGAATGGTTTCCCACCATTATACAGTCTTGACAAATTTAAAAGAATAGATGTAACAAAAGAACAGTATTTTCTAAAATAGAAAAAATTGAAGGTTTGAATTATTGCTTTGCACAAATTTCAGAATCGGTAGTATTCAAAGGAACCCTTTACCAAACAGACAATTATTTAGTACATAGTGTAGAGTTGGTACATGAGTTATATAAAATTAAATGCTTTATGTATGAAAATAACGAAATATATGTATTTTGTTATCCAATAGAAATTAAAAAATTTGACAATCATTTTCAGTCCTTTGAAGTTGGTCGAAAAATAGATATTATTAAAATTAAAAAAATATCTTATTTTACTAGTATACCATTGAATATACACCAAATTAACAATGGTAAAACATATTTAAGAAATAAAAATTATTTGTAAAATTTTGAATTTTATCTACCATTAACATGTACATAATTTATGTGAAATTATATAATTTCTTGTGTGTTTTATAATTAATTATTTTATATTATGTAATAATTTCTAATTTTGTATTGAAATAAATCAAATTTAATTTAAAACTGCATTTTTAATTTAAACGCCTTCAGACTGCAGTCCGAAATTATTCACTTTTGAATAGAAAGTTTTCACTTTTGATTCAACATTTTGCACTTTTAAAATACAATAATCTTCACTTTTGAGTAAACATGTTAACTTTTAATACAAAAATTATTCACTTTTGAATCAAAATGTTGTACTTTCAAATAGAAAATTAATCATTTTTAAGTCAACAATTGTTCACTTTTGAGTCGATAGTTACACTTCTGAATTGATGAAGCTTTATATTTGAGTCAATGTGTTGCTATTTTAAATTAAAAGTTGTTCAGTATTTACTTCAACATGTGACATGTTATATTAAATCATATGTCACTTTTATTTTAATATAACTCGCCTTTAAATCTACAATGCTTTTTATATAATTTTCATAGTAAAATTAAAAATTAAATTATCAATTATAAGATTTTCATCTTTAGCTCTCTTTCATGTTTAAAATTTTTGATTTAAGTACGTTTTCATTTGTATTTAAAGTGTTATTCTCTGAGTGTAATAATTGAAATATTTTTTTAAAACTTTTACTTATAAATAATTTACTTTTATAAAACTGACCTATATCACCGTTAACGTGTTCACAATACTTTGACATCGTCAGATAACAACTATAATAAAATAGACTAGTGAAAAAAACTTCTTAAATTAATATGGCTTTTATAAATTAGATAGCGGGGCGGGTAGAATTATGAAAGTTCGACTTTATCGATAATTTTTTTTTTATTTTACTATCCTTTAATTTTATGGCAACTATAGTAGTACTACAGGACCAAACCTTTAACTAAAATAGACCATTTCTTACTTCTATCTATTCTGTGACGTGTAATTTATATTATTATAAAAACTTTTAACTTATTAAAAAAAATAAGTACCTACGACGATATCTTGAAGTTTATTAGAATTCCTTTTCCTTTCTGTCTAATTTATTTTTAAAAGGTCTTGGCTATTAAATTTTCCATGTCTACGCGATTAATTATGCGCAAGTGATTTTTCTTACAAAATTAATTGTTATGCAAGTTAAATAATTTGAAAATGTAATGTTTGCAGACGCACTTGGTGTATTCGATTTATGAGGAAGTAAGCTTTGTTGTTATGGTTTAGTTGTTAGCTGAATTGACCACGTAATTTTAGTTTAATGAATAATTCGGTACGGTTTCAGGATTTGCGTGTATTGCGTTTGTTATAATGGTCCTATACTATATAAAATATTCATCATCGTAAAGTTTCCTTAATACATCAGTTTTAAAAAATAAAAGTAGGAAATGTAAAAGGAGTAGTAATTTAGTGTAAGAATCGCTTTCTTACTTTACGTCGACAAAAAGTATGGTGTGCGTTTAAAACAGACCTCAATACTCTAATGCGACATTAATCCCTCCTCTTTTAATAGCTGGGGCGGTAATTCGAAATTGAAACTTGAAATACAGTGCAGTGTGGCCAACCATGAAGAGGTATAATTACTTTAGAACTAATTAACTCAGCACTGCACTGTTTTGTCGTCTGTTATTACAAAACTACTGAAACAGATGTTTCGTACTCGAAAATTTGCAACAAAAACTTGTAGTAGCGACTCAAAAAATGTTAACGTAAAATTGTATTACCGTTTCTAGTGCTAAACCAAATAATATTACCCAACATTACAAGAGTAACTCTTTATAGTAAAAGGAGAAAATTGAATTTAAAATTTAATTTTACACAAAGAAAATATTTGTCAAACAGTTTGGGTTTCCTTTAGCGAATCAGTCGGTATCCTCCACGTTCTTTCAACATTATTTGTTTTGAGTTATTAAAATTTAATTTGCCTTTTCTAAGATTTTCTTTAATTATGCAACTCTCTTTATATAACCAAATTAAAAAGTTTCAAGTAAATTTTAAATAGTAAAAAGTTGAACAGTACAACAGAAACTCTGTTACAATATTTATTTAAAGCAGATGTTTAAACCCAGAATTTTTTCAATTATAAAGCATTTGGGACAATTTTTTAAAATTATACAAAAAATATCAGACAAATTAAAAGCATTTTGCTTAATTGCACAAAAATAATTAAATATAAATTTGGGTAACCAATTAAATTGATGAAAATTTCAAACCAATGCAAGATCGTATCAACTTTAACATAAAATCGATCTACCTTTTCGTATCCTTGTCGAGGTGTTCTATAAAAGAGGTTTAATATCTTCGTAATGGTATTACGTGAAATTCAGTTTAAAAAGTTAGTTGTTATATGGCAATTTAATGATATTTAAATTTTGTAATTTAACGAGTACCAGATATAAATTGTGTATTTTTGAAAGAAAACTGTCAAATTTTTAGACGATAATTGGATTATATTTAATAAAAACTTGTAAAATCGATAATTCTACAATTCGTTGGATAGCCATAATATACGAACCAATTGCTTGAAAAGTATAGCGTGGGTTACGTAACAGATTTTTATTATTAAGTTTTAAGGGTTTAATTTATAGCGTTCTATCATTTATAAGTGGTCACTAAAAGGAAGTGTATTGTAAAATACAGCAAATAAATTGAGCATTCACCCAAGTATTTTTCTAGCCAATTGCTCCCGTACTGTATGTATGTATAGTTTCTACATACGTACATACTATTTTTAGTATTGATTTGCTGTGGTTTCACTTTAATTTGTCCTTAAGGCTGAAGATGATTGGCGTATTACATTAATTTCGGCCGTTAGTGTGGACTATGGCCACAACGTTGATTGAAAACCATTATAACTTGCCTACTGCTTACAATGTATCAAGGGTCAGGAAGTATCCACTAGTACAAGTTCGATTAAAATATTTTAGCCACAATTCCACATCTTTCATTTTTGGTTTTTTATCGTATAATTTTTTTATCGTTGGTTTATAGCAATACCGGTACTTAAATTTTTTATACAGCATTCAGGTTTTAAAATATTGACACCAACTTTGTTATTTTATACCGACAGGAATGGTTTTCTTCTCTTTTCGGAGGTTTGGCAGGTTTATTTTTATACATAACTGAATTAAACATATAAATCCATATTTAAAGACACTCATTAATTAATAATAATAATAATATAAATAAAATAAATAATTGACAGTGCTAGAATTGTATATTTGCGTAATTCACTTAAAACTTATTATTTACTTTTTAAGAAATATAAATGCGGTTAAACTAAAAATTAACAAGCTATGTAAAAGTAATAAAATTTATAGCTATTTATGGTAGTAGTGTGCAAATAAGTCACGCGAGAAAATTATTATATGACTTAATATATAGTTAATACACAAGATTTTATCCAATACCTCTTAATAACGATTCAAAATACATAGGTTTAACAATTCTTAAATTTGAACTTTTAAATTGTTAAATTTAAATTAATAAAAATTTATTAGTATGTACTATGTGTTTAATTTTCAGCTATGAGTAAACTAAAGGGTTTTAGCTCACTCTAAAACTCTCTCTAAAACTTTTATATTAATTTATCGGTTTAAAATCTTCATAATTATAGCCTTATTATTGTAAAGTATTAGATAAAATTAATTTAAGCCTTGCTGTACTGCCAATGCCCCTGTTTTAAAACAAGCAAGAATGCCGTTAGCAAGACAGCAATTAGGCTGTCGAAAGCTCATTAATTAAGTAAAGTTTTGCATTTGGCTACTTAATTTTTGTAATAATAATTTATATGTATAAGGCGTGACATGCCTTAAGCTTAGTGCAATATAATATTATGGGAAACCAGTTTTTTCAGGATTTCTATTTCACATTACAAAGAAAAGAATCAAAATTTAAATATGGGATCAATTCTCATAGACTTTTTCTTTTAATTCGTCTATGAAATACTTTGATCTATTAAAGCTACTATCTAAGGGGTCTGCGAAGGTGCTAAACTTCTCTTACGATTCCTGAGATACCATGAGTTTTGTACGTTTCCTGCTGTTTTCAATGGAACAGACACATTAAAAACACTATCTGCGGGAACCGTCAGTATAGTTAATACTATAAAAAATAATAATTTAATTCATTTTTTTATTAATGACATAAATTTGAAGTAGATAACTAAATGAATTTTAAATTTTTAATATCGAGTTTAGAGATCGCTAACAAAAAACATTAATTGTTTAAGAAAAAGCGAGTACATATTACTAAATCTGCAGAAGCAAACAACGATCAAAATAAAATCCTGATAAACTTAAGAGTTTAACAATTCTATAATAAAGAACCTAAAACATAATTTTAATTTAATTATTAAGATATTTAGTAAAACTCGCTATAAGTAGATTACAAATAAATAAAATTTTGTAAGGTTTGCATTTTAAAACTTCTTGCTTGGATGATCTTGCATCAAAATTGTTTGAGCATTTTTAATTTTCTGTTTAATTCAGTTGTTTTGAAGTTATTTAAAAAATTTGCTGAACAATAAGACCAAAGACGTTCAAGCTTATCACTGTTTTAAATTTTGGACCCTTTATTTTTGTTTGCACTATTTTGATTTAGTGTTATTTAAAAACTTAACAAGAGGGGAGAAGACATGTCTTTCTAATTATAAAACTGCAAAACTCAAAATAAGCTATACGATTTTGGTTTTAGTTTTGCTTGTGAAACTTTTATTTTCTTTTATCTCTTTTGTTTTGGAATTACTTAGAAAATTACCTAAGTAGTGAGTGGGAGCACGAAAATGCTACCTTGCTCTTATTTTAGGTATTTATTTATATAAGATTTATTTATTTGTAATTTAAATTCCTTATTTATTAAGTTATAATTTTATTGGATACATTTTTAAATATCTCAGATTGAAAGTCTAGAGTAGCTATTAATTTTCAAAAATTTAATATAATATTATACTTACCAAATAAAAGCATTTTAATAACTTATTTTATTATGTACAATTAGCAGAAAATTACTAAGCAAGAAGATATGCAGTTATTCAGTTCTAAATATCGATATAAGTATGCGGAATCCTAAATTTGGTTTTGAAATTATTAAAAATATTTGAAATATTAATTAAAAACTAATATTAAATAATAAGAAATAATAAAATTTCAACTGTTTAACAGTGAATTTGAAATGAATTTTGTCATTTTATAGAAATTGTCTAATTAAATACAAATTAATTAACGATTAGCTTATTTAAAAAAGATATAAACATCTTAGCAGAAGTCACAACAATTACAAAATAAATTCACTTTAATTAAATGAACAAATTTTAGGCAGAAACAATAATTATCTTCTGAAGCCAAATTTGATCAATGTGGACTATTTTGAATAAAATAATATTAATTTTTAAATTAATAGTTTTTTTAAATCAAACAATTTGCCAAACGATTTAACGATATTATCAAAACAAAAGATAATACCGAGAAAATGAATCGTAGATTAAAAATTAAGAAAGTTCTAGAAAACTAAAACAAAGCCAAGCCAAACTGCTAAAAAATTTACGTTAAAAACATTCTATACTTACACACAAGGCCAATCTAAAAAATTAATTTTGAAATTTATAAATGAAGACATATTATGAGGTGCTTATATGTATTAATTAAGATAATATGCAAAAGAAATGCTATTCAGCCTGGATGCACACCCTAGTGTACATATTTTGCAAGCTAATAATTCTCAGTCTTATAACATTATTTATTTATAATAGTATTTTGTGGTAAAAGTGTATAAAGGAAATGCAAAACATATGTAAAGCCGATTCAGATTTTTTTACAATATTGGATCCATTGCTAAGTGTATCTTTCGCCGCCTCGGTTAACTCGATCACACATTTGGTGTTAGTACGAAAACTAATATAAATTATTACCCACAGTTATGTAATCATTTGTTAATCTAAACTTATCTGTAATACATCGCAAAACTTAGACAATAAAACTCGTCTCATGTAGAATATTGAAACCACGCTCACCCATGTAAAACTTCAAAGTTAATGTCAATATCCCGAAACCTGAAACGTGTAGCAAAAAATCTAAATGTAGATTACAAATTTACATGTAAAAATAACTCGTGAATGGTAAAACCATTTTGTACCGATAAATAAATTATAGGAGTATATATCTAATTGTAAGTAATAAATATATTATGTATTGTGTTTTCGTCTGTAAGTTAAAACTAAAATATTTTAATTTTAAATGGTTAACATTCACTAATTTTTAGTAAATCTTTTCTTGTGACTGTTTATAAGATATGCATGCAATGAATTTTTACATTGAACACACTGTATACATATGATTATGATAATGGATCTTTGCAACTTAACTACTAATATAATCCCTACAAAAATCAATACAACAGCTCATGAAAGGCTTAACAATGTCGTCAAGACGTAAAATTAGCAACACTAATTATATATTATAAAGGTAATAAAAATGCGTTCAAATATATTTAGATGTGTAGATTTCTTTTATAAAAACATTTTCGACATTATAACACAATAGCTAAAATTTTCAACATGACTTTCAGTTTTTTGAAAGAGAAAATACCCTTAATTGCCTAGTTACAGTAAAATCTAAATAGTAACCAAAAAATGGAAAAATACTGCGAATATTATTATTTTAAATTTTCTGTAATATAGAAGGCAACAAATTATATTTAATGGCCCAAAATTACTTACGCGCATCTACAAATCCACTAAACAAATGTGCAAAATTACTTAGGGCGACTTGAAGTACTTGAAGAGTACACGTAGCAATCTTGGGAATAATAACGTTATAATTTAATTAAACTATGCTATTCGAATGTTAGTTAAATTAATGCGGTCAGTTGTAATCGAATCTGAAGATTAACTTATCGAAGTAATCTTCAATCACTTTGGCACATTATAACCTCTAGCACCCTTGTTAACAACTAGGAAATGTTCTATTCAGCAGCGCAATCGGTAACTAAGTGAGATATTCAAGACCCAAGAGTTTCATTTCAAACATTTAACTGCTTATTAGTCCAAAATGTTAAAATGCAGAAGTAGACCATTACGCTTAACGTCAACTACCTTGTTTACAATATAATGGCTTTACCGATTTTAATCTCATTTGCTAACTTTTTATGTACCATTTGAGTTGATGCTAATTTTACTGCTGTTAACATAGTTTTTCAAAATTATGCTCGAGAATTTAATCCTTCCACTGTTAAATAAACAAATAATTGAATAACATATACACCTACATTTTTAACCCGCAGTAAAATAGAACTGGTAGTTCATAAGTGCTTCTTAGTCGACTAGACACCTTGATATATTGGTTTTTACGAGTCATCAATGCCGCAATAGAACAACTAAAACAGCTAAAATTTTACCGATGAAAAAGTAATTAAAAATATTTTATTTTATTTCAAATGTTTGTTTTGTGAGCGTTCGTGAAAGTAGAACGTGATGAATTAAATATCTGTGCTCACAGGCAACCCAATCTAGCGCAACAGAAGATGACTTGATAAATTTGTCTTCGAGTATTTTATATACTTTTAAGATTGATTTTGCCTTGATCTTTTAGAAAAGTTGCACAATGGTATTTTTCTGTTACAATTCAGTTAAGAGCAATGCATTTTTTATGCACCATCATTAATAAATAATCTATTCCATTAATAATTCTCTTGAGAATTTAGAAGGGAATTCGTCATAAACATATAATATGATTTTGGGTAAATCGATAATGATATCTCTCAAGGGTTATAAATTAATGTATTTTTCTTATTAATTTACTTTTAATGAATTAAAAAAGCAAAACCGTTTGACGATGGTGTGTTAAGTTAACACTCACTCCCGTTAGTAAAAAAAACATTATTTGTTTTGGTTTCCCAGTTACATTATTTTATTGTTATGTGGGTACATGTTAAATTCTACTGCATTACAAATATAAAGGTAAAAAATTCTCCGTGTCCTTAAAATTTGCATAGTGGTGGTTGTGTTTTTGTTCAATTCTAGAATACCATATTCTGAATAGAAAATCTACATAAAATATGCAACTAAAGTCTCAAATTATATTAGTCTAAATAAAACAACTAAAATAATTTTTTACAGTAGCGTTTTAAAATAATTCTTCGAGTTACATTATATCGAATTGTAACCTATTCGCTAATTACTTCATTGATATTCGTATTTATTTTAATTCGTAATATCAGGTTTGTTATGTCACCCTCATCAGTAACAGAAAATTCGAAATAGAGGAAAATGAATTTAACAAGCACTTAACAAACTTAGCAGGCACTATCCTTGGCTATAAATTATAATATAGAAGTATTTCGTTAGCTTAATCATTGCACCAGCAAAAAAATAATTTCAGAAGCACAATAATAATACTAAAGTTACAAGTTACGGTATCAATATTTAATAACGAAATACAAATTTAGATTAAGTTGGAAACAAATTCATAGCATTCACTTATTGACTAAGGACCACGGTTGCATTACGATTTCAAGGCCGATATCAATCAGTGGACGGTCGGTGGAGCTCAAAGGTACTAAATTTTAAACATAAGTTTTTAAATATTTTAAACAAAATTAGAAGTAAATTCTCACTATTGAATAGTTAAAAAATTTTTGTTTTCTATTGTTCTCTTTTCAAATTGTTTTTACCTGCTGGCAGAATCTCTGTGTCTAGTTTTCCCATATATCCATGATGTGTGTTAGAAGTGCTTTGACATTTGTATGTATGTATATACATATGTAGCTATTTAAAGGGAACCTTTCTATACGAGAAACGTAAGTCACTTTATTCCTAGAAAAGCACACATGGCAAATTACACCTTAGTCATTTGCCATTGATTTTTTTTATAATTATAGGTAGGTAATTTGTAATTTGAATTATCTTGGTAATTTGCCATTGCCCATAGAGTGATAATAATTTACAAAATCGTATAAAATGCAATCAGGTTTAACTGCAACAATTAATATTGCGACGTTTTTCTCAAATTAATATTGCGATATTTCATTGAAGATTTTATACATTACAGCCTCGTACTCGTAACATGTTTGTTAGACGAAATAGTTTGGTGTTATGACCGTTACTTCTTTAGATAGCAAAGTTGATTTTGTTACTATGTGTAGCAATCGATATTGCCATACAGTATCTTGTATAGAAATGCAATTTAATAGTATTTATAGTATATAATATTAAATGTTATATAGCAAAGTATTTTACAAATAATAAAAATACCTAATGTTATTTAAAAAAGTTTCATAACTTGGATTCCGAATAAGGGATTTGTCATCTTCTAGGTATGTATGTATACCAGAGTTATACTAGGTTGAGTCACTCCAGTTGCACAGGTATCATAAACTTCAAAGCCTTATATGCTTGGTTACCATCAATACATTTTGCAAAGCTTATTTTTTGCCAAAAGAATATATAGGTTTTGGATTTAGGATTCTTTAATCTATTCTATACTTGTTTGAATTTTATCATAATAGTGCAATAAAATAATTTAAACGAGAATTCCTTCATCAAGCAAATACAGAAACTATTATTATTTTAGACTAATACAACAGGCGAAATTACAAAATTTTCGTTATTTTTTTTTAACACGTCTCGTACATTGCATACTACTTTTTCTACTATCAGCAAATAAGTTTAAAAATAATAATTTTGGTTAGTATTATCGGGGTCAGATTTATAACTATTTTAAATGACTCATCTCTTTCTAAGTAACTAAAAAAATGGTACTTTACTTCCTATTTTTAGAGATTGTCCTCCAGAAAAGTAAGGAAAATTTCCTCAAAAAGAGAGATAAAGGAAAGGATGAAAAAAAACTACTCTTTGGAAGTAATATAAAAAACAAGTACTAAACTTCTCTTTGTTTGGCTATAAGATTGGCATAATAATATTGTACATTATATCAAACATCTCTTTGTGAAACATATAACATTTTATATTTCAAAATTAAAATTTATTACAAAAGGGGAAAAATTGTATAATATTATCCAACAGGACTCAAGTGTCATTTAATATCATATTGCGTGATCGTAGCACTTTAATTCATCTGAGGAAACAACCTTATAGGTGAAAAAAATACTAAAATATTTTTTGTTATGATTTTTTGCTGGTATCAAATTGCAATTGTATTACCTGTCCGATAAGCGGTGATGACAGACTGTAAAAATTAGCAATTACATTTTATGTGATTTTATTGCAGCAATTTTTCTCATTATTGAGCTTGAGCTACTCCAAAACAGAATTTCTAATATTACTAATAGCGTTCCAGACTAAATTTCTGAAAATCACTCGATTTGGTTTTCTATCATAGATATAGAAACGAGGTTGAATTCAATTATTCTCTTAGCTGATTTTTCTCTAAAGCAAGAACTAAGAGCCTAGATAAGGTTGAAGATTTCATTACTCTAAAAATCAACCGTATTGTGTGAATTATCATGAAATCAACATACTTTTTCTTCTTCTTAGTCGTTAACGCAATTTTGAGTGTCGTGGACTCTCTCTATAAGGGCTAATTACTTAGATTGGTAGCCGCTACTTTCCAGGGGAAGACGATAAGAATAATTATTATACAATTTTTTATATAAACCGGGTACTCGTATCTCGGTTTGGTAATTGACAAACCAAAGTGCCAGACCATGACCGTCCTCAAAAACAACATCGGATCTATGCATATAATGTACACACTCCGCGTGACTTACAGTCCTCGGCATCAGAATAGACATATTCCATCCAACACATGATGTTTCAATTAATTTATAAATAATATTTTAAGCCGTTTGTGTACTAATGATATTAACGTTAACTCACACGAACTCGTTTGACATCGAGTTTTTCCCATAATCAACACATCTAAGGTGTCTATGCAGTAGAATACAATAATTCATATTTGAATAACATTTTATCATCAAATTGGACTCACCAGTACGACCAATGCTCAACAAAGGTTTACTGGTTCAACTTCGTTGGTGAATAAATACTAGATTACGTAGTTTTTTGATTATACAAGTGTAATTTATTCAAATGTAACAAAATGTAACGCTTTTCAGCAACGTACCAACAAATGTTTGCAATACAGCTGTCAAGAAAGCTTAGAATTAAACTTAACCGTAAAACCACGCAGACGGGATTACCTTTGATGTAAACAAATACAAAATTAATCTAAAATAAAACCAAGTCCATTCCATTCGCTATTTTGTATGAGTCTTGAAACCGAAACATGTACATATTATTATGAATCTCAATTTTTTTCTATTTACCAGTTAATGCCCTTATAGTCTCTAAATATTGCAAAGCCGTTAAACTTTAAATTCAAAATTATTGTTTTATCACTCAATAGGATTGTAATAGAAATTTTTTTACTGACGATAATATTTTCTTGACAACTACTTGAATATTCAACTTCTTTAAATCTAAAAAACAAATAATCAATTTACAAAATGATAAAGTGTTTCAAATACATTTTACAATATTACGTAATTATAGAAAATTGCATGACATCTTTCAGTGTTTAAATTTAAATAATAAACTTTCAAGACAATACTAATTGCTATTATTTACAATTGAGTTACTATGTCAATAACATAAAGTGCCAGAATGGTAATTTACAAGCAGACGCTTGATAACTATGTTAATTTATCAGTGAAATCACGTAATTATTAAATATTATGGAAATTAATTACCAAGCAACTAAATTATATTCGTTTCAGTATTATTTCTGTGGATGAGTAAATAGGGTAACATACATAGGTATTACATTCTACATATAATGGCAATATGAACAATTTAATAAATAACCAAACCTTTAGTTGAATACATTAAAACAGTTTAAGCTATTAAATGTGGAAGCTGCAAATTATAATCTATTAAATACTGAATTATAATGTCAAGCATTTCTAGGAAACGCTGAGCTCTAAAGAACTTGTAGATAAAAATACAAGATAATTATTCAAAAAGGATTTTTACAGTAAAAGGGTGGTAATTAGTAAAACTTTTGTAACTGTAAGCATTTTAGGTTACAATTAAAATTGTTTTATTTATACATTTCTGTTAAGCTATTTTATAAATAGAACAAAATCTATAAACAGTTTTACACAGTGGTGCTAAATAATAACGTGGTTTATATCACAAACAAATATTTTAAAGGTTTTTCTCGAAAAACTTTCGTAATTCAATATAAACCAAAAATACCCTGTATATGTAAGTAAAGCCCACGTTTTATGCTCAAATTTAAAAATAAATTATGCAAGTACTTTAAAAAGTTATATTAAAAAAAAATTTAAGATATTACTATAAATTTTTTTCTCAAACTTTTATTAAAGTTTCTGGAAAATCGAGCTTATAATGATTGTAAAGCTTCAATCTGAACTTATTTCAGTCGCGTCAAGTATCCTATTTGACAGTATTAAGGTTTATTAGGCAACGCATTTTATATTTACACAAAATTTAACACTATAAAATAAATATTAAGAAAAAGGATGGCTGAATTATATTTTTTGTCGATGTGGTGTTCCTGTTAGTCTATATCCAGCTTTATAAGAGCTTTAAAATATCGCGTGCTTCTAGAAAAACAAAGTTTTTGCTCTTTTAAATAAAACGAACCTTTTGTTTTTACAATATTAATTTCTTTTTCCAAATTTGAAGAACAAACAACTTCTTGTTTATCACATTGTTAAATTTCTACGTTTCCTTTACTAACAATTTGGAATGTCATAAGTACTAACTACGTGCTGAAGGTTAGATTCTTCGTAAATCAAAGGAGAACCAATAACCACAGATTAGAGCCTCCTAGGCTAAATAGTTAAATAATTCCCTTTGGTTGATGAAGCGTTAATGCTTTTCACTTCAGATACGGATTAATAACAACTTTTAAATCAATCAAAGATGCTTTTTTGTAATGTTTACAAAATCGATCTAATTTTATTTAAAGCAGATTGGTATACTCCAATAAAAGAATTCTAATTTTTTGTTTAACCATCATATTTCAGCACCTACATGAAATAATAATATACATATTATGAATATTTACCAGACAAATGCGTTTGTAATTACAATAACTTGGATATAAATTCTTTGGGGGAAACGGCTAATAACTTTAAGGTATGGGTTCCGGATGCCCAAGTTTACAGACGTCTCTGATATTGAGTGGCATGCCCTGCTAGTGGATTATGTTTTCTAAGTGCCTTCTCTTGTCATTGAAAACTAAAATGCAAGTAAAATATAAAAATATTTTTATCAATCTACTTATTCTGAAATTTTAAAATTTATCACAATGGATTAATTAAAATTCCACTTCTCTAGTTCCATCCACTCTTAGTAATTAAACACTTACAGTTCTTTTTCGAATACGCTCATGTAAATACGAGTATAATAATTTATCCAGTAGTATAAAGCAAATTGACTTAGCGTTTCCATGTAAATTTAAAATATATCAAATCCGCTAATCCATACGGATCATTGGTGTGCTTATATTTTATAGCTCTGGTATCCGGAAGCTCTTTAAGCTCAATACTTGTTTTAATTTCCGGAGTACAGCAAAGAAAGTTTTTATATGTTATTAGAAAATTTGAAAATGCCAGTTGTGTCAGTAAATTCAATATGCATAGTGAATTTTTTATAAAACAAATATTTTATATTGCGCAGTTACTTAAATTGGCTAGGTAGTTCTCTGCAAAATCACCTAATAATACGCAAGGATTCTAATTATTACTTGAGGAATCCTACTTATAGAATTAGGTATTAGAGAATAGCTGTTCAAAATTACAAAATTAATTTGGCAATTAGAAGTTCCATGGGATTAAATAATATTATTAATAACTATTTGCAACAAAGGTCAGAAACGATTTTATTCGAGGATTTCGGACCGTTAATGTTATTTGACCTTTTGTAAAAATTGTGTCTGGAGTAGATAAGCCAAATAAAATAACTCCAAGTTGTAAAAAAATTTTAAACTCGTTATTAAAATTTTTGAAATATCGCGATCATCACAGAGTTATGTGCGACTTTTATAATCGATTACTTAGGCTATAACGCTTCCGCTACTGGTTGGAAGAGTTGATTTATCAATTTTTGTAATTGCTCACAATGAAAGCGCACACGTTGAATTTAAAGTGTACAATTAAAAATTTAAAGGACGCAATTGCAATATTTCGGGATGGAATTTACAATTTTACATGAAAGTGTTTTGTTGTGTCAGTGCTTAACATCATCCTAATTCAAGAACTTCTAGTTTAAGATTACCTATAGGTAATATTACATTAAAGTACCATACACAGAAGTACGCATGGTACTTTGATAAACATACAACAAATAACTTCATCTGGTAGCTTTGTAATTATCAATATCTTGCATAATGTAGGGATACCTTTATGGAGATACAGGAATTTTCTTAAGTAGTTATTCCCTCTTTGGGTTAAATTTTGACAAAACTTATTGTTTTAGTACAGCAACATTCTTTGATCACATTGTTGAAGTTTCTATTTTGGGATCCTTTGACATCTGTTTTTTGCCTTTCAGAAAGTGGTTTTATCGAAGTGGACCCTATTCACAGAAGCTTTCGCATTTAAATCTTATAATTTATTTTATAACCGACAAATTAATATTTATATTACTGTTCTAGACCTTCCAATATTATTTTACTAAAAATTGTTTTTAAAACTAGAAAATTTTTAATATTTGTTCAAAATTATATTTATAACTTTTAATCTTCCGTATATCTCATTTAACAGTTTCTTCTACAACTACTTGATGATTTTCTTGAAATTAGCATAACCCTTTTAACAAATATTTTATTCCAAATTGTTTCATTTTTTCTTAGTTTAATAGTCTTGTTTGATTTTAATTAAATTATAATTATTATAAAATAATAACAGCAGAGTGGCGTGTTGGAAGACTTACCAATAAGTAGTCGCAGGTTTGAATTCCACACGCGCATGTTAGCTAGAATAAAACAGACGAATAATCCACCTCGTAAAACGGATTGTGAGGAATTCCAGAATGGAAGTGGTGATTTCCGATAGGAATGAAAAACCAGTGATTGATATAATAATAATTTTGCAGTGATATTATTTTAAAAACTTGATAATATTTTAGTTTATACAATAGCTAGGAGTTATTCCTTTGACTTTTAATATCTTGGCAAATTTCAAGTTAATTAAGTTTCTAGTTATTTATGCAAAATATTAAACTCTAACACTAAGAGTAACTTGCAATTAAAAATAAGAGTTGTTGATTTGAACAAATCCGACAGTTGTTATTAAGTTGGCACATATTGCTGCTGTAATGCAATACTGAGATATCTTATAATCATCTAATTTAGAATAAAAAACGATTCAAGTTTTATTTATTTAATGAAAGTTTTGCTTTAAAAGTAAAAAAGTTAAATTTTTTTAGTGAATTTACAGTTAATATTTACTAATTTTATGATGTTATATTAAATTTTAGTTTACACTAAATAAATAAGTTTTAATCGTCTTTTATTCTAAATGAGATGCTTATAAGATATCTCAGTATTGCATTAGAGCAACGAAATATACATTAATAAGGATATTTATTTCAATTTCTAAAGTTCGTAGATGTCGTATATACTTCGTAAATTAATTTCTAATCTTTAGTGGATTCTTTCGTAGTTGTTTTTGTAGCATACATACCTATTTGATAGAAGCGCGTGTTTATAATTCTGCAATGCCAAAGAAAAGTGAACAGCAAAAACTGTTAGATTTTACAAAGTTTACGATGAATTTACGAAATGACATGAATACCTTTAAGATGTGGGTACCATACCAGAAGTTTAACTTATTAACAAGTTAGCTTTCAATTTTGAAAATCTTGTTAAGTGTTTGTCCGCATTGGGAGGAGTTTTCATGATCTTCGAAATGTTATTTCCATTTAAAGCTGATGTTGGTACATAATTATGTATCTTATATTGCCTTAGAACTTTTAGAAAAAATTCTGAAAATACTAGAACCAATTTCACAAATTTTAAACCGTTTTTTTTGTAAACATTTAATTGCTTCTGATTCATTATAAAAATAATATATTTTTTTAGTTTGTGCATAAATTACGTTTTATCGATACAACGGTTTAATTACCAAATTGCATTTTCCACGTTAAAAAGTACGTGTTCATGTTTCATAAACAAAATGTTACATTTTAATATAACGAAATTATTAAAAATATGTTATTTATATTAATACTATAAGAAAATGAACTGTTAATCCAAATTCGAAAGATCCCAAGTCGCTATATCGTATTACTGAAACTGGACTTGGAAATTAAAAATCAGCCAATGGGATGTTTGTATTTATATAAATTTTATAAATTTATATAAATGCCTTATATGTAGTAACTATTTACATTTTGGTTTTCGCATGTCCTTTTTGTATAATATCAAATTACTCTACCTAACTTGAGTAAATATCAATGAAGTAAAATTTACAGTATTCCATTATAATAAATTATTAAAAGTAAATTTCCACATTTCTTTTTTTGACATCGGGTTTACAAAAACTTAATCAAATTTTAATAAATTAGTTTTAACTATTTTCAGTGTAACATAATATTTCATAGAAACATATAAAGCTGGCCAATCGACTAGAAGATAAAACCGAAAAAGGATAAAACTGTAAAGTAATTTTGCTTTCTTTCAGTGTGAACTATAAAAATTAATTATATAACTTTAATAGGTAAGTCCCTGTAAACGTTGAAATAAATTTAAAAATTAAAGTTTGGCGTAAGTCACCGAAATAAAAATTTTATGATGCAATTTGCTGGAACTTGCTAATTATACAAATTTTGCATTTGATTATTTCCTATTTACGAACCAATTTAATGTATTGCATACTCAAGTAATTACTATTATGTATGCATTTTGCAATTTAAACTTTTAATGGTAATAATAAAAGTTTATGAAGTTTAATTATATGTTTACTTCACCCTGTTAATTTTAGTAAATAGTTTGTTATATCTTAACCCTATTTAAGTACATACATAGTAAATGGTTCAATGAAGAATTCATCCTGTAACAGATAGGTATTATATGCATATCAATTTATCTCGGTCGGTTATCTATTGGTAAGGTTTAATTAATTAATTAAAAAATATTGTAATTATCTTATTTGATAAAAATGCTTATTCAAAAAAATAATTTATCTTAACCTGCGACCATTATTTACCTACACATACGTATGTATTTACATTTATAATTTATAATTCCATCAACTAACTGCTTATAATGTACCTAACTATAACCCAATAATTAATTAACGAGGTTTACTAAAACGTAACTTAAGATTTTACCATAAACTGTATTTTTAATAATGATGATGATTTAACGATTGCCATGGTCAATCGCCTATGATATTATTCAAGTTGATTGTTATTAAAAACCTTCAACAATTCGTTACTTTACATAATGAATAACTTCTAATCAATTAATATTAATAAATAATAAATTAAATATAATATCAATGCCGATTTGACCAGCAACATGTGAACTTACTCAAGAAAAGGATTTAAAAACGAAATGAAAGAAAATGTGAAATGATTACCATTACAGATTAAAACATATGAGTGCGTTATTATTAAACTTAAAATAATGACGCCATTTAGTAAATTTATCTGGATATTACTAATTTTGATTGGTGTTGTAATTTGTACTCAGTCAGTGAAAAGCACCCTCGAAATCTGGGTAATATTTCAATCCTGAAAGTTTCAAGGGGAAATCAATATTTTTTCTCTTTATTTGAAATTAATATTTTTTAAATTATTGCGTTAAATCGAATACTTAGCACTGTTCAACTGGTACAATATTATTTTCCTAATTTATCAAACAAAACTGCACATCTCATCGCATTCTTATTTTTTAAGCCGAGATAACAATACTGAAACTTAGTTATATTACTCGTATTATATTACGATAATAAAATATATATTTGAAATACAGTATTGGGTTTTTAAATTTGTCCAATATTTATTCGTTGGCGATATGTTAAAATATTAGTTTAATAATAATCCTCTGACTCAGTAGTTTGGAAAATTTTCTAACGATGTTGGTTATATCATTCGTTTTTCAACTAAAAACGAATTTTGCTAAAAACCAAAAAAAAAGCAAATTGTATTAATATTTTAAAAAGAATAAAGTTAGAAGTTATTAGTGAGCAGGTAAACCTACACTTTTTGTTAGGTTTCTAGCGATTCGGACTTCACCGATTTCAGTACTTTATTTTTCATATTTTCCATCAGTTGTAATTATGAAAATAAAACATCCTGTAAAACACGAGTGCATATTTGTGGGTGTTTCAATATTTCAATAAGCAATATTAATACAAGTTTTTACATAAATTTTTAATAATACTTCTGGTATATTAATTGAAAAATTTTTGTTAACTGATTACCTAAATTAAAGTGTTCGACGTTAAAAGCGTAAATAATAAAATAATACATTTTATATGGTAGGTATATTTTTCCTAAGTAAATTAATTATTTACATTAATTTATTATAAAATACTAAATTAATATAATTACATTGTCGAGAACAAAAGGAGGTTGTCTGAATTTTAAACTTTAATTGGAAATAGAAAATTGTTTTATAATCAAAGTAACTTGAGTATTGAACGACGACCCACTTCGGATATAAATTTTTTCGTGAGGTACATAATACATTACGCTGAATACCTTTGTTATTGGCAGAGAGTCTAAATTATTTGTGTTGTAATTTTATTATTAATAAAATAATATTATTAATCAAAAGTTAAGCTAATTCTAAATATTTTAATATAGCAAATTAGCTGCTAATTATATGTCTTTTGTTATTTTATTTATCAATAAATTAATTATAAGGGAACTTCACTAAGAATTCAAGCTAAATTCGCAATGATTTCGTACAATATTTTATTTACTCATATACTTTTATGTCGTTTGTTTTATTTCAGTTCTATTTCATTTATTTTGCTTACCTTATACACTTACAGAAAGTGCTCGGACACGTTTAAATCTTTAATTTTTCCGTGTCACCCTTACGTTGTTGTTTTTAAACCAATTTCTCTACTGTTTCATTCAATTCACTTAACATGCAACTCAATATTTGCCTTCCTCTAAACAAAACTTTGGATTGAAAGCATACTAAATTACCACATTTCCACATCATTGAAAACATACGCTTTTATATAATATTGTGTTTTAATCGTACAATTAAATATTTATCTAGCAATTATTATAATCAGGGAATTTTTACTTTAATTTATTATTAATTGATAACCACATTTCTCTATAATTAATCACATAGGCATTAGTTAATAATTTTTTGCATGATTATTTTTAAACAGTTATTAATTATTATTTTATTATTTAACGAATTCTATAAATAAATTTAATTTGATATTAATTTAGTTATTATGTTTACAAAGCGGACTATACAGCATTAATTCAACGATACAAACCAAAATATCAAACAAAACCAAAATATAATTTTGAATTTAAAATTAATTTTGTTATTTAACTTTAGCGTAAACGAATAAAATTCTATTTTTGAAACTTGGTATTTCTTTTGATTCAACTCTGATGTAATAAATATAGCCTACTATCACATTGTTTATATATTTTATTTTCTTGACATGTTGTACAAAACCACCTAATGGCCAAAATATAATTTGTATCTAAAGATTGCCTTGTTGCACGGGGATATTTATTTTCAAATGAAAAGACATTTATTTTTTAATATTTTTTCAATTATGAGAGTTTATAAAATATTTAGTGATAGAACTTGTAAACAAGTTTAACATAAATTGACTGTAAAATGCTGAAGTGTAAAATTTAAAAATCAAATAGGTAATCAATAATTTGTCGTAGATAAATCTAGATAAACACTAATTAATACATCCTTCATACAACATATCCAGAACAGTAGCATGATACATCAGCGGGAGCTTCATCGTTGGCATAAGATAAAATTTAGGTAGCTGTCTGTAACATGGGCAATATAAACTTTATTATGGGACCGCTTTCGGCATTACCAGAACGATTTGCCATCCTCAAACATGCACTGGTTCAGCAGTATCATCTGCAGCGAGCCCCGACGCATCACGTCCTGCAGTGATATGCATGTGAAGGTAGGAGGCGTTCCAAAAGGGCATCTATAATTATTATGAATAGTAAACTATATCGAAATTCTCTTGCAAACTTATTTGCCAGTTATTATAGTGTAACATAATTCTGGTGCCCAACAACATATAAATATAGAATAGCTTAAAGATGTCTTAAAAATGCGATCCAAAAATGAAGTTGCAAGACTTAAAGACGCCACACCAATAGAAGAAAACCCGAGTGTTTACTAATTGAAGTGTAAGGATTATGATGGCTATTACGTTGGTAAAACAAGAAGAAGTTTTAAAGTAATATTGGGTGACCATGTAAAGGGCTTCATGGAATGTAAGACCTGAAGAGTCAAATTTTACAAAACATTTAATTGATTAGAATTATGATTTTGTGAAAAAAGATATTATGAAGGTTGTACTCATATGGTGGGACGATAAAATAAAATTGGAAGCTATCGAAATAAATAAACGTGAAAATGCTAATAAAAGGCGACAAATAAAATTATACCAGAATTATAATTCTCCTCTGCTTAAGATGTTTTGTTGATGTTGAATGTTGTGAAGTTTTAATTTGTCTTTGGTAAAGAAGGTGATTTTGTTATTATTTGAAAATTTTAATTTAATAGAAATTTGATTGTACACATGAAGATCAATATTATCTTTAGGTCAAGCCGTTATCACACCACAGATATGTTTTACACTATAATGTCGTTTTGTTGGTATCAATTTTGGATTTTAAATTAAAAATTTTATGTTGTGAAAATAAAAGCATAGTCATTTTTGTACTATTTAATAAATAAATGAATGCGAAATTACGTAGAGAGAATATTTTGTTCTAATTCTTTGGTGTTTTGTTTATCCAATATTTAGTAAAATATAGCCTTCTGCTATATCAATCCAACAAACAGATTATATAAAATATTTCATGTTTTATAAAATAAAGTTTTCTTTTACTGCCGTTTTTATATTATTTTAAATTACACAGCACCATTAAGTGCAGAAAGAGAAGTATTGCCAGGTAATAAAATTTTTAGAATAATATTAATATAATTAAAATTTTTTAATGTTCCCAGTAGCTAAGAGATATTTGCATGTGAGAAGAATATCTTATGAAGCTGAAGATTGTTATTAAACATTTATACAGTTTAAATCGACTATCATAAAATCAAAATTACGTAATGCTTTCCTTTCTGCACTTGGCCATTTATAGAAAATATTCAAAAACTCGAACATCATTAAAAATACAAAATATAAATCTTTGATTTTATTTATTTTATATATTTAATTAAATACAGAATTTTATATTATATTTCAGTACATACTATAATTATAATATTCAGTATGTATATAAAATAATAATATTATACTTATTATAATATAATTGTAAACATAATTTGTCATTACTAATTTTTTTATTGTATGTCATACTTTTTATCTATAATAAGATTTTGCATTTTTAATATTTTGATTTCAATAGAAGTTGTTACATTGTTTCTCATTAAATAATTTATGCGTATTTATGACTTTCTGCTATACTTTTGTTTCCATTTACCATTTGTTTCAACTTCAAATATTTTTTATTTTACTCTTGCTTAAGTTATTTTATTGTAGATGACATTCCGACTTGCTTCTAAATTTTAATAACTTCAGTTAATTGGCTTTAATCTTTTCATGTTTAAATATTTTCTTACTTTTAATATGAGCCGCTCAAAGTAATTATTCATATATTCAGGCTTATTTGACTAAAACACGTTTGTTGGAATACAAAAATGTAAAAAAATATATTTTTCCTTTTGTGAAACAAATAAATGACTCGGAGATAAAAGTTTTGGTATAATCAGTCTCAGAGTTTCAAAAATGTAAATTAAAGTTTTCTGAATAAATCAATCATTATTTTATCTAGGAAGTGCTGACAAAAAATGATAATTCTGTAAATGGACAAACATTTTCTTTGTCTACTTGTCTAAATCTTTGATAAATGATTGGTTTATATCTTTACAGAAATTCTACCAATAGCATTCAAGTTAGTATGTTAATACAACCAATCACGGTTACTGAACTATTGGTAAATAAACTATTTGAAAATTAAAATTTATGATAATTTTTGTAAATTACTTTTTGCAATTATTATTATTTGTTGAAATGAGCTAAGGAACGCCTTTATTTCTACAAAAACACCGCTACTAATGAGATATGTAATAAAACCAAAATGCTTTTATCAACAACCAAAATAAGAAAAACGAACCAATTTCCAACAAACTTATTCTATAATAACAACGTTATAAAATTGAAAGAACTTATTAGTCTAAATAAACATTCGTGCCTTATTTTCTTTCATCTATATAACTTTTGTAAAACAAGAAAGAACACTGTTGTAGCTATTTTAAAGTCTAGAGCATTCCTAATTATGAACAATAAAAATTGTAGTTATCCTGTAATAGATGCTTTGTTCGAAGCATTATAAAAAATAAATAAAATAAACGTAATTTAAAATTATCCAATCAATACTTATAATGATAATTAAATATCTAGTAATATTACAAATTTTATTATTAAACAGATAATTATTTGTATTTGAAAGGTTTATTCTATTCCATATTCTAATTGTCTGTTTTAGAAAATAGTACTTTTGTGTCAGTTTATGAGTGCTATTGGCTTTGTATTAACCTGCATTGACAATTATGTTGTATACTCTATCACAGACTATAAAATATTATTTAATTGATGTGTTTTTAAACAAATTTTTTATTAAAACTTTTAATAAAAGCTGCTGTAGAGAATATGTCCATCACCATGTTTAACAAAAATGTATCAGTAAATAAAAGTAATTAAGTGAAAATAAATCTTAAAATTAATCTGTAATTTAGAAAATCGCATTTATAAATTTATTTTAATTTAACAATAAAAACATTGGATACCTCGACTATCTAATTTATTCGACTCGTTTATACACATTTGCAATACGGCACTAAAGTGTAACGGGCGATGGTGTATAAAGTTTAATGCTTTATTACGAAATTACAACGTAGGTTTAAGATCCTTCTCCACATTTTACCGTATCTATAAAATTTATACGTATAAGTAGACATAAGTTAAGGCATATGGACGAATAAAGTCATCAAATTTTCAATCGACGTTTTCATAAAACTTTTTAAAAATTAATCCTTACTTAGCATATTTTTGAAATTTTACTTGCGCCCAAATATAGAGACTTAGGTATAAACAAAAATAAAAGTTTTGCTTTTAATTCGAAAGCTTTTTTTTAGAATAAAATTCTCGCAATGTTTCACATTTGTATCATAAGATTTTAATTAAACTCTTGGTTATATTGTTGTATGCAAATCAGGCGTAAACAGAATAAAGAGGATGGATAAAATTTTATTGTCACTGTATTGTAAAGCGTTCTGTGTAGAATGAAATGGAGAATACGGGCTAAAACTAAAGGATTCCATTTTCTCGCCGCTCAATTGACTGCGACTACCATATGTAGAGTGGCAGAAATTGCTATAAAAATTCAACCGAGCGGTATTCATTTTGTGTATGTGGACAACTGAGAAAGGCTGCAGACATGGCAATATCTGCAGAACAATCGATTCTATTTCTATGCAAGTAAGCCTTCACTAACTTGTAGTATTGCTCAATACCTAAACAACATCCTATTGCATGTTTAAAAATTATACCAGCATTATTTTTTAATAATTCGTGTGAGTTTTCTTTTGAAAAGATAAATTAATGTATGATTAAACTAAACAAAAGCAATTTCGTATATTTGCTTTACTCTTATACACGCCGCTTCATTCTAACGTCAATATTGTTTAATAATTTTATATACACACTCAACTTGTTCTTTTCATGACAGTAATTTATTTACAAACAATTTATAATTACGTTAAATTTAAAACTTGAAAGGTTTTATTTGTAAACTCTCTTTGTCAACAATGCAATGCCACTTTTGTAATCTAAAATTTTATTTGATCTTAAATTTGACATTGATAAAAACACGAGAGATAGAAAACCACTTAACCCAAAATGCAACTAAAAATACCCATTTCATATCCCGGAAACATCTGATCCCGCTGAGGATGGCATGCTGGATTATATTAGTTCTTTGCAACAATTTATCACAAATATCTAGGCCGTGTTGGGGCTTTCGTTCGATATCATCCCTTCTATCATTCGGATGAGGCTATTTATATTTCTATTCCCGTCATTGTGTAGCTAGTCTTACTGCCATAGACATGTTGACACTGACATAACCACCCAAAATTTTTATAAATTTTCTAGTTACACAATGCACATTACAAGGAGAGGTTTCACAATATGTGGATGCGTTGTATTATTAAATTTTTACAAGACGCCTACTTGAAATCGATATAACTTTGTTCAAATTTCTATATTAAAAACTACACCACGAATATCAGTATACATCACACCATTACATCAGCTAATGTGCCATACGTTATCGCTAATTTATCTAAATGCAAAAGGATGTGATGCAATTCGTTGCGGTTGTTTTGGTTTGAACCCAAATGCATTTAAAACTTCTCATAGTGGCCGTGCCAAATTAATAATTAGTTGATAGTACCTCACCCAATATTGCAGTATTGGCAAGCAATGTATGTAAGTGCCTATTGTAAAATTTATAAATCAAAATATTTGTTTTAAAATTCACATTATTTAACAATGGATTTCATATATTTTAAAATTACATTCATATTTCGTGGTGCTTCAAAATCACCCTGTTTAGGTTGATATTTGCAAATATTTGATAATGTTGTTTAAAAATTCTGTGTTTCAAAACGTTGTTTAAAAAAATCCTGATTGTATACGTATACGAAACGAACCAATATCATCAAAGTTTTATCTTACAAAATTGTATTCTGGTTATGAACTTCGATATCTGAAAGTGATATTTATAATGAAAATTCAAAATATGAAAGATTTAATCAAAAAAATTGTATCCCTGAGCAAATATACTTATTTGTGCTGCTGACTAGATAATAATAAAATTATTTAATTTTAAAGTAATCCCACTATTATTGCATGTGCTATACATATACTAAGGCATGCAAATGCTACTTAAAGTGTCTGAAATTCTATTAAATTGTAATATACGTAGTACCGCTTCTACAAGTTGTTCTTGTTTATAATACGTTCTTGGCTCGAATGTAAAATCTCGACAAATATTGTTAATAAGCTTTGCTTCTTTTGTTTTCTTTTCTCAGTAAAATAAAACAGATTTTGCTATTACATTTTTTAATGCGCAATTTAGTATTCATTTGTAAGTATTTATGATTATATTATTAAGAGTGTATTTTATAATACCTATTACCTTTGTAATAATACGATATAATGTAATATACCTAATATCTAAAAGGATAATGTATTATTACAAATTATTTTATAACCGTTTGGAAAATAAAGTAACATATTTTTGGCCAGGATTAGGCTTATTCGGAAAAAAATTAAAGGCGAGATAGCAAAACCCTCTAAAGCGATGAATATTAAAGTCGATTACACAAAACACTGGGTTAAATTATACTGCAGGTGTTACTGAAAAGTTAGCCTCAAAGAGTGGAGATCGTGATTATAGATATTATATTGTATTGGCTTATCAATATATACATATTCAATTGAATAGCAGATTATGTTGCTATGTTGTATGATATGTATGTGTGTATAACAGGAACAAAAAAAATAACTTTAGTCTTTTATACATATATATTCAAGATGAATTAAGGTCATTTACAAACGACAGTTACTAACGTTTTAATTTCTAAATAGCATTTTTATTAATTAACCCTTAAGTGTTCTCTGCAATATCACATACATAGTACATATATATATGTATCGCCGCTTAGTGATACTTCGTATACATTAGGGAAATCTTCACAGAACCCTATATAATTATGTAGATAATATTCTACTTTTTAGTTTAACGCTATTAGATATTTGTTTATATAATAGATTTTAGATAATTTAATAAGTATACTAACAATAATTTATTTTCTGTACTAAATTATATTTCGAATTATTAATTGCAAATAAGGGCGCAATAGCCTGTCATACATGTGCACACTCTTCGTCGATTGATATCCTTTGGTTCGTTGAGAAACTCATCTATGGGTTGAGGATTTCAGTATGCCGACAATAATGTTAATACAATAAATTGACAATAAATTGAAACACGCATGCAAATATCTGAGATAATAACTATATCTATAATCTATATTGATAATATCATCTATGTTTATTTAAGAATATATCTATCCGCCGCCGAAAATCAAATAAGTAGTTACTTACTATCCAATTGTTATATATAATATGTAAATTATAAACAAATCAACGTCAACACTTCAAGTTCAGGTTACCTAATATTTAAATATTTCTGAAAGTAAATAAAACAGATTTATGAAAAAAAACCGAAGTTAGGGAATAGAATAAGTTAATAACCCACCAAAATTCTAGCATTGACAAATTCCACAGACAGTTTCTCAAAGGGTTAATGTATAAACAAATTCATTTCAGCAGAATTTACTTAAATTAAAGTATATGAAGATTTACTGAATGCCCGTTAGTAGCCAAATGTAAGTTCCTGCAAGTTATATGAAGTTCGTATTACATTTCATGAGGACTACACAATTTTGATAGAACAACATGCATTTCTCAATATTGCCGTATTTCTATGTAGTTTCTGTTTTCTTTAAACCAACAGGTTTATTTATTTTATCAATAAAAGCAGTTGGCTAGTACGATATTATTTTTCTTATTATTTCAAATTTGTATGAGTACACGAAAAAGAAGATGTTGCTATTTCCTCTGTCTATTTTGTGAAAAGTGACAGCTACCAATAAAGCATAGAAAAAAAAATCAATTTCACAAAGAGTTTTACTATTCAATGCCAATTCTTATTTGTTTCAAAGATATACATTTCGGCTCTCTAAGGAAATTATTTCCGCCAAATACCATGTTAATAGTGAAAGACAAACCGTTATTTTAAATAGACATATGCCAGCAGAAAAATAAAAATACCTACATAGTTTCAAAACAACATTATTTTTTATCGAAACTTTACATAAACAACAATTTCAAATGAACATCTAACATAGGCAGTAAACCCTATAAGCTGTCGATGACATCTTTGTTGACGTCCTTATAGGATACAAGATTTTCAATTATTCCTCGATAAAATGAAATAAAAAAAAATCGACTTCCCTTTAAACTCATTATAATTTTCAATAGCAACTTTAATACAACGTGAAAACCGTAATGAAAACTGTAAAACTGTAACTGTAAAAAATGTAAAACTATTGTCAAGGTATAGGTCTAATTAGAAACAATAAATTAATTGCACACACCTTGATAATATATTTTTTAGTAATTATTATGAAGGTCAACCATACATTTATTTTTACATTTTCTATGAATATTTTTGGTTTAGAATCTATTTTGGACGAATTGATTTTAAATAATCACAGAATATTGTGTTCGAACCGTTATCAAGATTTTGCTAAATATGTAACACACTTTTATGTAGTTCCTAAATAGAATGTCCACATAGAACTAGGATTTCTCTATATCATTCTAAATGACCTACACAAATTAGAACCCACTATTTAATGTGAACCTCGAAACATAATGCATGAAAAATTATTGCTCTAGATAGTATCGTACCTCTAACAGCTTTGTGTGTTCTGTAGCACCAATATATAAAACTGCTTTACAGACATTATCTATCATAGTTTGTAATATTCCACCGTGAAATGCTTTACAGAAAACTAATTCAATGCTAGTATTACAGTTTAACGTGTAATTCTAATAACTTTTAACATTAACTGAAATTCAAATTCATCACCCATTAGATTATGTAGTCTAAAGTTATACCAAAAATATCTAAAATTTATTAAGTTTTAAGAATAATAGTTTTAAGAAATATTAAATTTTTTAGTTGAATCAAAAATTTGTATATTTTATAAATAACGACAAGGTACATAATCACATCAGTAGCCAGGAACTGTTCGCCTTTTAGAAAGTTTCGGTAAGCCGCAAAGCCACCAATGATAAAATATGGTAAATTTTGCTGCTAAGGGTTATCAAATTTTATTGAAAAATTTTTGTAATTAATAATAGCTAGATATCAGTTGATAATTAACTCTTTTTTAGTTTTAAATCTGCTTTAAAGCGCTAAAACCTCTAATGAATATAGGAATTAATAATAAATTGTAGAACATCAAAGCAAAAATTTACACATTGGTAATCCGTTTGGTGGATATTATAATAATATGCTACGTAGTTGCATTTATAACTATGTATGTACATAAAAACTCAAACATTGCATAAAAAGTCCTGTAATATTAAATAAAATATTGTTAATTTAGTAATTCTATTAGTATTTATATAATATAATAGGCAATTATTAAGTATGTACAGTAATTTATCAATATTCTGTTTAATCACTATTCTGAACTATTTCAATATTACTGCGTACTTTAATTTATTTGCTCATCCTCATTCGTTACATCATACCTCTCGGAACATCTAAGAAACTTGTATTTACTTGAGAAACCTTATCTGACCAAATGGTTCCTAGGTAATCATACCGTCGTTATCGCAACTCAGTTTTTCACCTTCTTTTATTGATTTTATTTTGATATTAGTCAATCTGTCGTGAAAATATGATGGAAAAACGATTAATTGCATATTTGGGTGCACAGTAAAATTGATAAGATTTTATAAATGGATAAAAAAAGAAAATTTCGCATTTCTATTCAAAATTGGCGTTTTTTATTCGGAAAGCGTCCGATGAAAGTAAGTATAGCATTAAGGTTAAATAAATTTAAGTTTTACTATGGTAACAATTTTTCAAGTACCTTTTTGCTTTTACCATAATTAATTTTTTTAAGGGACAAAACTTTTAAACATCGAAAAGTTTAATTGTGACGTAGTTTCATTTTCAAGGACCTCTATTTATGTTCGATGAGAAAAAGAAAATAGATTAATGTATAGTTGGAATTAATTTTATTATTGCACTAATATTATTTTTAATCATTAGATAATTTTCAAACTAATTTGTATAGCATTAATATTGTTTCTAATATTATAAGTTTTTTTTTGGCAATAACAATAATTAAAACCTCTAAATCTATCGAGGTGTTTATTGTTGTGTTTCAAAGTTCAGTATCTTTGTGCTAAAGAATATTTTCCTGCTAAATTTCTACGATTAGTTAATACTTTAATGCCTTTTAGCATTCAAACAAACATAGCTTTATATCTGAACCTATTGTGGAGATATAATGTCTTAAGTATAAAATTTTTCTACTTCTGCCCGCTGTACAATTTGTTGTTTTCTCCATTGAATTTTAAATTGATGTACATACATTTCTAACGGATGCAGATTCTATACAGAAATTGCTTTGCAGAATAGCTGAACTAATTTTTATTATAATGCATATATCTACTGGTATTGTTGTATAAATAACTGATCCTTGATTCCTATTTTACAATTATTGATTCTATTTCGGAAAAAAACTGTACAATTGAAAACGCAAACTTTTCTATTCTTACTGAAGAGCAAATTGGGTATTTAGAAAATAGAAAATAATATTAATAAAAATATTACATGTTAACAATAAAAATAAGTACATAAAAATTCAAACGTTTGTTATAGAACATGCTAAATAGCTTACACCGTGCGATACTCTTGAATGAAATTGAATAACACGCACGCCCCAGAGAAATCTCTACAACTTTGTTGATGTTAAGTTTGTCTATAAATTATGTAAATCTAATACTATTATTGATAGAACATGAATATTACCTATTATATGCACAAAGGATTTCTAATAATTAAATTAGAAGTTATAAAATTATGACAGATCTGTTGGAACTATTTTGTCGTTAGCATATTATAAGAAAAGGGATAAAGGGGAACGAATAAAAATCAAATTTAAGAGTATTTACAAAATCATCTGATCAAATTGGAAGACTTCAATATCAACACAATTTTTTCGTTTAGATTTGGATTACAGTAATAATAATGGGGTGAATGCGCTGTGAGTTCAATTATTATTGATTCAAGTAAGATTGTTCATTTGCGGTTAACGGCTGATTTAATTAAAAGGTTTACAAACAGGATAACAGTGGTAAACTCCATTTAATTTCTATTTAATATAATATAAACTTTATGTTAGCAACGTCTGCTTAGTCTTTTATTAAACGATACCTTCATATTTTTTATTGCTAGAGTTTAAAATGCTAATTTTTTAAATAACTTCATTTTTGTGAAAATTTTATATTCAAAGTATTTTTATGTTTAAATTTAAACACTCTAAGCGTTGTGTCGGTTAGTATAAATTACAAATTTGGAAAAGACAAATTTCAAGGAAACTTGACAAAAATAACTTGCAATAAAGATACTAACATAGACGTATTTTAAATTTTATTTTGAATAACTGCATAATATGTTTTTTATAAGAGATACATATTTATTTAGCAATTTTACCTATTAACCTAGTTCTAGGTTTGCTTGGAAACAATTTGTTTACTTTTAATTGCTCTTGAAATTTAGATTAAATAAACATTCGTCGTCAAAAATTAAAGTAATAGTATAAAGTCGGTATTTTGTAAATTGTTCCTTACGTAAAGCTCCTTTAAAAAATGGCAAAACTTAGTTTATATTCAAAATTCTGATACATTTTAGATATAATTTTTCACGAAAACTAAGCTTTTCTTATCGTGAATGGATCATTTCATAAGGGATTAGTTACAGAATACCCGCCTAAGTCTTTGAAGAGCACGAATGCATTTCTTACAGATCTTGTGGAAAAGTAATTTTTAATTTTAAAATTACTGTTTTTACTCATTAATGCCCGAAAGTTAGTGTTTAAACACGGTTTCAAAATGTATTATAGATTTTGATAACTGTTAGTTATTTTGTTTAGTTAATTAAAGTTTAACTATCCAAACAATCGTTTTAATTTCAAAACAAGAAGGAAATACCGTTTGTAATTACAGTATAGCTTCGATAATCCGAACCCTAGTAATCCAAACGTCTGCTAATCCAAACGCCCAAAAAATAAAACCAAATTAAAAAGGTTATTGAGTGAAGAACATTTAAGCCTCAATTTTTGCTGCTTTGTGCCGTAAATAAAATTTTTGTGACTAAAAATGTATTTTATCGATAGAAGTTGGCACTGCCATTATTGAAAATTTCCAAAAAGAAAGTATGGTAAATTGTGTTGCTTTATGCCTCAAATAAAATTGTGGACAAAAATTTTTGGAAACAAAAATTTTATTTTTTAATATAAATCACTATATTATTTTCCAAAAATTATATGGCTAACTTCCAGCGATAATAATACATTATTGCCTACAAAAATTTTATTTGTTGATAAGCTGCACAAATTGAGCACAACTCAGCACAACTTACATTTTTTTATTTTTTAAAAATGGCACGGATAACTTACGCACATCAATATTTGATAATCCGAACCAGATTCGGTCTCAATTAGTACGGATTAATATCGATGCTGTACTCTATTATAAACAATAATTTAAATAGATTTGAACATAAACAGTTTCACTCTTGATTTTGTATTAAAGTAATAATTTTGATAACATTGTAATAACGAAAAATAAAGTACAAAATATAAAATACAAATAAAATTCAAAATCAACTTTGGCATATAGCTTCGAGGCATCTAACATAAGTTTGCAGCATTTATTTGGGCCAAACGGATAGGAATATATAAGTATAGATACAGCTCGAGGAGAAGGACTTTCTGCCAATGTTCCTATATGTAAGTATATTTGGCCACGATCCTTATAGATAACTATTACGACAAAAGCAGCACATAAATCTGTAGAGATGCATGTTTAATCATTACAAATCGGTTCTACAAATTTTTGTTTCGATTACATTAAAATGGTTTATACGTAAATTGAATTGAATTAAATTAAAATTAAATTTAACAAATTTACTTCTCTACCAATTACAATAATAGGAATATTAAATACACAACGAATTAAGAGCGGTTCGTTTGTCCTCTAAACCACATGACCAATTTCGATGATTTCATTAAACAGTAACGGTATCTTTAATGTTAAAAACCAAAAAACCTCAAGAAATAGTTATCAGTACGGAAACGAAACATCAGTTACTTAAAATACCTGTGCTGTTTTAAATATTTTAAATTGTTTATTATCAGAAAAATTTTCTTTCCATTTGGCAGTGGCAATGAATTTTCCAATGGCAATGAATGTTTACTAGAAACCCTCAACACACATTTTTATTTTTAAACTTTTATTATTTTAAAAATTTCTTAATTAAAATGGTGTCGTTTGGAAAAAACTAAGTTTACAAGATTCAATTAGATGATAATATAGCTTAACACCATTTTTAACATTTGCGGTGAGTTTACGCAAGTTACGGGCTGTATGCTAGATTTTATTTTTATTTAGCACGCAGAACATTATGTAACTCAACTGTACCTATCAATAGCAGCTATACTCTTGTTAAAATAAAAGTATTATTTAGATATTGTGCTAAGAACTGCTCAAGTTCAGTATTTCTAAACATTCAGTTAGATAAAAGAGAATTGTCTACTAGTAGTTTTCAAAATATTACGGTTATATGTATATATTTTATATGTTCAGTTTCTTTATTAAACATTATTTTAAAAATATATGGGGCAAAATGTATTGTGTAAAATATAATGTATTCAACTGCGGCAGACTATTTGCATACAGACAAAAATATGCCGTTTCCCTTCGTACATAAAATTTTTTATATTTTATCGAGCAGAATATAAACAAATATAACGTTTTTAATTTTCTGGAAATTTTACTAAAATAAGACGACGTGCTTTTTGAAATGCATTATAGATAAATTGCAGGATGATTTTTACAGGAAAACGTACTTAGAAAAATATATTTGTCTGACATACACAATATGTATTGCTTTCTATATAAGAAATATATTATTTTCTGTATTTTTATTTGATTAAGGATTGATTACCGTTTATTTGGTGAAATGTTATTTCTCATTTGTCAATAAAAGTAAATAAGGATAAAATTATCCACCTGAAGTACCTTATTATTATTAATCTGTAAATAGTTCGCAAACTATCACAATAGAATGAAATGCTGTGAAATTTATAATTATTCGGCCAATTGACTTGATATAAACTAGGGAAATTTAAAAACCAATTAATATAAGTTCCAATTATATTTTACCTCGGCATTTTCAATAAAGGTTAGTTATAATTTTGATTTTTATCAATTACAGTTTAGAGCTTCTGTAAATTACGGTACCTATCTGAAGTTACCCTTTAAGGCACTGTTAAAACTCATAATTGCACTCAAGTTAAAAACGTTATAGTATTTCCAAGTTATATTAGTTAGATAAATTTCAAAGGCATACGAAATTTATCGCTTACGTTTGAAATTCTTTATTATAGGTTACAGTAGCCAATCGAAGCTCAAACCTGAATAATATCATTTCATTTAATGCACACTGAACTATAACAGAACAATGCATTTTATGTCATTGAAATTATAAAATTTCGGAGTGGTGGTATACCTGCTTCTAAAAGCTACGTTAAGGAAGTTACTGAAAACTGCTTTTTAAATTATTGCTTTAGTCCAGGGATGTCAAACTGATTGAGGCATACGTGCTACGTGTACAAATTGGTACATTTTTATTTTTGTATTTTATTTATAAGATCTCATCCTGACAAATTACAAGAGTCAAGATTGTGGTTCGCACTTGAATGGCTGACCGTCTTAAGAACGCTGCATTACTCCACAAATTTCTGTCTGCCGGGTTATTTGAGGTGGTACATGTATTAATTTAATAATAATTAACTTTGGTGAGTTATTGGATTTATTTAGTAATTTATTTGGTATTTTTCTAAAAAGTCAGATCGGGTTGGATATATTTATTTTAAAATCTAAAAATTTAGCTTAACATGAGTAAAGTTATGTAACACTGAATTGTTTATATTGCGCGGCCTGAAAGTCGCACTCGGGAATTTATTTTAAATTTAGCTTATTATATATGTACGTGCGTTTTACAAATTTAAATAAATATTATTTTGCTATAGATATTCTACAGACTAAGCATGACGTACAAAATTAAATATACCTATAGACGAATTAAACATAGGCTGTACTATTAATTTATTATGATGGTAAATATCAAATTTAAGTTATATGGTTTTGCTAAAAATCAAAGCACGAGTGTGCCTAAGGATTTTCAAATTTTTTTTTATCTCAATTTAATATTTTTAATTTTTGGTTATTTTATTACTTTTAAAGTGTTTATTTCATTTAAATTTATTAATATTTTTAAATTAGTCCTGTTTGATAGGATTGCAATTTTGAATAACTTTTTATTTTTTGCAATCAAGTCAGTTTTGTTAAGCAAAACGTAGTTTCTTTTGAAATAAAATACTTTTTACGTTTATAATTTGGAAAAATGTTATGAAAAAAAGTTGTTAAGAATATTCTATAAGGACTATTCAAAATTTTAAGAAAATTTACCTATTTTAATAAAAACTATTGCTATTAAATAATTATATAATAATGTATCTGCATTGATGTCCTTAATATAGTGCGGACTATAAGATTTTCCCACTTTTAAAAAAAATTTGTAAGTTCCGTTAGTTATGACAAAATGTGCAAATAATAAATAAATATTTTGTATAACATTTTAAGTTTAATAAAGAAAATATTAAGGAAAACGTAACCAATAGGTTATTTTATTCAGATTTTCTGCGTGTAATAGTATTTTACTTTGCAAATGCATTAATAACAGTAATTTGCAGTAAATTTACAATTTGATATTAAGTTCTCGATTAATTCAACACATAACATTTATCGTTAACAAATAACGTAACCATGATAATACAAACTTGTTTGAATGTGTTTTAGTAACCAACCAAGTATTATAGCACATTATTTTATATACTAACTTGCATAATAATATGTAAATCTAATTTAAATACCTAAGTAATGTAACATCAATTTAAAGATTCGTATTATATTAAAAGTAAAATTAAGCTAACGCTCAAATTTATAATGAAACTCTACGTAGGAAGATTTATATTAAGCCGGGTATTACGCGTTGATAAAATATTTGTTTTAAAACTGAATGGACCCTATTGGATTAAAATAAATTATTTTTCCGCTTTAACGTTACATTACATATTTCTGTATCTAACCTTAAAACATGTTTATATTATAAAATGAGCAGATTTTAAATATTGATTCTGAGCCTTATATTAAACAAGGCAATTTTTGTCGCAATAAGGCGCAATACCGAATATTCCCTACAATAAAAAATTACTCTTAATTTTGATTTAATATAATATTTAAGCTTACTAAAAATTTAATCTAAAATTTAATTTCGGCAGATTCGTATTCGAATTACAATTTTATTTGGTAATTGTACAGTTTTTTTCATTTTAATTAAAATTTTAATCTTTGTTTTTAATTATGGGACCGAATAAAAAGAATTAAATATTAAAGTGATACCTATGGGAATACTACATATTGATTTTTATGTATTGTCAATAATTTTTCATTGTTTTTTATCCAATGAGATTATTTAACATCTCAAGAGAATTGGATCTCAATGAGAGAAGCATAACCACTCATGAAAGTGAGCGTAAATAATTTAATACAAAAAAAAAGAATGCATCTGAAACTCTTTTTGATGTCAGGTTCTCTAAGAACAAATACTTTGAAGTGCTATTTACAGAGAAATTAGTAGTCCAGTAATGTATCGCCAGAGCTTGCAAGAACCAATCAAAATAAATGTATCTAAATTTTATCTCTCTCAAACTGTATGCTTGATTGGCTTTTGCAAGCTCTTTAAATCAACAGTTTATTCAATCTTACCGCGAGTAAAATTTATAAGCCAAAATTATCAAATTTACCCCGCATATATACATACTAAAAAAGATCAGTACAATTTAAATAATATTTCCTTATTCTATCGACTTGGTAAACTTTGTGAACTTCAAAGTTTGAAGTTGCAAAATAAAATAAAAACGACCATTCCAACACATCAACTTATGCGTTTGTACCATATTTTAGAAAACGTTTTAAATATAAAACTGGCTTCAATTGTAAAATACGACCCATACGTGATACTTAATTTAAAAATTTAAAGCTTGATAAACTTTTTAACAATACAAGAGCATTTTTGGTTTTTTGCGGTTCTCGTAGAAAACTCTTTATAAAAAAATATATGAATAATTTAAAAGCTGCAAGGTTGTAAGTCGTGACACAAAAACTAGAACATAATTTTGATGTGAATTTTATTAAGAACCTTTTAAAACTTTTCAGCTAACGTAATTTTTTGTATTTATGTAAAATAAATGCTAACGTTAATTTAAGTATCTGACGAAAAGGTAAGCGATTAGCAAATCTACCCAAAGAGAAACGGTAAAGTGCCAAAATTTTATTTTCCTTTTTGTACATTTTCGATCCGAATAAGTGGTCCATTGAGATGTATAACGGAATAAATTTAACTATAAATATAACAAACTGTAACGGTTTTCCAATTTCCGTTCAATCGGATCTATGTCCGGATTGCCATTTCAACCATTGATACCAATATTCTAAGCATCACACAACTTACTATTCAGAGGTGCAAGGGAATACCTACTTTTACATTATCAAATATTAGAAACTTAAAAACTCAATACAAGTTTTTAGTAGTACTTAATGCATTTTTCTACAAAATTACATTTAAATAAATTTAATTTTGATCAAAGGCTGATGTGAGAATGTTTGAAATTAATTCGAAACATCGAATTTTACAAGATAAATTGTTTTCACTTTACCCCAATTTTTTATTTGATTGTTTAATCCCAATTTCGACCTTGCCTAAAGCTGATGTACAAATTAATATTACCCAAAACGATCGTCACGCAAACAGGCAACGAAAAAGTAGCAGCTATAACTCTATTTGAAAGGAAGTAATTGCATTTTTCGATTTTAACATCGTTGGGGATTCTTTAATTTACTTTTATTAGTGTTTAGAGTCCGTTTTTTGTATTTGCTACTCAGGAATGTTTTATTGCTTGTTTTCTTTGAATGTCAGCTATCATTTAACAAGTGATTTTGTTTAATTTTAGTTAGCTGGTATTGCTCTTAAAATCAAATAATGCTCAATTCTCAAATTTATTATCATTTCATCATAGCCGCGTTAACTTTAATGTTAAAATACATTTAGATCACAAGGAATAAAAACTTGATATACTTTATAAGTTGACAAATGGAAGACTGGGATCGACACTAGAACTGCTCTCTAGGCGCAGCTTTTCCTTCATTACCTGAGATGAGACAAAGCAGGCGGCGCGGTGTTGAGTCATTCCACTTTTACAACCGTCAAGGGATAATTAAGAAATTCTTGTAACGAAACCGCGATATTACTTACAGTTCACATTGTAACTTTATCATAATTATATAACAAAGTTCAACGTTTCAAAATACTGCCGAAGATTTAGTCCTCGTGATACATAATATAAATATTAAAACTTTTATTTGTCTTTTCGTTCCTTCATAAAATTTAATATTAATTATCAAATTATGGCTTTTGGAATAAATTTGTGCTTGTTAATTAATAATAATCACTGTTTATTAAATTCGTTATGCTTTAAAGTTCGACGAGATTTACTGTATGTTACAAGAATTATAAAGTTTATGTATCGTGGGATGATACTGGAAAAAGTATCTATTGCTAATGAGGTATTTTAAACAATTTTTGTTTGTTTATTAAATCCTTTTATTGAATTACAACTCCACCTGTTATTGTCCATATAATAAAATGCCCTGGTTTGAATTATAATGAAAATAAGCAGAATATTCATTTTAACCAAACTTGCTTTATATGCGTAACGTACTATGTACATACTCGTATATTAATAAAATTACAGTGGAAATCAACGAAATATTTAATATTTAAATTTACAAACGTACAAAAATAGAAGGCAGTGCAAGGTTTACCCTATACATAATACTATAAACTGCGCATGAGTGGTGATACGTGTGACACAGGTGATCCTTCTGTATGGAAATTATTGTTCGGTGGTTTCAACTCAATGAAATGTCATTTAAAACTAAATTTGATAGTGTTGCCCAAATAGCTGTTCACATGCCGTCTCCGTGAACAAGTAACAACCAAGTATCATAATCGAGTGAAACTGCATCTGTGATAACAAATCAAACATAAATATAATAATACTGAAACAAATTTTAAGTATTTTATTTTTATAAATTCTGGGATAGCAGAAAAAATCTAAAATATGTGCACTAACGATTGTAATATCAATTACAATTATTAATTTATATGATTAGTCTACATTGCAGATGATCATTATTTAATCCATTGCAAATGAATATTACTTATACCCACTTCCTATTCAGCAACTGGAAAAAACTATGGTAGTTACAAAACTGTATAATACACAACATTTTTATCGATTTGATAATGCATGTTTGACATTGGAAATCGATAAGCACGTGTTCGCGTAGATATTCAATAATTGATGTTAGGCGTCGTCGAAATACAATTTATATGATTGGCTTTGATTGTTAAAAATTTACCAAGTCGCGTGCTGAATCCAGTGTCGCCTCACAACAATTCACTCTCAGCTTTGTCGCTATTTCAAACTTTTCATTGCTACACGCGACTTTAAGAATTTATTTTATAATGGTACGCTTGGTACGATGACGCCTATGAATTAGAATGCTAGAAAGTTTTTCACGTTATTACTCGAGTTAAAAATTAAAGTAAACTATATGCTGGATTACTTATAAAATTATTTAGTGTTTGAAACTCAATATTGTCACAATATTTAATTCCAGGGTGGTTAAAATTTGCCGTAATTAAGCGCTAAGATCTAATTGAAAATAATTTTAAGTTTTCTAGTGGTTTTAAATACTTAACAACTTATAACTACGGAGGCTATCTAAGTTTCCTTTTAAGATTCTAAACAGCTAATTCTGAAACTTTTCAACTACGAAACAATGTAGTCACGATAAATCTTACAACTCGTAATTTATTTTGTTAACCTAAGTACTAAGGTTACTTATATATATATAAATTTTTGTGCAAGGTATGTCACCTAATGGCTAATTACATAAACCCTAAAGATATTACAAAACGGTTTTATGTTACTTATGTTGCATTGTAAAGTTTTCGTAATTAAAATCTACTTTGGATAATTTCATTTTATCAATTTTAAACATCAAGACTTCGTTAACAAGGAAGACAACGCGTAGGTGTTTAATTAATGTCCTAATCCTATTTCTGGAAATTATGCAAATTTTACTTCAGAACTGAAAATTACTTTCTCGGATTTTAAAAGTACTTGTTCGTTTTTCTCATTTTAAAGATGAAAAACGCGTGAAAACTACAATATTATCTAAATGTCAGTCATCTGAAATTAATTTGAAGTAATTTAATTTGGAAGTAAATGTGTCACAATGTATGTAACACTTTTGAGTAAGGAAACGTGGGGACTTTCTCACTGAATGAGGAAAAGGAACAAAAATAATATATTTAGTAAACCAAAACATAGCCGTGTGAGGTATAAATACCTAAGTACCTACGTAACTATTCAAAAATAGATCAAGTGTTAAAATACAAAACTGGCAATGCTTTTATTAATTAAAATTTAAATGATCAATAAAGAAAAACTTAAGAAATAAAAGCTCATAGCCTTGAAATTATGAACTTGAACTACTGAATGGATTAATTTTAAACTACAATATAAAGTAAATATTTTATTTTTAGTTATTTGAACTTCTTTACATAACTAAATATAAAGTTACTATACACAAATAAAAATCACAGTAAACTCTAAAAGACTTGTAAAATAAACAAATTTGAAAATATTTAAAACTTTTCACATTCTTACAATTCTATAGCTAATAAGGTATCTACCTAAATTTTTAAAATCACTTGTTGCTACCTTTTCTAAATGATATCACCACACCTTCTATAAGGGCTTATCGCTTCGTGCAAAACAGAGGGTGGCATCGCCAAACAACCTAATTTTGAACTGTTTCCAGTTGAAATTTAAACAAATTTTGAAGATAATATTTAATAATTATTGAAATTCTCTTCTTTAAAGTCACTAATTGTAACCGAAATAAAATTCTTTGGTATCTTTAAACTAATAAAAGTTAATTAGAATAATGTAAACATTAAAAATGAACAATGCAAGCAAAAATTAACTGCAGTACTGCAAATTGTAAAAATAATAAATTTATGGATTATAATATGGAACGGATATGTAATTTAAAATAGGTAAGTACATGTAATGCTGAGATCCAACCGCATGAGTAAACAGTAATAATTAAAGAAGTGAAATATTATAAAATGAATCCATACTAATCCAACAAAAAGCTTCTGACTATTGAACATAGAGTACAATTCTATTCCCACTCCAAAAATGGGTTTAGATTGATAATTTTAGTTGGCTGAATACTTTCTCGAATTTCACAATTAGTGAATTTTCTTCACACGTCTATTAGATAGGCGTACATTTATATTTCGTGCTGTAAACTACTCGACAGATTGATATTGCAAAAAAAATATTGGGTGTGTGGTAGAATTTGACTTTAAAGCTATAGAAATTGTTTCGTTTACATATTTTCAAGATTTTTGAGAAAACATAGAATCTACCCACACGTTTCATTGGGTCCACAAGCCATCGAGAGTGGAATTGGAAGATTTTGTCTTTCTTAAAAATACTTTTTGATTTGAAAAATATTGCTTTAAAATCAAATAAATTTATATTACACATCAAGTAGGTCGATAATAAAATATTTTTGTAAATAACCAACGTGAAATAATTTATTAACACTTCGGTTAAAATACACTTTTCCATAATTATTTTCATTTTTTAAATTCAATTATCAATTCAGGTCTATCTGACGATTAGTCTATAGTATGAAATATAAATTTTAGATTTTAATTTTTCAAATTAAAAGGTTAAATAAACAATAAAATGAAATTATTTGTAAGCTTTCAACAATGAACAGAAAAATCTACGTCGCATCAAAGGTTTAAGTAATATCTAGAGCCATTTACTCATTTAAGCTACAAATAACGTATTGGAGTTAAGATTGTTCTATTTAATGAGTTTTTAAGTAGGTTGTTCCTTAACTCGCAATTATCTTTCAAACTAAACTTTATGGATCAATGAATCGTATTAACTGACAATAATATAAATTTCGAAATAATATTTCGAACAACTAAATAAGTAAAAGTGGAAAAAAATCACTAAAGAATTCACAATAGACAAGAATAGTTAAAAATTTTATAAATTATATTTACACACAAATATTTATTTTTTTAATAGCTTCTACATATAAATTCAATCAGCCATATGCATAGTTGCATTGCTATTTGAATGCACATAATATGTAGTATACATGTGGCTTTGAGTGACTTTTAATACATTTCCTTAGCTAAGCTCTCTGATGGTTTCTCCATTCTTGTCTTAAAGTAATTTTTGATAAACTGTATTTCATATTAATTACATTTTATAGACGTAAATTAATTTTACATTCCCCAGATTTGCTTACCTATTTATAATTTGAATTATTAACTTGTAAAATTATATATATTTTAACAGTAAATTTAATAATTTTCACGCTAAGTGTACATTTAATTGATTTTATAAATCGGTAAATTGTTTTTTAGTCTAATATTTTATTATACTTTAGTCTAAGTCATTATTAATCAACCTTGTTATGATTTAACGAATCTTGACAGTTACACCTAGACCGATAATTGAATTCAAAAATTAACTTGTATTCAGAAATTAATTAGCGAAAAGAAAAATAATTATTTAATAATATGACTAAATTATTTTCGACACACTGAATATTTATTACATTCTTAGATATCTTGAATTATTTTGAATGTGAGCAAAAAACATACTAAAAAATATAATTTTACCAGATTCCGTAGTTAATTCATATTGTGGTTGTGAATTGAATGAAATGTTTACTTAACTTAGAAATTATTAAATTCATTCTTATACAATTAATAATCATAATTTATTATAATTATTATTACAGTTTTCTTTAAAATCCATAACTATAATCCTTGGGTAAATGTATCAGGTACATATAGTATATACTATGTATTATATTTACCCAATGTAAAATTCTAAATAGCTCTCAACGGTCAAATACCGAAAAATTACTTTAGTTAAAAAAATTTACGATGAAAATCTTATTACAAAGAAGAATTTATTAAACACATTTAGGTAAAATTGATTGCATGCTATTATTTCAGTTTTTGGGTTTCTAATGATTGAATGAAAAGGAATATTTTAGTAGAGTATTTTTTTAATATTACCCTTGTTCAATTGAGGTCGTTTTAATGCGTAAGGCAAAAATAGATAAATGACAAAAATATTAAAGTTATCCGAAAATTTATATTTACGTGAAAACTTGATTCTACAAAGTACCCATAAAAAATATATACCATTATTATACAAACTTACACAGACCAAAATGTTTAATAATGTTTTTGTTGTTACACAATAAAAACATACAAAAAATATACAAATATAATAAAAAAGTTATTTTAGAAAAAATGTGTGTCCTTTTTTTAACTTTATTGCCTCGGCTACTGACCGGTTTCTTCCATTCCAGCACAATTGCTCAAAATATCCTTTAAAAAATTTAATAGTTTTGGATTTGTAATGTAATCATTTTTTAATAACCGGTTCTATAATCTAACTTTGGAAACGAAATTTTTCAGTATTGGCATCATAAAGTTTTTAACACTTTTGTTGTTTTCAATTCGTGATTCCTTGAGAAAGATTATTTCTCATCATTTCATTTATTCTAGCGAGGATAACGGTACAACATCTTTATATTTGTAGTAACCTTAAAGGTTTAATTTGTTCAAAAAACTATTCACAATAATTTCCACAAGCTTATGTAATATACTAGGTATAATTATGATTTGGTAATTTTCCGAAAGAAGAAGAATAATTTTGATTTGGTAATTTTACTCATGTCTTAAACCTCTTTAAATATAAAATTTCTTCAAAGTGGGAAAAATAATTAATCACGTTTACCACACCGCCAAGTGACTCATATGATCAGATTTGTTTGTCGTTCCCTTCGTCGATTAAAATTAGCACTTAACGAGGACAATCATTGTGTCCGTTAAGTACTTCTTATTTTACTCGTAGAAGATTACGGTAAACGAATTTGATTGCATTAAACACTTGGCGAATTCGATTGTATTGCATTATGTGGGGTGAACGTGAATAGTTATTTTTTCACTAAAACTTAATGATGTGTTTAAAATTTTAATCTATTCCCCTAATGTAACGAAAATAGACGAGTAGGAAGTAAAAAGAATAGAAATTATGACTTTACAATAAAAAATTGTGTATCTGATTATAAACACATGCTTGTTTAGTTTTTAACATAAATAATGATATGAATATAAGCGTTCACTACGAAAAGTTAATTTAGGGTGCAAATTATTTTAATTTATACGAAGGTACTAAAATAAGCAATAAAATTATTATAATTTTCTGCGACACATTTTTATATTTTAGGAAAAGCACATGTTTAGCCTATAACATGCTTATCTATTTATCATCAATAACCAGCCGTCAGAGGAAATTCAGATAATTCTATTAGCCATGTTGCACCCCTCATATAAGGGTAAACAACTCTTACCTGAAATTACTTTGACATATTAAATGATTAAAACCATTTTAATAAATATAGGTAGGAAAAGTTCTTAAAAATTATGAAAAGCAGTTTTAATCCTTCCGTGTCTGACTATCCTTGGGTAAAATTGCTTGTCTCAAAGTAAAGTCTTCTAGTTTGTGTAGATTATAACATTGTATTTGGGTAAGAAAAGTTGTTTATACTACCATTAAATAGTAAAATGTAATGTTTTAATCCTGTGCAGTTAGAAATGTGTTCAATTTTCCAGATAAATTACTAATCCTACTAAAGAAGTAATGTCACTTAATTTCTTAGTAGTTCTTATTGCGAGTCACGATAGAAAGGATTTATCATGAAAATCTTTGAGGTATATTAAATGTTAATTAGGAAAACGACAGGGTAGATTACCGACATGTCATAATTACAGGTTGTAGCAATTACCAAGGAAGCATGAAATACAAGTAAATCCATAATTTGAAAACCATATTTGCAGTAAGATGATATATACGAAATATATAACCGGATGTTGCGGAAATTCAAACCTCAGAACATAAAGCAGGAAACACAATTGATCCAGCAAACAGCAGGCCAACGGGTTACCGGTCTGAAACTGAAACGGTAATCCACGGTACTGCGTTCGTGATTGGAACATATAAATGTCGGATACTTTCATTCACCCCATGTATCGGTCAACGTTTCCTTCAATCTCGTAAATTGAACCAATGTTTTTTTTTAAAGCTAACATTTTAACATTGCTGACCTATTACAAAAATGTTATCTTTCTTATGAGCTTAAAATGCGAAATACCAACCCAACCGAAAAATTGAAATGTACAACGCAAATGGATCTATTTGTGTGTGTTGAATTACTTTTATGTCCTAATTTATTTTATTTTTAACATTTAGCATATTTGTAGCGTTTTATTTTTTTGAAATTATATTTATGTTCTTTAGAGGTTCGAATTAATACCACTTGTATTTAATGAAAAACGAAACTACATAATTCTATCTCATTGTAACTATGCTCAGGTTAAAATTATTTTTTATTCGGTAGGTGTTTATGTTTTAATTAAATTTTTGTTGTGTCAAATAATTTGTTTTTGTTTGAATTGGTTGACTAAGCTTTCTATCTCTGCTTATGGGTAAAATACGAAATATAATGCTGTAATGCAATATTAAAAATTTTATGAGTAATGTAAACAAATACCTATAACAGAGCACTAATTACAAAATTTAATTAAAATTTGAAAGGTGTTCAACTTGTCGAGGATTATAAAGTATTTCCGAAAATTTCCATTAGTTTGTAAGGCTTTGTATATTTAACATTAAATATCTATGTGCACTTAAAAATGTATTAATAATTAATAGTTTATTTAATAATAAAATTAATTAGTATTCAAACAAAAGTTAATTAGTTTTCAATGTTGCCATTGATAAGCTTTGTTCTACCTTGTAATTTTTGTATAAAAATGTAAAATTACGCATACAAATTATTATCAATAAAACATTGTTAAAATTAAAACAGGGAGGTATAATGTTATAAAAATATATAATCATCAAATATCATTTCTGTATGTATATTTTATATCAAAAATTTGCAAATATTAATTTAGAACTTTAACAATTTCAAATAGAAAATTAAATTTTAAATTATAACAATATATTATCTTCAGTCTCAAAATACAAAAAAAAATTATATTCAACTGTGAGCATTGGTACGTAATGTAAATTTTATGTCTAGTTAAAATTAACCACGAGCTTCTATTGTGAAGCTATATTATAAATTTTTAAATGTAAAAATATTTCTTGTAAAATATTAATATTAATGATATCAGGACATAATTATTATTAAACTCGTCAAGGTTTTATTGGCCAAAAAATTAATTTCTACTAAAAACTTTAGTATAACATTTTTTAATATGAACTTTTGACGTATGACAAACTTTCTAACTATAATCGATGTCCATCTTGTTAAAATATTTGAAAATTTAAAATAAATATTTGTCGAGCCGTTAAAGTATATTCTCTATTGATATGTTTTTATCTATCCTTCTTTCGGTAAGTGATATCATTGTTAAGAGCACGCTTTTAAGCGATGGCTTTTAATGGAAAATCCGCCGCCACATGCTGTCAACTTTAAAATAAATTTAATGTTTGATGTATGAAATTTTGTCAAAATAAAATTGTCAAAAAGGAAATTTAGTTTTTGCTGAAATAATTTTATTTTATTTTAATAATAATTATTGTGGCAACACTACACCTACACAATATCATCGTTCAAATGCGATATTTTCGTTAGAATTTCTTGTGCGTATAAGGAGTTGATTAAGTAACGGGGTTAAAATAATTCTGAAATTACGGAGTCAAAAATATCAATTAAATATCAAACATTTAAAAAAAAATAGCTGCTTGTGTTTTTACTGTGTAAGATCGAAGGTGTGCACTGCACGCAACACAATTTACTGTTATTTTCTTTTCATATTTTTATATAATCCAAAACAAAATTTTTTGTAAAATTATCATGTATCTTATTATTTAATCTAAACTAAAATATTTATATTTTCCTTGTATTCAAATTTTGAGCCCTTTAGAGCTAAGGAATCTATTAGGGTAAAATATGGTAACTCAGTTACTCGACATCGTCCGAGGAAAACTTAATTGAATTGTTCCAAAGTTTTTTGTACACTTTCTTATGTACTTCATTATATTTGCGAAGACAAAACAATTTTTTAAGCCGAGGAAATCTTGAAAGCAACAAGCAAATATATGCTTTAGTGTACTGGTAAATTTATAAAAATCCTATACTGTTTTTCTTTTTAAATTAGTTTATCCATTATTTAATTTTTAAAGTTTTACATTTAAAAAATAAAGCTTTTACAACTAAATTAATATTTAAAAATTATAGTGTTAGTTATAATTAAATTTCTATAATATTTGAAATTTAAAAAGTTGGAGATTACATCTTGAAGTTATAATAAAAAGTTGTATACCATTAGACAATATTGTTAGCGTCAGGTCAAAAGATCACCCTCATTGTTAATCATGAGATAACTCTAACCTCGTAAGCCCTAAGTGAACATAAAAAATTGCGTTTATTAAAAAACTCTTACAACAAAAAGTTTTAATAAAAAGATGTTTGGTCCATATTGCGTTTTTATTTAATATCATTTTCTTATTTTATTGCTTTGCCCTTGTCTGTTTACTTATCTCAGTAACGCATCAATCACTTGACCTGTCGGAAAACTGCAGAATTTAATCAAGTTCACAACTTCACAGCTTAACTGCTACACGTTTTTCTGTCAGACTTTTTACCTTAATGAAGGAGCTTTTTTGATACTTTTTGTAATTTTGTTACGAGAAATTTATTTTCCACCATAAAAACAGATCGATTTCTTTTGGCAACTGTTGGTTTTAACATGGTTGGTTAAAAGTGATCTTAAAATAAAGCCGAAAGCCGTTTAACGATAATTATCAATTTTATGAAATTTTGTTGTTATAATTTTATTCGCTAAGAAACATTTCATATGCACGTTTGCAATCGTCTTTATGCAGGAATATAACAATGTCGCTCCGGGTTGAAAGGGTTGCTTTTCCAAACGAAGGATAAACTTTTCCAATTACAATGTTTATAAAGTAAGCAATTTAGATAATCTGTTTGTCGATCGATATGAAGGTTAGGTGTTGGCTTTTGAGAATATTAAATTTCGTAATTACAAACTTCAATTTCGAATCGAATCTGCCGGATGTTTGTTTGCTTTCTATGCTAATATACGTTCAATTTTATTTAACCCTTTAAAGAAATATTTGCTTCTTCCTTATTATACCTAATCACACATAACGTTTATGTTTGTAAACATTTACGTATTTATGAAGGAATATAGTTTAAATTATTTAAATATCTCATATTCAAATAATTTTCAGACGAGCACAGTTTGCATTATAACAACTATCTTAATCGCTAAAGTTTATCACTAGAGACGTTTGCTCTTAAAGTAAAGTTAGCTAACTTAAAGCAGTTATACAATGGTAACACAAGTAATTGTTGCAGTCCCGATGAAAGACGTGCAGGGAGTTTTAGCCAAGAAGCAAGGCCTCCCTTGTGACATCACTCCTAAAGACAGAGACGATGCTGTTGCCATGGTCCTTTGGTTCAAGGAAAGCATAGGAGAACCTCTTTACAGGTATGTTATTATTATTTTATTGTATTTAATTTAATGGGAATATAAAAAAATTGTTATCTATAACATTTCTCGTACCTATCTAAGTTTAATACCAGCAACTATTAAGTGGATTTTGAAAGCTTATGTATTCAATTATTTTGATATTCAGGAGTCCTTCCGCAATTGTTCCATTATCACTTAGACATATTAAGCACTTGTAGACAAATTATTGACGACTTATTAAGTTATACAAACTCTGTAAACTCAAAACAAGTAGCAGGTAGAACAAAATTATATCCTAAATATAATTAACACAAACTTGAAATATTTTGTTTATAACTCGGTAAATATCTTATTTAACTTGTTCGCAGTGGTTAAAAAATACATTAGAATATCTGGCTTGATCGCTGGGAGGTTATCTTTCTAGAATTAATTTTTAGCAACAACATAACCAAAACCACTATATTATAAACAATTTTCAGAACTTGAAAGTATCACATTCTGTACATACATAGATAATGAAAACCGTACTTGAAGTATTCGCAAATAGCTTGAAGGTATTGTAATTTTTAAGTAAATATTTAATAAAAAAACTACTTTTAAAATTAAACTATAGTTTCTGTCAAATTTTCAAATCAATATAGGTATATTACATTGCGCTGTTCTTACAGCCTACACATCGGTTGCCATAAAAACATGCGCTGACTCGACTAATTTATTTTGAATGAACGAAATTAAATGTAACAAAATTACAATTTATTTTAGTTGGGCATCATAAAGTTCTTTTAACTTTAAATAGCTGCAATCATTTTCAACGATTTCTTTCGTTTGAATCGAGTAGTGCCTTTCCCAAATTAACGAGCCTGCCCCCTGATAATATAATCGTGTCAATTAACCTAAAATCCACTAAGCTTGCAGCATATACCTACCTATTGCATCATGAAAACGTGTAATGCAAGAAAATTTACTTGGTAAATTTCGTGATAATCTAACTTTGGTTAACCTGTGACGCTACTTCCAGCTTTCGGCTACTGGATGCCTCCTTACAGCTTTCCTAAACCTTAGAAACCAGTATCACGAACTACTCAAATTCTCTTTGTCAAATAAACAAAGCCTATCGTTGAAAGAAAGGCAAGAAATTATTTTAAATCGTGTTTGATTTTCACGTTAAATTGAAAATAAGTTTTGTTGCGTGAAAATATTTCTTCAGGTTGTTTTAAAATGAATATTCTTGTTTAAAATTTTAACAAATCGGTAAAATAATAATGTTGTTTCATGTTTGTTTTTCAAATATTAAAATAATATTTACTTTTTGTGCGTGGTTGTAAATCATAAGCACAGATTTCATTTCTTAACATTCAACCACGCGGTTTCAATGATTGCGCTTGATTGCCTAATTTTACAAATTTTCACTTTGATTTATAAAAATTAGGTGTTATGTGATCTCTTTCCACCATCCTAAATAGTAGGTTCAATATTTTTGTAAAACTAAAAATTTCCTTATTGTATCATAACAATGTTTTTCACTGATAAAATTTACCAATGTATCTTTTAAAGTCCATTGGCAATAGTTTAATATCCAAGTGTTACTAAAATTATTTGCAAGCTGCAAATGACCATCGCCCAAGCAGTATTTGTTATAATTCTAATCAAAACACTAAGTGACCAAATAGTTTTGGGACCTTGACTCGTTCTCCTTAGTTGAGTAGGCTCCCTTGTTTGGACACACGCTACAATTTAGTTTTCAAAGCTATTAAAGTGGACGTTTGTTAGATAGCAGTAAATATTAATTTATTAGAGGAGGGGGGAAATATCATTGCGATACAGCTTCATAAAATGTATGTATGTAATTATGCTTAGAATTAAATCAAGAAACTTGTATTGAAATTTTTAATTGGCTGTGTGGAATTACAATAATTCAGCATTTATTCATTACCTTTGTAACGGTTTTAATTTTAAACACAACTATAAGGCCTTCTGAGTTTGACTTTTTTGCTGTGATTTTACCTAATTAATTTAGTAAAAGGTTAAACGTTGTTTGTTGTGTAGCAATTCGCTGTTGAAAATAAAAAAAAAATTATTAGGATGCTGCAATATTTTTAATAAATTGATTCTGGAGTTATAAGATTTTTCGTGACATTATTTGAGCTTGGTTTCCATGCAATAGATTTTTTAAAATGCTCTTCTGAAATTAACAATGGAAATTTTATTACTTCAATTTTAATTGAAGATATTTTCTGTTTCTCTTCATTCTTCCATTGGAAAATAGTTCCAAGCTAACGGATGAAATTCGTGGAGGAGTCATGGTAATTTGAGTATATGTTTTCTAATCTGCCAAGGAATCATATCCAAAATAGAAGTTCTATTATTTAATAAAATTTAGCAATAGATGGCGTGCTTCTGTTGGTTGGTAAATCAACCGTGTGAAACAGATAGAAGGCAAGACCCAACACCGTACCCTGAGGCATGCCAGAGTTAACTAAAAGCAGGAACATAATTTCCATTCATAAACTGATCCATACACTCTAGGAAAACTAAGATTAAAAGAATCGAAGATGCGATTAAAATCTAATTGCATTTCAACTTCTGCTAAAGTAATATAATATTCCCAGTAAATTAATATAAAAGTAATGTAATAACCGATAAGTTCAAAGTTAAATTCGGTATCTTTGAAATAAATTCAATGAAAACTATATTTTTAACAGAAGTAATAAATCTTGGTTTTAATAGCTCTCCCTAAAGGTTCTGTATTTCAAAATGCTTCCATTTTTTTCTCAAAAAAGGATAACTTTGCAATTAAACTAAGTATTCGCCAGTCTGCAATTAATCACTTCAAGAAATATAATAGTATCTATGTTAATTAGGCACAAATGTTTCAGTTCTAACTTGCAATTTACATAAAGCTAAAATGCCCTTTCGCTACCAAATCATTGAGGTTGATCAGATCATGAATAATTGATAAGCCCGAGAAAATGAAATCTAATTTTAATTAACTTGCATTGGTGCAGTAATATGCTTTCAAGCCACCTGAAGAATGAACTGAATTTTTATATTTTTATCTGTAGAAAGAAATAACGTTTAACGTGGGAAATACCGAGTGCATGACATGTAAATAAAAAGAAAAATTAAATATAAAATTTCATTAAAGCTAGAGTGCAACTCAGAATATTTAATTTACTAGATTAGAAATTTATTCCCAATATGCTCGAGTGAATCTAGATTAAAGCGCCAAAGGCGATTTCTATAAACCTTTAACTCCATTCATATAATATTATTTGCTACTTTTTTTTAAATAATTAGAAAATCAAAATTTAATTTATCGTATTTAAATTTTCTTGCTCGTTTGAAATTTGAACTCGAATTTACAATGCAGTTAAACGTATGGAAATTTCCTAAGAAAATATTCCACCAAGTGTGCTATTATACCTAGAGAAAGGTTTTCATTACTGATGCGTATTTTTACGTTTAACGGATACGCAAAACCCATTAAGATAATAAAAATTGAGGCAAGAAATTAATAGTTGGAAAGATGTGTTTTAGGCAATCTGTTTGGCTGTTAAAAAAATATGTTTGTGCTTTCTGGTTGTCGCTGCTCTTCTCATTCTGGTAAGTCCGTCGATAATCTCTAACATGAATGTAGAATGTCGTTGGCTTACACTAAAAACTTGCTATCTTCACTTTAGCCTGTATGCTGATGTAACTTTGATACCGATTCGATTTTGACAAAATTTAAAATAAACGAATTCTTCCAGTATATGTATTGAATACGAATTTTATTAATTCGTAAAATGTAAATATTTCCTTTGCTTTGTTTATTCTACATACATATGTCATAATTGTTACTGTACTAGTAAATAAGTTGTTTATCTGACGATGTCAAAGTATAATGAAAATGTTGTAAATATACATGTTTATATTTAAAGTTTGAGTACATCTGTAGAGGCTCCAGGTTATTTCAAACTACTAAGTAGTGTTTACTTACTATGACTTTCTCTACTTGTTTACCTTATTTCTTAATCAAAATATCTAAATTTAGACTATTGATATCCTTTAACCTTCCTGTGAAATGTGAACAATTCTTCATCGCATTCTTACAATTCTTATATGACAAAAAATATTTGCAAATACATACTTGCAATGTGTTTTACATTATGAGAAACAATTTTGTACATATTATGAAGTTCTGAAAAGAGTTTATTCTATTTTGGTCATTCTAAAATACTGATATGGTCTTGCGTTAACCAGCTATATAATTTATGCAAGTTGTACAATATTAAATTACAGTAATAACGCATTTAAAATTCAGTTAAAAACGTTTTATCTTTTTTAAACTAAAATAAAAATAATTTTACTCCCAGTACAGATAAATAAAATTTTCCAATTACAATCGTATTGAAATTTAATATGTAAAAGGGTTTTATAGTATATGGACAGATTTAATTTATATTTTACTTGTTTATTTTATCGAATATTGTGTTCCTTTTTAATTGTTACCACGCTACGTAGGAATTTCCACCCTAGTATTAAACTTTTACAGTGGAAACTTATTCAACCCCATCTTCAAGTTCCTTCCGCAAATACTAAACCTTCATTGCTCGTTTGAATTGCACCAAGAAAACTTAACTGCTTTTATATGCATGCTGCTATGAAAGATAAATACATCTTAAGAAGTTGCTTTAAAGTCGTCTTATGGCCCACTTCTACTAACGGAATGGTTTATAACAATTTGATGCCTGACATGTCAAATTTTTACATAATTTAAATTAAAACTTTTTTTAAAATCTTAGCAGCATTGTTGCTATTGCTTTTTATTTATAATATATGTAGCACAAAAGTGAATTACATAAAGAAATTTCCTTTTATGATTTGAAACATTTCAATTGTATAGCTTTTGTAAAAAACATTATGCATGTAATTTTATTATTTTTATTCATTTTATTAAATAGCAGGTTTAGAATTACAAAACACTTTTATAATACAAAAAAAGGTTAAATTTGACAGTCATAATAATAGATAATGTACTCCTCGAGCAAAAGTTTGACAAAAATCTCTTTCAACCTGTAGATTTATAATACATTTAATTAAGTACCTATAAATTAAGTATTTTCATTACAAATTTATACTAAAACTTAACTAGTTCATCCATTTTTAATCTTTTTTTGAATTTTCCACCTTACTAACTTTATATCCCATTTTATACAGTAGAAGCACCTTAGTTATTCATAGCCCACTTAAGTGCCTTTTAACTGAAACCTCACTGTAGGACGCAGTTTATCTAATTAAGTTTTTCGAAACACAAAATAGAAAACTAAGTTGAAGCTCTTTGGGTAGTAAATTTAATGGTAACAAATGTTTTAGGTATTGGTTTGTTGTAAAATAATTATTTCGGTTGTTTTTTTAAAGAAAAAAAGAGTTGTTATACTTAGGTAATGAATATTCAGTTAAATAAAATTCAATATTCATGCTCAAAGCTGCGTAAATTATTTTAATAGAATTCTTAAATCAAGCTAAAGGATGCTAAGACAGAATTACGTGTGCAGGAATAGAATAAAACCGCAATTTAGAGTGATCTTACCTATAAATTTTGCATAAAAAAATCTTCTAAACCATAATCTCAAAACATAATTTTAAAGCTTTGGCATCCATATTGAATTCTGATTTGGGTACTTACATATACAAAGAAATAAAATTAACTAAACAAATTTAAATCAAACAAATAAATTAAATTCACACGTAGTCAAATTGTAATGTAAATCTCAAATTTCAGTAAAAATTTTATTTACTTCGCTTTTGTTCAATATTAATTAATTTAAGTATTTCTTTTATTTCATTGCGAATAGTTATTATTTTTCATCAACCAAATTGTCTGATTTGTATTAATTTACAGATTTGATATATCATGATTACATCCAATTACCAATGGAATTTGATATACTACAGAGCACAAAATCAGTATAACATCAATGTTAGATGAGAATTGTAAATAGCTTTGCCGGTTTGCTAAATAAAGTTTCAACTGAAATTTACAATTTAGTTAAATGACATAACTAATATTTTATGAAAGAATTTCAAACATTAGAAAGATCAGAAAGCAATTTATTTTAGATATATACTCGTAATTAATTAAATATATTTGTTCCAGTTTTGACGTACGCAGCCGTCAATTTAACCAAGCAAAGTTATGGTCATCACCGGCAGTTTTTGGCCAAAGAGCATATTTTCGATCTACCACAAACCCAGCTACCCTTCTTATAAGTGAAATTCAATTAACAGATGAAGGAATATACCGATGTCGAGTGGATTTTAGAAATTCGCCTACCCGAAATAGCAAAGTGAATTTTACAATAATAGGTATGTATGTAATGTTGAAATAACTCTTGAAAGAAATACAAAGGTGACATAACTGGCACTCTTTCCTATACTTGTTTCCTTGTGTGGTGTACATGGAAAGTGTTATCATACACATATGTCTTACCATTAGCTTTGAACCATGGTGAAAATATAACATATACTTTATTTTGTGGAGGATTACTAGTTAAATTAATAATAACTTTTAGGTTTTTGATAGATCGTAATAGTTGCACTAGGTTTAGATTTAAACCGTCTTAATATTAATTGATATTAATAGCAATAACAATACAGTGGCGGCAATCTAAAATGCCCGGTCGAAAAATTTTAAGTTATTCTTATTTTTTTCTTACATGTTTCATTAACATAGAACTAATCCTTATGTTTTGTAATTGTTTAACTATAATACATTGAAAATTATTAAATTTAATGATATATTGTATAAATAACCAACAAAACACTTCTCTGGAAAATAAACCCCTATTTTCAGGTATATTTTTTCTCGAATATTACATAAATTATGTAGTAAAGTAATTATACAAAAGACAATTAATGTAGAAAAATGTTTATTACTAATATATAGAATACATTTAGTATTTAGTAGAGCCTCCCTTTGCTTTAAGAACATCCCTTAAACGGCATGGCATGGATCGTACTAACTGTTGCAGGTAGTCGGGGGGTTAAATTATTGTCCCAAACAAATTTAATCGCTTTTATTAGGTCAGGTAGACCTTTAGGACTTTTGTCCACCACATATTTTTTCATAATAGCCCAAAGGTGTTTGATTGGGTTGAAATCGGCCGAATTTCCAAGCCACTCGATTACATTAATACCGTTATTAACGAAATAATTCGACACCTGTGCAAAATAAAAAGCTATTAATTTATAATTTTTTAATTATTTGTTAGTTAAATGTATTGCCATCATTACCTGATTAATACATTTTGAAAAAAAAAATTATCTACAAAACTATTACTTACCGTTTTTGCAGTATGGCACGGTGCATTATCTTGCTGAAAAAAACCATTCTTCGTTTTCAGCAAATAAATTTGAAATCGATGGCTCCAAACTGGTTTTCAAAATGTCTATGTATTTGGTAGCATTTACATGACCTTCAATGATATGTAAATTGCTTAATCCACTCTGGGAGAAGCAACCCCATATCATAATCCCTAGTCCCCATATCATAATCCGCGTGTTGTTTTAACGGTACATTTGTCCGATAGTCGTTCGGTTTGAAATCGTCGCACGTATTTTTTCCATCCGACCCACGGAGTAAAACTTCGATTCATCTGAAAAGATGACTCTACTCCAATCATCGACTGACCAATTACGATATTTTTGGCAAATTTTAGCCGTTTTGTTTAATTTTTTTGTCAAAAGCGGTTTCTTGACAGCAGTGTATGCACGTAATCCAAATTCAGCCAAACGATTACCTCCAGTTCTAACACTAACATTCACAGCAAGTTGATCACTTAGGTCTTTTCTCAATTGTCTTCGAGATTTGAAGCGATTTTTAATGCCCATCTGCGTAGAACTCGATCTTGCGATTTTGTGGTTTTCTTTTAGAATTCCCTCTGTCAAGTGGTTTTGTACTGCCACTAATAGCATATTTTTTAAAATCTACTTATAGTACGTCTATCATACCCAACTTTTTCACCAATATAAGTATAACTTTTATTTTCACCATGCAAAACTAAAATCTTCTGCTTGTCACTTTCGCTTAAATTCTTTCTACCTGCCATTTCTTGTATATTTGAAGACTTGTTAAACTATAATGAATGAATTTTGTATACAAATGGTTAAGAAGGGTTGCCTTATAAAGTATGTTTTACAAAAATTTACCAACTTTAAAATTAAGCCAATCGTTGCAGGTATATTGCAAATATTTTACACCGGGCATTTTAGGTTGCCGCTACTGTATATTAATTTTGTCTTTAAATAATATATTTATGCAGGAATTACAAAAATAATAGTTTAAGAAACCTCAAACTATACACATGTAATATGTAAATATAATGAAAACATCAAATTTGTATCACAGAACCTGCAGGATTATTTTGTCTCCAATATGACTATTAGTTGGGTCTGTATCCAAGCGACCGCGCCCATTTGTCGGGTTACTCTATAACAATACCAAAACCGCCAGGAAACCTTATTCATTACAAGAAGACTTACTCAAAAAATTACTAACAAAAATCGGAAATTCTAAAAATTTGAAAATCTAAAATGCACTTAAAATATGCGGAATTTGAATTTATTATTCAATTTGAAAGTAGAAATGCTTCAAGAATGAAGTAGCTAAAACTTCAACTGAGAATCATCAACTTATTTTATTTTGTGTCTTTGCCATCAGATATTTTTATTATTTTGCTGGAATCTGAATAAAGTTTTTGCTGTTTTTAATTAAAAGTTGTTGGTTGGAATTATGAGTACTGCAGTTTTTATTTCGAATTAGTTGCTGTAACATTCTCTAATAGAATTAATATTTCCTAGCAAGCGCAATTGAGCTGAAAGCATTACAGCAGCTACACTTACTGCAATTGCATAGACGTTATCCATATAATAAATTGAAATTAAATAAACCTATTGATTAATTAAATTTAACAGACTGGAATTTCAAATGAACTAAAATTAAGAATTTCAAGTCATCAAACTTAATTAACACATTTTTGTACTAAAATTTTTGATTGTTGAGTTTCATTTATGTAACTTTTTGCAAATTCTAATCTAATTTAATTTATATTGAAGAACTTCTAAATCAGCATTTACGGAGATAAAACAATTTCCAACAGTGAAAACTTCTGTTTTCCATTTAGTTTTACATAAAGCAATAAGTAGATAGTATTAAAAATTCTATCACTCAACCAACATCAAAGTTTATTTATTTTTTAGTAAGTTTCTTGTAAGTGGGTGGTCTGCAGGCAGTAATATTGTTTTTTAGAAAAGTAACTATGTATGTATGTATATGATGAGTTTTATTAAATTCCGTAATAAATGACATATCAAACGTAACAAATTATGTGTAGGCAATTAGATAATAGATAATTCAAAGTCAAAAATATATAAGAATAATACTTTACTACCTATCGACCTACTTTTATGCATTATTATGATTTATTGTGACAATAAAAGTTGTTTAATTAACATTGTAGGAATACTGGGTAAAAGCTTTTAAATTTGTATCGGTTTTCATTAAATTTTTAATTTACTTCTGCGGTTAGCCTGTAGACTTTCTTATTGCTTTTGATTTCGACGCTTTTCAATTCGCGTAACAAAAATATATGTATGCATAAAAGATTAAACATCTTAAGTGAATATAACGTAAGGCTACCACAACTGCTGCCCTGTGGGTGATTGTGAAGGTGGTTGAATTAAATAACCCGATAGTGAAAACCATCAAACTCGAAAGAAAAGAGAGTGATTTATGGTCTCCGATCGAATTACAATTTGAAGAGAACCAAATTATGTGGAAGTGATAATAAATATATAATTTTTAACGTTTAACTAGAGAGACTGCACCAGTAAGTATCTTCCAGTTGGTTCATTTACTAAGTCACGAAACTGTCTTAAGAAAACCGAAAATAATTTCTAGTGGTTTGCTTTGTAGGCTTTATAATTTTTGTCGGTTTTAGAGATAATATTACATTACATGAAATTACTTGCACAAGTAGGTACTTTGTCATTTTGTATACTACTAAAAAGTAAAAATCAATTGATAAAGCTTATATCCATTTTGTGCTTGCATAAACTCAACCGAACTTTGCGGTATGGCAACATTATAATATGTAAGTATGTACCTACGCAATATTGGCATATTGTTGGTATTTAATATCTTCGGGTTTCTAAAATTTATTTTACATTCCTCGAGATATAATACAAGAAAATCAAGTATAGATAAATATAAACACAAAATTTATTTCCTGGTTTTTGATATTGAAATGCTATGATCAAAATCCGTAATTGTACAATGTCGACATACATAGCACCGTTGGAGATTCTTCTTTATCTTCCTCTTATTATAGGACTACGTCCTATAATTTTCAACAGTTACCTCGGCGAAGTTCCAAAACCACTGCTAGTACTATGAGCATATTATTTGTTTTACATCTGAAGTAGCTTGCTATGCTGGCTTCAGATGTGCCTGTTACCCTATTTCATATTGCTCATGATAGAAATTTTTAACATAGGAGGACCACCGTCTTTACGTGCCTTCAGAAGCACGGAGATTGTTCGAGATTGTACTGTAAACAATGTAGATATTACACAGATAAATTACAATTTGATAGGTTTTTGTTTATTTTTTTAGGGCTAGCAATAATTTTGATTTAGAGTATTTTATATTTATAATATAAATATGTAATTACGAATGAAGAAATGCCTATAGCATTGCCAACTTCAAAAACAAACATCCCTGAGTCAAAATTAATCTCGAAAAGGTGGAAGTCGAGCCGTATAAAAATATCTGTGTAATGTCAACTTTGTACAATGGTTGACATTGTCCACAACGCATACGATAGTTATTTACACGACTCTAACACACGTAGTAGTAACACGATCTTTTTAATTATACATATTATAATAATATGGTTAATATGGTATTGATTACCTTATTAATACCTATAAAACAGTTGGTATTATCAATTATTAATATCTACAATATCAACATATGAATACCTGCAACTGCTACTATGTGCATGCAGCATAGAACTATGTACTCGAAAAAAAAGAACAAAGTGCATATAAACAATATTATCTCATGAAGTACATTACTTCTCATGTGAAGTACATGAAGTACTTGTGAAATACATAAAGTACTTGTAAAGTAGGTAAAATGCATGATAAAATTCATTACATAAGTTGAACCTAGCTTATGCGCATGCGCTACGGTTAATGAGTTACATAGATAAGACACGTGTATTCAATAATAATTATTTTATAGCAAGTTAACTTATTCTTGAGCCTAAATAAATTGAGCTCTGCGTCACAAATTTCTGATTAAGAAACGACATCCTCAATATAATTTAAGCCATTGTTTAGCTTTGGGTACTGCAGAGTGTTTCACACCTCAGACCCCCGAATTAATTAGTTTATTTTTATCAGAAGTAAACTGTAGATATCCGTTGCAGAAGCACTGGAGGTGTTCCACGTCCCCAGACTCACCGGATCGAATAGTTTATTTTTATTAAAAGTAAACTGAAGATCTTCGGTTGCACAGGCACTGAAGGGTGTTCCACACCCCAGACACCCCAGTTTAAATAATTTATTTTTATTAAAAGTGAATTAAATATTTTAGCATATCCCAAGTTTTTAAAATTAGTTATGACCAAGTAAATTGTGTTCAATTCTTAATCTGACAATTAATCATAAACTGCACAATTATAAATTCCGTACCCATGGGAAGTAGATCTTTGCAACGGGAGATTTTCAGTTTAATTCTGATAAAAATAAACTACTTAATCCGGGGGTCTGGGGTGTGGAACACCCTCCAGTGCCTTTCAATGAAATCTTCAGTTTACTTCTGATAAAAATAAACTGCTCAATCCCGGAAATCTGGGGTGTAGAACACTTTCCAGTGCCTTTGCTACGGAGATTTTTAGTTTACTTCTTATAAAAATAAACTACTTGATTCGGGGGTCTGGGGTGTGGAACACCTCCAGTGCCTCTGCAATGAAATCTTCAGTTTACTTCTGATAAAAATAAACTGCTCAATCCGGGAGATCTGGGGGTGTGGAACACTTTCCAGTGCCTCTGCTACAGGATATTTTTAGTTTACTTCTGATAAAATAAACTACTCAATCCGGGAGGCCTGGGGCGTGGAACACCCTTCAGTTCACAACTTTGGAATGAAGAACATGCAGACCTCCAGACCGAGTAGCTTACTTTTATCAAGTAAACTGAAGATCTCCGTTGCAGAGGCACTGGATCACCCCAGACCCCCGGTTTAAATAATTTATTTTATTAAAAGTGAATTAAATATTTAAGCATATCTTAAGTTTATTAAAATTATCTACGCCCAAGTAAATGTGTTTAATTCGTAATCTGACAATTAATTATAAACTGCGTAATTAACTATAAATTCCGTACCTCTTGGGAGGCAGATCTTTGCAACAAAATAAAAAATAAACTACTTAATTCGGGGGATCTGGGGGGTGTAGAACACCTTTCAGTGCCTCTTCAACGGAAAATCTTCAGTTTACTTTTGTTAAATAATAAACTACTCGATGCGGGGGTGTAGAACACCCTCCAGTGCTCAAATTTTGGAATCTCGGTAAGTCTCTGAAATATCGATAAGGTACGTGAATTACAATGAAGTAACGATGAATTAGGTGAAGTACCATGAATTATTGATGAAGTACAGTGAATTATTGGTGAAGTAGATACGTGAAGTCCCGGGAATTACTGCTGAATTATATGAAGTACGAAGAAGTATGGAGAATTATGATGAAATACGTGAAGTGTGAAGTTAATTGTATACGATTTCCTTTAGCGGTTGACCCCTCGGCAATATTACTCGTTAAAAGAACCCTACGGCCGCCAAGAGAACCGAAACCCACATAACAAACTGTTAATTATATTTTTAGAATATTTTATCAAATACATTATTTGTATTTAGAATTAGCAGCTGCCCTTGCCAGAGTTTGTTGCACAATTATTTGCATTCGCGTTTATGCTATTAAAGCAACCGCTTTTCTTGTCTTATTTTTTTCATCATCTTTTTTTAGATTTTGTCGGCACACGGAGTTTACGTAAGGTTTTCCTTTCACAATCATTATTTATCATTCGTTTATTATTAACCCGTTTTTATTCACTTTCTAGAAAAAGGATTAAACCTCAAGAGCTTATACCGGATTGGGTAATATGACAGTGACTCTGGTTTTTATTATAACCAATGGCTTCATAAAAGAATGAGTTGGCATATTTTAAGTATCAAGTCTAAAAAAAAACAAAAAGCACTGCAATTGCTAAATATATCTTAATCGGTGGACATAATGCTGCCTTTACAAATCCCAAGATAATCAAATGACAATAACAATGGGGTAACAATGGGGAATTATTTCGATTTAATAAACACAAATTTATATTTCTTGTTTGCCCTTTGATGGCTGTTTATGCCACTGTTTATATTTAAATAACAAATAAAATGACTTTTCAGCTGGTAAATATCTTACAAAATATAAAGTCGACAGGTAGGTGTATTTAAGGAACAGTTGAATAAAACTATGTTGTAAATTTGTCACAAATTGACTCGCGCACAACACTGGGTCACTCTTTCTTCAAATGATGCCTGCAAATTGCGCTACGTTACGGCTTTGGGATTGAAGACGGAACTCGATACTGTTGATAGAATGCCTCAAATAATGATTCTTGTGGTTTGAACACTCTGTCTGAGATGGTTTGATCAAAACTAACACGATCAAAAAACGATTGAAAATAATGGAAACTAAATCGTTCGAATTTATAATTTCTGTTTGGAAACTCGGTATTATTACACTCAACGACATAAGATGGCCGGTAAAAAAATTTGAGTTTCTTGTTTACGGAAATTTTTTTACTGTCGCCGAAAATCGTAAAATGAAAATCACTGATAGTGACTTGCGCATAAACCAAAAATTGCGATTTGGATTTTCAAAAATGGAGACAGCATAAAAATATTAACGGAGACAGATGGTATTCGGGATAATTTGAAATTATGAGATATCCGCATAAAATTGCGTAGTTGGTGAACGATGCACTTTGCACCGGCTCAAGGTCTCGTCAACCACTCCTGGAAACTTCGTCCATTTTGCTCTATCAGTGTCAGCTGACTTATTGTCAAGGGTACAATAGAAAGGTAAAGTACTACTAGTAACAGAAATTGATTTAACAATTTTCTGCAAGAGCTTCACAAAAAACTAATACTTTGTGTAAGAATAATTGTTTGGTACATGGTTGCAAAAATTTTGAAAATTTTAATTTAATATAAGTACTAATTATATGTATTTTTAATTAATTTTCACAGAAAATCTTTTTAAATTTCATCCGGGGGATGCTGATAAATCACCCAATCATCCATTTTATCAAAAATGAGCAACATAGTAGGGAACTGCTTGCGCATTGAAAAGAAATTCTAATTTCCAAAATTACAATGTTGAAAAACTTTCACCTTCTTATAATTTCTATATGAAAAAGAAGCTACACATATTGTACCATCAATTTACGCTACTAAAATTATGGGCATTTCGCTACAAATTTCTAAAAAAGTTGTTTTTAACACAATTAGTACTTTACAATTTACTACCTTTAAATTTACCACTGATTTCCCAATCGAATTGTTTATTAAAAAAATCTTTCTCAATACGAATAAAATGTTTGATATTAACTGAATAGTAAACGATAATATCCTACACCATAAAAATTCAATTTTAATAAAAAGTGAAATTTTCTGATTTTTGAAAATTTTAAAATTGCTTGTCAAACAATTGTATAAAATAATAAAAGAATGGTAACTTAAAATAACGGAAATCGGGTGAAAATATACACGAGTAATCAATATGTGACAACAGTTTCGGGATCCCGGAGAGCTTACGAAGAAAGTCAACCAAATATTATTTTGTAAAACAAGATGTATTATCCAACACAAATAAGAGAATTTATTTATAAAAATTAACTAACAGGAGCTGTTCATCTTTAGATAAGTAAATTAAAAAAAAAGATTTATGTATGGTTAGGACACGATATACATTTCACGGTTTACAAGACGTCTAGGTTTAATCTGGTTTATTAAATTCTTCATATTTCACGATTACATTCGGAGAGGATATTTCAAAAGGTATTATAAAAAAATCTGAAACGAAAGCAAAAAAATTAAATCACATCTTATTATGTGCTATGTAAAGTGGAAGTACCAAATGTTTTATTTATCATTTAATTGCGGTAGCTAAATAATGCAATGGAACGGAACATAAATTATTTCAATGAAATTCTGTATAATGCATTACAGATTTCCGCTTAGAAAACGTTGTTCATATATTTGCTTTCGGAACCTAAGATATATACAATTCTAAATTGGTTGGTATGTACAAATATAATGGTTTACGTAAACTAAATGCATTTATATAGTAATTGCAATATTATGGTTTTAGTTTATAGCTTAATCTTCATGGACAAACTTTGCCAAATCTTTTCGTACATAATTACTTAATCATGCAATAGTGACTATTTGGCTTCTAAAGTGGCTCCTAAACAGGATTAATGAAGTTTATGTTTAGCTTTGTTTAGTGGAGCTTTTATTCAAATATGAAATACATGTATAATATAAAAATTTATTTAATGGATTTATTAAAAAAAGGTCTTCGAGTGGTTTAAGATATCAGCTTTTGTTATATTTCATAGAAGCAAGACTTTATTTTAGAAAAATATAAACTTGCTACATTTTGCACTTCCCTAGGAGTAAAATATTCTGACGTAGTTTATAGGTATTCTTACATGTATGGTTGAGATACTTTGGTTCTTTTACCTCTAGAGATGATACAAACAAATACAAATTTCTATATAGAAATCTTGTATTTTCTATTATAAATTAAATTATCTTATATGTGCAAAAGCGATTTACATTCTTATTAAATTTTAGACAAAACTTTATATTATCAGATTTTCTAACGAAGAGTAAAACTTGCAGTATACATCTATCTTATTATTTATTTAAAATCTAAATGGGAGAAATACTAAATCTTTTCATATAAAAACTGACGTGTGTCACGGACCCCTTTGCGCGTAGCAGCGACCCCCTTTAAAATTTCATTCGACACTATAGCACGAGGGTTAACCGCTGGTGAAGTTTTTGTACACATCTCATGAAGTACATGAAATCTCATGTGAATTAATACATGAAATACATGAAGTACTTGTAAAATAGGTGAAAAACAATGAAGTGTATCGATGAAGTAGGTGAAGTACAGTGAATTATTGATGAAGTACGGTGAATTACTGATGAAGAATATGAAATACGGTGAATTTTGACGAAGTATGTGAAGTTAATTGTACAGGATTTCCTGTAGGTTGACCCCCGCTATAGCATTATATGATACATCTTCGGATACGTAATTTTATTGTACTATTTAAATATTTTATTGGTGTTAAATTTAGAAATAAAAATATCCAGAATAATAAAAGAAAGATTGTGTTATTATTATAATAATAATTTTTTGAAATTTTAATTATGCAATTTTTAAAATAATATTGAGTAATTATATTATTTTGTAATAATGTCTATATTACATTTAAAATAGAAAAATATAAAAGATTTATTTCAATAGTCATTACTGATTTGCTACTACGCTTTTAAACATGAACCGAAAAGGTACATTATATGTAGCCTGACTAATAAATTTAAATGAGTTTACTGATACAAAAAATAAACGCTCAAGTCATTATTTGACACTCAAATAAATACGTTTGTTCCCTGATTGTAGATTCAAACCTAAAGCAATTATAAAGCTTTGAATAAAGTTTGTGAATCAATAAGTTAAATACGAATTGTTTTTTAATTACAAACAGTGTGCCAGCAATATAACACGAAGCTATTGACGCTGTTTTATTGCCCATTTTGTGTATAGGTAGCTTCGCTTATTTATGGCTTGTTCGATATACTTTTTTTGATATTTCCTTTCCGTTTTCAGCTCTAATATTTCAAAAAAAAAAATCTTAAATTTTTATTTTCATCGCAGAATACAGATTCTCATTTTGTATTTTGAAACACATATACAAAAATTTGATACTAACTACCATCACTTCATTCCTTTATTACCTGTTCTAGTTATAAATTAATAATTAAATAGAAATATCAACGCACATCATCCGTTAGCTTATATTTGTAAATAAATAATAAAAGATCAGATGCTTTATTTTATTTTATAATATTATTATTATAAAACATTCATCATATAATTCACACATCTGTGTGTGTAAGGCAACCGAATGCACAATTTTTTATGCAACTTTGTGACGTATAGATTTCGCCCAAATTCATTACACTCCGAAAAACTGTGGAATATGTTCATCAACCTTATTGACAAGATTCAAAGATACTAAGCTTTGTTAAACTATAAATATGTTTTTGTCTACGTAACGAATTAATCTTTATTACTAATAAATAATTATTATGTTTCTTGAATTAAAAATTTATTTTAGCAACCTAAAATAATACCAAAATAATTATTAAATGAAAGGTGTACGGTAAAGTTGTTTTATTAACCTGCTTAAGTAATGTATATTGGACGGAGGTAACTATAGCGAGTTAAAACATCCACATTACCGCCCAATAAAAGCATTAAAATAACTTTTATCTATGGATTACATTTTAAGTATTTTCGAACATTATTATTTACTTAACTGATGATGCACTTATCGTGATCAACTGGTGAATAATAATTTATCTGAAAGGTAAACGATACAGTTATTGATCAGTTAAAAAAATTTTGTAGTTAAATAAACTGTATAATAAAATTGAATATACTGGGTGGCCGGCCGTACACACAAACATAGGGAGTTTATATAACAAATTAGTTTTTTCAAATTTTTGCTTCTTATTATAATGGATTCTTCCGCGTAATTTTTCATTCCTCGAGTGCCATACACTTATACAGTACGTAGGCGATATAATTAAAGGGTTGGTTTCCGTTGCCTTCCCCACAGACCACAGTTATTTTATAAAAGTGCGCAAGCAATATTTTACTACTTATTTTGTTCATCAAAATATAAAGGTATTTTGTCTGCAACAGTTCATGTTCTTCATTTACAATTAATATAGAACCTCTACAAAGGGTTTACGGCGCCGAAAATAAGTTTTTTGTTTTATCACCAACTTTTATTATCTAAAAATGTGCCTAAATTTTATTCAATGTAATAAAATTAAGTATCCCAAAATATTAAAAATTTTTAAATCGTGAATTTTTTTTGGCATTCTTAAAAATTTGCTAAGTTGTAAGTTTTTAATAATTTTGGTGGGTACTTGTTTTACTCATTAAATTTAACTCATCAAATGCTACGTGAAAACCATTGTATCAAATTGTGCAAACAGAAAAAGAATTGAAATATACATCCGTACGATAACCTAATAGAAAAAAAGAAAATAATAATTTATTATGATATTAAAACAAAACTTTAAAAGTTTTAATTTTAAATTGTTTAGGCTTATGACTTTATTGTTTTAAGTTTATTATTTTATTAAAATAAATTTCAATCAGAACAAATCTATTGCACATAAATTTTAGTAAAAAAAGTAGACGGCATGGATACTCTATGCATGGACCAATCTAAGCTAATTTCTATTTTATAAAAAAGAGGTATTGTGAACAAAACAAAAATTAGAACTGCAATCCTTCTAATATATAAATAAATAAAGAACATTCACCCAATGTTCACAAAGTTTCCAAAAATTAAATACTTCCAACTTGGGAACATAAGAAAATTCTTAAAAAAAACAGCGTTTAGCGTTACTTGATTTTAACTTTTCAAAAAAACATAGTACTAGATTTAGAAAATACCGCAAGGGTTTAGAATCTGCAAAATTAAAATTAGATATTAAAATTTAACGTGTGTAAAGCTGTTATATTACAAAATTATATTTCTTAAAGAAATAATTTTTTAATAATAACTTTAACAAAGATTTAAAAAAAGATGTTAAATGGCAAGAGACATCCTGTAAAGATCGTATTTTTGTGAATTTCACATGAAAGTTTTATTTCTGCAAGAAGTTCACTTACATCCAAAAGGCTCATGCAATAAAAAATGTATTTTCAGCTACCGTAAAGCTATTTGAGAATTTGAGATTAAAAGCAGAATTTTGGTTAAAGTAATTGAAAAATAGCTAGGGTATGATACACTCTAAAGAATTTCTTGACATTTTCATAAGTTGTTGGAATATACCACTGCATCTACAGTCCTCACAATATGAAAAGCCCGGTCGCGAAATTTAAATTAATCGGTCTTTTATTTCCTGATGTGTTAAATTTTTCATGTGTAATTTGAATTCTTTAAATATTTATTATTATATTAACAATAATAATGTATAATATTAACAAAATTTATGAAATAAATTTATAAAACTTTAAAATTGAATTCAAGCAAAATTCATGTTTTTCGAATTATGGCGATTACAATAAATTTGCATAATTTGATGTTAAAAAATTTATTATTAAAAATTTATATGCACCATTAATAAAGGTACACAAATAAAGGTATTAATATTTTGTATGGCCCCTTTGGCTTTTATTACATCTGGTAAACGATTAGGCATTGATGACGTTAAGCGCGTCAGGTATTCTGGTGTTAAATTATTGTTCCAGGCAAAATTTAAAGACTGCTCTAGCTCTAACACATTCTTTGGTGTTGTATTAACAACATGTCTTTTTATTATGACCCATAAATTTTTTATAGGGTTAAAATCAGGGGAGTTTCCACAGCAATCCAGTGTAAAAATATCGTTACGTAAAAAGTATTCATTTACCTGTAACACATAAACAAGTTAATAGTTAAATATTTTGCAATAAATTGTTTTAAATATGTATAAGAAACATAAAATAATTCGAATTTTCAAAAAAAATTATTTAAAAAATATGCCATACTTTTTAGCCGTATGACAAGGTGCTTTGTCTTGCTAAATAATCCATTCCTCAATATCTGCGTATAATTGTAAAACAGATGGTCCTAAATTTTTTTTCAAAATGTTAATGTACCTGTCGGCAATAAGGGTTTCTTTTGTAATTTGTAATTTTCCTAATCCGTGTTGGGAAAAATATTCCCAGACCATTAAACCGATTCTGCCACGTATTATTTTAATTGTACACCGTTCACTTAATTTTTCATTTTATAGCGCCGTACATATTGCTTGCCACCGAAACCGCATAGAAAAAATTTTGACTCAACGCAAAATATTACACAACTCTAATCTTCTGCAGTCCAATTGGCGTATTTTTTGCAAATTCCAGTCATTTTTGTCATTGCTTTGGTTCGAATTGGTTTTTAATAGGCGAATAAGCTCTTAAATCAAATTCATTTAACCGATTTGCGATAGTATTTACCCTTGAATTTACACCAATTTAATCCTTTACTTTATCTCTTAGCTGTCGGCAGGTTTTAAGCGATTTTTCGTTAACAATCGACGAAGAACGCGGCCCTGAGCTGGCGTAGTCTTCCGTGGCGGTCGTCCTTTGCAAGTGGCTTTGTAACGCTGGTTTTATCAAATTTTGTAAAAACGGCTTACCGAACCTCTATTGCACCCTACTTTTTGCTAATATACGTAAAACTTTTATTTTCATTTCGTAAAGTTAAAATTGTTTCCTTTTCTAATTTGGTCAAATTGCCGCTTTTGGCATTTTCACACAATTATGCTATAAATAATTCAAAATATAAAACTTGCAGACACTAAATAACAACTAAAGTGTTTGAAGATTATGTACCTTATACAAAAATCCCACCCCTCAAATAAAAAGAATTACAAGCAAATATTACCTGAAAATTACACCGGGCTTTTCATATTGTGAGGACTGTATGGTAGTTTTGCATTGCTGTGCATTTTAATAGTTTAATAATGAAATTTAATTATAACTGCAGACGTCTGATAATGTTGACTGCTCAATTTTTATAAATAAATAAAATAAAGATACTGTTACTAAAATTTATAGTCATATTAAATACTAGGTGTCGTATAACGCAAGTACCGCTGTAAAATTGACAACAAATATTTTATAGTACACAGATTATTCAACACTTTTACAGAACTGCACATTAGGAATAAGAGCTAGAGAGATACTTGAAAATTAAAGTAACCAAAATTGAGAAAAATCAAAATTACTAATTAAATTCGTTTCTTTTGAAAATCCCTTGTATATACAACTTGGTTTTCATTTTAACGTAATATGAAAATATTTTGATTTATACATTATGTTCACAACGTATTTCTTAGTTCTAAATACAGAAGTTTTTCGTGACCGAGTTATAAATGCTCACAAGAAAATAAGCAATATTCTGGGTATTTTTTCAGCGCGCTCGTCATTCCTGATGAGCTGGTTGAAGATTAAATGTATCCATTTTACGTAAATGTGGTAAAATACATTTTTCACTCGTAATAATTAATTTAGCAATTAATAATTGAAACTGTTAGTAAATTGTAATGAAAAATTCCCTAAATAAACAATTTTAATTTGTGTACTTTTTTAGCTTTTAATTAAAATAAGTAAATACGTTTTGGGCTATAGTCTACAGCAAGGTCATTTCAACTACATAAAGAAAAACATTAACTACGGTTGTCTTCACCACCGAAAAGTTATCGTCAACTTTTATTGGCAAGCACAGCATCACCGTAATTCCTCAACCTAATCGTGATAATTTTGTTTGTAGTCTTGGTTTTTTCATAAAAGCATTTCACAACGTAATATCATGCTTCGGCAAGAACAAATTTTGTCAAAATTTGTTTCATTACAAAATATTAGAAACCCTAAATATTTTTTTGTTAGATAATTAGGTAAGCGAGTAAATTACAAAATCAATATTTGTCATTTTAATATTATGAAGTAATAACTTAATTAGTGTAATCGTTTTACAAATTAATATTAACAACAACAGCACATCAATTATTTTAACTGTCTTACTAATATTTTATAAGAAGAAAAAATATTAAATATTATTTTTGCTATTTCATGCTTCTATTTTTATAAAATTCTGAATTAAGTCAAACAGGGACTGCAAGCGAAATCTCAAGTGCCTTCCTACATATTCTATTAAGCAAGAAATTCTTATATTTTATGTTTTTATGTAAGTTTCTATGTTAAAGAATACAATTTTAGAGAATAACATTTTTTGAATTATAAATAAAGTAATTGCTTTTGTTTTTTATTAAGGAAGAGTTTAAATTTAAAGAAGTAAATATATTAGGAGAAAATATAAAACATCGTTTGAAACTAAGGTATAAAAGCGACATTGCTTTTAGATGGTATACGACCAGTTTAAGTTGGAAGAATGATGACACTGGAAATTGTAGGATAAAGGGAAGCTATCGCGAAGACGAACCGCAGGGAAAACCGGAGATATACAAGTTAGCTCGTTCGCTTCCTGCCAGTTTCCTTCTCATATCACTTCACTCCACCCACCCATGTAGTTTTATCAATTCTTGAAGCATTCCTGTCAGTTACCGTACGTTACGTTACCTTAAAGAGCCTCTAAATCTATTTGATATGATTTTTATTATGTTCATTTTTTCTTTTAAATGATAAATAAAGTAACAATAATATTATTTGTTTCAGTTCCTCCTAATCGACCAATTATATACGATGGAAGAAGAAGAGATCGAACTACGTTATTAGAAGCTTATAACGAGGGTTCGGACGTTAATCTTATTTGTGAATCTAGTGGAGGTGAGAAAATATTAGTGGATATCGGATAAGATTTTTCTTTTAGTACAAACTACACAATATTATTGCTTCTGACACTAAATTAAATCAAATTAGTTTTACTAAATTTATTTCTAATTTTCAGGTCGTCCAAGGCCAAACGTTACGTGGTTTTTAGAAAATACATTAATTGATGATTCTTTTGAATATCGATCAGACGGCGTTGTGGTCAATCATCTTAATTTTCCCAATGTTGGTCGCCAACATTTAAATACAAGACTGATTTGCCAGGCATCCAACACAATTCTCACTTCCCCCACAACAAATGTAGTTATATTAAATGTTAATTGTAAGTATCAATTTTAATTAATTTTTTAGTTCCTATTTTTTAGTAGATTAATATTTTACAGCAATTTATTATAGTTAATAGAAATTAATAATCTATTTAATTGTTAGAGAATTCTTTGAACTGAAAAAATTATTTGTTCTGCTAAGCGTTATATCTAACATTGTAAAACCACTCAACCTGCTAATACTCATTACATTTTGACAAAACTGCCAATAATCCATACAATCAATAGTTAATCAAAATTTTTATTGGAAACAACGCAACAACTTTTTTATTTTTGCAGTGTTTATATTTATTTTCAAACATATTTTCATCGATAAAAATATTTTTAATATAATTTTATAACATTTTTAATATTTCTTTGATAACAAAATCATATAATGCTGATCGAAATTTTCAGATGAAGTAATAGTAATTATTTTCCCAACTTTGCCACTTCAATGGCTTTTAAAAATATCTTACAAAATATTAACTTTTAATAAAAACGGAAAATATATTGACATTTAAAGAAGTTGTGTATAAACTTTCAAGGTTCTACCTGAAAATATGCCACTAGATTGATCCCAAGTTATATCGATAAATTTTTAATAATACAAGATTTCTTTTTCAACAAATTGTTAATGAAATCACAAAATTATTTATTAGAATATTATTATATTCTTCTTTTATATTTTATTTGTTGAGTAGTAATCGATACTTTATTGCTTTATAAAAGACGGTGAACATTAAAATTAGTTTGAAACAAACTATACTACATTAAATAACATAAAAAGCAGTTCTCTAATATACAGTATACAGGATGTTTGTTGAACAAATTAAATCTCTGTGAAGGTTCAGCATTAATATTTATTTAATCGAAGTCAGCGTAGCTGTCACATGTACTAAGTCATAGACTGTGGGATTTTTATAGTTCACTTCATTGATTACTAGCTGTTGCCTTAGTTTAAGTAAAAATTTTACATTATTTTATTAATTTTTGTGTTTTTAATTACTAAAACTGTTCTTACACTTTTAACCTATTTTTATGGCTGTCATTAGGTTTTAAAATGGTGAAGTAAACAAATTTAAAAATAATAAATGTTATTTGAAATAGTTTGATATTTCCCCTGGGTAAATATTTTTAAGGTTATTCCAGAACATATTAAGAAAACCGTTATTGATGTCAGAGAATATTGATATTTTAAACAAAATTTTAATTATAATTTTACGCACATCTAACCCTCACAGAGTTGAAAATTAAAGCAAAAGTTGTCAAAACTTTCCGATGTAAAATTTATAGAAGAATATGTTTCACAAATAAAATGTTTTGATACAACAAAGTTTTTCCACAAAAATTATATTGCCTCATAATAAATTTTTAACTCATAATATGTCATGTTTTAAAAAGTGATAGCTCACAATTACCAATTATCGATATACGTATGCGATTTTTCAAAAATATTTGAAAGAATGAACTACCACTCCCTATATATAAATTTAATTTATTTTTTGTGCTTTCAATTCCGAATTTGTATTTGTAATTGTCAAGATTTCACAAACTTAGGTGACATAAAAATCATCTACTCCGTGAAATAAGGTAAGAATGTGCCAGGTTTGGAGGTTTTTTTATGCAATTTCTTTATTTACTAACATAACCGAATGAAGTTTTAGTTTAGAAAGATAGATACACGTTTCAGCTTTATATTATACTAGCAAGATACCCGGCTTCGCCCGAGTTTAAATTTTATATGAAATTCTATCCAGGTGTGGGTTAAATTTCCACCTTATAATTACTTATCTTAAATAGCTAACGTACATACATACTAAGTATGATTGGCTGTACAATTTAAATTTAAAATTTAGAAAGCTTAAAGTTTTTTTATGAAACTTTTATAGATTTTAAGTACATAAGTAAAGAAATTTGCAATAAAATTTATGGATTTTTAATTAAAAAAATTTGAGAATGTGTTTAGAGCTGGAAATAGCGGCGTTGACCTAAGAATTTGTATCACAATCAACAGTTAAAATTTCACTTTGTTAAAGCTTTCCGTTAAGGAAAATTTGATGAGACGGACATACAAACATTCAGTTTTATATTATTAAGATTTTGCAGCGTTGAGGGTGGCGGGAGTAATTTTTGTTTGACACAATCTCTTCTTATCGAGTGGGGTGAATTACTTTACCCATTTTATTTTAATACAAAATTACTTTTTCTCTTTTCTGAAAAGAATGCTTTTGAAAATCCTTTTATCGTAATAACATAGAGATGTTTTTTCAATGAAATAAAACATCAGTCTTTAATAACTTGATAAGAAGAATCTTAGAAACATAAAACACGGAACTACAACTAGGAATCTACAATCCGTTTTACAAAAGTAGCAATATAAAAAGTTGAATGTACCTGTAAATAATAATCCGTTTTTAATCTCGCAATAGCTTTTTTGTAAGCATTTTTTTCAATTAAAATACAAAAAATTATGTCTAGAGAGGGTAAATGACTCTACCTAATGTTTTAAATTGACCAAAAAACTCTGCGTTCCTCATATTTTTGGTAACAGACATTGTTTTAATAATTTAATGCTATCCGACCCAGGTTCATTAACCTTTTTTGGCCAAATCCAAATTTTGCATTCTTTTCTTTAAAAAATTTTTACAAAATTTTAAATTGAAAAACTATTGCAATACTTCTAGGCCATTCTAATACTTAAAGTTGTGTCAATAATTTCTCAGATTATAAAAAAAGTGGTTACAGCACACAAAATAAAAAGAGGAGTGGTATAATCCTACCACATCAAGTGAACTTACTTTAATAATAATGTGATACCGTGACAACCAAAAAAGGTAGGAAATGAAACTCCACAGATAAGACTTCAGGTAGTTGGCGAATAAAAATATATTATTTACCAGTGCATAAAATATAAACCTTTATTCCATGAGAACCAACACTTTTTGATGGTTGCAAAAAAGTGATAAAATAGTCAATTGTTAAAAAAATTCACAGGGAGTCACAAAGATTATACAACAATAAAACACAAAAATAGAAACCAACATATTTAGTGGAAAGTTGTGGATTTATACAGACACATGGAGGACCAAGGTTATGCAATTTACAATAACAATATCAACATAACCAGAAGTGCAATTTGCAAGAACCAAAAACAAAAGATAAATAAAATAGGTATATGAAATATCGAAAGGTATTTTTGAATATCTGACTACGTATCTCAACTAATTTCTAATTATTTTAAGTATGTTAAATGGATACAGCGATTTAATATTTTAGTATGAAAAAATTGCTCAGCGAATATCCTGTGTAGGATTGTATTATTGGTACTGCTATATAAATTTATAACCTGTAGAACCCACAAATTTAAAATATCAAATATGAACAGGTGTAGAAGTTTTTAGTAACTAGAAATAAGTTATATAAACTTCAAATTCTAAGTGGAAATAAAATTCGAAAGGTTATCATTTAAGAATTACACGAGCAATAAATTTGTTTTATTAACACAATTGATTGAGAAAGAAATAAAAATACTTTATTGATTAAATAAGTAAAGTAATTCGATACGATACTTGTTGGATAGCATCTAGCACGCGAACTCAGTAAATTTCAAATAAACTGAGATTGTCAAATTATACGTTCCATTAAGCTAAGAAAATATTTTCAAGTGTTTGATTTAAATTTAATTACAGCGTACAGTATTCAATTTTTATATTTGAGAATCATAAGCAGCTGTATGCCGAAGAGAAAACTCTTAAAATTCTCCATTCCTTGCTTCGCAAATTAAAAATATTTCAAAATACTTCCAGTGTATTTCATTTAAATAAACAAATTGCCGAGGTGTGTTTGCAAATAATACGTTCCGCTAACGGAAAATTACTTTTAATAAATTTTGTTTTAAATTTAATCCTACGCTATAGAAACCATTAATTTAAATGTAAACTATTTGAAAACTCGAAGAGTGAAATAATTTAAATCAATGGGGTTTAAATTACAAACTAGTCGCTCATTTACGTTAGTTAAACAATTACACTTAATTGCTTTGCTCAACAAAAAAGTTTTTCGCAGCATCCATTTTTTAATAACCTCCAAGGTTAATGTGCTTGTTTTCAAGATTAATTTACAAAATGTTTTTTAAAAATGATTAATTTTTACAAAGTTGTATTTTCTTGATGCAGTATTATTTAAAGTGTAATCAAGTTGAATTTTTGGATAATCAATTTACTATGACGTTAAGTTTAGTTAAGTACTTTTGTGTATGTTTTGATGCCGAGAGAAAATACTTCAAAATTTAATCTAGATATTTTTTTGGAATGAAAATGAACATTGCAAAACATTATTTAAATTTTATACGTTTTCCTTTAGGTATGTATCAAATGAATGGTGGGATCAAATCAATTAAATTTTATATTTCTCTTTCAGTGAAACCAAAAAGTGTGAATATTTTAACGAAAGAAAAACAAGTATCTGCGGACAAAAGGTACGAAGTTGAATGTAGAACTGTTGGATCACGACCCGAAGCAGTAATTACGTGGTGGAAAGGTAGTAGGCCTATTAAGCGATTAGCAAAGAACGTGAGTAATTTTATTTACTTATATACAGTATATACTATTTATAAGCACCATTTACCAGTAACAGTATTAAAAGAAGAAACATTTTCAAATTGTGTTTTTATTTTGTGAATTTCCAACGTTTTAACTTAAATAATAAATCAGGTCTACCCTAAAAGGCTTAAAATATGTTTTTCTAACTGATATTGATGTATTTATGGCGTATAAATTTTGTAATTATTTATTAGCACAATGCACAATTTATGGCGTTATCAAGTTAAGCCGACCGATAAAAATTTAGTTTTAAATTTATCACCTTTTTAAGGATTTTATTAAAAAAAATGGATAAAACAATTCAAAACCACTTACAACTACTATATTATTATTTATTAGGATATTTTAATATTTAAATATACTATGTACATATTTAATAAATATATAATTTTATTGTCAAAGTAAAATTTAATATTGCCGAAAATATATTATATCACTTCAATTTTTGCAATTATATCTGTAAAATGCTTACAACTTCTATATTAGTTACCAACTTAATTATACACAGTAAATTTTTTACTGTAAAAAAAGACGGTAAATTTTAATGAAATTACTACCTGAATTCGACTTGGCAATCGACTAAAACTAATGAGATGTTAAAGATAATAAACAAATTTCATGAAGTATTGCACATATTAGTTTGGGTAAAGTAAAATTTTCAGTCAAAGAACGCTAATGTCATTATAACGAAATAATTAAAACATAAATGTAACAAAGGTATGTTGCAGTTTTAAGAATCTATAATAGTTTATTATTTATTTATTTAAAAACACAATTGTCTTATTTTATTTTTGAAATGTAACCTATTTTCTGAAGAACTTAATAACGACGCAATTTGTTACATACATAATTTATATACATTGATTACATACCAGTAAATGCGGTTATACATACCTACTAGTTGCATGAGGCTAACTGCGTACACGTGGAAAAAATGACACGGTCATAACTACATTCGATTTATATTTGCGTTCATATTCAATAATTCAATAATATACCTAGTATAATACGTCAAGGTCCTGCTTCAAGCATTATATTTTCACAATGAACCTTTAATTCGTTCTTTCATTTGTTATAACCTCAAAATAGTAAACGAAAAACTAATAGAAGTATCTCATAAAATGAAAGTAAAAAAAGTACCACCAGGAAAAATAATCAGATTTAAAAAGACTTAATTACGCATTGGTTTTTGGGGTGGTAAACTTTTTCTATTTAAAGCTTTGATAAAAACCGTACAATTATAGCTATCAAACTTTATTTATGCAAGTTTTTCTGTTGCTGAATTAATTTCAATAGTTATTATTAAATAGTTTCCAAATTAATTTTTATTGTTTCCTTTTCTATATCAAAATAAAGGTTCAATATGTCACATGTTAATATAATATGATAGTATATTGATGTTATAAAGTCAATATAAAGATGTTCCATTGTTTTGAATTTTCGTAATTAGGTCATCGCAATATTATTCAGTGGTACGGACAAGTCAATTTTATTCTAGTTGTGAATTGTCATTGATAATTGCGTTTATTTAAATGGGAGTTTGATGTTATGGTATGCGAATGTACGAAACTCACAGCAATGTGTTGCGGGGATGGTGTAAATTAGAGAACTATAATGAAGATTGAAGTTAACAATAGCATATATATTATGTAGTACGTAAATATATAATATGTAGAGGTGTGGTTTGGATAATTTTTATCATGGGTTTCGTGGTTTGCTTTGGACATATTATGTAGTACCCATGTATTGCTATGTATTAACCAGAAATTATAATATCTTATTTCTTCTTCCAAGTGCGATGTGGGCTCATCCCAACGCCAATCACCATCTCTCCTATGTTTATGCTATGCATAGTAATACTTAACGTGAGCTTCAAACCACGAAAATGTTATACACCTCATTTTGAAAAGGCGTAACAAGCAGATTACACTTCGGTGGTTTTCCTTTTTCTTCCAACGGGAGTAGCATATAATGTCATTAATTCGTGTTGCCCGGAATCTTAATATTGCACAATTATTTGTTATCTTCCATTTGTAAGCACTACATATATTAGTTTTAGGCATACAGTCAAAATAAACAGATTTAGAACCGTAAATTACATAAAATTATTTAACGGTAATTTCCGGCCGCAAGGATTACATTTTTGATTACCTATTAAACTTCAAAAGCCTATTTTGCGTTGTTTTGCCATTTAAACGTTTTTATTCTTTTTCTTTTTTATCTTATTTTTAAATATAACTTATCGCATAATAAATTATAACAAAGTTTCAAAAAAATTTTAAAAAATTAACCATAATAATTATTTGCGTTTGTTCGGCATTGTGTTTCATTATCAAGACCAACTTTTAATCAAAATCAAACTTTGTCCGACTGCCCCCTTCGATTTTGATTCATTTTTGAGAAAGAAATAACTCGAACCATGTTACAATACATAGCAGTATATTATTTATAATATTGAGCTATAAACATGACTTGAAAATTAAACCTTAAAATTTAAAAGAACGAAAGTTAAAAGTTCCATCGAGCTACCTTCGATGTTTATTGAAGCAAATTAAATATGAATTGCTTATGTTAGCAGGTTGTACCTCTTTTTTAAATTTAATTGAAAGTGTTGTCGTCAACAGAAAAAAAGTTAAAAACTGTAGCGGCCGATAACACGCATGCGACGACTACACCAGCAGATGATATTATCCGACCTAGCTGTGACATAAGAAAAGAAAACACAAATAACCAGGGTCACCCTGTAACCTAGGCTTTTTGTTACATAGGAACTATTATCAGTTCTTATCTAAGCCATACAGAGTTAACACGTGCCGACGTTATCTCGTCTCAAATTCTTTGATATTCTTTTTCTTTTTCAGACGTTTTCTTTCCAATACTGGACATTTTCCTGTCCTTTAATTTTTCACTCTTCGCGGTTACGCGCCATTCGCATTCATCGTTTTCCGGCCACCTCTCTTATGTCATCTGCCCATCTTTGATAGTACTTATTAATAATTAATTGTTTTTAAATAATTTATAATTAAAACTGTAGCGACGACCGACAACATGCATGCGACGACTACACCAGCAGATGATATTATCCGACCTAACTGTGAAATAAGAAAAGAAAACACAAATAACCAGGGTCACCCTGTAACCTAGGTTTTTGTTACATAGGAACTATTATCAGTTCTTATCTAAGCCATACAGAGTTAACACGTGCCGACGTTATCTCGTCTCAAATTCTTTGATATTCTTTCTTTTCAGACTTTTCTTTCCAATACTGGACATTTTCCTGTCCTTTAATTTTTCACTCTTCGCGGTTACGCGCCATTCGCATTCATCGTTTTCCGGCCACCTCTCTTATGTCATCTGCCCATCTTTGATAGTACTTATTAATAATTAATTGTTTTTAAATAATTTATAATTATAATAATGTAATATTTCAATATTTAAATATATTTTATAACTAAATCTTCTAATCGTCACAAGAGAAATTTAATTCTCGATGAAATTTGCAGGAATAAATGTAAAATTTGAATATTGGCGGTGAACCAGATTTTAAATTTGATTAACTGTAAAGATTGAATTGCAGAAAATAAATTTTGTTTATTTAAAATTTAGTTAGTGATCATTGAATAATATTAACAGAGACAATGACATAAGAAGTGAAGTTAGTTAAAAATTGTAAGTAAAGGTGTTGTGAAATAAACCAAAACAGGTAATTTTCTGAGGTTGACACTTCAAAATAGTGAACTATTAGAATAATATTGAAATGTTAAAAATTATTCGATAAGAAATATTAAAAAGTTTAATGAAACACGCGGTGTCGGCGATAAAAATAAAAATCAGTTTAAGATTTTGAAATTTATAAATGGAACGAAGGGTGCACAAATGTAGCTTAGAAGAAAGATGAAGGATTGGACCCACAATGGTTATTTTGGAAAAGCAGGCCTATGGAACTTAATTATAACAAAATTGAACATGAACATTTGCGCAACAAATCAGTACATACACCCGCATTGTAAAAATTATTGAACTGGTCACCAAATATTTAGCATTTCCTAGATTTACAATTTTAAATTGAGTAAAATAATTATTATGAGTACTTAATAATACTATTATATTAGTTAATAGTTTTAATAAGTATGCTTTTTATATATTTCTGGTATGTGATTAAAGACAAATTGTTAATTTGAAACTGAGATCTTTTGAGTTAAACACGATTTTGAATGAAAACTGTTTGAAATCCGCGATCAACTATGGTATAGTTTCTCAAAAATAAAATAATCGTTAAGCTTAGCATAAGAATGTGGTTTATAGTGCCCAAATTTCATATAAAATCAGCCAATAAAACAAATTTGGCTCAATAAAGCAAAAAGGTACAAGGTATTTAAACTAATGGGATCTTCTAATCTAGATTTACATCAAATTTAAAGTTGATAACCAGAAATGTAACTTTTTATAAAATTGAACTCCAGCTGAACACACAATCAGTGGATTGACATATTTTATAAACCTAAACAGCACAAATTAAAAATGCAATTATCAATAGTAATGATTAAGTGCATAGCAAGTTGCCGATAATTCTGGCTAAAATGCACGACAGCTTATTACGACGAAAATTTGCACGACGCGAAGCGAGGCAAATTTTCAGAAATAAGCTGGAGTGCATATTATCGATCTATCTGCATATTGCATAAGTAATAAGAAAATTTATAAACTTATCGATAAGTGCACTTGTGCAAACTTATCGTTTAATTACCATGGGATTGGTTCTAATTTTGACATTTGAGTTATTCCGAATTTTCTATTGGTTCATAGGTAACTGTGTACATACGCGTGCAATAGTCATGATAATGTCCCATACTCCATGGTTCACCAGTGCAATTTATCTTTTATTTTAAAGATGCATTATGATTATGGAAGTTATCGATGACGTTAAATAAATTATAACTTAACCTAATAATTATAACATTATTTATAATAGAAAGTATAATACATACCTTGATGACTAATTGCCTAATTCCAATCAGATGTCCAAAATTAACCCGAAGATTTTTAACAGCAAGAAGCTTATAAACTTAAGATGTTCTTTTCCAAAACGCAAATATTTTACATCTATAAAGATCGTCACTGTAAATGTTGTAACTCTAGTATCTATAGAATAAAAACTATGCACTTCGTAATTGAACATTTTACTATAAATTGGGTAATTTAAATCACCAAGAAGTTTCTACATTTTATTAGCTATAAATAACTTAATTTTGGTAAACATTAAATTAAATTATAAAGTTGTTAAAAACTTTTACTGGATTAACAAAAAAAATTCCAATCATTGGTGTATATTTTACAGTAGTGTCGAAAAAATACGCAATGCGCATTAATCTATCATATTTATCTACTGTTGCGTTCAAGTTTCTCATTTTTGATAAAAGCTCAATAGCACAAAATTGATATGTTTTTAGTGTTTGAAAAACACTCGAAGAGATTTTTCTAAGTAATGTACATAATGTATAAGGTGGTGTTAAGGTTTATTAGTAAGCATTGTTAAGAATAACTTCATTTTACAAAAATAGTATTAAGATATCAAGTTTTATAAGACATTTAGAAATGATGGCAGGAAGTGTCAAATTAAGATGTGGCGAATAGTTGGAAAATTCGGATACGAGGTAAGCTTGAAGGCTATCTAAATGATTAGTGATTTTATAAAAATCTTGTAATGTATACGAGAATCATCTAAACTTACTACCATAGTAATCGGTTATTTAAATTAAAATTTAGTTGTAGCAAATATCACAAAGACACTTATTTGACTTGTTTCGTATAATTTTATGAATACATTTTTATTGAATTAATTAAACGGCCACTTCTTCAGCGCAGATTTTCGTGAACTAAATAAATGTTTTGCTATGGTATTTCCAGGCTGATAGCTTCATTGGAAGCCAGAGTTGTATATTTACATCGATCGTAAAATATTTTAACTAAGTTAGAAGAAAAAAATAGCAAAATGAATGACAAATATTAAAACTAGTTAACTATAGAAAGTGGTTTCGCTGATATGATACAGAGAAAAATAATTCACTGTTGAAATTAAGGTTTACGGGTTGTTTGGCGTACTAACTAAATGCTAAATCGATCAAAAGTTGCAAAAAATTCTAAATATTAAACAATTTCACAACAATCACAGTTGAATGCACTTTTTAGTGAACTTGATGAAGTGAAAGAAAGTTCTAATGCGATTTACGATCTAGATTGAACAAGATCCGATACAAAAAATCATATAAAGAAATAGTCGAATTTGTTGAATTATTTTAGAAGTCACTTTTGGTAAACATGCTCAGTAGGAACAAATGAAAAGCATGGAATAATCACACGTTACAAGAAAACCTTAATATTATTAAATTTTATATTTTTTGTAATTTACTTATGAAGTCATTTGGTGACTTAAAGATTAAGTTGAATTTCAACGCAACTGCAGCTTTACAGGGAAAATCTAAAACTTGAATAAAAATTTAAATAAAAATTTGAATAAAAATATAAAATAATTTGGAAGAATACCAGGTTACAGGTTAAAAATAAAGAATATTGACTCGTGCATGTCTGTGTCTAAATTTTAACCTAGGCAAGACTTTACAGTCATAGAACAAAATTAAGGTTTATAATAATTCTTGCATGTGCGTAAGTGCACCGAGTAGAACTGATTTGTTCAATATTTTTAACATCAAACGCTATTGTGCATTGGATTAGTCTAACTTGACGAGATAACAACGAATAGTTTATTCGTGGGATTAAGTACTGTTCTTAGTAATGTTTTTATCGTATTTATTTTGACCACCAAACTTCATTTACGATGTTTTAAGTCACTGAGTGTGACAGGAAATGATAATATACCACAAATTATTTTAAATTCAACATTTGGGACTTGGAAGTAATATAAATGTGGAGAAATAATATTGATTAGCATCTGAAATACAATTAACTTTGAAGGTAATTTACTTTTCGGTAAATACAGTTCCGTGTACATCCCACTTCGTATCTGCAAGGTGTGTTTTGCTATCGGTAAATATGTTGTGAGAAAGTACGTATTTTCCACAACAACAACAAAACAAAAGCATATGTATTTGTAAAGATACTTTTAACTCCTAGGAGTTTCTCCAGAAATTTTGCTCGCGGGTATGAAGTCTATTCGATATAATAAAACACAATTTAAATTTGTTGTGGACGATGTTTGAGAAACCTAACAAAATGATATTATTGAGATCCTGCCAAATCCTTCTAGGAAGGTTGACTTCGATTGCGACATATCTGTCAAGTTAAAGTTGGCATTCAAGTTTTTGAAGTTTACTATTTCAATATACTATTTTTTATTTGTAACCTGTTTGATTATGATAACATTATAAGCAAATAAACAAAATAATATTTGCAAGTTGTCCTTTCTCTTTATTTATTTTTTATATTATGTTAGCTTGTGTGAGCTGTGTAATTTTTTAATTTAAAAAACAGCCTGTGAAGTTTACTGAAGAGTTAAATAAAATTACATTATATTGACAACTGAAAACTGTTGAATTTATTTGCTTTATTTCTATTGCTACATTAAATCATCGTTATTAGTAGGTGCTTTTACTAGTTTAATATTATTAGTAGCTACATAGTATTTTACAAGGAAAACCTTCACAAAACGCTGAAATAATTAATTTTTATAACATCTGCACTTAAATAAATTTATATTTTATAATTTATTGTCCATGTAGGCGAGACATGAGCAGGACCTAGTAGCATAGGGAAAATTTATCATAAAATATTTTATTTGTAATGCTCTTAACATAAGCATTGAGCTATAGCGTAAAAAATAACTATATTCAATAAATACAAATATTAGAAAAACTAAAAAAAATAATAATTAACATATCGCAAATATGGTTCTGCCCCAGGGGTAGGGGGCAGAAATCTTCTTAGTCTGATCATTGATTAGTTAATTATTTCTTGATTCGATTTTTGATTTCCTTTTTTGATTAGTTCTGTTTCTGATTCGAGTAAGTGGCTGATTACACATTGAAAAATATTTAGTTATGTTTATGTTCCATATACAATTAAATTTGAAACTTACTATTTGTGTGATGAAACAATATTGCACTCCTTAATGATCTTTTAAAAAGCTAATATTTGAAAACTTGTTTTGTTCTTTGTAATTAGACCAACTAATACACTAAAATTTAAAATAACCTGTTTTAAATAAAAAATACATTACTTCTTTGATAATTAATTTTCTCAGAAAACTTTCTTATCAAGTTTATCAAACTTTAATTACAATACTAAATTAATTTTTTTACTTTTTAGTTTTCGGAACAAAATAATCAAACTTTAAGTATCCTGACTTTTGTACCTGTGATCGATGATGACGGCAAGTACTTGACCTGTCGTGCTGAAAACCCGTCCATCCCTGACAGCGCATTGGAGGACAAGTGGAGGCTTAACGTCCACTGTAAGTGTATCTTAATCAGAATCTGCTCTAGATTTAATCTTTAAGCTTTTCAACTGAAATACAAATGGCATTTATTCTTATTCTTTTTTTAAAAGATTTTTAGATTTAGAAAATTCAAATTTATAACGGTGAAAAGAAATTCACCTTTTATATTATAAAAAAACATTAAATTATACATTCAATTCAATTAAACGAAGTATTTATTAATTGAAAAATATAAGTACAAACGTGGTGATAATGATACGTAGCATGTGAAATAATATAAAATTTTTCGATGCCTAAACCTCCATAAGGATACCCAAAAGACAACTTCATTATGTAAACGGTTTACCTACCATCCTTAGCCCTTACTTTTATAGTTCGTATTATCTTACGTTTAACTTAAACGTAGACATAGCATTCTTGTAAATATTTATTTACTAGCTTTTATTATTTTTTTTAGTTTCTATCAATTTTATTAAACTGCAGCTATTTTCAGATATGCCCGTTGTGAATCTGAAAATGGGATCCAGCCTGAATCCTGAAGATATAAAAGAAGGAGACGATGTTTACTTTGAGTGTAACATACGCTCCAATCCTAAAGCTTACAAACTTTCGTGGTTTCACAACGTAAGTGAAATGACTATAATCAAATAAACGTTTTATTGATTTCAAGTTAGTTTTTTTATAACTTATATAGTTGTTGGTTTTAAAAGTTTAGCGGTAAAGCAAACAATAACTTTTTTATTATTTTGTGTTGTTTATAATATAAGTGAGTGGAAATTTAATCGAACCAGTTAAAGTTGTAAATATATTTATTTTGCAGGGTGTGGAAATTCATCACAATGTAGCGGCAGGTGTAATTTTAAGCGATCAAAGTTTAGTTCTTCAAAGTGTTACTCGGGCAACAGCAGGAGAATTTACTTGCATGGCTGCTAATGCGGAAGGAAGAGGAACGAGTAACCCCGTTATTCTTACAGTTAAGTGTAAGTAAAATTTTTAGCTGCATAAATTTTTAACAATAACGATAATTATTTTACCGATTTTATGTTAAATTCGTATTATTATACCAAAATTATTATGGATTTACCAACCTTTATTTGTTTGACATTTTAATTCGTAACTTGAATAGGTTGAAGGGGTAACTTTTCATTTGGGGAATATCTGAATCTAAGGTGCAGTTACAAGCAGTTTTCAGAGTGAAAATAGTTAAGTACTATTTCATTGTACTATTATGCCTAAAATCTAACGTTAAAATGCATAACCTGACTTGAAATATTTTTTATTAAACAATTTCTTATTTTAGAAACTCCTAAATTAGTAACACAACACGTTTGACATTTATAAATTTTTAATTAAGAATTCAAAACCGAAAAAGTTTTTGCCTTTAACAAGGATTTTTAAATTAATTATGTTCGCGTTAGTTCAAGAGTCAAATAATTGTTCTTTCTATTAAGTATTTTGCCAATTCTCAACTTCTTGAAAAGTTTTACATTGCATTAGAGCCGCAACATAGGAAAATAAAATTAGACGTAATTAAAATAATTGAATTAATTTAACAAATTATAGATTGTACAGTTCCAACCGGAAATACTTTAACACCAAGCTTTATCCTTCCGAAGGTTTGTTTAAGTAGTAAATAACATTCTTTGAAGTAAGTTGAACAAAATTAAAACTTCAACGGTTGTAAAATGACTTTAGTGGTCATGCAAAGTGGACACGGCTTTACTCAAAGTATAGCACAAAGTCCGCCAAATTAAATTTAAGTATCCCTCTCATGTTTTACCCTTTGACATCGTGCGCAGATATGGTTTTCATTGTGAATAGATAAAGATGAGTTCAGTCGACTGCGAGTAAGGGACCGTGACAATTTCGTCCAACATTTTATACAACAGAGAAAATGACTGAATGTAGAAACGAGTATCACAAATATAATTCTACAATGTAAAAAGATAAAAGGCTTCGTGTTATTCATTCTGTGCCTATTAGTTTCCAGACTACTAATGTACACGACTTCGCTTCTACATTATCGTGGTATTTCAAACGCGTATATACCAGACATTTTATTAAAAACGTCCCTTGATTAAAACGTTAATTATTAAAAATGAATTTTACAGAAACTGCCATAATATTACTAACATGAAAATTAATTTTTATCAATTTTTGCATTTATGCTGGACATGAATAACGACTTTAATACTTCTTTAATAATTAGTCCATGCTAAACTAAAGTCATACAGTCAGAATAATATTATTATATAGGTTTAGTTTTTTAAGATCAATAGTGAAGATGTACCTAATTTGGAAAATCCGCAACATTTTATATTTAACCGCAGAAAATTAATCAAGTCTAAAGAAAAACTTTTTAGCATTTAAACCACACAGCTGCTTAAACCGGATTCAGAAATTCGCTTATGATTCTGTTTTATAGTTAATGATAATAATCATTAATTCCGGGGACCGACAGCTTTGCGCGCTCTCTTAAGCACAAAAACGGACATATGGTTAGTCTGAACCCGGATTCAGATGTGGAAACTTAGTGTCATCGGTTGTATATTAGATCTGTAATAATAGATATCGTTGATTTTCTTTAGAAACCTCCCACGTCTAATCAATAAAATTATTCTAGAGCTATAGTCACTAAACTGTTTACAATTCTTATTTAGTTACAGTAAAATTTGGTGTTTAAATTCAAGATGATCACGCAAACGGTTTTAGTTTTAATGAACAAAGCGCGAGTGCAATTCTTAAAAATATCTGATTGCAATTTATTATTAAATAATTTAAAAATCACTTCTAACATTGTATTCTTTAAACATTGGACATGAGCACACTAATTTTATAGAAAGCTATATGCAGTTTGCGATTGTGAACTATTGTCGGTTACCAGTTCCGTTTAGCAATGTCTATTATTATTAGGAAATTTCCTCACCGAGTATAGTACAGAGGAGGAGAAAATCTATTCGGGAAAACCTGGTTTAAAAATGTTTTACCGCAAATAAATGAATGTATTAAGAGGGAAGCTAGAAACTGAAAGTTTTGCTTGTTGACGATCTCTCTTAAACCTTCCTGGTGTGTATTATCTTTATGATAACTATTTTCGATCTTCCTGAAACTCAGATAAGCACACGCAGTTTACAGTAATGTGAGCATAGAAAACAAGGTTAGTTAAATTTTAACTATATAATGAAGATGTTTTAAAATTATATAGAATAAAAATAAATTATACAAAACATTTTCTACTTTCCTTTTGTATTACACGGAATCCGAAAAGCAAGCTCGGCCACCCTACACCTAGGTTGGCAGCCGATACATTTGTTGCAATCTGGAAATCGATTTTGTCTCGATTACGGTTTCTATTTATGAGAGAAAGAAAATAAATATTGCCAATATTTATTTTGAACTCTTAATTAAAATTTAGAAGCTGTTTACCCAATCATAATTCAATTTTTATCAAAATTGTTTATTTAATTATAAATTTATTGCGAGTTCAAAGTTGGAGAGTTTTAGAAGATACACAACTTTATAGAGTTTTGATAAGGGTTAGATTAAATCACCTAACTTGTCATATTACTTGGCTTTATTCTTAATCTGCTTTTTGCAGATTATATAATAATCCTTTCACGGATATAAAAAAGCACTTTCTAACTGTGCAAGCGCCAAAGCATTAAAATAAAAATAATAACGTATTAGTTTAAGTTAACTTCATGCTAGTTTGTCCACAATATCATTATGTGAAATTCTTAATTTAGACTTCAACTAAAGAGATTAATCATTACATGAAAGATAACATTTTATAATTTTTATAAAAGTATTTTCTTGCAAATTTATATTTTATGAATTCATTTTACTAAACTTCTGTTAAAATGTGACCATACTGAACTGTAAGGATCATAACTATACTGTTCACATACAATTTTGTTGAAAATTTTCCAGAAGGATCGGGTAGTCGCAACGTAAGTACTCACTTCACTTACAATTTTTTGCTTCAACGCTTCAACAACTATTAACGAACAGATGGGGTATTCATCAAACTTTTTTTTTGTAATTTCAACTACTTATACTATTTCAGTAGCTGGATATATTTATTATTGTCTATCTCAATGAAGACAAGCTGCAGGATGTAAGTAATACTCAGGTAAGTCATTTTAAAGAAAATTATAGCAAATATTACCGAAATAGCGACTATTACAGAAAACTCTTCTATTCAAGACGAGTTTTGTCTGGCAAGCTCAAGTTATAAAGGTATTGGCGTTACCTACAAAGGTTGACCGAATCATCTCAATCCATCGTTCGATAATACACATAATAAGCTATCACTATTGTCACAGAGGCTGTCATAGAAAAATTTATATCTTAAAAGTTTGTAGCTATTATAGTTTCGGCAGCGTTTGAAGTGAAAAGTCGCGGCACGTATTATTTCATTTATTTTCCCACGATGAATATTATATTGGCGTATTTTAAATGATATCTTTACAAAATGCTTAAAGGATCGTACGTTAGTATACATAAAAGTTTCTATTCAAAAACAGAAGCGTTTTTAATTTCTTGGTTACAATTTTGTTTTACATGCTCGTTCGCTAACTTCTCTAGCTTTTTAATTGGAGTAATCTGCACTTCTTGGTTTATAATCGTTGTTATTAATATATTCCTGACGTGAATAAACTATCTTTTCAAAATTTACTGAACATTTTTTGTCATAATATGACTTGCATTGCTCTCTGCTTCTTTTAATTTATTTTTTAAACTGCATTGTGCTGCTAGCAATTATTATTAAGCTCGACAAGCTTTTAAATGCACCAATTCGTACTCGTGGCTCGTTGGAAACCACAAAAGGCAATGGCAACAAATACATACAACTAATTTATAGTTTACAGCTGGACCCACAATGGCAGAATAGTTCAGTCCGCCTAACTGCAAAAAGTGATGGGTGAAAATTAAGTCAAATAATTTTAGACATAAAATGTAAAGTTAGTTTAATCATGCGGTTGGACTACAGACTTCTTAAACAGCTTAGATTGTTTATAATTCAACATAGGAAAGTTATTCGCTAGTTTCTCATATTTAACGAGCATACTAAGCCATCACCCTTTGATACATTGAGATTCCTGGTTACAAAGATGTTATTAATATTAAAATATTGAACAAAATTAATCAATCTTGATTATTATTACAAAATATTTTATTTAAAAACCCTAATGAAGTTTTATTACAAACACATGGCTTGTATTAATTGCCGGGGATGGAAATTGCGTGACGTTTTTAATAATATTTTCACTCTATAAAATATAAGAATGCTTTTTGTAACTTAATGTCATTATAGCTTTTTGTAGAGGATATTTTAATTAAAAGTTATGTATTATTTTATTATTAAGCTACGTTGATACGTCATCGGGAAGTTGACAATAATTAGAAAAGTACTTTATAGAAACAATAATTACTAAATCGATATAACAATTAGCTTACTAAGTATGTACTATTTATTACTACCATGAAGAAAGCTTTTAAAATATTTTTATTTAATTATATTATTTCTTAATTGAGGTTTTAGCTTATGCAAACTGTTATTGTATTTTTAAAGGACATACATACGTGTATAAATAGTAAGGAAATTGCTTTGTGGTAGTCGTGGTAGGTAATTACTTTTTATTACTTTTTATCATGAGTGTATTATTAAATTATAATTTTATTTCACTTTTATTCCCACTAGTCATTATAAGAATGTTCGTATATACTAAAACGCCTTATTAAGAAAACGTTAAATTTTTTATTTAATTTAGATAAGTTTTGCGACTAAGTAAATAGTTTTACAAACTAATTTAATAATTAAGATAGCAGGAGATAATAACGGAATTATTAAAAAAGCAATAGTGTGTTATTATACAAGCGCGCAGGGATGATAATTACTCACGACAATGTGTTTGCGACACGAGGGGAAGCGGGTATCGTAATACTTGTCAGTGAGATATAATATTAATCATAATAATAACAATAAAAGCTTTATTGTTAATGAATTTTTAAATCATTGTCACAGCATAAATAAATTGCATAGGTACGCAATTCCTTACAAGTAATTTTAAAACGTCTGTAAAATTATAAAAAAATCTTCTATAATATAAATAGTCTGAAGAAGTATCCACCTGTTTAACCCGGAAACTGTCTAATGCGAAAACAGAGGGGTAAAACGCACTAAATAAGTCGGACTGAGATTTATGGTGGGTTTCACAAATAATTTTAATCATAAGTGCAGCGCACTATAATCTTGAGTTTGATTTTTCATTTTTAGTATTAAACTTGTGGATACAAAAAAATGTAAATAAGCAAATCTAACGAGATAAATTTAAAAAATATTGTTAATATCTTTGCACAGAGAATCTACTTCACAAAAGAAATATTTTAGGTTGGATTTTAAATTATTTTAATGTAGTTATTTATGTTAGATATACCTTTTTCGTTTTTGATTTATTTTTCGTAACCAGAAAATATATTAAAATTTACAGGACAAAGTACATTGTTTGGTATTTTACAATTATTTAATTTTTACATAGAATGTATTCTAGCATAGATAACAATTTAAAATGTATATAAAATAAAATAGTAATATTCGGTCTACGGCTATTCAAAAATGTAGAACAAAATGAAGTCGAACTGCGAAATGGATTGCGTTGCTTTTTTAATTTTTTAGATCTTATTAGTAAGGGCAATCTGTTCGTTGAGTAAATTTTTGTGCTATGGTTCAATACTTTTATTTAATACCAATACGCTATGGCTCATACGTATATTAGCAGAATACTTAACTTCTTAAAAACAGTCTACCTGCTGACCGCAGGTATTACTATCATAAATTTTCTGAATGGTTTAAATTAAAGTGAACTGGACTATTTTAGAATAATGAAAAATATAGGGTTCAGAATCTACGTTAAGCTGTAGTAATGTAGAAATAACAAATATATTACATACACAGTGGTAGATATTATGAGCCTATACAGTAAGGTTCTTAAAAACAAAAAGTATTAAAATAAAACCTTAACATATAATACATTTCTATTTTATTACCGATTTTACTTTTAACTGATATCACATCCGCACTTGCAAAATGAAAATATCAACTGAACTTATTATTTTCCAAAGCAACCCCAAAACTTGAAACCTAACCTTAACCAAATACTTTGTGTGATATGTAGAATTTGCTTGAGGTTGGAAAACTTGTAAGTTAGAAATTCAATAAAATGTCACTTAGGTAAACTCTCAGTAGATGAGGAATCTAGTTATACAAACGAAAGTTCCTACAAGAGGAACTTAATCTAGTAGGTATTCTAGATTATATTATTATTATGCAATAAAAGTAAATATGATAGTTTCGCAAAACTTCACAAGCTTCTTATTATTTTATTTAATCAAAATTATATTGAAATAGTGTCGGGTATTAATTTGTATACATAAGTGAAATAACTAATACGGAATTGGTACATAGACTGCACTGTGTAGTAATTTATCTCCGTAGTTTGCACAGATGTCATCAATTTATTCCATTTATTTGTTTTATTCTAGCCATTCAATTTATTGTCGTTTCTTTCTTATCCTATACTTTTCTATGGATAAACAATACTTGTTAGCTTAAAACAAGAATTTAATTTTTTTTAAAGCAAACAAGATATTACTTGTTTTCTAAATTTATTTCGGGTCGAAAATTGAATCTTCAATTACAAGGGGAAAATGCCTAAATGCCCAGGACGCTAACTTGACCTAGAATAAAGGCTGAGGTGCAAACCGTGATCTCAAATGCGTAGTTTTGAAATTTTGTTCTAAAACTATAAATTTTTGGCAGCGATTTTGTGTTGGTTTCTGCATCCCAAACGGTTTGGATACCAAATTAGCATACCAACAGAGACAGCCCATAGTAATTCTTTTATAAATTTCTCTGTTGATATTTTAATAAATTCGATTATAAAACCCTTTGGGATGCCGAAACTATTACGGAGTTGTCACTCAAAGACCAATTGTTAAATTTCATTAAAATTTGTTAATTATTATAAAACAAAATGTTATAATTTCGGCATACTAAAGCAAGTTTTACAGTAACTAGATAGTTGGTCCCCTTTAGTAAATAAATTAATGTCTTGCATAATATATTCTGTTTTAATAATAAACTGTTAAAGAATAATTAAATAATATTAATTCGAGGAAAGGTCGGGCAACTAAAATATAATTTGTTGTTTGTAATATTTTTTTTAAAAAAGTGAAAATACTTTTATGCTTTTTTCGTTTAAATTCATTTGTACATAAAATTTTAAAAGGAAAAATTAGATTAAAAAGTGCAGTGTGCTACTCAGATTGCATTTATTAAACCAATTAAAATTGAATTTGGTTTTTGGATCAGCTTTTTCGCTTATTGTGTTCGGAAACAGCGTAATTTTTTTGACGGGATTTATGTTTCCAACTAAATCTGTTTAATTTATGAAACAGAAAAGGTCTGGCCAATTGACGTAGGTTGAGAAAAAGGAGTTTCGAGTTTCATTTTAGCAGAAAATAACGTAAATTTGTGATTCTTTTTACGGGATTTAATTTTATCCTATAATTAAACGTGTACAGTTCAAGAAAAAAGCAAACTTGTTAGAGATTTCTCTTTTTTGAAACCACTATTTTCTTGTAAAAAAAATGTTCCACAGTAGATTTTTTGCAACCAACTTGACTTACAATTTCCCATATTAACATTTTCAGCGTGAAGAATGAAGTGATTTGAATTTTATTTTGTTCACTTAATAACAAACTTTTTGCTACTATTAAATTGCAAAATAACAAACAAGAATGATATCTATTTTTCTGATTTTCTCTAAATAATACCAAATTATTGGAAATTATACATGTGAAGTACGTACACATCTAGAAGCACACAGAAACTGTTGAGTGATTTGCAGTTGAAAATTTTTAAAACGCCCAGCGTCATTTTAATACAAACCTGTGAAAGCTGCAGGTTGTTGCTAAATATACACAATTTCACTCTCATTATTATCGTAATGCCACGTACACACATCACCGAATTTTGGCCGAGCGACTTGAATTCGCGATGTACAAACAGTGTGCTCGTATATTCTCATCTCATTCGCCGAATGCATCTGATGATGTGTGGATGAGATGTTATATTATGCTATCGTTAATTATGATAGTGTGAATTATGTGACAAGTTATTTACATTTGTTGGGTTATAGTTTATATCGTTTCACGATATGATCAAATGGTTTGAAATTATAATACGATCCCACTCAAAATTGTATTGTTAAGAATTGATGGAATTTTAAAATTATTCTTATTATGTATTATATTGTTTCAACTTCTCATCAACCTCCTTAATTTATTTTTGTAAATTTATGAATACGCAAGTTCGTACTAAAATACAAGTCTGTTTATAAAATTCTTTCAAAATATATATTTAACATTTCGTAATAATAAATTATCTTAGCAAGAAGACCAAATTATTAAATTATAAATTACCTAATACATCCTACTCGGTGGAAAATATAAAACTGTAATTTGATTAAAAAAAAACTGAACCATAAGCTACGGTTACGGTACTTCTGTTAAGAGTAAAGTAATTGAGATTTCAGAGTAAAAATATATTTTAAATTAATAATTTTGTGGAAAAGTGCAAGATTATTAATTGCGTTAGTTGTACTGAAAACTTTTTCATAATTAACAATTTCCTTCCTAAGGCGCTTTTAACTTGTACTCGACAAAAAGAATTTTCATCCGCACGAAGCAGCTTTACATTATAGTAATACACTGCTTTTCTTATTTAAAATATAAATGTAATTACCAAGTCCTGGGGTAACGACAAATTAGATTTGCAGTTGTACAAACTTGCATTAGCAACTGTAGGTACATCACCTCTAATGGTTTTTGCAATCTCCATATTATTTTAATTTTTACGACATCACAAAGTTTATGTATTTTCTTTCTTTTAGATGCTCCCATATGTGCTCAAGAACGAGAAGAATTATACGGTGCATTAAAACAAGAAACCGTACTGTTAAAGTGCCAAGTAGATGCTAACCCCGCTATTGTGACCTTCCATTGGACTTTTAATAACTCCGGGGATTTGACTGAAGTTCCGGCTAGTAGATTTACAAGTGATCTCACCACTTCAAATTTGAACTATACGCCGGTGTCGGACATGGAATATGGCACACTTTCGTGTTGGGGTAGTAACGACGTCGGATATCAACGTGTTCCATGTATCTTCCAAATTGTAGCAGCAGGTAATTTATAAAAATAAATGTTAAAACTATAAAATTACACCACCATCGGTTTATTTTATCCATTAAAAATTAGCTAATTTGCCAGGCCAATAAATTTAAAGCGCTATTGTCTTAGCTTAAGTATCAGTAAGTTGTTGATTGTTTTAATTATTCCTAACTGCATATAACGATCAACAAGTCGCCCAATTGTGTATACAAAGACGTTATATATCTGACTAACAAGATTCATGCATATATTAGAGAAATAGGGTGAACTATTTAGTATTCGTTGAAGCTCTGCTGCGGCGTGACGAGCTCGACACAAATGAACTAATCGATCACAATTAAACGTGTGCGCTGTTTTTATAAATCGAGAGACAAATCCTAGCCTAGCTTTGGACTCGTTGCATTCGTGAACAGAATTACGAGTGTTTCTTGAACTGTAGTAGCAAATTACAAAAATTCCCATTTATAATAAATTAACAATTTAGCAAAACTTTATTTTAAATTTCAGGGCGACCATTTCCACTTCTAAATTGTACAGTAATAAATCAAACTTCGGATTCCATACAAATTGAATGTATCGAAAGCTTCGATGGAGGATTACCTCAGAACTTCCTTATGGAAATACTAGAATTGCCATCACTGGAATTAAGATATAATTCTACAACCCATAAAGCTCCTCCAATTTTTACTGCTGAAGGTTTAGAGCCGGGAGTTAGTTATAAAATTTTACTGTACGCCGTTAACGCTAAGGGGCGTAGCGACGCTGCAGTTATTGATGCAATCACTTTCAAAGGAGTCGCTAAATATACAGGTATTTATTTATTTTTAAAATTTTATTATACAACCAATTTAACAAAAGCATCTGTGAAATATTAAGAAAACACTTTTTTCAAATATCAAGACAAATAGAATTTATATTCCTCGGAGATGTGTATACAAAAGTTTTGTAGTAAATTTGCATTTGACCTGAGCACAATATGAAACAAAATCGTATCAATGCTGCTTGCTGGTCAATGTGAGAGCACGTTATATTTTTTTAGATATATACGCTAGATATATCCCAACTACATTAAGATTCAGTGCAGGATCTAAAACAGGCAAGATAGTGGCTAACAGACTAAAAGCCAAACAAGGCCTTGTATCGGACAATCCCGAGCGAATAGCCTTAAGCTCACTTGTAACGTTAGAAATTGGCAAGAATAGACTCAAAAACCAAAGACGACGACAAAAATGAATTAAACATGAGCCTGAATAAAATATGGAAATGAAGAACGACACTGAGAGACGGTCGCGATACGCAGAAATGAGAATAAAGTGGGATATCAAGGGACGAGGCCGTAGAGCCGGCATAAGGCGCAGCGATAATGAATGTTGATTAATATAATCGAGGCTGGGATCCTGCGCCACGTTGCGGTTTTACTTATTTTTTTGCCGTTTTACTTTATTCGATTTGGAAACGTGCTCAATTGCCTCTTTAATCCGAGAAAACATACACTTTCTAGTTCATCTAACTTTTATTATATTACCGTTTTCGCTTTTATGTAACTATCGAACGAAGTGTTATAACTTGTAAATAATAAATAGCAATTTGTTTTGAATATAACCGAAAAGTTTAATGACTTTTTAATATGTTAATTAATTCTAAATTTATGTTTATATTTGCTTTTCAGGCTCATCTGGAAGTATGCCCATAAATCCTCTTCTTCTCGGACTTTTAGGCGCAACGGGTATTTTTATTGCTAGTATTTGTTTAGTGTTGGCAGCTTTATGCAGAAAACATTACGGTAAACATTGCCATCGAACGGACGGTGCTACAAAGCATGTGCCAATGGAAGCGGTAATAGCTGCCGACGATCTTATAATTGATGGATCCGTTACAGGTATCCGGAGTCCTGCTACTCCGGATACAGCACTTACTGAATCAATCAGAAACGGCACATCAATTGAAGATACGGATCCCGACATTATTAGAAATCAATATGGTAATGCAAATCCACTTTAAGTAGAAATCAATAATTAATTCTAATTTTATTTTAGAACGAAGGACGGGATTAGGATTCACAAAAGTATATCAACCACCCGGTTCGAGAGAGGAAGAGGACAACGACGAGGAACACGAATACAATTTTAAACATGTTGCCAAGGAAGCTCATTTGCCCAATCAAACAGTAAGTTTAGAAATTGTTCTATAATAAATTACCTCGTAAAGTAAACACAATTTTGATTAGGCATATCGGAGTTTACAACGACCCATACGATCGCCCCTATCTGGATTGCATGGTTCCCAAACTTTAAATCATAAATATAGAGGGCCCGAAGTTGTAACAACTTCAAATCGTATACAAGAGAGTTGCATATAAATGTATTGTTTTTATTAAATATTATGTTAATGTATTTACAAAAAATAAATAAAATCGAAATTTGTATTTATTTTAAATTTATCAAGCAAATTTTCTCTTTAGTCAAGTTTTTACATAACTAAATAAATTCATGCTATTGTTTATTTTAGTTACGTAGAATCCGGATTTATACGCACTTGTACGTAATATTTTTTTACCCACAATTTTGCAAGCGAATTTAGTAATATCTATAAATCGATATCAATCCGGACTCTATGACAATTATAAATAATACAATAAAAAGTATGAGCACACAAGAGTTGGTACTTGTATAGAAAAGTAATGCTGGATTCGCCACTATTATTTCATTGATCCTAAAGACTTCTCTGCAGCAATGTATCTCGCTATGACATTTCTCAGACTATCTCAACAGCTATTTCTCGTAGCAGGAATATTACTTTAGCTCGGCAGGATACTCCCAACGGTAGTATTGCTTAAGCAAGATGTGAATGGAAACTTTCAAAGTAGGTATGTTAGTTTTACTGGGAATTTAAAAACCAAATTTTCTCTTACAGATGAAAACACCAGTTCTGCTGACAATAGACAATAACAATTCTTTGCTTTTGTTAAATTTCTTTAGGTAATGACCTGGCTCCTGCAGTCTGTGCTTGACTTTTATGCATTGATTGTTCTAAACCAGTATATGAAATTATTTACATGGGAAATGAAGAGAAGAGATAAAAGTTTGTTTATTCGAATTCGCTAAACTCGGTCAGGAAATCAACGTTGGAGTGTCCTGAGGCAATTTGGTGCGAAGCAATTATTATGGGAACAGTGGTTTCGCGCAATTATTTGACGGTTTATTAAAATAATAAACGCCATCGATGATTTATGATGACGATAAAAGGAAGAATTCTTTTTTTGGGTGTTTTACTTTAGAAACAGTAATATTGCTTTAATTTTTTAAAAAGGCAGAATTCATAGTTAAAGTTAATCTAGCATTAAAATATAATGGGAGAATAAATGAATTTTATGATAATAAATATTTTTAATAAAATGTTAATATTGAATGGAACCTTTAGTAGTTTTGTCCATTTTCGTGCACTACATATTTAATAATAAATTAAAGATAACCTAAAATGTATTTTATTGAAGTATTATTTATTTAGGGATTTGTAATGCAAAATGTTTAGAAAACATGCCATTAACAATGCTGATTTTTACATTTGAAGCTCTAATGAGCGCAATGCATGGCTAAATATTCCATTAGTTAATAGCAGTTTTAAAAATTATTATAAAATACAATACATAAATATGATCATTAAATTTTACATTATGCAAACACAGGTATAAGTTAATTCAACATTAACGTTATTATTATGAAGTCGAGCCTAAGGAATAGGAATTCTATAAATAATATCATGTTTGCTATCTGTTACAGCCAACATTCGCGAGTAAATACATAGTTAAATCTGTTTTTGAGCTATTGAAGTTTTAATTGAACTTTATTTCTATGAGTTGCTGAGGGAAACTATTATTCGGCATACTTGTAGTTAATCTGACTTTTTAATACTTCCAATTAAGTTTGGTTATTTTAATGTAAGCTTTTACATAATTCTCTTCTTGTTTGGGCTTAGGATTATCATTTTGTATAGAATCGGATAGCTTAAAATATTTTAATTGAAAATGATTATTAACTTGTAAAATTATATGTTGAATAAAATATTTTAAAAATGACAAGTTTTCTGTGAAAATTTTCCAACTTACATTTTAGTCTAAGACCCCGTTGCGCACAAGTGGTTTTGTCTTTTCAAGAACTCATCAGTCAAACTTTTCCTAAACGAATGAAAATGGATTAAAATCCATTAAAATCGAAATCAAAAACTATATTGGAAAATTTTTTTAGTAAAATTAATTGACATGTGTTTTGACCAACCCATATCCTCATACTAGATTCTAAAACTTAATTTCACTAAGTAAACAAAAAATTATTCAAAACAAGTATTATATTTCAAATAAACACAAGATTACTTGTTTCACTGTCCATGGGTTTTGGACCTAGTGAAATAATAAGTAAGCTCATGCCTTTTTAAAATTCATCAACAAAATCCAAGAACTAAAAATTGTAACCCGTAGCAAAAATACACCAAAGCTCAATATGGTTTTGCAAAACAATAAAACTTGTTGACCACTTGTGCGCAACTTGAAACTAAGATTGTATTATTGGACGTTACTGGCAATAGACAAATAAACTTGGTGAGTTTCGTTATTATTGTATTACAAATTTTGCTCAACAACACTGTCAATGCATGATATTCCTTTTTATCAAGTTAGGTATCCATGTACATAATATAGATACACGTAGGTATATATATAAACTTTATTGCATTGTTTTTGGGTTTGTGTGTGAATTCTGACTTTATAAATCAGAAATATTGTGTTCTTTCTGCTAAATCTAAAATCCTGATGCACAAAATAAATGCAATTCTTTCCATATGTGGGTTTCAATATAATTTGATTACATTTTACATTATTCTATTTTGTATAAGTAATTGACATTGCGGTAAGTACCTATGCAGAAAAATACGTTTGCTTTATCATTTATGTGCCAAAATGTATATAATATTAAAAATTGCACTTGGCGCTATAAAACCCTATACACCTACCGCTAATGTAAAATTGAGCAGAGCATGTGTATGTTAATGTTTAAATATTCAGTTAAGATGAATTATTTGAAACAATACATTATTCTGCAATAAATTTCGTATTATTTTATGGCATAGTGTATACTATATAAATATTCAAGTAGGAACAGTAGGTTCATAAATAACGACAAACTAACAAATTACCCATAGTAAACAACAAACTAGAAATGAAGACTGCCTATTTCAATACTAATAGCACAATGACAAGTTGTAATATTGAATATTGTGATATTGTGGAATACGGATCCATTTTGTTACTTTTTTAAATCACATACGCCGAATCATGTTTTGTACGGTGGATACGTCAGGAGAAAGCGTAGAGATCATATTAGAACATGTCAATGGCCTGTTTACAGGGAGGCACAAGGTGCCTGAACTTTCTTAATTAGAACTTTATTGTTAACCTTTTTTAAAAAGTTCAAAAAAAAATTTACAAAAATGCAACTCTAGGTTTTAGCCCACCACCCCCTCTCTAGATTTTGTACAATGGTAAACGAAAGAAATGAACCAATTTTTAATGTTTAACACCAGAATTAGGTGTTTTCAATAGTTTTTAATTAAGCGTTTACATAACCTTAATATACAATTTTAATCTTATGGCAGAAGATCATAACGTCAAAATTTTGTAATGCAAAGCTTGGTAAGTGCTTTTATTTTGAAAAATAAAACAATAAACTATAATAATCCTAATACAGTTTTACATTAATAATTGAGGTTAAGCTTGTAGGTATTTACTCAGCAAGAGTTAATCGGGTTAAGTTTATTATTTAATTAATTATAATAAATTACACTTTTACTGGTAAGCAAATTTCTGCATTTAAATATCTAAATATTTAGATATTTAACCCCGCATTTGCAGTATTGTACGATTACAAGATCGTGGTTCCACTGTAGTTTTACTATAAGCTTCCACAGTAGAACTGAGAAACTATTCCAAAGTTACTTTGGTTATCATTTTTAACGCAATAAGAATGTGCGTACTTCAAGTGTTTTTAAATTTTTATGATAATTCAAATATATAAAAATTATTTCTGATTAATTTGAATATTCTTGAAATTTACTTTATCATTAGTATTTGAAATTTATTAAATTACGAAGGAAGGAAGACGCTAAAATTGATAATATTTGAATTTTATCTTTTAACTGAAAGAGATTATCATAAATAGAAACCTTATATTAAGACAATTCTTGAATAAAGCGCAGTTCAAAAATAGAAAACTAGTAATTTTCTAGGTATAAAAATCTAAAATAATTTTCTACATAAAATAAGGAGAGTTCACTTTCATACGGTTAGAGATTTGGATTTTTAAATTTCGTTTTTAAAGCAAAATTTTGAGTCAAGTAGGATTGCTTTAACAATATTCGGTCGTTGCTATAAAATGAGATTGCACTACGTAATGCTTTTAAAGTAGGTACGTTTTTATCGATTTTTAATGGAACAGGTTCGGCTTCTAAATTTGAGCACATATCTCTTTAAAAAATGTCTTATATTGAAATTACTATAAATGTAATTTTTTACATAACATTATAACGATAAATTCAAATATTGCAGTGTAATAGAATACTGATTTGCTTAAGAAAAGCTTGAAGTGGATCGTCAAATTTATCAAATTATGTCTTGATTTTTTGTTAATAAAAATACTTCTTATTGTTTACAATAATAATTTATTAAATCTCAATTTATTTTACAAAAGTGAGTATGAATGAATTAGCACAATTCAAGATCTACGTACGTGTTTCTACCTCTTGCACCTTCTTTTATTCAGTTTTTGGGGTTAGAGTGGTAGTTTTTAACTATTTCTAACGCCGTTAGAGGACGTGAACACAACAAACATGATGTCTGTAGTGAGGGTTCCTAGCGATAACTAAACATTTAATCCTACCTACATAATTTAGTCCTCGAGGTTTCAACACCTACTTTAAATACCTGACCTATTCCCCCAAAATATTATTCTACCTACAGATCAAAGTTTAGATCTAATCAATTTCATGCAATAATAATGTGAGCGAGAGTGTGGTATAATTATATCGACTACCAATTATTCAGTTGGTAATTTTTGTGAATAGCTGGAATTATATATATTTATTAGGCACAATAATTATTTATCTATTTTTACGTTTTTGAGAAAAATTGACTTTTATGAAAAGCTCCATTTATTTTATTATATTTCATAATGGTGTACTTCGGTGACATCACTACATCAAAAAATCAATCAATAGTCAACTTTTGGAGACGTTTGATTTTTGCAACAATGATAATGAAATAAGTTCCTTGCTATTATAAAATCTTTTTATTTAAACAAATTAACTACATCACAGATTGGATTAGATAAACTTCCATTCTGGGCTAATGTTAAAGACACACTCCCTACTAGAGTTCAAACAGCTGTTAAATAATATACAAAAATTTGTGAAAATGAGCCAAACAAGGCACAAATAATTTTATCAACTGGAAAGCTGATGGCTACTACGAAGGACATTCACTACAAACTATCATGATCAATTGTTTGAAAAGAGCAAAACGACGAAGCATACGATATTACATAATTACGTAAAAGACAAATTCGAAAATAATAGAATCTGCTAGAAGCTCTTAGAAGCTTTGTTTCGAAGCAAGATGTCACGAAATTGCTATGTTTCCGTAGAAAAATAGTTTTAAAGTGGCTTTGCTGAAATCATGTCTTGTTGCCGATTTGTTTGGCAGGAGCTAATACGAGGGCGTATAAACGGTTCTTAAATGCCATCAAAAAATAAATCGAGACTCCAGTAGTAAAATTCCCGAGTTGGCATAGTTGAGTTGAGTTAAACGACTCAAAGCTCTAATTAGCTTTTTCTGGCAGCGCTGCTGGCTGGCAACCAGTGGAGATGGGAAGAATCTAAAAAAATCGCGGAATCGTAAGCAGATCGAAATGGAACAAGTGTGAAAATAAGATCTATTGGAAAAGTCGCATATAGAGAAGGCACCACTCAGACAGAGTCAACGAATATTTACCTTTTCGATGGGTTAATGCTGTCCGAGAAGAAGTAATACATAAAGCCATCAGAGCTAAGAAGGTGCTCGTTACACAACACAGAACAGAAATGCAAAATACAAAATACAAAGCAAACAAGCAATTGTTACACTTTGCCGACAAGCAATTTATATGGTGAATTTTCTCTCGCAAAAGAAGAGTTGATTTACATGTACATAAAAATTTTGGAGATTAAAAAGTAATACAGTAATAATAAATTAAAATTAAACCTAAATTAAAATTAAATTAAATTAGACAAGACCACCGGTCTAAAACCTTTGGATGATGATGATTAAAATTTTTATAATTATTACAGGTAGCGACTTGCCAGAAAAATTTGCCATGTTGATTTGCAGTATTAAAAACTGGAATCTATTTATTCGCTTTTTCCAACCAATCATGGTTTCGTACACTTAAACTATTTACCATCAATTTTAATTCAAAGAACTACCTAATCAACTCAAGCACTTACAGTTAATTGGTATAACTTTATGCATTATATTTTAAATACGGGAATGAGCCTCATAAATCTGGATTTACGCCACTCTGTCTTTTTAGTGCAAGTTACCTAGAATACAAGCAGCGCTACTAGTTTTACCAAATGCAGTAACTATTAATGTATTATTTTATTGTACTCGTGTTAGAATATCATATTTAAATAAAAACATATTGGGAATAAATTATTATTTATACTATAATATCTATTAATTACGCTTATATCATAAAAAATTTACCCGTATGTTTCAGGTTTTTAATCTAATTTATCATCATTGTGCAAAGTAGTGATAGGCTAAGCTCATCTCGAAATGTTGAAATTAATGTGTATAGCCTATTTAAAACCTAAACCTTGTGCATGTTAGTTTTTAAAAGTGTTCATGTATTTTGAGTGTATACTAAAATGCAGGTATAGGTTAAAACATTGCCTAGGGGTCTATCTAAACATAACTAGTAAATACTTTTTAATTTATAGATATTGGCCATCGTATATCGAATATGAACAAAAAACTTTAATTTTATGTACAGCTCGCGGGCATTGCCTTCATGTTGAACGTGTTTATTGAAATAATATATTTTATTTGTTGTAAAACATAAATTTGCTATTAAAATGCTCATAGAGATAATTAATTGATTTATTTATCTGTTTGTATATTTTTGAATATCCAATAATAGAAAGGAATTAAGGCAAATCAAACTTTATAATTCAAGATCCATTAGGTCCACTTTTTCCCAATTGGGCATAGTTAATTTTCAATAAAATCTAATAAATAGATTCACTTAAAATACCATTTTATTTTGTCACATTTTTAAGTATTCTTGAATTGTCACGAAAACATTATCTGTCATCTGCATAAAGCAGTGGATGCGAAAAAATTAAATAAGTGATGAACTGAAGTGTCACATTCAAAACAGACTATTAATCTTGGAAATATTAAAATGAACTCAACTGTAAAAATAAAATTTGAAAGGTTTTTCTAAAATCGCTTAAAATATCAATATTATTAAATAGAATATCTACGCAGAAATTTATATCACGCTTGAGGGTTGATTATCCTAAATCTACTAACGTTTTTTTTAAGACGATTAACATATTATTATATAATATTAATTTTCATAAGCTATAATAATTTACATTGCATATCATAATAACTATCATGTGCATTGCAAATTATTAATATGAGATATACAAGTCAGAAAATATAAATTAAAGGACCTAGCAAATAAAATTAAACTGTTTAAATTTTTGGAATTGAAATTTTAAAGTATAGCCAAAGGTATTCAATTTGTTAATTGCTAAAAGAATTATCGTACCTACTGGGTAAGTACAAATAGAATTTTAAATTAATTTTCGTCAATTCAATACTTTCAATTCAAAGTCGTTTCCGAAGCATTCATCTAAACCACATTGGTCTTATCAACTGCAGAACCGTGTAATCAAATTCAATTCTAACTCTCAGCTAAAGATTCTTAGATGGGACCGATAATCTAAATTCCTTCTATTTAAAAGTACCTTATCTAAAATAACTCTAAAACGCTTTTTTAATAAGTAGGGCAATTCAAGTGTGCACACAAGCGAATATATAGAAGCCTAATTTAGCTAATTATATTTTATTTAATTAAGAGTTTATTAAAAAAAAAGCTTTTCCTAGCTTTACTTGCACAACCATTCGTTCAAATATTTGAAATTGCTATGGAGTCTGGCTAAATTAGCTCAGTAATTATTACTTATATTTTACTTCTTGTTATTAAGTGATATTAAAAAGGCAATTCGTTTAAAATTGGTCAATATTTAAACGCAATCAAAAGTAAATAAAACTAACTTTGAGAAAGCTCATTTAAAATTAATCAAAAATTAATTAAAGTCGCAAGTTAATCTCTAATTAAAAATTCTTTTAAAACTTTGGTAAAGCATCTATTGATTATCTTTCAATACACAAACTTAATTTATTATCTTACGAAATATTTTAAAAATTTGTTAAATTATCCACAAATTGCGATTATAATAAAATATTGTAAGAATTTCAACCATATTTTAATCACGGTACGGAAAAATTTTACTTGGTATAATTAATTACACGAAAAAATGTTGCTTTTTAATATTTGCAATTTTACTTTCCACATCGTGAAAGCATTTAATTATTGTTACTACGTACTTACTAACGAAGAGAAGTATTGTATTGGAAACCGCTAAAAAGTTCCGTCTTTACATCGATGAATAAAATTGTATACGACTCAAAAATAATAACATCTTGGTCGCTGCAAACTACTTTTTGTATTCCGTTAAGTTAGCTTGCAAAATGCGAAGTTTGTACACGCACAAGCTATCATTGCCAAAACAAAACATACAAGGGTGTCATGAAAATAGCTTTTATTACATCACGTATGTAAATGGAATGATGGGAGCGAGGGTAAACCACTTACGTATGAAAGAATCGACGTGAGGAATACAATTTTATCTCCACGCCTAACACAAAAGCTTTAAAATCAATTGAAGTAGTGGTATCTGAAAGATATCAAACTGTATACTTGGCATTTTACTCAACATTTCTTAATAACAAAAAACGTAAGAGCTTTACTCTTCGTAAAATCTCTATAAAAAGGACATAAATTTAAAAATCTTTGCAATTAAATTTTTTAACCAAAAGTAAATATTTTCTTAAGGTAGACTTGTTTCATTACAGAAATAAAAGCTTTTAAATTTTAGGAAATCGGTTAGTAGGATTCGGCACTCTTGAAGCTGCTTGTTCACTCAAGCCTCGAGCTGCTTTAAAGCACTTCTAAGTCGATGTAATCAAAAAATCAGATCGTAAACTTAACTTCTTCTAAACCGTACTATTTAACTTTTGTTTTACATAGAAACTTGCATTGTTCTAACGATTTCAACCAAATCTGGTAAGAAATGTGTCTCAAAAAGTGGCGAGCTTTTTTATTATTTCGACTTTCTTTTAAAAGTACGTAATATACAAAATTGTAAATATTTTGCTATTATTATTTTATATCGATACCACCAGAAAATCAATTTGCTATCGTAAGTAAATATTAGTTACCGCAGTAAATAATTTTAGTTTAATTAGCAAGCAATCAGTTTAACTTAATAATACGTTATAACAGTCAATAACGTGTTTGTATCGTACAATAATTATTACAACAGTTTTGAAAATTGGTAGGGAAGTAATATACGACAACCCGATTAACTTACCAAAAATCTCAATTGATACCAAACGACAAATTTGATTTTACTCCAAAATATTTTAATTTTTTGCAATTTCAACGCTAGCCGTGAGAAGTAAGCCAACTGTTTAAATTAAATTCGGGCATAACTAATTCTTTGAATAATAGCGTTAACTCACTATAACCACAGAAACCTATTCATGATGAAAGCACAGTTAGAACTTCTGTTCGTATTTAGTACCTATTTTGTTCAAAAGGTTGAGATTTCCGGAAATAACCCTACAGTAATTCCGTTCATAAAGTTTTGATCCAAAGTCTTCTCGAAAAGTACCTGCTGCTGTGTGAACAATTCTTAAATGTTTTCTAGTTTCCGAATTCAACAACCCGCGCCGATGGAAACGTAAGGAGCTTTGCCACAACAAAGGTTAGTAAACAAATATTGTAATAAATTATACAGGAATAGCAATAAAATGGAGCAAACTTTTCAATCTGACAAATTTTTTGAATCTTCCAAGATAGGAAGTTTTTGTTTTACCCAATTGTATACCGTAAACAATTTTTACCAAGCATGAATTTGTATATTTATTGGAGATTCTTAGGAAGTATCTGTGGTTGACCCTTATTATTGCTTGCTCAATTTTTTCTCAAAAATTTTGTTGCGAATTACATGGTATTGAAACGGATTATAGATATAATAATAAATTTATAAGTAAAAATTTTTTGTAATTTTAAAAATAATGAAGGCCAATATGTAGTTGCAGGACCGCCGCAACGAGCAATGTCATAACTGAAGTAGTCATTCTGATAAATTAAGGTATAAGTGGGGTTAGCACAATGATCAATAGTTATGGTAAGATTTGATAACCGTATTATCAGTGGTTTTGGAGACATTATTTGACCACCGCGCAGATGTGATTTGACGCCATTAAACATTTTTATGGGAAAATTCATCCATAATAAACCAAATCCAAAAAAGAATCCATAAAAGATTGACCCAATCAAGGAAAACATTCTCCGAGCTATTCGCAAAATAGAGCTACAAACAATCAAAAATGTACTATAGAATTGAGTTAAGAGGCCTACTGCCAAGTATCAATCAATCAAACAAGCTAATTAATAAAAATTATTAGGTGCTCCTAACACTAAAGCATAGAGACCGGATGCTGATAGTTACAACTGCTGGCTAACGAGCGGAACAAACCGCAATTGCGACAACGCTACAAGTAAAGAACATGGAAGAGATCTGGTGCGACTCTGACAGAAGAGCTACAGTCCTCACAATATGAAAAGCCCGGTGTAATTTTCAGGTAATATTTGCTTGTAATTCTTTTTATTTGAGGAGGTGGGGATTTTTTGTATAAGGTACATAATTTTCAAACACTTTAGTTGTTATTGAGTGTCTGCAAGTTTTATATTTTGAATTATTTATAGCATAATTGTGTGAAAATGCCAAAAAGCGGCAATTTGACCAAATTAGAAAAGGAAACAATTTTAACTTTACGAAATGAAAATAAAAGTTTTACGTATATTAGCAAAAAGTAGGGTGCAATAGAGGTTCGGTAAGCCGTTTTTACAAAATTTGATAAAACCAGCGTTACAAAGCCACTTGCAAAAGGACGACCGCCACGGAAGACTACGCCAGCTCAGGGCCGCGTTCTTCGTCGATTGTTAACGAAAAATCGCTTAAAACCTGCCGACAGCTAAGAGATAAAGTAAAGGATTAAATTGGTGTAAATTCAAGGGTAAATACTATCGCAAATCGGTTAAATGAATTTGATTTAAGAGCTTATTCGCCTATTAAAAACCAATTCGAACCAAAGCAATGACAAAAATGACTGGAATTTGCAAAAAATACGCCAATTGGACTGCAGAAGATTAGAGTTGTGTAATATTTTGCGTTGAGTCAAAATTTTACTATGCGGTTTCGGTGGCAAGCAATATGTACGGCGCTATAAAATGAAAAATTAAGTGAACGGTGTACAATTAAAATAATACGTGGCAGAATCGGTTTAATGGTCTGGGAATATTTTTCCCAACACGGATTAGGAAAATTACAAATTACAAAAGAAACCCTTATTGCCGACAGGTACATTAACATTTTGAAAAAAATTTAGGACCATCTGTTTTACAATTATACGCAGATATTGAGGAATGGATTATTTAGCAAGACAAAGCACCTTGTCATACGGCTAAAAAGTATGGCATATTTTTTAAATAATTTTTTTTGAAAATTCCGAATTATTTTATGTTTCTTATACATATTTAAAACAATTTATTGCAAAATATTTAACTATTAACTTGTTTATGTGTTACAGGTAAATGAATACTTTTACGTAACGATATTTTTACACTGGATTGCTGTGGAAACTCCCTGATTTTAACCCTATAAAAATTTATGGGTCATAATAAAAGACATGTTGTTAATACAACACCAAAGAATGTGTTAGAGCTAGAGCAGTCTTTAAATTTTGCCTGGAACAATAATTTAACACCAGAATACCTGACGCGCTTAACGTCATCAATGCCTAATCGTTTACCAGATGTAATAAAGCCAGAGGGCCATACAAAATATTAATACCTTTATTTGTGTACCTTTATTAATGGTGCATATAAATTTTTAATAATAAATTTTTTAACATCAAATTATGCAAATTTATTGTAATCGCCATAATTCGAAAAACATGAATTTTGCTTCATGAATTCAATTTTAAAGTTTTATAAATTTATTTCATAAATTTTGTTAATATTATACATTATTATTGTTAATATAATAATAAATATTTAAAGAATTCAAATTACACATGAAAAATTTAACACATCAGGAAATAAAAGACCGATTAATTTAAATTTCGCGACCGGGCTTTTCATATTGTGAGGACTGTAGAATGAAGGCAGTAAGAGCAAATGAACCCACACTCTCATTCTCGACATTACTGCGTGGACAGAAAGAACGCATGAAGAGCTCAATTACTACACAACCCAAGCGCTAACAGAACAAGGTTGCTTTATTGGCTACTTCTATATGATCGGAAATTCTTTTCTAGTTAATGCTTCTTCTGCTAACTGAAAAACTCAACCGATCATGCCGTGTTTTGGTGCAGAGAGTGGGCAGAACAGAGAGCGGCAGTAGAGAGCGAGAGAGGAACCCGCCTTGCAAAGCTTTCTATGGTAGCAACGATGATGGCCGACGACATTCAAAATCTGTTAACTATAACCATAACAAAAAAGATAGATGAAGAAGGAAAAGAAAAATTAAAAAAAACGTTTGCCAATAGAGACCTACAAACCAAAGAAGAGAAAAGATCCAAAAGAGCGGAAGCAACTGAGAAGGCCAAGTACCCAAACCAACTGCACCGTAAAGAATAATAAACGCAATTATCAATGCACATAGGTTGATTTATAGGATTTAGGCGGCCAAAATTATTTTACAGTGTATTTTGGCTTTAAATCACATATCATATTGTAAAGTATTGCCCTTTGTAAAATTAGCATGTTTTCTCGCCAAAAAGTGGAATAAAATAATAAATAAAAGACAAAATCTTAAAAAAATCGTTTCAACATATCAAGAAATATTGATTCGTACTTAAGTTACTCGAATCTATCACAATCACTTCGAAAGATTAAGTGGACAACACAAAATTTATCTTTGTTTAAATGTGGATACTGAGAGCGCTAAGAATAAGATGTGCATTTCCGAAGACGACCAAGTTTCAACTACTTATGCGCGCGCACGGTTAAGGGTATGCGAATGGGGATGATAAATTATTGTCACTGGGACATTCTTTTGGGATCTGGAATAATTTTGGTATATTTAACGGCACTTTTCAAATTTGACTTTTGGCCGTCTAATTCTTAATAATCAACCTATGTGCAGCGGTTCTTAAATGTTTATAAGCTGAAAATATGTTAAGTTGATTTTATTTTATCGTTAATTGTAATTTAAATGTTTTACTATTTAATAGGTACTTGTCCTTCATGTTATTGAAAAATAATACGATTAAGCAGAAACTTGGAATTAAACAGGAAGATATTAATTTGCATTACGTAGAACGCAGTATTATTTGACGTTTCTTATGCCAATCGCTATAATTTAGTGTGCAAAACTCCCACCTAACTGTTGTCCCGTACAGGTAGTCACCATTTGTTTCCATTCTTTTACCCCACTCCCACTCTTATGTATCGATAAGTAATATTTTTTATTATTGCTTCTTTCTTACTAGTCGTTAGTTGATCATACGTATAAAATTGTATTGCAATCGTGCAAAAATAGAAGTTGAAGTTTTAAATGTTTTGACATCCCAAAGCTAATTTCCAAAAAATGTGTGTACATAATATGTGCATGATCAAATTTTGTGTGCGTTCTACCCCAAAAACAAATAAATATTTTAAAACCAAATTTAATATTTGGTGTGCTTATAAGAACTGTATAGATTTTGGTTGAAATTAGTTCAGGGGAAACTATTTTTAAATAATATAATTGTTTTCGTAAAATTATGAGAAAGTCATGTGCACGAACATATTAGATTATTTATTTTCTTCTGTTTTTCTTAAGTCTGTATAATACAGTAATTAAAAATAAATTAAAATTGAATATTTCAACTCATAGTTGATTAAATCTCAGTGCCTTCTACTTATATTCTACAACAAGCGCAAACTATATTTGAAAATGTAAAATTTTTCCTAATGCCGTTTGCGCTTGTTCGTTTGACAAATTTATTGTAATATTAAATTTAAAATTGTTTTATCTTTGTCAAACATAAAATATCCAATTCGAACACTATAACAGGAATAAATGTCCAGTTGATATTAATACGTGCCCGTATACGATTTATCCCGGTATAAAGTTCACATTAATGTTAACTAGCGCGCGTTTATTATGACGAATATCAAAAAAAATAAAATACAATACATTGAAAGATTGTATTTATATTGCAAAACAAAAATCTCTTTTATGTGAAATAATTTCGATGTTTTATAATATATATAACTTTGGAATGTCGCCGTGATAAATTCTTCACTGTCTCAAAAGAAGAAATAACTATAAAGAGAGAAACTACCACATAAGCTCATACAAAACATTACATTTATTTGATGTACGTTGCTTCAGTCACTCAAAAGTATAACTGAACAAACACAATTATACGGGTACGCTGGTCATTTCATCATGTATTACCCGATTATAAGGGTAGGTAGAAGTGATCCTATTACTCGGGTCTTTGCCGACTGTAGCTTTACTTGCGATTAAGAATATCTTCAATTCTAGCTTTTTCCTTTGTGTGCTATATCAAGTTAGAAAACATAAAAGCGCGTTCTTTGGAAATTGAAATATTTAAAGATATTTTATGTTGAAATGTTCGGAAAATTATTTACGGGTAAATGTAGTGCAATGTTGATTTCTAAATTGCCGAATATTTTGAAAATGTAATATACGTCTCTTCAAAAGAGCTTACGACCCCTTGCCATTAGTAACCTGTCGAGTTTATTCGCTGGCCGGCTAACTTAATCTCATACATTTATATTCTAATTTATTTATGTCGCCTGCGAACAATAGCAAACCCGAGAAAAGTCTACCATCACAATACGCAGCTTTGTAAACCACAGGCTTGACCTCAAAGCACCCTAATTTATCTGCAAAGTGTGTGCACTTATCTCACATCTGTATTCAAAATGTAGCTTGAGGTAAGAAAAAGCTCAAAATACCCAATTTCACTAAACAATTTGTTAATTATTTTGAATTTATTCACTTTAGTTTGCTTTTAGTTTTAAAGATATTTTTATAAAAAATTAGTTGTTGATGTAGGTCTACATGTACGTTTACAGATAAAAAGTAATTCAAACTTACACAATACCTAATTCATTATAGAATAATAATTGGAGTGTCGGTCCGTTATTGTTTGAAATTGATGGTAAAATATGATATAACACGATTTTCTAGCAACTTCATTCTAATTCCAGGTATTGTCTAAAAATATTTCATTGTTTTCAAATGTCGTCGAAAAATTGCCATTAAATTCCAAACCGCTAAAATGTTTAAACAAATTTTAATCAACAAAGCTGCAAAATTCGAAGTACTTTTTTCAGTTTGAACTGTTTATATTATGAAATTATGCTGCTTTAAAAGGTTTACAACAACATGTTTAATTTATACTCACTATTAGCTTTTAGACTTTCATTATAATTGAAGTAACTTAAATTTTTACTGATAACACAAAATTCCGACGATTAAAGAACCAGACGTGATAAAATTCCAACGATGTAAAATAATTCTGAAAATGGAAAAATCTCGATGAAGTTAAATCCGGTGGGATCGGTTTTGCTGATAATTAAACTAATTAAATTATTGGTTAGTCAACTATTAGGCCTGTATATTTGCACAAGATAAAGTCGACGCGTGGTACAGAAGATGGGGAATGGAATATGAAGATTCTAAGATTCTATGCGTTGGTTAAAAAATTTAAGACAGAGCAACAGCGGAAATACAATCGGGTGGAATATATTCTATGTAAATTAGCACGCCTAAAATCTACAGAACTATTATTATTAGGGAGAAGACAGCACCTTGATAATAGAGAACATAGAACTATTACAAAATGTCTATGATGTGTATTCTACTTAATTCATCTTTATAATTTAAATTAAATTTTAAAAATATAATAATTCAGTTTTTAAACTTTAAAGATCATAAAAATTATATAAATTGATAATCTCTGAAAACTGATTAGTTTTAAAAACTAACAAGTTGAATTAGACAATGAGACAAATTTTTTTCAAGAACGTTAGGGTTTAAAGCTTGTTTCTATTATCAGATGTTTTATTAAAACTACAAATGTAATGTTTTGTTGGTACAACCGATAAAAGCAACAAAAAATTGCTAAAAGCTCATCATAAAGGTTTGTTTTATTTTTAACCTTGTAATTATAACTTAAATTTTAATTTAATAATAATTCTATTACAATGATACTAACCCGCAACACCAACAACTTAACCCCGTCATCTAATATCACATATGTCGGGATATTGGATATCAGGGTTTTGTTTTGTCAGGATTTTTGTAGTCGGGATTTTGTCCTTTGCGAGATTTTGATCTGGTAAAATTTTTATTGTAGGTTTTTAATTGAATTCATACGTTGCACAGATTGAAATTGATTTTTTGTATAAATATACTGCATAATACGATATTATGAGTTTTTCTTATCAAATTTTTTAGTTACGTAGATAAATGAAAATAAAATAAATTTCAATATGTGCAAAAATTTAAAACACCGACTTTTATCTAAAAGTTCATTAAACGTAGTTTTTATTATCTCCTTCTAGTTACGAAAAATATAAACATGAATTCTCAAAAAGAATTATTTTTATAAATAAAAAATTTTTTAATTTTTCTGAAAATGTTGTAAAATAAGCATAAATGGTGTACCTGCACATGCTTGCTTATAAATAAATAATTCATGTCAAAAATTTGATCTGATAATAAAATTTAGGTAAAAATAAGCAAGGATAATATAATTACTTATAATAAATGCAGATGTACATAACGCTTCATTTTTAACATAAAAAAACTTCAAAAATATTTCATTCTAGTTAATAATTTAAACATTATACAAAAGTAAATCTAATTTTGACTCAAATAACCTGCACTTTAGTTAAAATTTATTTTAAATTTTAAATAATAGATTTGTTAAAAGCAGCTTCTATCAGTATGATAAAATGCAGACCAACAATAAAACGAGGAAATAACCCAATATAATTTCTAAAACATATTTTATAGAAATATAAAATTTATTCAATACCCTTGACTGGATATCAATCACTTTAATATTCTTTTTCAGATTTTCGTTGATACTTAATGCTACAACCGCTACATCTCGTATAATAGGGTGGAAGTATAAACGAAGAATAAAGCAATGCAATAATTTTCTATTATAAGTTCTCTTATAAGCTCCTATAAATGAAAAACTACAGTGATCCTGAAACTTAAACAAAAATAAAGTTCTGAAGATTTCAACTTAAATTCTAAGTTTTCTCTACATTTCATAAAGCTCAAAGCTTTCATTTGGCATTTACATGATAGATGCCGCCACAGGTTTCTAAACGTTATTAAAGTGGTAATAAATACATACGTTAATATCGTTTCGAGGATAATAAGAATATTTAATCATTAAAACACTTATAATATAATAGTGCAATTATATTTTTGCAAGATATAGTATAGAAAATGTGTGACATCAATATTCGCACAGTTCTGTAATTGGTAGAAACAATGCATTCATACAAAAGCATACAAAAATAATGTAATTTTTATACATACCAATTTCAATTGCAACATTCAACTTGTAACTACGATGGGAAATAAAATTAAAAATGCAAGTTTTGATTTAGGACAACTAAATCGATAAAAATAAGTTTTAGGAACAAAAATTTTACATGATATTATAATTAAAAATCCTAGAATTAATGCTCCAAAATTAAAAACCAAAGTTTTACAAAAAATAGGAAAAACGTTCATGAACGGATTGCTGAGAAGGTTGAACCTTCATTACCACTACAATGATCCTTGGAGAAGGTAAGGTACTACAATGAGGTACACACCTACTACTGTCGCGGTAGTCCGGGTTCAACTTGTTAAAAATAAAGGATTATAATGGTTGTGTAGCTCGTAAAACAATCTTTTGTTAATGAAATTAACAGAAGAATAGTTTGAGATTCGTAAAAAATTTAATACAGAAAAGATACATGGTGGAATGATGGTATAGTATTTTCAGGTGAAAATAAATACTTCTACAATATTTTGGATCAGATGGACGAACTCTGGTATAGCGCAGACTAAATATTTATTATAAATATAATTCAATAGTTTCAAATTTAAAAGAAATATTGGTATTTAACAATACAAAAATTTCTGTCGAGATCGTACAACGCTTTTCTTGTTACTTCTGTTTGAAAGTTGGTATCAAAACGTTACATTTTAATTACTATAAGATAAATACTGCACTTTAATTATTACAATAAATACGAATGCATTTACGTATATCTATAGAAATTATTATGAACCTCTGAAATTAATATTAAATTAAAATTTTTAAAATTAATAGGTTAATTAAACAATGAAACGAAATTATTCGTTTATATATATTTTATACATATATTGTCGCAGAATTTATTTATTTATTAATTTTATTTCTATCAGTATAAAAGTTAATTACAGCAGAAATTGCATCTGCACTACATTATACTATAGTAGAAGCTTTGCTGAGTTAAGTTATCTAAGCTAAACACGGTTGAGTTATCCTAATTGAACTTCGCAAGATCTCCCAAACATTTTGCATTTCAACGCACTTAATCCAACCGTAGGTATTCTCAATAGTAATTATAAGTGCATAAAGTTGCCGATAATATTGGCTAAATATGCGACAGCTTATTACGACGAAAATTTGCACGACGCGAAGCGGAGGCAAATTTCTCAAGAAATAAGCTGGAGTGCATCTTAGCCAGTATTATCGATGGCAACTTGCTATGCACGTAATACATTTTATCAGACTATTGCATAAGTAATAAGAAAAATTTATTTTGAATTTAGTATTATTATTATTATCATATTATATCGATAAGTGCACTTGTGCAAACTTATCGCTTAATTGCCATGGGATTGGTTCTAATTTTGACATTTGAGTTATTCCGAATTTTTCTATTGGTTCATAGGTAACTATGTACATATGCGTGCAATAGTCAGAGTAACTAACTTAGGTTTTTGGTAACTTAAAAATAAAAATGTTTCTAATTATTTCAACGCAGTCTAATTTTTATCAAATTGTAGTAATTTTACTGTTTTAAGGACCTTAACTGATGGAAATTGTTTATTGGTTTTATATTTCTTGTAAATTAACGTTAAACATAGTTTGACCTCCCCTCATTCCGCAACATACAAAAACTTTTCTTATTGTTACAGTTTATGGAAATTATTCATTGTAGAAGCCATCGCAAGCCTGAATATCTGTAGATCAACAATCCTGCAGGTTTATCATGGCAAATCAACTATATTTAAATGAGATATTCAGTGTTGGTTATTATTTTCCTTACTACTACCAAAATAATTAAAATATTATTTTAATTAATGGACAAAATGTTTGTTCATATCACATCTAAAATAGATAATCAAGTATTCTATAGGTCTTCTGGTTGTCTTTTTTGGCAACAGAATGTGTCAGTCTTTCTTCTAATTAAGCCAATTACCTGGAGGTACTGTAATACCTATATGCAGTCAATAAGTGCATTTAGAGTATGTAATATTATTTGCTATGCATAATATAATAAAAGTATTACCTATATAAAATTTATTTAACCTATAAATTTTAAAAATTTTAATCTAATATTAATTTCAGAGGCTAATTATATATTTATATAATTTTAATATAAATCTTACCATGTTGTATGCGAATGACATGTCATTAGTTTTTGTTAAAAACTTTTCGAATAGTTACGAACTTTGAGAAATATAAACAACGATTAGCAATGACTGCAGAACAGAAGGGGATTAAAAATCTGATATTCTAAAAAGGCGAAATGGAGGCATAAGACCAAAATCTTATTACGAATCCTCTGCCAAAAGGAAAATCAAAAAAGAATAAGAATTAAGTATAGGAAGTATCTCATATGAAGAGCGCAGACTAAGAAGGGAATGTCAAAATTTGTAATTTTTCCGGTACGCGATTTTAAAGTTTGAAACCTCATTGTTTTGTAACTGGGTGACACCCATTAATGCCTACATACATGAAATAAAGTAGATTATTTAATTGTGATTTGAGTGCTTCCATTGATTATTTGAAATGTTTTCTTAAATTTTATGTAACGGACTAAAATAGATATGTGCACCTTTTGTAATGCGCAAGAAGGATAATGTTGTACACTTTAGAAACAAATTTATCTTAAGTTGGTCTTACTTCCTCATTAAAATTATTTCAAAGTTATTATTTAACAATCAAAATTATGTTTTAGTAGGTTATGAAAAATGTTATTACACTATAAAGATATAATATTTAATTTTTTGCTATATAAAAACAAAAATACAAAATTTGAGCTTTCTTTTCCATACATTTTAGAAATAATAGCTTAGAGAAGTGTCTTTGGCTTTTTCTTAATGTGTGTCAGTGAAGAATAATAATCAGCAGCTTGTGGGATGAGGCAGAACTTCATTAAGCGCAGCAGATCTGAGAAACTTATGAGTTGCAATTCTGCAAAGATACTTACAAATACTACCGACAAAAATCTTTCAGCTTAGAAATACAAAAATCAGTGTGTCTAAACTAATCAAACAATTTTTTTTAAATAATAAAATGTACTTTTATTTAAAATGTTGGGTAATTCAAACTCTTTCGGCGAGAAATTTTTCTTCTCTTTCTTTGGATCAAGAAAAACTACACTGACCCATAAACTATTCTAAGTTGAACGATGGTAGACATGCCTTAGGATGTTCTTTGACCACCTTAAATTCTCGAATGGAGCGCGTCTTTATTGGTCAAGTCCGTTAATGCGACAAAGTAAAGTGACTACTCCAAGATTTAAAAATCACGAGTGACATCTATAACGTTAAACGAATACGGTTTCACTCTAGCGGCCCTAAAAACATCTGCCTATTCACCTTAAAGCTCTACACGAGACTTTTGATTTATTAAGCTAAAATCCTTGTCGCACTCCATAAAGGAATGTCCATTAATTGTAAAAGTAATTTTAATAAAATCACATTTTTTTTGAACATGGATCAAATGATGGAGGTAACGAAGAACTGTATAGTTTTTATTTTGTCCTCCACCAGAGTCGCAAAATATTTCGAGTCTTCCAATTTCTAGTCTATGAATGCGTAGAAAATTATAGATGAAATGATGTAGCATTGAACAAACGTCGTCTATCTGCTCCTTCGTCTATTTGTTTCTGGAAAAGTGTAAAAAATACTTTGGCCGGTAGATAATACATAGATATTAAAGGAATAAACTATGCATGTGACTCAACAGATGTTAGCAGCATCTTTGAGATATTAAATGCTTTATACCCTCTTGAAAATAGAGGAATACGAAGACGTCGTAGAGCGTTTAAAAGACCGATGGTTAGATAGATAGAGAACTATGCATGTGACTCAGCAGATATTTAAGAGACATTCCACCTTCTTAGCGTGCACCGCGTGGACATTCTTCCTTTTTATCCGGTTAAAGTAAATCTTTATCCTGCATCCTAAATCTATCACTTGACTACCATCATTTTTAGCCTGTATTAAGTTATTATACGAATATCATTCATAATATTTGCATTTGCTATCAATTGTTGCAAAAATTTAAAAATTGCAAAAAAAAATTACTTTCCCCTTTTAGCCTGCACTCTTCATATTATTTTAATGTCGATAACTGCACGTGGATTACTGCACGCGCAGTATAATATATTATCAAATGAGTGTATTAAATAATTCCGTTTATTTGTTAATTAAAGATTCATAATAACTGTGTGGGGGTAGAAAATTATAAACGCAAAATTTTATAAAAAATATTTTGATATATTAATTAAATTTACCCTAAAGCTATTAGATACATAATTTATTATTAAGGTTAATTATAACTTAATTTATATTTTACCAGAATAATGCCGAAGCATCACAAGATTTTGTTATCTAAATATTTTTAAATGTACGCTTTTCTTGCTTAACTCGGCTCTAAGAAAATTTAATTCATTTTAAAACTGACTTACAGCAGCAATGTAATATAATGTAGAATATTTAATAATATAATATAAAAATAAAAATAAATAATATTAACGCTCAAAATGCAATTAAGTGAAGTTTTTTGCAAAGGTCTTTAATAATTTAACATTCAAAATTTTGATGTAATAATTTTCGTGAAACGGTGAAGTATTTAATTAAAAATATAATTTATTTTTATATAAAATTTTTATTTTATATAATATTTATAATAAAATTATATAAAATATAATTTATTTTAATTAAATTATTTTATATATGTACTAGTTAATAACGTGCATTTATTTGATCTAGACAAAATGCTTTTTTGTTAAATGCTATGCCAAGAAACGATCGAGTTTCAGCACTTTTAAAGGATTTTTTATTTTACCTGCATGCACATAGAAAGTCGTTGGATTTTTCTTCTTCTTTCTTCTTTGACTTGAACACTATTAAGCTTTGCTTTGCTTATTATATTTATGTAGTTTTATTTGGATCTTGGAATGATGGCATACGAATGGAGATGGAAACTTACCAAGTGGAGAAGGAAGATGCTCTTGACAGAAAGAGTTGGCGTTTGAGAACCGGGAAGCCGCGTATTGCAGTATGAACCGGATATATATTATTATTTAGCAAACTCAAAAATATAAATTTTTATACTTCTACAATATTTATTAGATATGAGTTTAAGTAACATCATTGTCATGGGGTCTGTTAATTTATATATTTTCAATCGTAAAATATAAAATAAACACATCAATGTACGAAGGAAATAAATATACTAAATTACATTTTTTCAAAATAGGAAACAACTAAAGCAAAGCATGAGTTAATTAAAAACAAAACCGATTGCGAAAAATTGCAGGTATATACTACGTACTCGTAGGTACTCTTTTCTCGATTAATTCATAGAACAATAAAGTGATAAAAATCTTTGATTGCTTTTCTTTCTTTGCACAATTCGGTTCTATATAAAAAGTTATCTCCTCTTAATACAACTAGTAAAAATTATTAATAATAATAACTCATATAAATAAACAAACAATTTTGTAGTTCCTTAAGTGTATTTTCTACCGATGTACTGGTAATAAGTTAGTAATCAATGAAGGCTAGAAAAATTATTATACAAAAATATTGAAAAAAAATTACTACACCGGCAAAAACTTTACCTTGATCGAATTTCATACTAAAATTAAAAATTCTGCCCGAAAAACGCCGTAATTTAACAATTATTTACATTTTTATATTATTCGCGTCGCTAAGTGTAAATATTAACTACAGTTTGTTGGATAGTAATCCCCCATAAAGAAGGGAAGCAAATGGTGTCGCATAACTTCTCTTCATAAAATTCAAAATTACTTGTAAAGTCATTTTACATCATACAATTCAAAAAACTAAACCACGCTTATTGTTTGTTGATACATCGTCTCACATTCAATCTAACAACATTGTCTTGGCGTTCTTGAGTTATGACGTGGGTTAGCTCCGCTGTTTACTGTACTTACCAAAGAGAACGGTGTACCATTTTACACTAGCTTTTGGATTTTTGTTTAAAGAAATTCCCAACTTGCTATATACGGTAGTTTACTAAATTTGTTACTGACTAAATTTGAATTTAGTAAGGTTTATCCAAAAACAACAAAATGATACCTAATTCGCTGTCTTTTTTGATAGAGAAAAAATGGTTTTTTAATTTAACCAAGTAAACCAAGTAAAAAGTTTAACCAATAAACCAAGTAAAGTAACCAAGTGATATTAATGTTTATCAAATAATGTAACAACGGTATATTTTTAACAAAGGAATTACACGATAAAACGTATAATTTAAACGTTTCGACAAGTTTTGAGTAGATTCCCCTGTTTCCATATTTCAGCTAAAGCTTACCACGCAAAATTTTTGGTTTTTTCAAAAACATCGTTCTTAATCAAATAAAAAATTATACAAGACACTAAAAGTCGCTAATAATTAAATTCGGTTAAAATTAAATTACTAAGAATAAAGCACAATTACAACTTACGTGACTTACAAAGACAAAACCATCATCTCGACTTGTCAATTACAGCGCTATTAGATTCCTCACACTCAGGTTCCTCGTCGATAAGGTAGAAAATACACGGCGTTGTAAAAGCAATGGGCAAGAAAACCAACAAACCAAATTTATCTAGCCAAAATTTCGTTAGATTCTACAAATCAGTCACAGTTGAATAAAAATAAAACCAGGACCGCAGAACATATTTGCTATCTTTTTACCAGTCAGATTAATATTAGCAAAATTAATCAAGAAAAATCAAATCAATCGGTGCACGCCTTTGCTTCTAATCGTACACGGAAAAGCTCCTAGTAGCATTTTCATCTTGAGTTTTAAACAAAAAAAGTTATAGCACAAAACAAAAATTTACAAAATTAGAGATAGTTGCCGATCTCGAAATAAAATAACATTTTATCTATATATTTTTGTATTTAAATATTAAAATATTTATGTTTACTCAAATCTATTGAAATCAAAAATTACATCTGCTTTTTTTTGATTTATTAATGTTTTTTAAACCATTTGAACATAGATGCTTTATAGCTTGTAAAATTTAAAATAAAATTGTCTGCCAAATACTAACTTCCTGCACATGTGCACGTATGTACTATATATAAATTAAGAGATAGACAAGATACATCATCTTTCTTTAGCAAAAAATATTGGGGTGAACTGCAAGAAGATAATTTGAAATGTATTCATTACAATACTTAAGAATATCTTGAATTACATAGTAGTCAATTTAGAATTTATAAATATGTGGTCCAGCCATGTGGTCGATACCGACTTTTCCGATTTTCGTGGAATGATTCTGATTAGTGGACACTTATAAATTGGCAACTATCTTTTGTCTGCAAATACTCCTGATTATCAAATAATATAGATCGTTTCGACAACTATGGTTTTTTGAATAAAGTTAAATCATATTTTAAGTTTTTATTACATTTCAACTTGTGGAGGGTAACCACCAGGTAAATTGTGAAGTTCGAAAACCTCGCGTAGAATTGCGAGATTAGTTCCTCTTCTAGAAGTCTTATTCTGACTTATATTATAACTTAACTTAAAGTCATTGGTAGATTTTATTTGAGGGAAAAATCAGATAGTTACGTTTTTTACATTACATTTGTTAATAAACAACACAAATAATAGTAGATTGTAATTCGAGCTGGAAAATGTTTTACTGCAGCTGAAGTCGAAAATTTAAAATATATAGTTGATGAATCGATACGTACACAATATATTATGTCACTACGAAATTTTATATAACTCGGAAGGATTATTTGCTATTGTTTAATTATTATCTAACCGATTTGGAAGTAAAACCTTTACCTATTCTGTCGTATCCTATATAGTACATACAACATATGCATTTTAAGTAATTTTTGTAATAAAATTTCATAATATTATTTTTAATGTTTTTTTTTAAGAAGAATTGTTGTAAAAATTAACTTTTTATATTACAAATAATGAAATGTTTTATGTATATCACAAATTGTTATGCTTTATGTTATTTAAATAATCATGGGCAAACTTTCGCTCACTATAATTACATAAACTGATGCCAAATTTAATTATTAATAAACTCTCAAATATCATTAACATTACTTATACAACTGAACTTGTTCGTACTCGTACATCAATATAAATTCATATAGTAAATTTGATTTAGCATTGTTTTACTAATATTGCATTATGCTGGTAGATATTTCTGTGTGACTGGGTGTCATGTCAAGTGTAGTAGAGGAGCTGTAGGTGCGTTATTATATATGCGGTTTGATCGGTGTCGCAATCAGGGCTTATTTCATTAGCTATACCCTTGTTAATTAGAATCCTTGTGTAACGAGGTGAGCTTGTGAAACTACATTAGCCCTAATTACAGGTATGAAAATTTTGGGTAAATTAATATCTAAATTAAAAATTTTAATATGAAACCTTTTGCAAACATAATTAATTATATGCAAATAAACTTCTTTTTGCTAGCATACGCTGTAATTATCACATGCCTCTAGCTATATTTAAATCAAAATTTGCTTCAAAGTAAACCTTAAAAAATTACAGAGAAGATGTACCTAGAGTTATCACCAACACCATTAATTAAAGCAAACTACGCAAATTCTCCTTTACATTTCCTTCATAAATGTAACAATAGCAGTACCTAGCATACAATGTGTTTGAATTATTGAAACACTATGGGTATATATTATTACTTATGAACTAAATTGAATAATCTTAAACTATGAATGCACCGTTACAAATAATATTATTTAAACCTGCTAATTAAGTAATCATAAACTTGAATTATAAAAATGTTTTATGTCATAACATAGCAACTATGAAGGTAAATATAATTAAGTAGTTAATTAAAAACTTGAATGTTGGTTTAAATAAATTTATATGCGAATATACATTAAGCTACTAACTAAACAGTTTTAATGACAATCTTATCTTGAATTTAATCTTAGCCTACCGCCTTGGTCATGTCACAGGTTTCTAACATAGATGTAAATGCAAATGCGAGTGACACTAAAGGTTCTGGCCACGTCCTGATATCCCTTACTAGGCCGACAACCGACAAATCTAGGTAACTCTTTGTCGGGAAACGACAATTGCACTTGACATACAATAGTTACAAATTTTCAACAAAAACTTATAACACGTTTAGAATTTTATATTTCTAATAGATTTTTTGTAGTGGTTTATGTATTTACATACCATGTACTATATTATTGCCAAAGAATATATTTTGCACATGAAAAGCATGCAAATATTAAATTTGAAAACGTGCTTATTATACATATGCACATATGAATACTATTGCTGCTCACTAGTATTTATAAACTTGCATTTTTGCATTATTTAGCAATTTATAACAGTAATTAGTAGGTTAAAAAGATATTTTGTTGTTCAAATAATTGCACAAAAAATATAGGTATAAAAAGTTTATTAAACATTTATTTTTGATTCATCAGAAATTTTGTTCATATTTTTAATGCACTATCGTCAAGTTGTAATACATAGTTATTTTAATATTATTTAAGTACATAGAAATATTTTTGACCATCCCATTTTAAACGTATCACACAATAGGTAACTGCTTAGAAATTTATTTATAATAACATTTTATTAAAATATTAAATGTGCTTTGAAATATAAGTGGTGATATATTATGTATGTTAGTATATACACATACATACATCTATCTTTAAAATTCGATTTTTATTGTTTAACATTGCAATGGTTAACATTAAAATGGTTTTAAAAGCAAGAGTGATCATATATTCGTAAATTACTATTTATAATAATTATAAACAATATTAGGTATTTTCTTCGCGGGTTTAAATTAAAACAAATACTTGGGTGGTTGTTTTAATTAATTAATGATACTCCAAATACTTAATAAAATATGTTTCTTAGCAACACCTATTTTACATTTTACATGATAATCTACATAATTATACAAACATAATAATGTGTGTTTAAAATAATATACCAGTGTTACATTTTACTACTCAATAAAATAACGTAACTAACAAAAATATAACAAAATTAATTAGGCAAAATAAATAAAATAAGTAAAATCTAAAATAAACCATAAAACCATTTTTCTAAGTGCTTAACAGAAAGGCATATTGTCAAATAATTACGTTTACAGTTAGTCAAAAGACAATATTAGTGAAAACAAATAATATTAATAGTAATAATGTAAGTAATAGGAAACGTTTTCTATTTTGTCAATTAAGCTAGCAAAAGATCGAAACCAAAGTCGTTTTTGTGTGTTATAGCTATAAAATCAGTGGGATCACGTAGAACCACAAGGATCACTAGATTTTGTGATTATTTTTCAATTGTTTCAGAATTTTTAGGTAGATTTAAAAAACAAAAGAGATTACTTCTGAAAAACTAATCCATTCTCGTAATTTGCTGCTAGGTTATTAATCTAATTGATTACTCGTCTAAAAATCTATTATTTCTACAAAACTTTTTAGTCAATTTGTAGAGTAATATGATGGATAAATAAAAGGTGAACGTTATAATCACATACGCAGTATAAAAATAAGTAATTAAAATTTCCTTAAATTTATAACAAAAATTAGAATTTCTTTTTAAATATTAATTAGTCGCTAGAAACTAAGCTAAGCAAGTTATTGAGAATTGTTCTATTAAATTGTTTGTAATTAAAAAGTAGGTTTATCAAAATATCCGAATATTTATTAATGCTATTTGTTATAAAATATAGTATTATGTATACAGCGTGACCCACAAGAACTCGGACAAGCGCTTTAAAAAAAACTTATTTAAACGCAACAATCCAAAAATTTAAAATGGATAACACTTAACAACAACCTTATGTGCATCATAAATTATAAAATTTTAAAGTGGCTTCCTTCCGAGTGGCTTTAAACATCAAATGAAATTTTCGGCTGTTTTTCGTACCTCTTCTAGGATATTTTTCCCATTTCTGACTTGATTGTTTTAGTAATTCCAAACTTTTGTGGGTTTTGCACAGGCCCTGGTCTCTAAAATTGACCATAAGGCGTAATCCATTGGGTTGAGATCTAGCGAGTATAAAGGCCATTCAGCAGAACTGATAATATCAGGAAAATTGATTCGGCACCACTCTTGCGTAGATTTCGCCTTGTGGACAGATGCAGAGTTTTGCTGAAGACGGAAGAACTACAGCCTCTAGAATATTCCGGTGCTAGATTTCTTTGTTATTTTTTACTCCTTCTTTCCCAAAAACAAAAGGTGTTTTACCGGTAGCACAAATACCTCCCCAAACCATGACAGACTTGGAGTAAAATTCAGTAATTTTCGCGAAAAGAGGAAAACATGTTTGTCTGGGGACTTGTAGGTCATGCTGTATAGTAGGAAAAAGGCATTTTTCCATGTAGCACATAATCTTGGCTATGTATTAGGTTAAGTGACCGCCTAACGGCTGTCGGTTATAACACCGTCGTCATGCGGAATCTAGAGTAAACAGAAAAGGAATTACAATGGGCCCAATTAGGTGGTCTAGTGTATGTACGTTAAACTTGCCTTTTTCCTAAAATTACAATAACATATTGTCAATTTCTAGTCAACATTGATCTAATGTTTGCGTCCACAAAAAAAAATAAAAATTCGAATTTATCAGAATTGAAATTATTGAATATACATTTTAACGTGTTAACAGATTAACGGCATATTGTCAAATAATTACTTTTAACGGCCTAAGTAAAGTCGTTTGTATGATGGAAATTGTGACAGAAATAAGCATTTTACCCTAGGAGTATAATATGAACAAAAACCCCGGGGGTTTTATTATTTTAATAAAACAAAAATAATGAAGAAAAAAAACAACATTTTTAAATTAATAAAAATATACATTATTACAATTTTAAATTTAATTTTGGGAAGGAATATAATATCATTTTAAATTTTGATCGTACTTGCATCATTTGTAGTATTTGATTTGTTATTTCTTTTTATTTTGTGAGGTTGGCATTGCCAGTGTTTTGCCGTTCCTGTTTTAGTAATTGAATTGCAATATTTTTTTATTTTCTACCGAATTTAATTTACCTTACAAATGTAGTCGACTTCAACCTCGTGACGCTTTATCGTTGTAATGTCAGCACCTGGTCTGCTAACAGTGTTGCAGAGGATCTGCGCAGACAATGGCCGGTGTAAGAGGTTGGATTTGGTAGGTTTAAGTAGGTAGCTATCAAAAATGGAATTTTTCCAAATTTATTTTTTCCAACTGGCTGTGTAGTGCATTTTCCTGCTTTGTAAAATATGAAAAAGCGACGATGATTTATGTGATTGGGACGTAATCCAGCGTATTTACGGTATAAATTGAGTATATTTATGCTCCTTGCATTATTGGTAACCACAAAGACTCGAGATATTTTAGTTTTTGTTTTGGGCACAGTTATTATTAAGGATGTACCAACATCTTCAATGTCATTAAGTGTGTTAATTCTTCTGAGCGACATGCGCCTGCAATACCCAGGATCAATGCTACCTACAATGTATAGAAATTGTTAATACATAATAAGATCTATATAAATAATGTAATATTTTACCTTAATCATTAAATATTCATTATCATTTGCTTTTGATAAAAAACAATCAATTTGTTCTCGTGACAGAACTTTTGACTTCTTTCCATGATACCCATCAGATTTCCGTTTTAAAAATCCTATAAGTTGTGCATACTTGCTTATGTCTATATTATCATTAATTACCATACACGCTTTTATCATTGAATATTGTGCCCATAATGTGGAGGACTTGTATACTTTTGCCTTTTCTCCAAAATAAGCCAACATGACGTTCTCGGAATATGTTTTTACTTTTTTCCTTGCACCACTCTCTTAAACGATTATATGCAATATCATATAATTTTTCGATTTCGGTGGTAACAACTCGGAGACTGCAACACTAGCAGCATCAATAATTTCTTGTGGTTCTTCCATTTTGAAACTAAACTTGTTTACACAATTTTGTTTGTTGTCATAGTATTCGATATTATACTGTGGTATTCGTTATATTATAATTCAAAGGCTACTAAATAAAATAATTGCAATTCTCTGTCATGATTTATAAATTAGTTTTAATTATTTCTTGGTTTCGGGCGTGTAAAAATAGTATATACACTACTGGAGAGAACGCCATTATTCCTTGGTGCATTGTAGCCTCGGGCTTCGCCCTCTGGCTACAAACTTGCACCTCGTGAATAATAATGCTTTTCTCCTTAATGTATAATGTACTATTTCAGTTAGTCGAAAAGACAATATTAGTGAAAACAAATAATATTAATAATAATATTGTAAGTAATAGGAAACGTTTTCTATTTTGTCAATTGCTAGCAAAAGATCGAAACCAAAGTCGTTTTGTGTGTTATAACTATAAAATCAATGGGATCACGTAGAACCACAAGGATCACTAGATTTTGTGATTATTTTTCAATTGTTTCAGAATGTTTAGGTAGATTTAAAAAACAAAAGAGATTACTTCTGAAAAACTAATGCATTCTTGTAATTTGCTACTAGGTTATTAATCTAATTGATTGCTCGTCTAAAAATCTATTATTTCTACAAAACTTTTTAGTCAATTTGTAGTGTAATATAATGGATAAATAAAAGGTGAACATTATAATCACATACGCAGTTTAAAAATAAGTAATTAAAATTTCCTTAAATTTATAACAAAAATAAGAATTTGTTTTTAAATATTAATAAGTTGCTTGAAACTAAGGTAAGCAAGTTATTGAGAATGGCTCTATCAAATTGTTTGTAATTAAAAAATTTATTAATGCTATTTGTTATCAAATATAGTATTATCTATACAGCGTGAGCTTACGAAAAAATTTATTTACATAATTGTTTAGTTCACCTGTTACTTTTTCAATTTTTAATTTAATATATTATATTACTTTTTAGGATATAAAGGACCTCTTGACGCTTGGTTGAATAATAAACGAAGGTAAATTGTTAGATAAATTAATAATTTAATTAAATTTATTTGATTGACGGTCTCCACTGCGGTTCAGTAATCTTGCCAGATTCCAATTTAACGTTATACTATCGTTTTAGAGCGTGAAATGATTTTTTTAAGTTAAAAACATAAAATTTAATATTTTATTTTATTTATTAAAAATTTAACCAATCGCCGAAATAAAGCGCTGTGGTTATAAATGGTGTGCTGCTATCGCCAGTGGCCACTGATGGACTTGTCCTGTCAAAATTAATTTTATTATAATGTGTTTACAGGATATACTTACCTGTATAGTAAATTAGCTTCAGATAATTCGATAATTATGGAGTAAACCACGAATTCTATCTAATGCAATTGCGAGTCGTCACAAAACACATCCTGTTTGATATACAGCCACAAATATAAAATTAATATTAAATTAGAAAATAAATTTTTAAAGTGACAAGTTACACTAAACAATTAAACAAATTTTTCACGAACTTTCAGCAATGAATTCTTGCTGTCAGCAGATGTTTCATTAATGGTGACAGCAAAAACCCATTGTAGAAATCTCATGAAGAAATGTTCCGTTTAACCTGTTAATTTTTAAACTTTTAATTTAATAATAATTTCACAGGTTAATCATTCACATAAAGATAAAAGAAATTAAAATTTGGAGAAATCTTTTTTCTACCTAATTCCTCATTTCAATTAATAATTTGAATTAAAAAAAACGAGCGTGGATGCAATCAAAAATGCAATCATTGTCAGGCGCCGTTAGAAAAACCATCAAGCATTTATATATTGGGTAGGTAATGAAAATTGTCAAAATATAGGCCTCGCAAAGAATGAGTAAATTCACTTTCAATGAAAATATATAAATAATTATATGTCAATCAAATTAATTTAGATGATTAAAAAGCAGCTTCTGCAATAAACATGCCAATTTCTAAAGTTAAACCGGTAAGTTTGCGTTAGGCAGTATTTACTTATAAGTATGTAATACTTGAACTCTTGCAACAATTTTCTGTTTGCAATATTACAGTTTTTCATCACATACAGCTTTTAATTATTAAGCTGGGTAAGAAGAAATTCATGAGATGTGTTTGAGTTTTAGAAAATAGAAAAACTGCATTGTGTTATAGTCTTTAATATCTCGAACTTAAGTATTGCTTTTATTTTCCACAAAACTTTATATTTAATGCTCCAAGTCTAAAACATAAAAAATTGTTAATATCAATTTAAAAGTTTGAAATTGCCCTTATAAATTTCTAATGATAAAATCCAAAGGAAAAAAATGTGTCATCTTAAAATAAATTAGTAGCTTTTAGATAACCGCTCCACTAAGTATTATTGTCACTTTGAAAAAGGTTTTATAGAATTTTGAAGACTTAAAGTAAGTTAGGCGAGACCTAATTCATTTCAAACACTCAAGAAGAAACACATACATCAAGCAGTATACAAGGAATAAACGTCACTATGTATAAGCTAAGCAATCAATCCATCTTCTTTGAAAATAGTGATGACAAGTTTTGCTTGAGAGGTAAATTTCAGACATTAATAAGAATCTTTTTGCACCCATACTTCACTTTTTAATGGATCAAAAAAGTAAAGTGTTGTATAATTTAATAGAGGTAAAGGTTTTATTATCAAATTAACTTCTCTTTAGCTTTTGTGGTTTTCAGAAAATAATCAAGTATTAATCTAACCTTTTTTGTGAAGTCTTGCGCTTAAACCAAAGCGATCGAGTAGTAGACGGCCACGTTCAGCCACGCTCTGATAATTACACGTTTCGTGGGTGGCCGCGGGCCGGCAACTTCTATCGGCCCTTCCACAGGCATAATTGATTACACGACAAGAACTCGTCCACGACGTTTTCTTGTTTTCTTATATTCCTTTTTACCTACTCGGAACATCATTTCAGATACTGTAGCGCTGATAAGTATAAATAGTTGCTTTTACAAATTGATTTTGGGAGGTGCTTCTAAATCGATTACGTTCTTTATTCGGTGTTTTTTCATTGCATCCGATAATCTTTAAATTAAATTTAACAATTATATCCGACGAATTTAATTAATTTTCCATACGAATACAAAAATTAAAATTTAAATTAATCTTAAATGCTTTAAAATGATCGTGGCACTACTTGTGGGATTTAAAACTAAAGTTAAATTATTCCAATTGCTACCACAACTTCGGAATATGAAAATAACAAGAAACATTTAAAAGTAAATTTGAACAAAGCAAAAACTTTATAGCGCTTCGACAAGACCAAACCCAGATAAAAATTAAAATACTTTGCAGAGCGTGTAATCCATTTCGATTGAAAATACAACAACGTTCAATGAATAATAAATCTTAGCATACTTGAGGAAACTTACGGAGCGGTAGCGAAGAGACAAACTCAAGTTAGTAGCCGAAGACCGGCGAACAACATTCGTTAATGAACATCAATATATACAATTATGCAAATAGATGCAAAGCCAGCGTTTTCGCGAACCGCCTCCTGGATTTGAATTCATTAAAGGAACAATAGGAAGACAGATAAGAAGGTTGCAAGTTCCGGTTTGTAGGAAGTCTAACCTATAACAGCAAAAAGTCGCGACTGATTCTAATTACTATGAAATCAACAGAAACATTCTTGCGTCAGTTAGCCCTTAATAAATATTTAATGTGAAAGCTGGATTATTACCCACGAAATGTTATTCATTCTTTAAAGTAAATTTAAATTTTACATTTAAAAAGAATTATGCACACAATGTAATATAAAACTTAATATACCGAATGATTAGGAAAATGATTTTTTATTACTTAATATGAATTTACAAATACAATAATAAAAAGGTTAAAAACGTTTATAATTTTATATTCATAAAAGAATTTACAGAAGGATCAATGTTGAAAGAAGTTCCGGCTAGCAGGAAGTCGAACCTATAACAGCAAGAAGTCACGACTGACTAATATGAAATCAACAGAAATATTTTATGTGATGAAAAGTAACTTATTTTCCATAAATATTATTTATTCTTCAAAGTAAATTTAAATTTTATTTAAAAAAAATTAGGTCACAATATTATTATAAGTAATTTAACATAACAGCGATCAAATACGGCTGTGTTTTGTTTGCTTAAAATAAATTAACATAGATGTAATAACACAAGCAGCATAATGATGTAATAGAAAACTAGGCTGTGATAATTACACTATCTAAATACTTATGCCACTATTTTTGAGAAACTTACATAATCGAAAATTAAGAAAATTGTAGCACCAACAAGTATTCGTAGTGTAATAAGAAAAACTAAATAAAACATATAAACAAAGCTACTTAATACTTTGTGTCAATACACTCTTGGCATTAATTTTACTAAAACTCATCATGGGAAAGTGATATTTTATACCATTCTTCCTCTAAAATTCTTTTCACGTCACCTTTATTTGATATTTTCCGTTTTAAAATATTTTTGTCAAGATGAAACCATAAATTTTCAATAGAGTTAAAGTTTGTAGATTAATGAGAAGTTGCAAGCCTGTTTTTCCAAATGATAGAACATTCAATTCTTTGATGATTCGAGCAGAATGCTTCAGGTCCTTGTTTTGTTGAAATTTGAAGTTCTCCCGAATCCCCAGCATTTTAGTATTTTTAAATAAATTATCTAGTAATATTTTTATATTATCTTTAGCATCAATTCAAGAGAATTCGTTTGTGGATTTTGATTATTTAAACCGGGGAGTCTGGGGGGTGTGGAACACCCTCCAGTGCCTCTGCAACGGGAGATCTTCAGTTTACTTCTGATAAAAAGTAAACTACTTGGTCTGGGAGTTCTGCATGTTCTGCAATGTTCTTCATTCCAAAATTTGTGCACTGGAGGGTGTTCCACACCCCAGACCCCGGATTGAATAGTTTATTTTTATCAGAAGTAAACTGAAGATCTCCCGTAGCAGAGGCACTGCAGGGTGCTCCACGCCTCTTAGACCCCCCGAATCGAGTAGTTTATTTTTTATCAGAAGTAAATTGAAGATCTTCCGTAGCAGAGGTACTGGAGAATGTTCCACGTGAAGTATTTCATGTATTTCACATGAGATGTCATGTACTTCATGAGATGTGTACAAAAAACTTCACCAGCGATTAACCCCTTGCCCGAAACATTACTCCCGCTTTGTACAAGAATATTTGTTGTATAAGTGTCCAAAAGTGTTGCACCCCCTCCTCAATCCCCAAATTTAAACCCTATCAAAAATCTATGGGATGAATTAAACCGAAAAATTTGCCAAACCCCCATAAACAACAAATAACACTTAAAGCAACGTTTACAAGAAGAATGGGAACTTTTAAATGCTGATCATTTGCACAAAATTATTTTTAATTTGCCAAAACGTTTACAGTGTGTGTTAAAACAAAAAGGTTACCTAACAAAGTACTAAATTATATCCTTTAAAATCATATAATTAATTCAAAATACTGCTTAGTATCCAACTTGTTTTTTTGCTAGTAAACAACGTGTAAAATCAATTCCGGTAAATAATTAATTTTGTATGAAATTTTTACAAAAAATTTATGTGCGGGCCAAGTATATGAAATATTTCATCATTACAATTAATTCATTTTCTGCAGAAATAATTAAAATACAACCGATTTACTAAAATTTTCTTGTGTCCAACTTGTTTTTTGACATATATTTTTATATATACATTATGAGACGTACAACAGAAAATTTACCATTAAATAGGAAGGTTTGTTACAGATTAACTCAATATTTTTAATTTGTAATGTGAAATTCTGAGTTTACCTACCAAATGTTATAAAAATGTTTGTGTAAATACAGGTTCAGTAAGCATTATCATCTGTACAAATAAAGCAAAGTATGCTTTATTTAAAGGGTTAAACCCTTGATATTTCATAAAATTTTTAATATTACTTACCTACACTGAAACATATTATTATTGTTGTCATAACATGATCACATTTTCATCACGTATAATTAAAATAATAATGTACCGCTCTAGGTTAAATCTTGAAAGGTTATTAATAATAGAACATAAAAATATTTAGTTAATTTTAAATAGGCGTTAAATTTTAAACGGTAGTAATAAAAAATTAACTTTTTTCTCGTAGCTTAATCCGAATATTCATCATCTCTACGTATATTTTATCTATTAAATAATAATAGAGTACGTAGAATATTAAGTATGGGTAACCTATAAACGTGAGCCTAGCTTCGTTTGCATAATAATATTATTAAAAAAACATACTTCATACTTTTGTTGGATGTTTTTGATCTGTGTGTATAAAATTGCATTGCATATTATTTTAATGAAATAAAATGTAACAATGTACAGAAATAGTATATAATAAGATATACTTTCAGGGTAGCAAATTGGACTCTTATCTTCAATACAAGATTCATTATTCTATTATAGGTATATACATAATATCTGAAAAACCTATACGGCATTTTAGAATACCTCAATCACTAACTTTATATTATTAATTTTTGTCAATCAACTATGAATAATTTCAGTTAGGTTTTTGCTTTAATTATTGTAGGAAACTGGGGTTAGTTGGTTAAAGGGTAAGTTGAATAACGTTTACCGTTTAATATCGACAATCTTATTTAGATATTATTGTTAATTAGAAATGACAAAGTCAAAACTTGTGCTTCCTGTGTCCTTAAATAATATTACAATTCAATTCAACTAAAGTCATATACATTAATTTAAGTAATATTCTCCAATATACGTAGAAGTTATATTAAAGTATCTTTAAACTAATTTAATTTGGTAGATGCACATAATGTATTTACATTTACTTGTTAGATTAACATGTAAGGACAAGATAAACAAAATACAATACTAGAATAAGTACCTACGTATTGTCTAAATTAGTTGTACCTAATTTCAATATTAACTTACCAAATTGCATAACATATAATTTTAGTGGGCCAAATACATTTAGACGAATGTACTAATATCTTTTAATAAAAAGAACATTTTAATACACTAATCTTACACGCGATCAAAGATTAAAATTTATTCTTTGAACCTAACAAAATGACTTTATAATTACTTTTCGCCTTGATAAATTAAGTAAAATTATAGGTATCGCCACGGTAAGATCTCATTTCTATGCGTTTATAATTCATTGGCTTAACACCTACGCTGATCGATATTAACGTAAATGTTATCTTATGCATAATGCATTAGAAACAGATAAGTTAGTTTATAGAAAGCCAAAAAGATTTTTAGAACTTATCTCGGAATTTATTGCTGAATAATTGTTGTTCGCCTTTTCCGTATCCGTTTCACAAATTACTGGCTAACAGTTTAAGTAGCTAATGAAACATCCAGGTATTTAGGATGAACGCAAATAATTAAATAAATTTGTTGTGTGCATAAAAAATTTAGAAGATTATTTTAATGGTAAATTGTAAAACAGGGCTCTGCATAATTTATTCGGAGAAATTTATTAGTTAATAAATACAACATCGCTAAGATACAATTGAAAATTTAACTTAGTATCTACTTGTATTTTATTGGTTTGTATGTTACGTGTAGTTGATTTTTTCAATTCCTTGACTGACTTGAGTAAATATAAACACAAATTATTACAGTCACAGAGTGAATCTGTGCACAGGCAATATTTTCTTACACCTATAAGATCCAACTCGTAATTTTTTATTACCAAAATATTTTTTAAATGAATTCTTAAACAAAAACACTTTTTTTAATTTTTTTTAATTACTTGTTAGAGTATTCATTAAAATTTGAAGTACATACCCACTAGTATTGTTAGTACGTATTTTTATTCAGAGAATATAAGAAACAGGTAGAACATAATTAGGTATATTTTAATTTAACAATAGAAATTCCCAAAGTAACAAAACAAAAGATATTAACAAAAGATAAAAAATTTAAAACATAATACATTTTTTATTATTATTATCATTATTGTTATTTAATACCAAAACAGGCAATTATAACAAAATCTTTTTAACTGTGTTAAATATTTTATACTTAAAAAATAACTTCTACAGTATATTTTCTGCCGCGCTCATAAGCGACTTCTTTCACGATCAAAACGTTACCTCATCAAACATGTCTTCTAACATTCTAAATAAAGTATTACAATAATACGTACTAAACAACACTAACCCTAAAGATACCATCTCTACAATTATTATTATTACAATCTTAGCGATCCGAAGTACTAATTGCGATCCTAGAATTAGTAACAAATATATCAGGCAGTTTTAAACTAAAATATTCGTAAATACGTAAGCAAAAAATTTACCAATTTATAAATAAATTTAATAGTTCATTAAACTAGCAAATTTGCTTTAGCGTGCTTAATCACAGTAAATACGATAAATCTCAGTAAATACTCGATCGAAAAATTCGACCAAAAGTGCCAGTGAAGCAAACAATTAGGACATACAAATTAGTATAGATATTACACCACTCATTTGTTTTCTAAGATATAAATCATAGACTATTATTAGGTAATACCAAAATTATTGAAGGTGAAGATATCTGATAGTTCACAGGATGAGGGTGGTTTACAAACTTTGTTCGGAAATCAAATCTAAAAATTATTAAATAAACACTTCATGCACTACAATATGAAACGCTAAATAATATTTATTACATTATATGAATGCTCTATATGAAGAAGCTAAAAAAGAAATGAACGCTGCGGGAGCTACAAATGTTCAATAGAAGCGCAACATGCAAGGATCGATGACAGAATTATGCAGGTGATTTGCTCCCAACCAGAATACTTTGATAGTACGTTTCTATAGTGGAATTGCATATCTTTAAAATTGATTTATTGGTTATTAATAATTGATTGTTATCCACGATAGATTCGATTTTAAGATTAGCTAATTCATTCTAAAATTTTTAAAAATTTTCAAAAACAAAAGTCCTGGAAATCGTACTAACTCAAAAGGCTGATGCCGGTTACCCGGTCTCTGAAATCTATTTGAAAAACCGACGATCTAAATTTGATTGCGGTGATTGCTTTGCATTACGTAATTAATCAAAAAAAGTACGATTAAATTCAAAACATCGAATGCTGAAAAAATTGTTGTAACCGTAATTATTGGTGTGTTCTCAACGGAACTGGAAGTCAAATCTCTGGAAGGTTATAGAAGTTACCTGTAGATTTACTTTGCATTGGAAAACTACAATGTCGATATGAAAACCTTTTTAATTTCATATTTATATATCATGCATATGCATGTGTTGATAGGAGAATTAAGTTTTGGATAAAACTGTAGTAGAAATCTTTAATTATTTCTTAGGAAATTAATTATCACTGGTTTTATAAATTTGTTTTGTTAATTTTACTGTTATAGCCTGATTAAAAATTAAATAAGTTTTATAGAAAATCAAACATTTCAATAATACTTCACAATCTAGTTCGATAAGTAGTAAATTAAAAGCTGCGAGTTATTCAAACAGGAATAGATGAAGAAAATTCTTTTAATTACTTGGATTTAGTTTATAAATAATTATATAAGTTTGAATAATTAGGAAACCTCTGTTTGAATGTATTGAAAACGAGGTTGAGTTTTTAAAACCGAGTGCATTTAATCAACATAGTATAGAAAATTAGCAGCAAATTTAGAATTAATTTAAATTAAATTCAGGATTAATTTAATTTTGGTATTAAGTACAATGAACGTGAAATAATCAACAATTTTTTTTATAGGGAAAAATTAGTAGAGTATTAATTTATTGTTAATCTTCTGTAACAAAATTCTTTTAATTTTAATTTGAATACGTCTAAAACTACAAAAAAGTTTAAATCATTTTAAAGCTGTTAATCTCGGGCTGGATTACAAATAGGTTTTAAAAATCGATTATATTTTCCTGATTGTAACTAAATTCTTTGATTATGTAAGTTAGTCCAATAAATGTTTTGTATATTGTTGCAGTTTTAAAGTTGTAAATTAAATAAATATTTACACCTAATAAATTTTATGAATACATACTACATACTTGTAATATGTGTCTTGTGCAATCACAGCTTCCAAATCAATGAAAATTTATATTGGAAGATTTTTTTACTCTTTATGGGTTCCTAAACCTTTCTTAAATCTGGGATGACTCGAAAGTCAATAGAAGCAGTAACCTGCAACTAAACCTGGAGGAAGCATAATGGGATCGCTCTTTTGGCATGACCTTGCAAGAACTTTTTTCCTTCTACATATATCCAATGCAAAGCAATTTACTGGCCGCTTTCTTGTAAAAAATTTGTCAGCTCATATTTCGTGGACCTTGTTTTCTACAGAAATGTTGTTTATTTCGCTTTTAATACTGCAGTGTTCCAAACTATTAGATGCTGTAGCAAAGATATTCATTAATTTGAGACTCGAAACAATACTGCGTGTATCAGTCCGTTAGTATTCAAATGATTCGTTAAAATCTGTTATAATTATTGTTCTGTAACTTTCATAAGATACATGAAAATCACAAATTTTTTCAGGTACGTACATAATTAAGCATTTTTGTATGTTTAGTTCTTCAGATAAATATGGTTTTGACAAATTTTTTAAAATATAATGGCTTTAGCTAGCGTTAAAAGATTTTACGTGTTTATTAATGCAAGTTTTTACTTTAACGAAAAGTTGGTAAGAGTTAATCAACCCTGATTGCGATTTTCATTATTTTTTTTGTAACTTATGAAAGATAACAATGCAATATACACATAAAAAATAAAATTTGCGGACTGTTTACAAATTTAGTTAAAAAACGGCTTTAAAAATTAATTTAAAATGCAATTTTGTCATTGGTTACTTAGAACTGTAACCCCACTCATCGAAATTAAAATGCGTTGTGGCAACAGTTAGTATACCAGAATCTCGGTTTTTACAACAAATTATTTTTTTTTTTTTTTATTTTACAAAAAATATTTACAATCTGTTTAACTATAAAACAATAAGTAAATGATATGATTTAATAATTATTATAAATAACTATTAATTAACATGTCATGTAGAAAATACTCCATTAAGTATTTTCTTTAATTTACGGTTATTCAACCATTAGGTAAATCGAGTAGAGAGATCGGATATTTTGAAACGTTTCAGTCTTCTTACTTCGTCTGTGTTGTCAAGTAGCTTGTTAGCTAGTACGTTGGGATGAGTGTCCAATCTATTTTGATATTTACTGTGGAAATTTTGTATTTCTTCATAAACTGATGTGATACGTAAATTGCGTTTAATGCTGGTGTTTGGTATGTACCAAGGTGCATCCAGAATTGCTCTCAGTGCTTTGTTTTGGAACCTTTGTAATATTTCCAGATTAGACAAACTAGCGGTCCCCCACAGTTGAATTCCATATGTCCATATGGGCTTCAGAATAGCTTTGTAAGTAAGGAGTTTGTTTTCCAGTGACAATTGCGATCTTCTACCAATCAGCCAATATAGCTGACTGAGTTTGATACCAAGTTGTTTACGCTTGGTGAAGATGTGTTTTCGCCATGTCAATCTTCTATCAAGGTGCATGCCCAGATATTTTGCGTCTTCGGCTTGTGGTAAAAAAGTGTTATTTAATTTTACGGGTGGACATGTGTCTCTTCGCATTGTAAAGGTGACATGTGTAGATTTAGTTTCGTTAGCCTTGATTCTCCATTTTTTTAGCCATTCTTGAATTTATTTAGATTATTTTGGAGGTTCCTTGATGCCAGCACTGGATCAACATGAGATGCAAGTATAGCCGTATCATCAGCAAATGTGGCCACTGTCGTTAATCTTGTCCTTGGGAGATCGGCTGTATACAGCAAGTAGAGCACCGGTCCGAGCACACTACCTTGTGGCACACCAGAATTAATTGAATATAAGTCGGTATATGCATCTTGATATTTTACCAGGAATTGTCTGTCTTTAAGGTAAGATTTTAGTACCTGATAGAAGGGTGAGGAAGATTGATTTTAATTTATAGAGCAGCCCATCATGCCACACCTTGTCAAAAGCCTGACTAATATCCAAAAAAGCAGCGGAGCAGTACCGTTTATGTTCCAGGTCATTGGAAATTTTTTTTGTTATCCTGTGCACCTGTTCAACTGCACCGTGTCGACTTCGAAATCCAAATTGATGTTTTGGAATAAGTTCTCTATCATCCATTATTGGCTTTAATCGTTTAAGGAATAGTTTTTCGAATATTTTCGATAGCACTGGTAATAGACTTATCGGTCTGTATGATGCCACTTCTTCAGATTTTTTCCCTGGTTTTGGGAGAAGAATTATCTGTGCAACTTTCCACTGGTTAGGAAAGTAATTCAATCTCAAGACCGCATTATAAATAAATGTTATGAATTTTATACACTTGGGTGTTAGTTGCTGATAACCTTGCCCGTTAACAGATCGAAGCCTGGTGCTTTTTGGATTTATTTCATGTGCGATAACTTGTAGCACTTCTTTAACTTTGAAATTTCGAATCGGCAGGTCCATCTGAAATGGCGCGTTTAAATAATGTGAAATATCTGCTGCATTATTACATGTTGTGGAAGGAAATGGTTTGAAAACATTTTCAAGATGTTCTGCAAAAGCCAGAGCTTTATCTTCGTCACTTCTTGCCCATTGTCCTGTATTTGTTCTAATTGGTGGTATAGTTTGTGTTGGGCGTTTAATGTTTTTTGTTGCTTTCCACAAAGAGTAACCATTTGCTTCTGTCGCAGACAAGTTACTAACATAGTTGTTAAAACCTTGATTTTTAAGATTGTAGAGCAGTGATTTCAGTTCTCTAACGGCTTTATTAAATTTTCTCTTGTCTTCTATTGTTCTTGTCAATTGCCATTGTTTGCGTGCTTTCTTTTTCGGCAATTTTCTGCTTGATTATTATCGGAGTTTGCTCTTTTAGGTGTGTTTCGTTACAATCAGGAGTAGCAGACCAGGCTGCCCTTTGGATAATTTTCGTCAGATGTTCGACTGCATCTTCTAGGTTTTCTTTTGTTTTAAAGCTATATCTAAACTAATGTGTTTATCTAATTCTATTTTAAAAATTTCCCAGTTTGTTTTATTGCTATACAATGTAGGTTGTTTTTGCTTACCAAGAACTTCCGTAAACATTGTCAGCAGAACAGGGGTGTGATCGGATGTTAGATCTAGTGAAGATTCCATCTTACATTGTTTTATGTTGATACCTTTTGTTACGCAAAAATCAATCAGGTCTGGTATCTTACTTATGTCAGTGGGCCAGTACGTCGGCTGTCCTGTTGATCAACAGGACAACAAATTATGAAAAATAAAAGTTTAATTAACAAATAACAAAATAACATTTGCGGTCGGTTAACAAATTTCGAAAAATATACACTTTTGGAGTGAATCCAAGTCTTGACGTAGTTTGTAGTTGCGTTTGCCAAAACCCATTTTCGGGGGGTTTCAAGCTGTTTTGATAAGCGCTTTACTCAATAAAGCATTCCCCAAAAACGGTCCAACTCGGAAAAGTGTAGATGTTGACCCGATGGTTATCAGGAAGCGACTGGTAGCTTCCCACCGCTAGTTACTGTCGACTCACCTACAGCACGCGGACTGATGATACAATGTTTACCATATTTGGCATAATATGGCGCAATAATACATTTACCAAGACATTTACATGTATTTCTTATGAGAAAATCAAATTCAAAATTAAATTTTGGCCTTATTACAAGTCCGACTAAGTTCGTCTTAACCTTAAAAAGCTTGTACTTTTCTGTTCTTTCGTTTGGTAAAGCCATTTTATAGAAAAAGTGTACTTTTGAGTCATGGTTAGTTAACTCTTGCTGGAAAGTTTATTTGGTCTTATAGTATGTCGACCTCTTTTATCTGTTGGAGTAGCTCCTGTAAGTTTAAGCGATTTTTGCAATACTTCGAGTTTCTTGCGTGTAATTCCATGTAGAGTAGAAGGTTTTCCGAAGTACAATAACTTTTTTATACTATTTGTTACATTCATAATTTTGTAAGAATATGATTTTTCATGATATTTTGCAACATTTTTATCCAATCTTGGTCTAGGGAGGTCACAGGAAAAAGCGGTCTTTATTGAATTAAAATATTTAATTTTGGATTCAATTGAAACAATATCAAAGCAAGTTAATATACTGCAGTTACAATTTTCTCCGGTAACATGGGTTTGGAGATCAGGTGTCTTGTTCACATATCTAATGCCCGGTTTCACAAACGTTTAAACTGCGATTAAATTATATTTAGGCTTAAATTTAAACCGAAATCTCAGTTTAAATGTTTGTAAAATCGAGCATCAATTTATCAAATTATTTTCTTTTTTCTCTTACTTCCCTTCAATACAGCAACTACTGTTTTTGCCTTGAGCTGTTATTCTAAAAATCTAATTTTATAACTTTTTGCCTTCATCCCCTGTCCGTTTCATGTTTAAATAGAATTAAATTATTTTACCTGTTTTTCTGTACTAATTGATGTTCATAGCAGGTTTGTTGTTTTCAAGTTTTTTCAATATTAATAAAAACGGATAGCGTCTATTCAGTTAATTTTTTTTGGCGCATCGCTTTTTACCCACGTCGAGCTAAAAGAGCTTCCGAGTCTGTTGCAGAAACCAAAAACAAGGAAGGAACAAAATATGCAAAATAGTCTATCAACCTAATTATTATCGAATATTAGTTTTTATTGAAACTTTCTCTACTTTTCGTATTTTCGTAAATAAGCTATTTGATTCTACATATTAAGTATCACGGGCGAAAAGAAATTTGATATTTGAAATTTGATGTAGGAGTAAAAATTTATAATAGGAAGGCGAATAAAAAATAGTTGAATATAATTACAAAAATTAATTTTTTGTTTACAAACTCAATTATTGAATAATGGCAAAAGCATTCAGCAGATAAAAATAAATTACTTTTAGGAAAAACACTGAACAATGTTGTAATCTCAGTTATATTTTAAGTAAATAAACAGAAGGATGGCGGTCAGCTTAAATAGTATCTTATACTCCTAGAGATTAAAAAAGGTTTTTAATATTGAAGGTGAAGGCTGTTCACACAAGGTACATATATACAATTACTTCTAACATAAATTCTGAATAAAAAGTTAGTTTTGACAAACTCATTAGGAGATAACTTTGAGTTGATGAACAACATTATGGAAATTTTATGGATAACTGAGGAGAAATGACGCTTGTTACTGTTGTAATAGTAGTCGTTGTGGTAATACCTTGTTTATTTTTATTTTACTTCCGAAGGAATAAAAAATTTTTTTTTTGATACTAGTTTATAATAATTTAGCCCCAAATAAGATGTAAAAAAAGTTGTTGGAAATCGCTCTTTGGGAAGCTTTCAAACTTATTTTATTAGAAAAATATTTATTTCCAAATTAGCGACCTTTTAAAATAAAATTACTTAAGGCACAAGAAAGTAACAGATACCAACATTTTGAAAAACTTATAAGTATTATTATAGCTTAAATAAGCACAACAATATAAATAAAATTAATAGAGGTCAAATAATAAATAAAAAAAAATGAATGTACGCACTACTGACTGGTTTAAAATTGTAATTTTCCAACTAAACTAAATATTGCTGTTTTGGAAATAATAGTTTACATAACAAGTTTGGAAATGAAATATTTACTAAATGAGTAGTTGTCCATTCCCCTGCCTCCAAGCAAAAGTTGAGTGGTATAAAGTATACTAATAATTAGGTAAACGATTTTAACGTGTTCTGTTTAATATCGGGAATAGCATTAGTATTACGGCAATTAAAAATTGTTTGATAGTAAACACGAAAATAAAAATCTGTTATAAAGTACAGTAACATTTCCTTTCAGTACGATTGTCATCAAAACCTATAAATAGTCACTTTCAGTACGATTTTTGGTACTGTTAATGTTTCACACTAGATTTGGTAAAATACCATACTTGAACTCTACCTATTGTACATATAATAAACCTTTAAATTTATAAATCTTGTATATTAGATTATAGCAGTAGGCAAATGAAAGTTTTTTCATTCTATTTCTTCCTAACAATAAAATTTTTTTAACATTTTTGCAATTTTCTAAAATTAATGATGAAGCACAGTTAGAAAATGTTAATTACAGTTACATCAGAAATCTGTCGGATTAAATGTAAAATGGGGTTCAACTTTGAAATGCTCTCTGGATTGACAGAAGCGAAGCTACACAAAAAGTTTGCGCGATGTTTATGTAACATTTGTTAGCGTTTTAAAAACTAAATGTTAATTTATTTAAGCATAAAACTGAAAAAGTATTTGTTGGCAATTAATATATTTAATAGTGATAATAATTACTACTTTACTCGATTATATAAAACCCGAGTAATTGCGATAAGAACAACCTAATGTTTTAGTTTGATTAAATTACATCATTGATTTCGTACTGCGTTTGATTTCAAACGTGAAAATAAAACATTAAAATCCAAAGTTTTAGTGCTGGTGTAATTTATTTAGTGTAAAAACCACGTAAGCAAAAGAAACTAAACCTAAAAGAATAAAATACAGCTTTGGTAAAATTTATTGTATCTACGTATAAGGTGATAGAGCGCATTTTGTCAACCTAATCACGTAATTAATTACATTTATGAAGTTTTATTTGCACATTTTAATTAAATATGATCTACATGAACTTGTGTATTAAATTCGACACTTTATATGCTAAGTATAGGGTGATTCGTAGCGAGAATGCAATATTTTAACTATTGTGCGAAACATTTTGATTAAAAAATGTAAAATTACATCCTATTTCATGCATCTATGACGAACCACTATAAAATATTGAAACTGCTATGCCAACTTAGTGTTAGTGAATTTACAAGTTATAAAAACCTTTTAATTGAAAAGAAACTAGTTCATAGTTCAAGAGAAATTAAAATGTTTGAGATTACTTCCATATTTATTTATGTTACTAAATAAATATAATGTGAAAACGACGTCAATAGCTACGCTTGAAATATTTAACATCGTTCTTGTGCTCTTTAATACGCTTCTCCAGAATCCAAATGCACCCCATCCCATAAATTTGATTAGTCAATTTTAAATATTATTACGTTTGGAGCACTTAATTACATTATGTGAGCTTTCACATTACAAATCGAATCAGATAGTAAGTTGTCGTTTGACCTCCGTTGTACACCACGGGTCACCAATTATGCTGTTTGGTCACTAGAGTTGCATTTCCTTTTACATCAATAAGTATGAAATTATACTATTGTATAACAATCCTTCAAGTGAAATAGAACCATTTCGATTTTTGTTCTTACAGATACAACGCCTACTCAAGAAAATCGAGAAAAAGTTTAACTTTTTAACAGATTAGCAGTTGTTTGCTAAAATAAATTTTAAAAAAATTTAACGCATATTAGATGTTATTTAGTTGCTTTTTAAATATTCAATAAACGACCAAGCTCCACCACTTCTTTGACCCAAAAACAATCATCGAACTACAGGTATGTCTAAAAATTTCGTTAATCTATTCACTAAGTCATCAATTTTTTCTCAGCGGAGTAGTGGAGAGCAAGGGTAAGTACAATGTACATGAACCGTCTTTGTTAGGTACTAGCTGATTTGCATATTTGCAGCCACCTCCAAAACTATTTCAATCAAAGATATAAACGAAAATAAAATTTGCAGAGTTGTGCACAAAAGAGTTAAAAACAAGATCTTTAAGCTATTTTGTCAACTAATTTTGTCCGTTATATTTAATTCTTACATTATACATATGTACACGGCCAGTTTTTTACATTAAATTGTATTATAAGATTATTAAAGTCGGATGAACTACAATTTTGACCACTAATGTTACCACGGTAAGTTATTTTTAGCATAAATTTAACTTTAGCAAATCGATATTATATTTTTAGTTTATAGCAAATAATTTGTTCATAAATGATGCAAAATAAACAATTTATTTCAATGATAAAATGTAAATCCTCTTTGAAATAATTAATTAATGAAATTGATATTCAATTTGCTATATTAAAAGTTAGAGAGGCCATTTAAATAATTAATTAAAACTAGATTATAAAATTTGAATTTTGTTTGTGTTTACAGTTATAAGTTAGTCCATAATTTGGAACATTGAATGTTCCATTTAATTTAAAATTAATGTTAGTCTTTTATCAGAAAAATACTGATTTAATTTGTATACAAGTATAGGTACCTACACGCACATAGTGTATGTAATTAATTAATAATCGAGGCTGAAGATATTAGGGCACCAAATTACAAATTCACGTTTGAAATCAGATTTAAGTAAATAAAATTGTATTAAAATGGGGGATATTATTATTCAAGAACCTAAAATTATACGAAAATTATTATTAATGATTTTAGTTTAAATAAAAGCCTTCCGACATACCTATACATTATAACTTTTGTTTTCAATTATTCAATTACTTTTAATAAATTTTATTTGCGTTCTTACACTTAAAATTAAAAGATCAAATTTGTGGTAATCAAATATCCGACGCCAATGGGAGGCTAACCGGAGTTGGTAGATTTTGTAGGTACTCGAAATATAATTGTAATTCAAACAAAACCAATTTGTTTCTCTTATTAAATATAATTTTAAATTGAATTTCAAGCGCCTGCAATACAATCATTTTAAGTATTTTCAGCATTCTTCCAAGTAACTCTAGGTTCTTGAATTTAAAGCAAGAAATGTACAATTTATAGCCTTAGTTGAATCTGTACACACTTGAAAGCCAGAGTATGTAACTTTGTCTGATCTATAAAAGTCGCAAATAAAGTTGTACAAAGATTGCAATTATTGTAAAATAAATTACAACTTCAACTTCCAGTTAACTCGGGTTATTCAACAATATAAATAAGTAATACTATGTTCTTGTTTCGTGAAGTGCCATTCAATTAATTTAATCAACTTAAGCGAAAATTGGTATTTATTTAAAATATTATTAATAATATTTAGCAAAATAGACAAAATTAAAATAGAATGAAAATCTTAACGAAGCTGTAAATTAATTTTTGATTGTGTTTTCTACAATAACTTCAAGTTTATAATATTGCTAAGTACTACTTAAAGAGAAAGGGTTTTACATTATCTAGATTAAGACAATAATATTGTAGAGAATGTTAGCATTAAAACCCATTTCAGAAAAGGTAAAGGTGTCGTTTGGTCGACAACTAACTGTTCAGAAAAAAACGTGGAGGGAATTTAAAGTAGTAAATAAATTTGTTAAAGGCAATAAAAACTCTATTTGATTAGCAAGTCACAGATGGGATTAAATAAAAATAAACGAATAACTGAGAATTTGTAGTAAAAAATAAAATTTGTTTGCTTTAATAAAGGATTTGTTTAAAATAAAGTTTAGGTTGACTGTCGTTACACAATGCATTCCAAATTTTCATTTAATAGGATAATATGGAATATGGTGAGGTTTACTTAGCATTGGCAGAAGGCAACTGGAGCTTTGAAACATGTCTGATACTAGATTCTGTGGTCGTTGCCGCATTTGCCACTTCATTCCCTTCGTGCGGGATTATCTCCGGATCTCGACATCGGGTAATTTACCATCTCACAAATACGGCTACACTTAAGGATTATACAATATTTACAAGAACATACTTTTCTACTTTAATCAGTGCATTTAAATTAAAGCTCGATAATTAATAATTAATTCCTGTGATAAGCTTTAATTTAAAAACTAACCGAACATTTTCGAGTAATACTAACCGAAAATTGTAAGAATCACGAGTTATTGGTAAAGTTTGCAACTTTTAATTATAATCCAATTTTAGGTTAACTCTCATACTATCACAAAATAACAAAATATCACAAACAATAAAATAAGATTTGGAATCTTTGCTAAAGATATGAAAAAAGTTATAAAAGCTGTTTCTTACTTTTATGAGTGTACAACAGAAAATAAAAAATAAAGAAGGAATTATATGACCTAGAAAAGTTTCTAAAAACTTTATAAGACTTTAGTGTCAATTGGATTCCAATACACCAAAACAATTTTTTAGTATTTGATTCTAATTTTATGTAACATAATATCTTTCTTAACTGAAACTTAATTATTATGTAACAAAAGCTGCTTATCTGTAAAAGCAATTATCTGTTCATTAATATTTTTCAACTATAAAAGTATTTATTAAAACTTTTATTATTGCATTTACGAGTATATCTTTGCTTTTAAGTTTAATATTGGGAATTTTTATTTCTGCACAAGCAGCAGACTAAAATGTAACAAACTACAAAAGTTTCGAAAATTTTTTCCATTTTTCAATTTTTAAATTATTAAATTTATTCATATTAGCACTTAAACGTGTTAATTTCTCTATCGATTTATTTGCCTTACAATAAAAACAGATATTAAAAATTATTTTTTAAATGACAATTGGGCTCACTATATCTAATTCTGTTTAGTGAGTTTACTAAATAAGTTAAAATCAAATAACTAAATCAGCGAAATGTTGAAAGTTGGCAAACTATTTTCTCTGCTTACTCGTTTACATAAAAAATTTGGAAAAACGAGAGAATTTCTCGGCGTGTTCACAATGCAATTTGTATCAATTGTCCTCGTAGTCGTCATTGTTCACGCATAAAGCTATATTACGAATTAATTCTAATTTCTAAGTATTTTCAGCTAGTAGTTTGGAGACGTCTTGGATGCATTGCCTCAAACTATCGCGGTAGTATGTCAGCATCGGTTGAAGTAGCATTTTGTATGTGATAGATTGTTATAAAATATGTTTTTCCTGTTTTTTAAATAATACAGAAAGTTGAATTGAATTTATTTGCAAGTTATTGATAAATAATTATTAATATTGTATGTAAATCATAAATCATCGACAATAATAATTTGAGCACTAAATACCAACATTATTGTCACTCTTGCAATGGTTATGGTACTCTTATCAATAACCCCATGGTTATCACATATTTTGTAAACTCTTTAGAGTTCCCTGATCTTTAAATTTTTGCATTTTTTTCCTCACTACTTGTTGTATTAATGCAGCATTCTAGCATTAAAACAGTTGGGGTTAATTGTTATTCATCCCGTTTCAATTCTTTCCCTAACCTCAGTTGTTTTTTTTACTTCTCAAGCTTAATTAAATGTCCTATGTTCATATACTCGCGATGCTTCTTGCTAGCCTAAATTATATTTTAAAGCTCATTTTTTTACAATGCCGTATCAAATTCGACCAGCTTCTGTTTCGGTTCTTATTTAAATATGACAATAGCAATAAACTACTGTATCGCCTAAAAACCAAAAAAGCGTTAAGGAATTGACCGTCAATATTCTTTTTCTGAAGTAATCTTTGTAAAAAATGCAGTAGTTTAAGTTCTACTCTTAGACTCATAAGTAGATCATCAGCGAATCAGAAGTCTTATTTAACAAGAAAGACGCCCAGCAGTAGGGACGTGATCGAGAAGAGAAATTTGAAAACGCAATTTTTTATTTGAAACATATAATTCCATGTAAAGATAATCAAAATTTTATAACACGTTAATTACGCTCATTTGCAAGTTAGCAATAGAAAGTGTAAGACGTGTTTGTAAGTGCTCCGTTATCAATGAGATAAAACTTTAGAAACATAAAATTTTCTATAAATTTTATATAAATTGTTATAAAGATATCTCAGTCATTTTTTATTTATTTAACAGTTCACACCGCAAACGACAGCGGTTGTCAAGTATACCGCAAGTTGCAGGCTAGGTATAACATGACACACAATCACAACATCAAAGGAAAAGATGTACTACCACCCCGTTGTCTTATAACATTACAAGCGAACGTATTCCTTCAACCCAACCCATTCAACCAACTCAACTTTCCCCAATCCAATTTTATTATAATTGTAACTAAGCCAACATATTAGGTGTTAAATAACAAAGTGCGACAGGAAACACGTCTACAAAGCACTTTATTATTAAATATCTTGCCGAGTTCATAGAAATGTTTAGATAACTCTTGGAAACCAATTTTTTCCAAGCCACTACAATTTAAGTCACCGTGCTCGGGATACCTTTTTAGGCAAATACTTCTACAAAGTTCATATTTTCTTTTCTTTATTTAAAATTTTCAATTCAGTGCGCCATCAAAAGTTTTAAACCTGCGGGTTTATTTCCCTTCCCACCTTTTATTATCAGGTTTGGCTCCATCATACGATAAATATATCAGCAGTATACTGTTCACCTAGACATACATAATAAAATACTCAAATGACATCTTTGTATAGCAATTATAAAAATCTTAACACAAAAAAGAAGGACGTGAGCTAGGCGGCAACGAAGCAAAAATCCTGTAGATGAATATACAATATATAATACAGACTTCCACTCCTTTTATTCCAAAATCTTGGAATAAAAGATCATTCAATATGTGGAAAGCTGCAAAAGATTTAATTGACCTCAAGTCATGATTTTCTTCTTCGTAACCCCAATCAATCTTGGGAAAAATGAAAATTAAAAAATCTAACTTGTTGGTGCAACACTTAAGTTGTTTAAACCATATTTAGATAAACAAAATGAGGAAGTAGATAACTTTCTAAAACACTCTTACCAATGAACTTGTCAGTAACCAAATTCATTGTTGCAGAAAGAGTAAAAATGATTGCTTAGTAAATAAAAAAGCTCTTGGTTATGGCTTAGTAACTGGTGTAGTGCTTACAAAGTTCCCTTTTCCGGAAATCAAATTTTTAGCAATAAAATTTTTTGGAACTTTGGTGCTGAAGCCTAGGAGCTTTCTTCAAAGGTCATAGCCATAAGGTTTTTTTGTTGGGTAAGTTTGTTTTCTAAACTTAAGATCGGTCATGCAATCGTATATTAAATCAAAATTAAAAGCTAACTTACGGTTTTTTCTGTTTAGAGTAAATAAGACAGTAAGTTAATACTTGAATTCTGTTTCACTTTTTACATTTGAATCTTAGTTAGTTTTTACTAGGATAGATCTGTTCATTTTCTTTTTCAAATAATTTTAATTTGATTAGTATGTGTCGTTCTTCTCAACTGTAGTTGCGAGAATCATCTAAAAGCACTTCAGTCGCTAATTAAAGTTTTGATATCGTACGGTAAGGCATTCTTGTTTACGCCTATTTTGATTAATTTTTAATTTTTAGATTTGGCGTCGGTTATGTAGCGGGTTAAATTTTTAATTTCAAGTTCTAGCATCTCTTGAATTAACATTGAGGTTCATTTTGATAATTGGTCTGGTTAAATTTTAAATGTTTTCCAGTTGATGTTTTTATAATTCAAGCGAGGAAAGACGTAAGTTTGAAAACCTTTAAAAAGTGCTTGCTTGACTGCACTCTAAATTTATTAAATATAAAAGAAAAATTAAGTACAACCAGCGTGTCTATTAACAAGGCAATTTAAAAATCCTTGTTATTACGTGCATAATAAATATATAGATGCTGTATTACTCTCAAGAGGGGAGTAAAAATTATAAATCCTCTGTAATTTAGAAAACTAGGTACATAATTCACGATGGTAAATAGGGAGCTAAAGAAACTAAGGGTTTTAAAAAGTTAATTATTCAATACGAGCAATTGAAATTCTATCTCAAGTCACTGACAGCAATGTGGTTTTCTCCATGAATAAAATGGTGATGCACAGTTGCAAAACGGTTTTATTATTTAAGACGCTCGTTAATATGGGTCTTTTTAAGTGGATATGCACGTTAGATTCTTGACAAAGCAAAATTAATCAAGTGGAAGAGCAATCAATTTTATTTAATTTGCCAATGCCGTAAACTAATTCGTTGTAAGTGGCGATTAGCGAGGTTGCTGTTCTTTGTGATACAAAAAATATAATAACATCACGGTTATAACCATTTAGGATAAAAGCTGCACATTTTCAAATAATTGATTCCGCAATAAATATATAAATATTTTAGAATAATCAAGATATAAACTGCGATAGTCATATTACAATAAATTTATTGGAAATTAATTATAAATAACTGATAACTTACAAATTAATAATGAATATACGCAATTAATATACGTGTATAGCTGTTTCTAACAAAAATCACAGTTTTCTTCATTTAGTGCGGTTGTCCAAACTGAATTTCTTTAAATTATAAAATCACTAACATATTTTTTCCACTTTTTGAGTATTTTAATAAATATTAAGATTAATATCGACATCTTTGATATGTTCTAGCTTATATTCGGTCAAATAAGAAAAAGGTATAAAATACCCTTCTACGGTTGTGCACCATCATTTAAATGTCGTCTGGGACTTTGGACCACTTCAGAAATTCCAGAGCATTTTATTCTCTAGAAACTCTTGGACAAACTGTTGACATTACTCTTCGCTCTTTACAGTCTTCTAGGGTCTAGCTGTTACTGCCAGGAAACTTGTAATAAGTTTTATTATATCAGTGCTAATAAATAATACATGCAAAAGTTCTACTTTTAAAATCCACAAAATTTAAAATCTTAGGAAGGCAAATTCCCTAGTTAATTGATTTATAAATTACGTGGGTCAGGAAGTTTTACCACAGATACAGCAACTTCCTTTAACAAAAGGAAAAAAACCTTTTCAGGTCCAAAAGAATTTAGGCTTAAACTCAGCGATACAAATTTACATCTCTTGTTCTCGTATGGAATAATTACCATCGAATCTACAATACTTTTAACAATCCCAATGTTGGTTTGGTCGCCCTGTAGGATGTTACATGGAAACATGCACAAAAACACCGTCGAGCATATGAGAGCATCTGATGTTGTTTTAATGGAACTAACAAAACACTAACTCCGTGACCTCGGAAATATCTAATTCGTCTCAACAAAACTCTGATTAATTACCCAAATCGCGATAATTTCGTTTGGTTTTAGACAAAGTTTTGGAGACCCATAAAAAATTGTAAAATGGTAATTCAAAAAGATTCAGCCGCTTTTAGTTACTGTCTCTGTATTTAGTAAAGTAATTTAGTAATTTAAAACAGGTTTCATAAGATTAACATTTATTCCTCTCTGACAGATACCTCCACGCTAAAATCATGACTAAACATTCAATATTATACCTTATTTATCCCAGTTGGGATTTCAATCTTAATCGTGGAGTTGATAATTGCGGTTGGCAATATTTCAACTTTGATCTTCTCACTTGATACATAGTAGCTTCTTCTTCTTCTTCGGTACCTATCCGTATTCGGATGTTGGAGTCAACTTAGCTGAAGCCAAGCTGACATTACTAGGGAATATAATTAATGGGTGGTTTCCGTTGCGTTCCCCATGGTCCACAGATTGATATTGGACCTTTGATCACAGCAGTGTAACCGACGCGACTGGGAATCGAACCATGGTCTACCGCTTTAAAGTCGGTCGGTGTATGCTTTACACTACACTGTTGGTCACATAGTAGCTTAGAGAACCTCAAATGTTTTATGCCAACATTTTTTTTCTCCATAACATAACCTACATGAATCAATTTTTTGCGTTGAGTACTGTCTTGCAATTCTATAGAAAATCTTGAAACTAAGCCAAACCGGTTGTATCCTCATTATTTTAAAATATATATCACCACTTGCAAATCGATAAATTTTTTTATTATTTTATTTGTATTTTTTATTTATTAAAATTTTAATCCTTAATGTATCAAATAAAATTGTGCTCTATTTTTTAAACTTCTATAGATATGGATTGGTTGTCAATCACTTAATAATTTTTATTTGAATTTAGTTAATATTATAATGCACAGGTTATATTATAAATTTACCAACAGTTTAAGTTAATTAATGAGTTTACATTGATAAGGTCAATACATCTTCTAGTTGCTGGCATTGTTCTCAAACTAGCTGTTCTCTCGTCTTATCAAGGAACCATTGATTGCCCAATCGATTGTTGTTTTTCTTTGCTAAGTTGATAAACGGAAACACTTTCCAAAGTTTCTTGATCTTCGAATAAATTTCTAAATGAGGTTGTCTACTTTTTTCTACGTGTTAAAATTGTACTTTTTCTCCTATTGTCCCACTGATAAAAGTTTCCAAGTTCTAAAAAGCATTTGCTATAAATGCATACCAGCTATGTTACATGCACAAGCATACATGTCCATATACCAATTCAGTAAAAGGTAGCCAAAATTATATACGATCGTTTAACTAATTATCTAAGATAAATAATTATTTATGTACTATATAAACTGATTTCTATTATTATTGCTCTAAGTTTTACAAGAAAAAGCAAAACTTAAAATGAACAAGTTTATGTAATAATACAGATTCACTTACTGCACGAAATTACAAGTTTAATCGGAAACTATCGAGAATATTACTTCATTTTCAACTAGTTTTGCCTTTAGAAATCACTATCTGCTTTATTCTTTTTAACATGCGACCAGGTCTTGTTGTATGTAATTCTCATTTATCTACATTACATAGAATGAGATATTAAAAATTTATTGCGTGATATCTGTAAATATCGAATATTAAACCCATTCTGTTTTAAAAATTTAATTTTAAAAATATCTCTAATGTGACACTAAGAACTAAGATTTTAAATCTTAAATTTTGAATTTTAAATATAATTAATTAATGTTTTTGAAAATTACAGTCATACGTTAACGGGCAAGCTGCTTAAAAGTGATAATATAAAAATGAACATTACTCGAAAGTTAGAAGTCAATTATTACTAAACTGTAATCAAGTCCAGTTCTGTAATTAAATAAAATTTAATTAAGTCGCCACTTAGAAAGAAATTGTAAAAGGTTATATTTCTTTTCAAGTTTAAGTGAACTTTGAAAGTTTAACTGAAGTCAAGTAGAAAATAATAATGATTTATTTTTAAACCCAGATCATAACTTTTTTAAACTCTGATAAAAATTTTCATGGTTTTGTTAAATAAATTATAATAAACGTTAAAATCACCGATTCTGGATATTATCAGTATAACTCGGGCATCCATCGATTTCAACACAAGTTTATAATTCAATTTCATTAGAAGACAATGAAGCAAACTGAACATCGAGCATCCTAATATACCAACTTAAGTCAAATTAGATCATGTTTATATATTTTTTTGTAATTAGGCAATTTAAAAATATATAATCACATTTACCAATGTTAGAAGTACTTCCTCTAGAAATTATACAATTTCGTTATTTAGGTTATATCGATGATCATCTGGACTAAATTCAAGTTTCATCAAGTTATATACATAGTATTATTTTTTAATTATTTCTAATTAAACTAAATAATATTAAGTAATTTTCTGATATTTGTAAGAAACAATTTTAAAATTTTTACTGGTCGTTTTAGGTGAGTAAACGTTTTAATGCATGCAAACCCATTTGCAACAGTTGATTTAACAATATTCCGGTATAATATTTTAATATGCACAAATAATAGCAATCACACTATTAAGTTTAATAATGCTCAGCATTAGTTTCATAAAAACTAAGTGATACCATTTGTGGGAAATATATATTTAAATTTATAAAGCACTATAATGAGTTTGCATACCTTTATCTAATCGAAATACCTCTGCAAATTATTTTCATAATTCAATTTTAATCATGTTTAAATTACAATATACTAATTTTACAAGTTTATTCGAAAATGCAATTTTAAATAATCAATAAAATATTTGCGTATTTAGAAACTATCAATAAATGCTTTAATTTCATTACATTTAAAGCAAACATGAGACTAAGGTTTTTAAATGAAAAACTAATTGTATGAACTATAACTAATTAATAAGCACTGCAGACGCGTCACTAACATTTGTCTTTCAACGTCTTCTAAATTAATGCTAATAATTAATAAAACAAATGATGAGTTTCAACAAAGGCGGGCATTATTAATAAAATAGGATTTCATCGCAGGGTAAATTGCATTAGGACTGTCATCCGCTTTAAAACGTTAAAAAAATTTACCAAAATAACTCAGCAATGTCGTTAAATACTCGGAGGAAAATAAGTAGACGAAGTTTTCTATTTCAAAATTTATCACTGCAGGAATGTACTTGAAAATTTAATATATTGGAGACGGGGGGTTATGGTTTCATATAAAGTAACCCTTAACAAAATACATAAACTGAAAACCTCTAATTATTTCTAACTTTTATAAAGAACTGCAATTTAATTTAATGTTTTAACACTAAATTATTGTAGTCATCAATTTCACCCTAGCGCGGATGTACCTATCTTTCTAAAGGCACTTTTCTCGAGAAGCTGATGCTGTCATTTATTTGTAATTTAGTTTTTTATATTAATAAATCCAATTTAGAATTTTAAATCTTTTGATAGATTTAATCGAAACTACTCACATTAGATTTGAAAGTAACTGGGTTATTTTGGAATGTTAAAGAAAGTACAGAAAAGCGTAAATTGATAATTAAGTAAAATTGATAAATTGCTCTGCAGAGAGCAATGAATTGTAATAATGAAATTGTTGCTTTTGCTATGAAGTATGCATTGGCGAACAGCATATTCTACAAAACTACTGAAAGGACATCAAATATACTTTTACAACAAAACTATATCCACAGATTTCTTTTAGCATCACATTGAATCAGAACAGCAATTCGATATCCATAAAACTCGAGATGCTAAAAAGCAAACTATGCGTTGGTATGTAAATGTTGTGATGAATGAATTGTGGAAGAATAACGTTAAAATAAAGAGCAGTAGTATGTATCTGACTATTCTTGCGTAATATATTTTTGCAATATAACAATCATTAGTAATAGTATTTCATATTAAAAGTAAGTAAAATTAGTCTAAAATAAAACACCAGAAAGCATGTTCACCTATACCCTTTAGTTCGACTCTGTGCGAAGGAAAAACTTTATTCTGATAGTGTTTTTTCGGACGGCAGTGGCAAACCACCGAGATGCAATCTGCTTAGTAACGAATTTCTAAGATGAAGTATATTACAATTCCAGAATGTAATTAAATTTTGAATCAACATAATACCTACCTAATAAGAAAAAGATCGCCTACGTAGTGCATAGCTTTATGACCCTCAAAGAGAAATTTTAAATAAAATTGTTTTTAGATTGTAACAAAAGATTGCACATTGCAAGTTAATATAATTGAAAGGAAAACAACTACAAAGAATCTATGCTATTTTACTTTACTATGCTATCAAAGGATAAGTCCAACACGAGCGTATCAACTAAACAAAAGAGCAGTTTTTATTTTGAACAAAATAATTTTATGCAATAATTTTTCATTTCAGCGATATTTTAGTATTATACTGACACTGTTGCTGCATTTCTTTATAATAAACAATATACTATTATTTTTAATATTATAATTCCTAATTTGAATTTAATTTAGTTTAGTCCTGTGGCACTTAAAAATTAATACTGGGTTACAAAACCAGGTATGTAATACCTTTTAAAATCATTATGGAGAAACAAATTAATACATTATAATAATTATAGATGTGTGTAAATGTAAAATATATATTTTATAAACTTGAGTAATTATTCTTAATATTACCTTTCCCTATGTGTAAAATTTACATAAAAACTAATTTATTTGTTTAAATAATAGGATGGGCAACCAAATTTATTAAATCACATTGTACTACCTATAATTTAATAAAATTGCCATTTTTTTATAAATAAGCAATAAACAAGTAATAAAATAAGTAAGACAATTTTGTTTTATAACGAATATAAAATATAATCGATAGTCGTCAATAAATGACATTAATTAGTAGTAATCGATGCAAAAAATATAATGCAACATCTATATCGGTAGAATAATAATATGTAATTACCTCATTTAATACTATATAAAAAAATTAATTGGTAACACAGCAACATTTTATTTATAATATGTAATACTAATAAACCATCAAAATCTCATTAGAATTGCCATTGACTAAGATTTATATTATTTAATTAATCACATTTCAAAATAATTTAAAATTTGCACTATAGTAATTACTATGTCATATTATGTTCTTTCAAATTATATTCAATGAAATTTATCTATATATTGCTTTCAAAATAAATTATTAGGTGTAGGTGATTATATATAATTTAGTTATGAGTTAGTATTTATTATTATTAAAAATAGTTATCAATCAGATCCATAATTTAAATATAAGATAATTTTATAATATGTCCTGTTAACTATAAAACAAATCATTTTTAGTCAAAATGAAAATATAATAGTCATACTCCATCATTTCATTTGCGATACATTTTTTATGCTGCAATGATGAGCGTTACAAAATTATTTAGTAATTATATTTTAAATTATATATTATTATATCATATCACGGGACACAAATATGTATAATTTGTCAAATCACTGAAGTCAAACATTGTATATAAATAAATTATGGTTGGCACTTAAATGGGTAATTGCTTTGAAATCATTGCTTACCGCTACCCTCCTCTATATTAGAGGAATGAGGTAATAAGATACTTCGTATCCCCATCTTCGCTTTTACACAACAGTACATAGTTAAGTCTTTATCGATTAATGATTGCCAAATGTGAGGTTCCGCTAGGAACTGTAACATCGTTAACTTCTAATAATTTTAGTTGAAAACATTATGAAGCATATAGAATGTCTCACCAAGATCCGATCGTCTTTCACCCATTGCTAGACACGTGCCTCTATCTCTTGCTAGATTTGGGCATACCCTACCATGCTAGTAGAAATTGTGAAGTGTTGGAAACGGATGTTGATATTGCACTAGGACATTTGTAATGCTCTATGGTACGTTTCAAATCAGCTAATCCATCGAAATGCAATTTAAGTCTGTTACACAGAACATCTCAATCACTATCCGAAATTGTTTCATCTCATTAATTCTTTCATTTTCAATTTAAAGTTCCTCTTAATCAAGTGTAACTGCTGTTTGATAACATGCTCTTTATTAAATATCTCAGGAAAGCTCACCATGGGGGTCAAACTCCGCTATGTTTACTTATTATATTTGTGTTCAATATAATCAATACTAGGAATAACTCAATTAAACAATGCAATAAATGCTATTAATTATAATTTTTGAAATGGGTAGATTGAAACAATTTTTGCAAAAAAAATGTTTGTAATGTTGAAGCAAAATTAATTATTAATTTAAATTTACACTTCAGTAAATTTCACTTTACTAATGAGGAATATCGTAGAAGTTTCTGATGTTTTTAATATTTTTACATACCTACCTTTGAAAATATGTAAAATTATCAACTGACAGTAATTTATTAAAATTTCTATAATGATAGAAGAGTCAAATAATTATAAAAATGTATAACAAAAATAAATACTTACTATAGATATAAAAATATGTTGCTGATGTACTCTCGTACCATAATAATTATTGCACAAATGTAAGAATTATGAAAATAAATTCTGAGAAATTTGATTTCAAAATAACTATCCCTTATCATCTAGCCTTTGTTAGCTAAATTAAGTTTTCGAAACTAATTTTAGAAATAAGAACCGTCGTTCTTATCATCAAAGCGTTCAAAAGGTGTCGCCTCTAAACTTGCTTCTTATGATATGTGAGAATTATGATTGGTTGCACTTGAATGAATTTGTTCTTCCCGTATTGAATTTGGTTATCCTTCTTTTTATTCTAAAATATGTTGTATTTGAAATTTATGTGTTGTACTTTAATACTTACATATTGAAAAACTGACTTGGGCAAGTATTCTTAGGAATCCGATAGCTGTTCTTTGTAAAAATTAAGTAAAAAGACAGTAATTTACGTGCTGACATGCCGTGTTAAAAACTTAAAACAAAATAAAGTAATAAAATGTCAAAAAATAAACAAAAAATATAGTTCAAGATAAGTTTCGAAAATAAAGTTAGCATTTCAGAATGATTTACTACGAAACTCTAAAGGTATTTCTTAAGTCCATATTTGGTTTCTTATAATGAATCGTACAATTCACAATCCTAAAAATAATATCATATTATATAATAATATAAAACAATTAGTATAATTTTTAATTCTTACTAAAGTTTTAAGGTATGTTGGATGAGCTTTTACCCTTTACTTTCAGCGTCACCCGAGTAGCAAAGTAGAAATGGCGTTCGAATTTCCACTTTCACTGTTAATTATTGAAATCTTGACTTCCCTTTTATGGTTAGTGAAATTATACTTCTTATCGTTATTGTTTGTCTTGTAATTACCTTTTCGATAGTATCAAATATAACGATAAGTAGTGAATGGACAAGTTACTAATACCAAATAAGTAAAAATTAGTGTCATATCCTAAAATCATGCGAAAAAAATATATTTACAAAGTTCAACACCGAGCTTATTTTTGAAAGCTTTAATATTCAATATTTTTGTTTTTTACATGAAGTACTTTTGCTTATGGCTTGAACATAATATCAGAATTGCTCGTCTTTGTGTGGAATCATAGTAATCCTAAGAAATCGGTGTTATCACTAATAACTACTAGAACTCTCAACTGCTTTTTATTATAAATTAATGCATCTGCATTCTCTTCACCATAAACAATCAAATACTAGCTTTACAGGAATTTATTATAAAGGTAATTAATAAAACGGTGCCTATTTTACATTAATTAGAAACTGTTTTTTTTCTATTTTATTAATCACATTTTCCTCATATAAAACAATTTATGAAGAAATTCATTTTTGATACACTGAAATGTGCAGTGTTTTTGGTTGAAGGACCAGTGGGTTGGCAAAATTTTGTACTATGTTTAGGCGCCTATTCGTACCCCCTACCATTAGCTACGTTTTATAGGTAAGGTAATTTCAAGAGGAACAATAAACATACTGGGTACAATTTCGATAATCATAAAAGGAAGTCAAAATTTCAATAAAGAAAGTAAAAAGTAAATTTGAAGGCCACTTTTTCAAAATGGAGACTTTCCATTAGTCATATTTTGGAATGCTTTGGATATGGTAATTATGATGCTTTTCACAAGCAAATGCCGTTGATACGCAAATCATTCTCTCAGGAGTACCTCCAATTTAATTTTCTTTACCTATCACAATATCCAAAATTTTCCTCATCATTACGATCGTGTTTAGTTTTACAAAAAGTACTTTAAAATTACTTATAATTAAGTTATCAAATATGAAAAAGTAAATAAAATTATGATATTAACTACATTTTCAGCCGAAATGCGAATTTTTATTCAGAAGTTGAAAACAGTAAACACCAGCTGAACAATATTTCACGTGTAAATAGCCAAACCCGCAGTGCTCTTTAAGCGAAATATAAAACTTCAGTAGCTATGCTTAATATATGGAAAAACAGTTGTGGAGTTGTGTTCCATTCCTCCCCATTTACGACTGCCTAAAAAATTAATAAATGCTGCAAAAAGTATTTTCTATACTTTATAATAATTTATACTTTCAGATTACAACAAGATATTTTTATTAAAATTCTTGCGCAATATTGTTTAAAAATTCTAAATTAATATTCATAATTTTTTAGGTAAATATTATACTTGAATGTTATAAGTATTTTAATATTATTAAATTATTATTTTTTTACATCTTTGAAAATTAAATTAATATTTTTTTAATATACATAATATGTACATACATATTATGCATCGTTCTGGCGCATTATGCTAAATAGAATTATATTTGTATGGCGAGATTCGTTAATAAAAAATGATTCTGTTAGAATGTCGTGAAGTGTTCATAATACTGATGATACAGCTTGTGTAATTCCACGTACGGTACCCACATAGAAGTTTAAATTTAAAAAATATCACAAAATAAAATTACATAATGCAGATGATATTATGACGTACAGTGTGAACAACATCGATCCTAGCATAGAATTCAAACCATAAAAATAATTCTTCCACCGAATGGGAATAAAACTTTTTTAAAATATATAAACTAGTAACAAGATACCTTGTTTTGCAAATTAGGTGGAACATATTCAATAATTTAATTAAACAAAATGTGTATGTGAAAACTTTACAGGTTTACATGCTGCTCACCTGGGGGGTGTTGTGAGTGGAGTGTAAAAGAGCCAACTAGTAAAGACGCTTCAAGGTGTTTTAACAGCTGAAAAATGTAAATTTTCTAATTTTGTCGTGTTACATTAACAAGACATTTCTATAAAATAAGAGTAAGTTGGCGAGTGTTATCTCACTCCAATTGACAATATTTGAAACAAATTTCTTAAGTTAATTCTGACTTTGTTCACTTACCGAATTAATGATCTGAAAATAAAATTTTTTCAAATCACAATGTATTCTTATTTTCATACCAAGGTAAATATACGCGTTTTAATTATACGTGTACAAATTCATAGTGTTCAAAATACACAAACTACAGCATTAATAAGGAAGGTTAACGGCAGATATTAAGTTTCATGAGTGCTCAGAGCGCAAAATTAACTAATTTCTCTTAAGACACGGAGCACTGTGGGAAACTAACAATGTATATCACCCAGCAGGCTTATTTTCTATACAACGAGACAGTCATTGTATTAGATCACACCGTTCTAAATTATTTGCAAGAATATTTCTTCAGTGGTGTATCAATTTATATGTAAAATACAGAACATTCTCAAATATTTCAACCATATTGTTTATGTTCTTAGTTGCTGATGTAATACATATATATTCTGCTTCCAGACATGTGAAATTAACAAGTGGTACATTACACAATAGTATTGCAAAAGGAAATAATTCCTGAACCTGTTTCGTCCAACTAAAACATACTTCTAAGGGTTCAGACTCAAAACAAATGTAAAAAAGGAGCTAGCAGCACAACAAATTTTATGAATAAATTATTGATTATCCCACTTTCGAGTTCAAACCGAGCGGTTGCTCTTTGAGTATCAAAAATAAAGAAATTCAAATAATTTTAAATATAATTTAATAGTTATATGTGATAATTAAATTATAATCATTATGTATGCACGCAGTATATGGTATAAATTAATAATTTAGTATTAATATCAGATGATCTTCTAGCCTTCATAATTTTCAATAATTAACAATAATAATAATCTGAAATATAATCTACACATAATTAAGCTAAGAGTTCACACTGAATCACTGACTGACTCAACCTCTAATATCAGTAACTAATCAATGAGCTCAAAGCTCGTTACTCAAACAAATTCAAAGCGGTCTATTATATTCTAATCTCCAATAATTGCAAATAATTTATCTAACACTTCCAAATAATCACAAATATGTCCAAATAATAACCGAAAATTATTTTATATAATAATTTTATACTACGTATTGAATAATAATCTTTGTAAGAAGAAAAGAAAAGAAAAACTTTTTCACATAATATACTATATATACCTAAAAACACATATACCTGAGGCATTCCGTACCAATTCGTCCAGTGCCCGATTTGATTTATTATTTCTTTAGTTATTAACCCAAGTCGATAGAAAATCTTCAATTTATTTCACGATTTTTTATAGTATTTTTCTCAGTTTTACCAATTTTTAAAAGTTAAAAATTTATACAAGGACATTTCATGCCAATTCGTCCCAACTCCAATTCTGATCATATGCAATGCGGTTTATTAACTTTTTTAGTACTTATGTAGTCAAGAATAGAAAAGTGAAAGATTAGAGACAGATAGACATACCACACTGATAGCAGTCCAGATGGTAATGGATATCCTAAGAAAATCCAATTGTATCTATAATGAATACTGCAGGAAATAATAAGACTTAAGCTTAAATCTAGAATAAGAGGGAGAAACATACAATTAGAGAAAAATCTGAACTGATTGACGGAAAGCGGCATAGAAGAGACTGAGTAGAATATGACCGTGGACCAATAATTAAAAGTAAATTTGTTAACTTACAATATCAAAGAATCAAAATCTTCCTAATATTATAAATTTTATAATAATTTGTTCAAAAAGCGAAAGCTTACAAACGATCCTGTACAGTAAATTATTTTCTGTTCTACTATTTATTTTTTACCTGTTTATTATTGCGATCGTGTATAAAATAAATAATATGTTATTTATTATTTACTGTAGTTTTACTTTTTTGCGTTTTGGATTATCTTTATAAATAGAAAAGTTTTTTTTACATTTTTTGTGACAACATTTTAAGGGATCGTATTTTCAGCTTTGTTAGATGTAGACATTTAATTGCAAAATATACCATCTTCTTAAGATTAATTCTGGAGACAACCTAATAATGATTCTGTGTGTTTGTATCTCAGAAGCTTGCTTTTATTCGACAAACTGTTTTTTATCTCTGTTTTATGCATTGGTTGTACAAATTTAACCTTAGGTTTATATTATTTATTTATTTATTTACTCGTTTAAAATAAGAGCAGACTAGCGAACACGTGATCTTTATAAATATTTGTTCTCTTAGAAATAATTTCAAAAATAAAATATTATTTCTAAACACAGAAGCTTCCTATTAATAATAATTAGATCGGCCATGGTTGGAAACTGATGCGCAGAGAAGTTACTTTTTAAAAATATTATAACATAATAATATTAAAATAAATAATTGCAATATACTTTATAATTATTATTTCATTATTATTACTTGTAAAAACTGTTGAAACAGGGCTTATATAATCTTGTTATCGAAAGGTTTTTTTAATAAGAGAGATACCAACGTGTTTTAATAATTTCGTGTTACAATCTTAAAACTTTTTGCCTTCAGCAACTTGTCTTCTCGGCTCACAGTTGGCACCCAATTTGAAAGTATGTTCTGAAAAATTATTCTTTTAACTTTTTATAAAACTCGGTATAAAATTTTCAGAGTATTTTTAGAGTTTGTAACTTATAAAAGTTACTTTAAATCTTTTCAAATTGTCCTGAAAATATTTGATTATATGTACATAATCGAGTTTTAAACGACGATGTCGAATAAATTTTATAGAAATAAAATTAATTAACTATAAGTCAATTGAATTTATAAAATTAAATTGTGTTTTCTACTACGCTGGAAATATCACCAGAATACAAGAATTTCTATAATGCGTTTTACTAATTTACTAGCGCGTTTATTAAATATACACGTAAACAAAATCTTAAATTCTGCTAGCGTAATTTTGGTTACATTGGCTCAGTCTTGATATTTATTGCTGTCTCAGTATATTACTTTATTTTTCCTGCCAGATTTATAACAAATATCTAATAAGTTACTCCCTGTAGCTTCAGGTTGGTCATATATCTTAAGAAGTATACGACGAGCGTATGGTGCTATGTAAGGGCGTAGTCTTTCACAACAAAAATAAACTTCAATTTTTTATCTTTAATATTTCTAGCGGGTGTTTGATTAAATTATAATCTACACTACGTTTCACTTCCATTTTAAAACATTTTGTTTAAATAATTCGTATAATTTATTGTTGGTGTTGATTTAAGATATTATATAATTTGTAATTAATTTATGCAGTAATAACATCATTTCAAATTGCTGTTGTTGGATTCCCAAATAAACTGTGCTCGCAAATTATAGAGGGTGTAATATTAATCAGTTATTGATTTTAAGGGAAAAAAATTAATGTTATCCAGAAGTTAATTTAGCTATGAAGTTCGAGTGTATCTTTCATCAGTGTTCAATCCAATCTACAATTTAGAATGGAAAATGTCAGTTTGAATTTTCACACTAAGGTTCGCTAATTTTTCCTTTTTTAATAAATATGTAAAGTTGACAAACTGCCACTATTTAGGTACTACATTGTATGTTTTAATAGACAACTTTTTGAAACTTAATTAAGTTTCTCAGTTGTTATAGTATTATTATGTTGTTATATTCTTAAATATTTTATAATAATTAATGTGGTAATGTAATTTATGCAGTGAAAGCATTATAACTAAATGTGGGATGCCAGTTATAAATTTTTTAATAGTTGCTTTTTTAATAACAGTTATTAAAACACCTGTCTAAAACATAAATAAAATGAAAATGAGCTTCACTATTCAAATAACCTCACGGTAGGCAATCAACTTCCCTTTTTAACTATCAACAAAACGTTTACCTGTAACTAAAATTACTATTCATTTAACTCCGAATTCTTTAAAATTTTAAGTACCTAATGTGATGAAAAGTTAGACCTTATGATTCGGAAAGGTAAAAAATGTTTAAAATTTGATTAAATTTTTTTTTATTGAATTCTAATTGCAGAGTGAGCAAACTCGCATACTTTAAAAATCTTTAACTTCCTGGATCTTGCTGGTTGTATTATTTTTTACACTAAAATACTTCAACAGTGATTTTTTTTTAAATTGAGTATGATATTTACAAGTACAAATTCTCCATTCTTTGAGCTTTAGTAATATAAAACCAGCTTTAAAATCTACACAATAAATTGTTTATAGACTGTCCAGGATGAAAATTAAATAATACGGAGAGTTTCCGCTAGAACATAAGCGCCTTTGTTGTTAATAAATTAAAATTTCACTCTAAGTTTTTTTATTTTTGACTCATTGTCTTAAATATTAATTATTTTCGTATTTTATACATTTTAATAAAATAGTTAATTGTTTTATATACCTCTGTATTTTGTACTTAAAGCATACTTTCAAAGCTATAGTTGGTACTTTGAATGTATGCAATTATTGTATGCAGTACCTATGTATGTGTTGTATGATTTCACTTATTACCTTGAATATTATCATTTTTCTAATAATTCTCTTCGATGCCATAAACCCAAATTTTCAATCACTTCCACTTGGTCATCAACAATCCTTTCGTTTCTTCATATTCCTTAATAATCAATCATAATGTTTTTATTTCGTTTATTTTGAATTTTTTGCGAGTTTATTTAGTTTAGTTTATTTTAAATTATAGCTCTTTTAAATCTTTACTTCATCCAGTTAATTAATGGTTCTGTTTAGTGTTCCTTTCTTGCTTTCGAAAATCTCTATGGTTTATTTCCTTGATTCTGCATCTCGTAAGAAGACTTATGTTAGATATTAATTCATTTTTTTTATTTTGTTTATTTGCTATAGCCTTCTCATTTTGGAGCGATAAAAGCCCTTCCCGCGTTAGATGCACTGCTGTGATCAAAAAGTCCAATATCGATCTGTAGAGTATAGGGAAGGCAACGGAAAACCACCTTATGAATTATGCTCCCTGGTAAGTTTGTCTTGACTTCGGCCTAGTCGAATCGCTAACGTTGTCCGGGAGACCGGATATGGCACATGTAAAAAGATGTAGATCAAAATAATTTTTAAGTTTAGTGTAGCAATTTATTGCTGCCTAGCTGTGCCCAGGTGGGAAAAAGATAGGCCTTTACCCAACCGGATTCCTTTTCTGATACGGTCAGAATACGTGCAAAATCAATATCTGCTGCGCTATTTAAAATAGATGAATACGTTAATTTTAATGGGTAAATCCCATTTTGATTGAAACCCTCTTGCAACGGTTAAAATTTGTAACGGGCATAATATGCCGATATTTAGGCTACCAAGCCTTAACAGCCTCTTTCGAGTAGGAAACCTTAAAATACGAGGATAGAGTATAAAATAAATAAAATCTGGAAGAGTCACGTTTACCATTTGTCTAATGCTCAAACCACCAAAACGTATAGGTAAAAAGCTCCTAACGGCAAGTCTAACAATTTGATGTTTAACAATTTCTCCAAATGGGATTTCATTAAAAGTTAGATAGAGGACATTAAAGAGTAATTTTGTCGTATCAAAATCAGAGAAGCAAACACTTTGTTTTCAAATCAGATCACGTGCAGAACCAAATTTTCACTATTAAGAATTTTTAAATTTGAACTTTGTTTCTCAAAATTATTTATAATTTCTCATTTCATTGCAAGAGAAAAGGTTTCGTTAATATAAATTTTGCATTTTCAAAAATTGTTATCCTTAATATTCAAAATCAATAATGAATATAATACATATTTGATGATGAAAAAACCAACTATTTCCTATAATTTTTATAACAGTATAGGGACGACCAGACAAACCATGGTTCCATGTTCCATTCCATATCTTGCCAATATTCATATGCATTTCGCCGCACTACTGTGACTTACTATTATATGATTAATGTGATATGGATATGATTTTTTAAACTCAGCGACAATAATTGCAGCTCAATTTGAGAAAGCGTCGGTTTCAAAATGCTTTCAATATTCTGCAGTTGACAGAGAACAGAAATTGAATTTGATAATTATATAATAAACTTCAAAATACCGTTTGGCATAAATGTGTGGTGGCAGATGAGTAGAAGAATAATTTAAACTGCACTTTCAGCCGGTTTCAATTATTAATAAACAAAAATTATCATGTGAGTAAATCGTGATATTAATGTTTAGATTTCCAACTTGAAACAAGTTGAATGAGATTGTTTAAAATAATATACCTTTTTAAATCTGATAGTTAAATTAGCTTTACTTTTTTAAACAATTATTTGAAGATACGATATGATATCTGTTTGGCTTTTTCAGCTCCTCAAATGTGGACAAATTTCTAATAACATTTAAAAATTTGCTTATAATTTACCCATTGTAGTTATCGATTGCATGAATTTGGTTTTGCTGTGGAAATCTGAAAAGCAAAGCATTTCTCGAAGGCGAATATTTTTGTCACCCTAATTTTATATATAGGTAATATAATTTATTGTTCGGTCATGTTTCCAGTTTCTTTCTTTTTCTTTGACTTTAAGATTTTAAAATATCAGACTATTGAGCAGCTACCGTTAAAGGGTGAGAAAATCTTGTGAAAGTTTAAATTTTATTCGTTTGAGTTTGCAGCCTTGCCGATTAGTTGAAGTTCCTCCTCATAATAAGCAGTTGATTAATTAGTCACATTTTAACAATCACATGTCCTGCTCAACAATGTTTTAAGATCTTTTGTTATTATTAAAAATTATAAATTCTTTAAAAAATAAATTTAGAAAAAACATCTCTAATTGATCAGCTAACATTTAAATTAATTTTAATGGAAAAACAAACACGGAAACTATAGAAATAAAATAATTAAAAATTGACTATTAAATCTATTTAGTTAAATAAAAAATTATTTAAAAAATCTTTTTGGGTTTTACAAAAGTTTCTTTCGAAAAGAAAATGTTAAATCCATTTAGGTGATTTTAGAAATAAATGAACGAATGCAATTGTTGCAAAAGTGCGCTAGGGTTTATTGAAGACGGTAGTGCTCAACCGTTACATTTCTTTTTTTTAGATATTTTTCTTAGATCTATGCAATGCAAACAGAATATAATTACGTTTTTGATTTAAATTTGTTATTTCACGTTTCGTGATGTTAGCAATGTTAATAGTGCCTGTTTAGTTGGCATAAACCAGAATTTGATTACTTTTACAGTATGATGATTTGTTATACCTACTTACTTTTTATCCAATTCACTGTCGCTGCAATATTATGTAATATTGGAACGATAAGCTTTATTTATAGATACCATACATAGTTATTTTAAATTATACATTAGCGTATTCATTTTAATATTATTATTTTGCAAATCAAAATAGTAACCTAAAATGTAATAGAGAAACTAATTTAAATGGAATATTAAAATGAAATGGTTACAGAATTAATCATAATATCATGCTCAAAAGATGCATTTTGCTTCTAATAATTATTAAATCCCAATCATCATAATACAAATGTGTACTTTGAGTACACAATCTAATGGTTTATAATTTCTATTGAATTCACACTTCATTAAAGCAAGCATATTAGCTCAAAGGTATTACGCAGTTAACTTTATGTTCTCAAATTTATTTAGGTACTCGTATATACTATTAACACATTTAGATGTAAAATCTTAAGTTATTTAAAACTTAAAGTCTTTTCTGCCCAAATTCAATCATGTTTAATAATTTAGTATATCTTACTTATAAGTAAAATTAATATTATAAAGTATTATAAATAATATTCATTTTCTAATCGTTTGCAATTATAATACGTTTATTGTTACAGTTTTAATTTCGATGAAATTTCAACCGAACACAACGCAAATCACCTTCTTCGACTTGTCCGTTTCCATAAACTTTTTGTTTTGTTTAATAAATTAATTAAAATAGAATATGTTGAATAAAATTTTTAAAATATACAAGTTTAATAAAATTTGAAAATTTTTAAATTTAATTTTAATGGATTTTAATCCATTTTTATTCGTTTAGAGATAGTCTAACTGACGAGTTCTTGAAAAGACGAAACCACTTTGCTCAACTTGGCGAACAGATGCATAAAAAAAATCAACACCAAAAAACAAGCAAATTTTTAATACTAATAAAGAAAAATCGTTTGCATTTATAAATTAATATAAAGAAAGTAAAATGTCACACAAGAGCAAAGTCAAACTAGCCTCTAGGCTGGTGGGGGTATTTAAACTCTGCCCCTGCTAAATAGAATTGCGTTTTTAGAACGTAAAACGACACAGCATATACAAAATTAATCTTGATTTTAACCCTATATAATATTAAAGAAAAATTGGAAGCATTTACGAATTAATAAAGAGAAAACAAAATATCGCACAGGAGAAACGTCAAATTAATCCCTATAGGCCGGTGGAGCTATTTTAACGTTCTGAATAAAATTGCGTTTTTAGAAAGTAAATTATCACAGCATAATATACAAAATTAATGTAACCACAAATTTTTAGTGCTACATAATATTATCGAAATATTGTGAAAATTTACAAATAAATAAAAACAAAGCAAAATATCATACAGGGGCAAAGCAAAGTTAGCTCCTAAGCCGGTGAGAAAATTTCAAATCTATCCGTCTTGAATAAAATTGCATTATGAAACGTAAATTGTCACAGAATATTGTATGCAAAACTTGTTGAAAAGAGGGATATTATTTACCAGTAACCGTAACCCTTTCCGTTCAAGTAAGAAACCTCAAAATTTAGTTGGGATGAGCTAAGGATATAACTAATAAGTATTGCATTACTATGTACAGAAGAAATAAAGGATAGAAGAGCCACGTCTACCATTTGTCTAATGCTCAAATCGTCAAAACCGTATTGGCAAAGAAGCTTGCCCGAAGGATAAATCTTCTAATTTAATGTTTGATAAAGTTTCTAAATGGAATATCTTCTAAGGACATCAAAGACGAATATTTCCTTATTAAACTCGTATGCAACAAATAATTTAATTTTGCAGTTAAACCGCAATGTCATAAAATACATAAAGCCAATTGGTGAATAATTTCTTTCCGTCAGTTGAAAAATTTTAAAGTATTTTGATGTTTTAAATCAATCCGAGGAAAGAAGGAAGGAAAAATATCTCACCGAGAAGAATTAAATTATCACAATTAAGAATTTTTAAATTTGGGCTTAGTTTCTTGAAATAATTTATAATTTCTTGTTTTCTTATTACTTAAAATAAGTAGTTCTATGAAAATATTGATAGATACTCACCAAATAACATTTTCTTCTGCCATTAATTCTCTGATTCTCTGATTCATTTTTAATATCAGTTTAATTTGTTTAAGAAATATTGATACAAAGTTATTCCTTCGCCTGTTCAAATCAGTGAAACTCAATCCACTTAGAAGGTATTAGCTGAGATTGATTCCTTCGATATACTACAAAAATGTATTACTCATTAATTATATGAGAAAAAGTTAAAAATTATATTAAAAGATTTAAACAGAACTAAACTTTTAATTCATATATATAAGACAGAGTTGGCGCCCGAACTGACGGATGTACATATGTTTATAACTAAAAGGAAGCAAATAATGACAATGTTGTTCCGCGGTGACAACCACATTTCAAGCTAAACTAAGCTATAATTTGTGAACCAAGCTAAGCAATTTTTTAAACAAAAAATGTTGATAAAATTAAGCATTGCGATAATTTTAAAATTATTGAGGACTACTGAAGAAGATCAATGTATTTATTATTGAACTAAACAAAATTTATACGAAAGGAATAACTTTTAACTTTATCGATAAAATAAATAATATTTGATATAAATTATCCCATTAATATAAAATATCACTTACATTTGAGAATGTTATAACAACATCAAGAACTGTGTATAAATAAAATTTTTATTTATGGAATTGATGCAGTTAAAATTCTTTTTGTGTAATACCTTGTTTCTAGAATAGTCTGTATTGTGATAGTAAGTAAATTTATTATTTATGTTTGTTTTATTTAGCTATACAGAAGTCGGCCTTTATAATGTATTAAACCGTCTCTTGACACCAACTTAGTTTTCAAAGAAAAAGTATTTTAATTTTAAAATACTGCTACTATTTTAAGTATTTAAAGTATACCATTAAATGTATTCTCCAAAGCATTTAGGTAATTTATAATGTTACCTGGGGCCAGTAGATAGACATTTTGTAAGCAAAAGATGTTACGTCACAATAGTCGAACTTCTGAATCTTATCATTATAAGCTAGGATTCCTGATCATCCACTCACCATAATAAATATTAATTGTTTTATACCTTCGAATCCTTAAAAGTATTAAATTTTGAACAACTTTGTTTTAGAAAAATTAATTTTAAAATACTCACTATCTATTATGATTTATTTCTGGGATTCATTTATTTATGAATCCCACATTTTCAATAATTTTATAATTTATTAGATATGACATTGTAAGCTATTTATTATCGTTCAAATTGAAATCGAATCTTGCATAATAAACTATATTATATTACATAATAAATAAATTTGTTTATACGTTTAATTAAAATACTTCTGAGTAATTTTGAATCAGATTTTAGAAAAATTTTATCTATCATTATATAAATTATGATGAATACTTGTTAGTAGATTTGTGTAGTAATTTATTAATGTTTGTTCTTATTTAGCTCTGATCGTTCAAACTGAAAATCGCAATCTGCACAATTATTTCAAGTTACTATAAATAAATTCCTTAGTCTTTGTTTTTTTAAAAAACATATCCTTGATCTCGAAAAGCTAATTTATAAAATAAGTGTATATTGGGCGTGATGAATGTTTGTAACGAAGATTCGCCATACAGAATTTAGAATTATTACCAACAGTGCGGCCTAGGGACCACAACATAATTTAAAAAAAATATTAATTGGTTACATAAGGTCGAATTCATACGGTGAATTAAACATTAATTCAAACAATTTCAGTTTCACTGCTCGAAAATATTTAACACTATTTCAAAATTATAATTATTTTAAACATAACTTAAATAATTATATTACAAACTTGAAATCTCTTCTGCAGATATTTTTTTATTAATAGAACTGATTAGTTTCTAACAAAGAGTTAGAAGACAAACAAAATTTTATTTTTTTAAGTAAGAACCATTAACAGTAACACAGTTATTCCAACGTTTTTCTAAAACTGCTATGCCTCCGAAAAAATTTTCAATTTTAGTTTTCAAAATTAACGACCCCAAACAGAGTTTTCCAAGTAGTCATTCGATAAAAGCAACGCCCTCTCAAATGTTTTTGAGTTTTAAAGAGAAAATTTAGTCACAGGTGAAATCAGACTTAATGTGATGTTGTAATTCCTTAAAGCCACATTATTCAATTACTCTTGACATTCCCGTGCTTTATGCACCCTGCAGTTGTCGTGCAGTAGCAAAGTTTTCTGAATAATTGTGGCTTTTTTCATGTATAACCGTTTCAAGTTCTTAATGTGTTGAAACATTCCTAATAGAAACCTTCAGTATTATCTTTCCTAAAAATTGATCTTTGCCTCTTGTGGCGGAAACTTTGTTGCATGGACTTTGTTTTTTTGGGAGGGTCCAGCTTGTAAGTTCATCTCCGTTACATTCTATAGAAAGTCATTATTTCGGATAAAGCAGTGAAATTTCTTGAAATTTGTCGTCTTACAGTTTTTTCGAGACTGAGCTCTTGAAATCCATCGTGCCGACACTTTGCTCATTCCCAAATCTTCATGTAGAATTTTAATAACACCCGTTTCTGATATTCTGTCTCATAGCAATAATCGAAACTTTTACGTCAATTAGCTTTTTGACGATTTTGTCAGTTTGTGCTTCCAGAGGCCTTTCACACTTTGGGTCATCACGAATAGATTTCCTGTCCCATTTGAACTGCTTGCACCAATATTTGACTTTCTCAAAATAATAAAAAAATTTTTATACCTAATAATAATTATAACAATTATAAAAATAGTATTTTACATAATTTATCAACCAAGTCGTCCTTATTTTGGAAGAAAAAAAAATTAAAAATAGAATACCAATATCTTCAGGAAATAATTTCGATATTGGTTCATTTAAAATAAAAAGCACGAAAGGCAAAAGTTGTCTGAACTTAATGAATATTATTCAAATGTATTCAAATTTAAAAATCTATTTTGTTCTAAGGCAATTATCTGAAGCATAAGAAATAATTGCAGATTTTATGTTAGATTCACATAAGCACGACCTTTCCGAGTATACATAGTTTGCAGTATGTGAAAAATTGCAAAAATCCTTTGTGCGGTTTTTTGATTATTATTAATTTTATTTAAAAATAGTTTTCGTATTTGCTAGACTTTGATATCTTTTGTTAATTTCTCTATTCGCTTTTCAAAAATTACAACTAAACTATAACCATATTTATTATTAACCATAACCATGACGGGTAATAAACCTAAACTCCGATTTTAACCATTTTCAAGGTGGATTATGAAAGATGATGGTCTAATTAGCGTATAAGAAAATAACATTTGCGGTCGATTTACAATTTTCTCATTATCTCTTTTGAACTGTAACCCCGTCCATCGACAATTTAAATAAGTTATTAGCGCTAAAACTAATTGTAAATAAGTTTTGTTTCTATATTTTTAATATATTTAACTTTCCGCAGCCTAAGCTTTGGTCCCCTTTGCTTCGACCGCTCCAAGCCATTTTAACAAAAGGTTTACTAACTAAAAATATCTCTCTAGACCGGTTCTATTTGGCAAGGTGTAGATAGCAGGGAATGACTGGTAGCTTCTCTCGGTTGCGACTGTAGACCAACCAACACCAAACGGATTGGTTTAAGAATGTGTTCAATTGTGACGTAATATTACGGAATAATACACTTACATGTGTTTCTTATGCAAATATTGTGATGTTCTAATTTGAATTGTGACCTTATCAGAAGTTCTACCAAATTCATCCTCACTTTATTAAATGATTCGTATTTTTGTGCTCTTTTGTTTGGTGAATTAATTTTTACAGGAATAAATGTACTTTTGAGTTCAGGTTTACTACCTCTAGCCAAAGGAATAATATTATGCAAATTAAACTATAATCTTTTTTCGACTACAGTTTATGTGGTGTAACAATTTCAAGCTATGTTTGTGACAAAACGGCAAAATATTATGAGCTTTAATATCATAACGTTAATATTTTATATCATAAAAATAATTTCACTTTCATTAGTACCTATATATTTTTTTCATATTACCCAAACAGCATTAATTTTAATCCAGTAATGTAAAAAATGTAAAATTTGTATTATGTTCCCTCAGAGGTAATTACTAATATTCACTCGGTTATATGTATAGCATAAGTCAATTTTAAAACCATTTCAGTCCAGAAGCAGTTTTCGAACACGAAAATTGAATATTATATATAAAATGTAATTATAAGTGACGTGATCGAATTATAGCAAGCTAATTGAATACAAACGTGCCGTGATGTGGAGGCAACCAATTATTCAATAGGTATATAATCATAGCTTAACATCATTGTTGGGAATAATTACTTGTTTCTTAGCTTACACCTACACTTAACCTTTCATAACTAAAATTGACCTAACGTCGCCGATCTTTGCAGAATAATTTCACATTTTAATAACTTCGTAGATTATTATAAATAACATCAAAGCGGTTATTAATATTATAAAAATCACATTTTCAGTATTACGAATATTAGTGTCGACAAATTAGTACAAATGTAGTTTTACAAAATGCAAATACCGGCAATTGGTAACTGTTAAGCTGATAATCTGGCGAATGTAGATAGTCATCAGTTGAATTTACGTTTTTCACCATCTGATAATTAACAGTCTGTTAGTGAATGATAGGGGTATTTAGAAGTGATCCCGATGGTTAAGTTGTGGTATTCCGGAATAATTTCGACAGCTGGTACCGACAGACGCCACGGGCATTTTAGAATAGCGCTTTTATTAATATTGAAACCATTTAAAATTCTATCCAGTACATTCATTTTGCATCAAAATTTTAATTAGTACACAATTGTGTCGTTGTAATAAGTACATACCTACACAATATATTATTATCAACTGTAAAATAATGTTGGTAATAAATTAGGCACTTGAGCTGTAAAACGATAGAAGGAAACGTCAATAGAAGAATGTACACACAAAAAATTGAGATGTAACTTTTACGCTTGGTTTACGTTGAATACCAAGCGACGAACGAAAGAAGGAAAATTACTTTGGAAACTACTTCAATCTGCTAGTAACAAATGAAAACTTAACCAAGATACTCTATGTGCAGTTTCCTTTATTGATTGATGGATTTGGATAAACCGACACTGATTTACTCATTTAATTTATACAGAAATATTGTTTTCTTTCGTTTTAATATAACGGCGACTACGAAATGTATTCATTGACGACATGGCATTTGAAATGCATTAATTAATTTATTAATTAATTCTTATAATTGATATTCCCCAAGGCGTACATCTTTAAATACTATTACCTTTATTGTCTTCATTATTATCGCTGGTTGAGCAAATTCCAAAACGAGAGTAGATACCGTAAAGGACCTTTCGTAAGTTAGTATCGTGGACAAATCCATGTAATTTAAAATTATATCACTAAAACATGATGTTCGACTAAATAGACAAATTAAAAGGATTCATGTGAGTGAATGAAATCAGCAAAGCAGATTTCATAAATACATGCAAATAATCAATTAGGTTATTAAATTTATTAAATTATTACATTACACAATCATTACACAAAAGCAGCTATTTTTTTTATGTATTTTAAAATTGTCATGTTTGAACTGAGTTTTAGAGATCACCAATCTTACTGTCTGCAGTTAAAAAAACTACCTTTTCGATGTTAAAATATTACAAAAAAGTAATCGCCTAACATCAATTTGTCAATTAGTTATCAATTAGTATAACACAAATATTTCCAAATTTATACAGTGTATTTTCCTAATATGAAATTGTTTGCATTGGAAAATGCATTGTTTGGTTAATATAAAATATAGATATGGTTAGCCTTTATTGGAAAATTAAAATAATAAATTTCAAATGGAACATTTTCTATTAAAAATAGAATGTTTATACCCACAGTTTCAAATTTACTACCCCACTATCATTCGTCCAGCTTAAAAGATTATTTATTTTTTACGTATGGTGTAATAAAATCTGAAAAACCAAAATATGTAAATTTAATTAAGCAAATCTGTTGAATTAAAAAAGAAAAATAACACGGCGTGTTTTAAATGCTTTTAGGCGTGATTGCCATAGAAAGGTTAGATTAAATGCAGCACGGTTACCACTGAAAACGATTGAATTGGCAATTTTAAAAATCGAAGCTATTAACAATAATGGCACATTTAGCTTTTAGTAAATTCCTTATCACTTAAGCGTCTCTATAAACTTTGTACAATTACTTTACAACAATTGGTAATATTTATTTAACAGAAAAAATTTACTTCGACAAATGTTCAAAATAGAGGTACTCAATAAAAGTAAGAATCACATTTATTCGCAGGTTTAAGAAATATCGATTATACATACACTCTTATAGTAGTCGATGTATGTTACTCGAGATCTTCCTCTTTGGTCATTTATAACCACTGGCTACTATTTTAAGCTTCTTATGTGTCAGCTATCGCTGATCGTATTTTACGGCTTCTACAATCTGTAATAATCATTTATCACGTGCTGAAATGGCTAAGATAGATCGATTGTCTCTATTTTGAAGTGGCAGCCGCTCATCACTCAAAAGAGCCGTTCGATTCTATATATAGTAATTTATCTTGTTAAATTTGTAGGTTTTTTAGAAATTTATTTAGTCGTAAAATAAAAACAAGCACAAATAAATTGATTGACACTGATAAAACGCCTAATTAATTACCAGCTGAAAGGCGTCTTAAATAATACGTATAATTTATGTTCAATTTTTATTTATAGCCCCATTAAATGAAAAAAATAATAACATCTTGTTATCTGCGTACAAGTCCTTGTAAAAGCCAATCTTGGGTCCAAAGAAAATGTGGAAGTATATTTCTCAAACTGTTTTTATTAATTACAAAGTTTATTGCAGGCATTTTTAAATTGCTTGACTTGTTCTGAAAATATATTGAATTATTGTTAAACAGTTTACTATATGAAGGAATTCGAAAAGGTAAATTAACTAGCTGGTGTAATTTCTATTAATTTTGAATAGTGCGTGTAAAATTTGGAATGTAAATGTCTAAGTAATCGGGTTAAAACAATTTAGTGAATAGATCAAATTCCTTTATATACTGCTAGAAAGTCACGAGTCGCTTAACGGTAAACATATAGTGTTATTCATAAATTCAGATCAAGTGTAAATTAATTCTAATTGCAAGTAAATGTCACATATAGATAGAGATTCTTGGCAGGTATGAAAAGCACTTTACACTTTACTGTCTATCAAACACTAATAAATATAATGGAAACTAAATGATATGATCCTTTTAATTGCTTTGGACATAATTCAACTATCAAGTTTTATTATTATAAAATGAAATTAATAGAATAATCAAATGAATAACTTATAATTAACAAGGTAATTGAATTAAAGTGTTAAAATAATTTAGTATTAATAATTGTAAGCAATAATGACATAATTTAATTTAAAACCAGTGCGCAAAACTTATTAACCGAAGTTATAATCAAAAATATTTTAATTACATTACATATATTATGTATGACTACAATATCCTATATTATTAAATATTCCTATTTCAAACTACAATTGAATTGTTGTAAATTTTAAAATATTTTTGAATGTTCCTTTTGATCAATAAGTTGTTCGGTCTGCTTTTAAATAATATATTATATAATTATTACTTACAATTAAAATTAAATTATTTTATCACTTTAATTGAATGTCTTTGTTAATTATAATTTATTCATTTGAATATCCTTTTAATATCATTTTGTTTTAATGAAACTTGATGGTTGAATTATATTCAAAGCAATTAAAAGAATCACATCATTTAGTTTTCATTAGATTTATTAGTGTTTGATAAGCAGTAAAGTGCAAAGTGTCTTGCACATAATATTATGTATACCTATCAGAACTACCTCAGGTGTAAAAAGAACTATGCTCATAAAACTGATTGTGGCTTCGGTACACAACTGAGGTTACTGTTGGTAAAACACTGATCCCAGAGCTAATGTCAAAAGTACAAAAACATAATGAAGAAAAATCGTATAAGTATGTACATCTAGTTAATACAATAAAATAAAATAAGATATTATAAAACACCCCGACGCGACGCGATGACGACATAAAAATAAACACTGACCTATAAAATGATTGCTAATGGTTCGGATAAAAGAATGAAAGTAATATCACAAGATATAAAATAGAAACATTCGTGGAAATTATATTAAGAGGTTAGTGGTACTCAGTAATTTAAAAAAATTAATTTTTTGAATTTTACCATTTCCCAGTACAGTTCAAGAATTTAAGGAAGTTTCAAGCTAATCAGATTGAAAGAAACGGAGTTGGTGTAAGTTAAGAAAAATTTTTTAGCTCAATCGAATTAAATATTGAAACTTCAAAAACGTTTTTCGCGAAACTAATTTCCAATTAATTTTTCCAAAATCCTTCGCAAAATTAATATATATTTTAAATCCACCGTATTTTTGTTAGCAGATGACCCAGTCCCGAGAAATCATGCTTACCGCAAACCACTTTTTTTAAAAGGTCTTGCACGCCATCGGCTGTTATGTCCAAATAAATGAATATTTTTCTAAACATTCCCTAAAAATTATTTTATAGTACTTTAAAAAGTTTTAAATTAAAAGTATTCATACATCTTTGTAAAAAATCGAAAAAATGCTTTGTCTGGCTGGGTGAGTGGCAATAAGCCCTTACAAGAATACTATTTGGGAGAGTTTTTACGTTCACTCCAGTACCAAAAAAAAATTTTATGAACCAATTTTAATCAAAATCTAATTAAATCTAGTCTCAATGTACGATAAGGATTCAAAATACTAAGTTTTATTTTAAAATTCCCGTTAGTTTTTGAAATATAAAAAATGAAAATTTTAATTAACAAAACAAAACGTTTCGATGAACTAATTTCAACCAAAATCTAATTAGCTCTAAGTGTGAATAAAAGGATATAAAATTTTAAATTTGATTTTGAAATTTCTATTAGGTTTTAAGGTAGAGCGCACAAAAATTTTGACCACATACACATAGTTTTTGAAAATGATCTCTTTGAGCTTATGGTACTTTAAAATATGTAAATCTTTCAAAATCTCAACTTTTCTGCACAAAAATAATACGTTTTCATATGACAATGTTAAAGTAATGAATATGTATGTTAGGCTTTGTTATGTTTTATATAATACAGATAGAGGGTTTCATAAACATGAGACTCGTAGTAAATATAGAGCATCTGGCAACTATAACATGCAGTAAAAGCTGGTTCTTGTAGAAAGCTCGGGGTAAAATACTTCTATATTATACAATGTTCTACACTAAAAGCGCACAAACAACAACCATTCAGATGCATATTTTTTAGATAGGTGATTTATTAAAATAAAATAAAAATTTGGCAAATTATTGTTGGTGGAACATACACGAACTTATAGATTATAAATTATTGTTAAAATTTACTTATATAAATAAAAATTTAAGTGGACGGTCACGAAACCCGACTTCGGATTTTCATGATTTTTGAAGTAAATTATGAAAGAGGACATCGTTCTCTACACATTACAAATAGAAATTTCAGTCCACAAATTTTGGAAAAGTACGCTTTAAAAATAAATTTGGTATGCAATTTTGTCATTAGCTCTTTTGAACTGTAACCTTTCCACCAAAATTAAAATAGGTTATAAGGACAGTAAAGATACCAGAATCTCGTTTTTACAACGAATTATAAAGGATGAGGGTCTAATTAACTAATAAAAAAATTAAATTTGCTATCGGACAACAAATTTATGAAAAATTCACTTTTTGTGTGAAACCGACTCTTGACGTAGTTGCGTTTATGAAAACCCACTTTCCGCAGTATGCGCGTCGCTCCGAGCGCTACAAGCGCTTTTGATAAGCGCTTTACTTACTAAAAACATCCCCCAAGTACCTCTAACTCGAAAAAGTATGGATGTTGACGCGACGGATCTCAGGCAGCGACTGACACGCTGCTTAAAAGTAGCATAATGTGAGCCACAATTTTCTGGGTTGCAGTCGCAGTAAAAAAATTCATCTGGGCGAAACTTTTACAGCGGTTGCAAGTGCAGTTTCTGTGTTGATATTTAATAAGGTATTAAAAGTTTGAATATTAATATCCGATTATACAATGTCATGTAGTTACTTTTTGCTTCTTTTTCTTGTATTATGCCATACGATAAATAAATAAATAAATAAGGATATATTTTTAATTTTTAATATAATGCCACTCTATAAGTGGAAACGTAAAGACGTTTTGAAACTGATTGAAATGGTGGAGGACCGAAATTGTGTTGGAATGTTGCGAGCCCAGATTACCATCAAATAAAACGGCGAATTGTCTTGCAGAAATTGCATCTGCAATGAATATTTCAAGAAAATTAAAAAATTACACTTTTGGGCTCAACATTTCAAACTATTAAAAATAAAAGTGAAAAAATCTGGAAAAGGTAGTAATGAAATATACCACACAAATCGAGAATTTTGAAATTTTCATTGTTCCAAACACAACACTCCACGAATAATTGCTACAAAATACCTTGGCGATTGCAGCTGAAGTAAAACCTGCCATGGTTTCGGTTGTAGGCTGAAGTAAAAGCAGCTTTGTGTGAATAGGTATGGCACTTTGTGCAGCTTGCATTTTTAAGACCGCAATCCAGAATTGCATTTAAACCACTTTCGGTGTTAGCGTTTTGACATTCATTTCTAAAGTCCCCAAGTACTTCAACTCAAAAAAGTAACTTGCGACTGACCTTCCTAACGCTGCTTTAGTTGCCCCCCCAAGTTTATTCATACATATGAAAGATCACGCACCGTTTATACAATGCATAAAATTATTGCGTAATATTGCGCAATAATACATTTACATGTATTCATATGGGAAAATTTTGAATTTTCAATTTAAATCGTGAGCTTATTAAAGGACCTAGCGAAACCTACCTCACCTTAAAAGTCTTGTATTTTAGTGTTCTTTCGTTTAGTCGAGCCATTTTATATAGGGAAAAGTGTACTTTTGAGTTCGGGTTTTTTGACTACCCAAATTCAATTACTATAATTCAAGTTGCAAACTAGGTATTCATCATATGATTTAATTCAGTATTACTATCTTTGCGATCTGCGTGTAATTTAATAGTAGTAATATTCGTATTTACATTTTTTTTCAGAAATTCTACAAATTAATCATTTGAAACCTTCTACTCTATTGAGCATGATGACACTCTACGCGTGTAACATTATACACAGTTTACTGTAGCACTAATACGTACAAACTATCTAAACTATTTTATTAATTAATTCTTTTATAAATCTATCAAAATTAACATTTTACTATGGTTTATAAACATTAAAAAATTACTAAAAATAATAGCACATTTTATGTACGTAATTAGAAAACAATATTGAAATGCATCTGTAAATAGCAAACCTATAAATAATTATAGAGAATGTTGATTAAAAATTTAAATTAAAGCGTGAAGCAAAATATTTTTACTTTAAACTTACAGAATTTAATATATTTTTTAGTACCTACTATTTTACAGATAAATATGAATTTTCTACATTTTGATAAATGTAATAAAGTTAATTACGAACTCGAAAAAATTTCCTCAATATTTTTTGTACCTGTTTACACGTATAAATAGTAGGAAAGCAGTCCATCCAATTTTATATTATCTATACACTTTATACAAATAGTTAATTCAATATTTACATAATTACATTCTATATGAATAATATCTAAATAATGATATTTTAACGAGATTACGACGTGTAGACACCATTAATAAAAGTAATTTTAGTTTTTATGGCAAAGGTTAATGCATATGTTGAATATAAGTATTAAGGAAATACTAATAGTAAACAATGTTAGTTAAAAATAAAAAAAAATTTGATTTAACCGAACTGCATTTTTCATTAATCTACTTCATTCCAGTAAAATTTCTTGAACTGAAGTGTATTGAACATTTAACATTTAATATGTATATTATTGATAGGAATATAAATTTTGGATGCCTAATAGCTGTAGCAAGAGATATCTCACCTAGAGATATCTCTTAGATAATCTATCTATTAAATAAATTAAGAAGAAGAGTCATTTACTTCAGATTAAAACAGTGCATCAATAGTTGTACTAGTCTATTTAAATCTGGAATTCGTTGAAAATGAAAATTATGATTACAATAATATGCAATATAGTTTTCTTAAATTTCAATGAGTGAAATATTTTGCTCTCACATTGACGTTTGCTATTTGTGGCGTATTTGTCAAAACTATGAGTGTAAATACAAAGTAAAGTAAAACAAAATGTGAATGGGTTAATAGTGCAATAACTAGGAGTAACAGAAAAAATTAATTATCTACGACACGTCTAATAAGATAAGGTATAACAGGCTTCCTATGTGGATGTAATACGTATACTCTTTCAACATAATGGATAATGTGTGGAGCTTCCTCTAGTGGTTGAGTACGGAACTCCTATTACATTTCAAACAAATATTTCAATAGCACAATAAATTGTAATTATTATTACAATCAATTATTAATCTTGAATGGTACCTGATTTGCATATCAATTAATTACATTAATGGATACCTCCAATCAAAATTGATATGCATAATTAACGATATTATTAATAAATAACTTGAATGAATCACGAAATCTTCTGATTATACCGGGTGTCAAGTTAATTTTGTCCGCTAATCAATTACCATAAATGATTTAGGTAAAAAAGTATTTCAATCAAAATTAGTCGAAATCTCGATTAATCCAATTTGCAACTTGAACAGTTTTAATCAAAAGTGCGTTAGAAGTCCCTTTACCCGACTACTAATAATTATGTTGTGGGCTAAAATAATAATACATTAACCTGTATTTTTCTGAAAAAAAATTTTTTTGCATAAATTTTTGGTTTTCCCTGCAGCAATTATTGAAGTAAATTATGAAGCAATTTTCCACCATTAAACTTTGCATGGGCAAAAATAACCAGTCATCTTCGTGATTTCTGAACTCACGCTTATACGAATACAATAACATTATGCTTACATAAAATAAAAAATTATACATTTTGATTCAAGTGGAAATTATTTAATATTTATTCGAGTGTATTATTTTTAAAGAAATTATAAAGTAAAATGCTGTAAAAGTAGAATATTATAATTAGCGAATTATCGTGTTTTAACGTTTTTCTCGGAAATTACGATAAAACCACAACATATACTTATATAAATAAAAGTCACAATTCTGATTTTCAGTCTATTTTCTAGTCGATTGGCAAAAGAAATACACGTAATTTTGAATTTCTATTAGAATAAATTGAATTTTTACATTAAAAGAGGATTATCATTATTCGTTAAACACATCAGAACAAAAAAATCATGACAGTTACAGATGTAAATCACAACTGTTAAACATTAGTGTACATTTGATGTTAAGGGATGTCGCTCTACTAACAAAACTAATTAATTTGTTCTATAAAGCAACTGCAAGATGCTGAAATCAGGTGGTAGCCAGATACTCAAATTTAATACAAGATCTTTGTTTGCAACGTTATTAGAACTATCGGTTCCGCTAAACTTAAAAATATGAGAAAACCCGACATTTTCAAAGTCGATTTTTGCGGAAACAGTTGACGTAAAACATTTTGACTTGTTTTATTTCTAGTTATAACCTGCACGCACATCAAAAATAAATGAAATCTGTGATTGAAGGTCGAGTGGTCTCCTTGTAAATGAATTTAAATAATAATAAGTTTTTTATTCTCATTAGAATTTGACTGTCTTGCGAAACATTACAGATCCGTTTTTTGAGGTGGATTAGTCCTCCTTAACTTAAGATTTTAATTCTATAAATTTTATCGGGTTTTGCGTCTATTACAATTCATCTTCAAATCTGTTTGTTTTCTTTTCTCTTCCATCAGCTGACTTTCATCCTTTTCAAATCCTGCGTTACCTGATCGTACCATCTTAAGTTGGGTTTTCTATGCGGTCTTCCGTGGGTTTCAAATTTGAAATTTCCTCTCCTCATCGCGTGGCTAAACCAACTTATTCTACTTGATTTGATTGTTTTCACGATATCTTTGCCGTCCATTGCTGTGAGTATTTCTTCATTCGTTCTTTTTTGTTTTCTGACTATCATCTTTCACTGGCCATATTTTTTTTCGAAAATCCACATCTCCTCCTCCTCAAAGGTGGTTATCATCGTTTCTACAATAACCGTGAGCCGAAAGCTCTTGGTCGTGTTCATACTGCGTTCAGTTTCTTTCTCAAGAAACATTTTTACTCAAGTTTGTTGTTGTGTTGGCGAGTAAAGTTCTTCCACACTTCTCGAAGAAACATCGAACCACCTAATTTAAATAATTATTTTCAAAACTTGACAAACCAAGCGTAGTATGTAATCACCACCATGATTTTTTGATTACCTATAACTTCAAAAAATGCTGTAATTTCCGTTTTTTTTAATCAACAAGAATCTAATTTGTATATTATTTTTAATTGAATACGCCGTTGTACATGTTGTTTCTCTTTTAAAAGTCTCCTCAGTTAAACTTTTCCCTAATCCAGTTAAACTTAGCTGATTTGAAAAAAAGCTCTTGGTCGTGTTCATACTGGGTTCAGTTTCTTTCTCAAGAAACCTTTCCATTCAAGTTGCTGCTGTGTTGGCGAGTAAAGTTCTTCCACACTTCCCGAAGAAACATCGAACCACCTAATTTAAATAATTATTTCCAAAACTTGACAAACCAAGCGTAGTATGTAATCACCACCATGATTTTTTGATTACCTATAACTTCAAAAAATGCTGTAATTTCCGTTTTTTTTTAATCAACAAGAATCTAATTTGTATATTATTTTTAATTGAATACGCCGTTGTACATGTTGTTTCTCTTTTAAAAGTTTCCTCAGTTAAACTTATCCCTAATCCAGTTAAACTTAGGTAATTTGAAAAATAGAAATTGGTGTAATTCTTAGTAAATAGAGGATGTTTAAGAACAAAATCTTTAAAGCTTTTCAGAATTCCAGCAGCAAATAATATTATCAACATACCCTTTGAAAACAGTAGTTAAAATGCGAGCGATGAAATTCGGTTTTTTGGACTTTCTTCCCACAGCTGTGCCAAAATTTATTGCTACAGCTTTTCGCTACTTTCTTTTCTTTCGGTACTTTATTGTGAATTTTGATAACCATTTTTGGCATGTTATCAAACGCTGCTCTAACTGGTATGGTCGTTATAAAAATTGTTTAGTGCCACGGGTCGGAAACCGTGATGAACTACAGGTTTCCTGTACTTAATATCCATTTACAAGATGCACGAGCAAAGAAACTTTTTCGGACATTATAGCAAAAACCGAATAAACTAATGACGGAAAACTTATTTAGAGACTACGTCGAAAAAGTTATCAAACATATGATTTTGAACGGACTCAATAAGATACTAGATAGCTGCAAATGAGACCCTAAACAGTAAAAATACTGCCACGATACCCATGAAAATCTAAGAAGAAAGAAAGAAGAACAGCCATACTGTCGTCCAGATGACTATGGTGTGCATAGCAGAAGTTAACATATGCAAATTTCCTCCTTCAAAAATACCTTGAAGATTGCTTTGTTGAAGCCTCTTTTTCAGATTTTGCAGGCATGCAAAGGTATTGCACAATTCACTTTGGCATCAGCCACCTATATTGAGTAATCATATCAAGAAGTGCTTTTCCAGAAGTTCATTCACCGCAGGCGATATTTGTCAAATGTAAATTAAAAATGTAAATATTATAACACCACAGTTTTTGATGTAATCAATAACTGTTCTAACGTTAATAATTGAAAATTAAATACCTAGAATATAATTATTTAATTTTAATTTTAATTTATAGTTTTTCTGTTTTTTTGGAGGAAGCTTATCCATCATTTGATTTTTAGCTATTAACAAATTCATAAATAGGACAACTGTTTATATTTTAAGTTGCTACTGGTTAGTTGGAAGCTTAAAAACATTTAAGTTTTAAAAAGGTTGAGTAGAACCGACGCTTTAGTTAACTTAAAAAAGCTTTCAGACGTCTTTTTTGCTCACATTTAAGTAATAATTATATGTATTACTGTACTCCTAATATTTATTTAATCTTTAATTATTGTAGTTAAAAAGTAGCAAATGTCAGCACATGTAGTAATTTGAAATATTACAGTTTGATTAATTTATAATGATAAAATTTATACACTTTTTAAGCCATAACTTTCGAGTCATAACAGGAAAAAACAGTCAGGTTCAAATGCGCTCGAGATGGCAAGGCATTCTTCATACATAGTTACTTACTACATTTTGTAATACTAAGAATACATTATTATTATGTACATAATATTTCATCACGTTAACAAATAATTGATAAAATATTATTTTTGTTAATTTAATAAAGAATCTATTAAAAAACTTTAAAGGGGTTAATCAATTTTAATCTATATGTTGATGTTTAAACAAAACGTCATTAATCAAATATTTACAGGGTATTAAGAATTTACAAGACGCAGCAAAGTAATATTGTAGCATTTTCTGTCAGTCGAGCTTATTAAATCATTATTCAAACTATTTGATCTTAAAGCGATTAAATGCGACCATGGGAAATAATATGATGTGCATACAACTGATTTACTGATGTAATAAACATTTTAATTGTGTTTGATACTAATTTGATATTTGTTTTAATGGTGTTGCCACCCACTCTTTAGCCATACACCATATGGTTTATTTATGTATTATATTTACATGGAAATATAACTATCTAAGATCACCCTTAACACAAGTATCTCATTAAATACAAAATAGTATAATAACATCATTAGGTAAAGCAACAGATTCTAGTTATCGTTGCAGCTGTAATATATACAACGAACACACCCACAATTTTGAAAACTAATAAGCAATAAATTATTAGGGGTATCTATAGGTACTCAAATAATGCATTAGACGCGCTTTATGGTCGATTCATTAGCGTAATTAAAAACGAGTATTGTACAAAAAAATTCTTGACTAATTTATCAAAGAAAACATGATTGACATAAAAGCGTGATTGTCTGACAATACCCATGAATAATTTGCTTGTGTTGCTTCATCACGATATTTTATGCTCATTATTCGAATTAACTTATTTATCAATTGATAGTTTATGACTATAGATCGTGAATATTTTAGATATTCATTTTGTACCATTCAATATTATAAATACAATATAATGTAATGTTACAAACTAAACATCATTGTTCTAGTAATAATAGAATGGTAGTTCCAAATTGTTTTATTTTTTGAATCCGTCATAATCCCCTTTAGTTTCCAATGTAAATACGCTAGGTAATACATATAACTTCAAAGGTAGACAAAAGTATATCACATTTTGTCATTATTCAAATAAAAAATCACTTTTTGCAAATCTGAAAACCTGCCTTTTCAGTTTGGATATTTGAAGTTGTTAATTTTTCATTAAAAGTAAAATCTAATTTGTAATTAGAGAAAAACCAACTATGTATTATTGCGTGGAACCTGAATAGATATGATCACTGAGCGCAAGTTTATAACTTCCATAAAACTGTAAGCAAAGGTATTCAAGATCCTAGATATTCATATTTATTAATTTCATTATACTATTTACTTACATGTGGTAAAAAGAAAAGTTCACTGTATTGGATGAAATGACCCACAATGATTATTACAAGAATTAGAACATACGTAATGAATAAATAGATAAATTAGAATTATATTGATTATATTTCTTACTGTATGCAAATTTTAACGTAAATGTAACACAGAAGTAAGCTAATCAATAATATACACCTTTGCGGTGCAATAAGTGTGAAGTCCCATTTTCAATATGCAAATGCACTTTCAGAAGTAAGAAATTTATAAAGGTGATTGTGAGAATTTCTGTTTAGTATTACTTAGCAGTTGTAGTGTGCTTAGTCGAATTTTAGAACGATGCGGTGCTTTAAAATAGCACTCAACCTTTTATTCCATTATGTGTACTTTAAAGCAAGGTTTTTTTCACATTTTAAAATTAAAATGTGGATGTATATTTAACTGCTAATGCTACCAATATGTTTACAGTGGAATAACGAGGGTAGCAATATACGTACGTTTCAAAAGTTAAGCAAATTAATTATAAACATGAAAGATGGCAACTTGAAATGTTTTCCATATAACCCTCAAAAGAATCACATAAGCATTATGTCGGAATGATTGATGATGTGCACTTTTTAGCAATTTTCCAATGATTACAGTTGCAAATGTAACGAAATGGTTGAATAAAATAATAGACTTTCATATAATTGAAATTCGTTTTTGTTTTGGCTTTTTGGTTTTTCAAAGCTTAATGCAATTCATATTGAACATGACAGACGAGATGATTTTACTTTCAATTTTCATGTTGTGTCTGAAAATGAATTTATTCCTCGAAGCTTACATTTCCTTGCTCAATATCCATTACAATTTGGGAAATAGACAAGTAAGTATATGAAACACCAAGTTACTATCTGTATTATACATGGTATCAACAGACAAATGGTGGCGCAGCTGTTGGAAACGTAGGTGTTTAATAGAAGACCAACATCAAATTAGTCACGCCATGCGAGATCGATCGTGTTAATAGGGACCTCGTAATCAGAAAAGGAAACAAAACAATTTCCCGTTATAAATAACGTAAACGAGCAATGAAATAAATATAAAGATGTAATTTTAAAAGAAGAAAATATTGAAACCTTCCATTACTTTCGGGAATAGTAAACAGGAGATTTAGTGAAAAAAAACATATTGGGCGTTTCCGAAACATAATGACTCATAAAACAAAGCTCAGGTCATTTAATATAATGTAGAACATATTCTTTCCTTAAAATGTTGAAATAACTAGGGGAAATCAAATATGTGAGGGCGAATCCCTCATAAACAGCCGAGACCCTAAAAATTGACGATTTGACAACCATCAAATGCATACTAGATAATACGCCGATGCTTCATCACAATATTATGTACATATTATAGGTATACCACCACAATGAATGATAAAACTTTGCGTATGTTTGACTAATGTGACTGTCTATAAATACAGTTGTTAATAATGCGTGCTAATAGAGCAAATTAGAAAGGTATTTTAATTAATATTAATTTGAAAGCATATTAAAGGCAGCATCTGTTAACCTAAGAGAATTTAGTAACCTTAGACTGTAACATTATACCTACTTAACCAGCTGGGATCACGCAATTAAGAGCACTTAGAACGTAATTTGAATAATAATTGCATTACACTCGGTTGCTAAATTAAACTTGACAAATACTTATTTCTTGTCCCTCGAAATAGATCTGAAGCGCTTCAGTCGGAAATTTAATGTAAAAAGGTAAGAGTAATTATCTTAGACTTATCAGATTTGAAACTTCATTATGTTCATTTGGAGAAATAATCATAAGTTTTGTAATTTCACCGAAAGTGCTATGTACATATTATAGGTATACCACCACAATGAATGATAAAACTTTGCGTATGTTTGACTAATGTGACTGTCTATAAATACAGTTGTTAATAATGCGTGCTAATAGAGCAAATTAGAAAGGTATTTTAATTAATATTAATTTGAAAGCATATTAAAGGCAGCATCTGTTAACCTAAGAGAATTTAGTAACCTTAGACTGTAACATTATACCTACTTAACCAGCTGGGATCACGCAATTAAGAGCACTTAGAACGTAATTTGAATAATAATTGCATTACACTCGGTTGCTAAATTAAACTTGACAAATACTTATTTCTTGTCCCTCGAAATAGACCTGAAGCGCTTCAGTCGGAAATTTAATGTAAAAAGGTAAGAGTAATTATCTTAGACTTATCAGATTTGAAACTTCATTATGTTCATTTGGAGAAATAATCATAAGTTTTGTAATTTCACCGAAAGTGCTTATACGTACGAATTCACTTCTGGTATGGAACACAAACACAAGTAAATTTGCTGGTGCTTTGCAAAACAAAAAAAATAGATTTGCACCATTGTTATTGTGCACATAAACTTTCTAAATACAAATATCACATTGCTAAAGCATGACAATTTTGTTTACAATACATAACAAATTTGCAAGCAAGTTAGAGAACATTACGAATGGTACAACATACTGAATTTATATTAACTATGAATACATCAGTCAAAGAAGTTTTAGAAGTTGAATTTTAATTGTCTTGGTATGAACTTGGATGTTACAGGGAACGACTTCGAAGCATTTTGTTTCACTTCTACATCATACATTATTTTCAATGTAATTGTATTAATTCTCAACTTAGGATAGCTAACAAGCAAGAAACAAGTGGGTTTCTAAATTAAATTTTGCATTTCTTATGAGTCGAGGCCGGATTTATATGCATATCAGAGTGATCCATTTCAGTTATATCTCCAATTTTATTAGCATTCTAATTTAAAACGTCCGCGTTCTGTTTGGGCTTTAACCTTTTTCATTATTTTAAAATGAAGTAGAAGCTAAAATAAACATATAAATATAAAAGCTCTCGTAAAATAAGCAATGAAAAATAAATAAATAAAATACAGTATGTACAAATTCATTAACTCATTTTTTGTGTTTTTGTTATCCTTTTTATTAATTTACTTAATTTATTTTGTTATTTGTTTATGATTCCTATATTTATTTTTACAGTTGCTATTATAATGCACTTAATTTATCTTATCATTTTATAATTTTAAAATTGTAAATTTTAATTGTTCTTTGTTAAAATGCTGAAAGAAACTACCGTGTTTTTCTATCAAAGAAATATATCTACTATGTTTGTTGTAAAATTATATTTTAATATTGAAGTTAAAAAAACAATGCACAAAAAGTAAATTGAAAATAATTCTTCAATTTAAAAATAGTAACAAACAAATATATCAAACACAAACACTCTCTTTTTACAATCTATCATTTCATGTTGAAAAACATTTTTAAATTTAAATTATTGATTATATTTCTTTTTAATTAAATAAAATTATAGAAAAATTACCAGGATTTCATCACCACTCAATTTTACCACCAAAAGGAACCATTAAAAAGGAGCCGCAAATAACGATCCACACTTGAACGGCGCCGGTTAACAAAATTGAATTTTAAATCGAATTGGAATGGTCAACACTTTTCAATGAATGGCAGACTTTTAACAAAAAGTTGAATAATTTCTAAGAATTCGCCTAAGACTAATTTGTTACTAAGAGAACTCTTAGAAAAGACTAACTAAGAGAAGAGAATCTAATTATGTAGTAAATGTTTTAATGATTACAATAACTAATGACAGTTTGAGTTTTGAGTTTTATTATCAGGTGTGTAGTTTTGTCCAATCACGTTATGATTTTATAAAAATGATACTTTTTAATATTGACATTATAAAAATTATCTTTTCAAGTAGCACTCGGAAATTCAACACATAGTTAAATCCGACTATTTCAGTTCAAGCTTGTACCGAATTGCAATAATAATTCAGCTACCATCTGTGACTGGCTAAAGCTCTACAGTAATTTAATTATTATTAGTTCATTGAAAACAAAAATGTTTTTGAGTTGTTTATTTTTCTTCAAAATATTGTACTCGGTAACCTAAGTATTGCTCATCGAAATTTTTTGTAAACAAGGAAAATCACAAAAGTATTTAACTATGGATATCACCAGTTTTCTTTGTTTTGGTTTTTACAAAATTTTCTTGGCAATCAGAACCATAAATCGTAACGGCAGTTTTTCAAAAAGAACAACTACATCCAATAAAAAAGTCCTCTATTTATGCCCGATTTCTTCACCTAGACATATCTATTAGATAAATTATTAACAAAGTAGCCAATTATACAGCAATAAAATAAAAAATCAGAAATATAATTGTATACTTTGTTAATTTATTTAATAGATAACTATGTATCTGATAGATATCTCTTGGTGAATAAAACGGGGATTAAATCGATAAATTTATATATTACGTGACACTATTTTCCCAACCAAAAAAATACTTTTCTAGAAAAGAAATATTTAATAAAATCGATTTTGTATGATTATTTTCTTAGGTAACCGGTATTTGACTTTAAAGAAATCTTCAAACCTAATCTAATAAATTACCTATAACTAATTTTGTCTGAAGATGCCTTAAAAAAACCCTAACAAAAACTTTATTATTTAAATTTTTGTTCAGCATTTAAAGGCAATTTGATTGTATAATTTAAATAGAAATTAGCTTGTAAAAATAAACAAATACAAGCATTTCAGTTAAAACATTGAAACCTAGAAATATATAAACATGAATTTATTGTATTAAAATAAATAATAAAATAAATTTTGTTTTTTAAATGTTTCTTATTATATTAATATATATATTTAGTTAAATAATAATCAATGATTTTACTTGTGAAACCGTAACAGCACATTCAACTCGTCTTGTGATATTAGAGCTGATTAATAAATTGGAGGTTCATACATAGCTGCTATAATCCTTCGTAATGCAGGCTTTACCTTCTTGAAAATCATTATTGCGTTGATACGGTCTTGAATAACATCAAAAACGTAATAGTAGATACTCATTGAAATCAAATTCAGATCAATCAAGCAAAAGATTTATTGATTAGTTTCACAAAAGTTTTGAACTGCATTGGAAATGCTTGTTATATTTATTGAATCATGATTGACAATAAGCATTGAATGGTGCCATATTGCATTATCAGGATCTTCAATCAATTTTGCAATATTCATAGTTTCTTTTTTATTTTGTCAGCCTTTTCATAAACACAAAGTGGGTGTTGTTTTTAATTCAATTACCTTTAGTCAAATTTTAGAAAAATTTAGTGCATTTACAACAAAATGTGAATAGTAGAATTATGCAATTCGTTGCTCATGCGACGTTTCCACCGATGGATGGTTGAAAGTTAATCCCTGAATCAGAATGGTCAACGTAGAGCTGTGGACGATTACACCGATGACAGTCAAGGTCAGCTTATCGAGTATTAGTATTGTTTGTTGATTAAAGATTTTGTAATACCACTGTGTATATTTAGTAATTTTGGATCTTCCGGTGACTGCACATAAAAGTCACCTTGAAAGATGAAGATATTAATTGGTTATGTCTGTGACATAAATAAAATAAATTATTTTGCCAAATATAATATTATTTTATATTTTATAGAAAAGTATTAAAACTGAACAAATAACTATTAGTGTGGTATCAAAGACATAAAAGAATAATAATGAATAATCTTATTTATTCTATAAACAACAGTAAAATTTAAAAAATAATTTTTATTTGACCGACATTTATAAAATATGTACAACACATAATAAAATCGATTACTTTTCTATCGACGTTTTAACTTGCCTGTATTTCCATAATTCAAATTAAAGTTCATAGTTTAAGTGGCCGACATCAAGAGTTTCATGCTCAGCTGATTTTGCAAAGTTAATAACTTAGTGTGCACAGAACACGAGGTATTTTAACGTTATTGATAAATGTGTAGGTATGATTTGTAATTTCGTACTTAAAAAAAAAGTTTATTTTACATAAGTTTGGATATATGAAACGTAATTGAAATTGAAAAGCCTATCGGCACTGCTATATCGTGGGATTCACAAATATTATTTTGTTTCTGTATTCTGCAACTTCAAAAGATAAAAGTTTTTATAATAAATTGTTGTTGCTATTTTAAGGTACAATATTATCTCTCATTCACAATTTTTGTACAGAAATATACAACATCCTAAATTTAATTAGTAATATCCGGTGTCTACGACTCGAAAGGCATTTTGCTGGTGTTACTTGTAATTATAACAGTCAATGTAAATAGAATATCTAAATTACTAGGCATTTTGCGAATTTAAAAATAAAGTAAGAAATTATTTCGTTAAATAACCGACACATACTTATTTAACCCAAGGTTAAAGTTCAATGTCATGTAATTAATAATAAAAACTAAACATTTTTCAACATTTTTGATTCTGTCTGATGTAGAAGCAACATCTCAACAAGTTTTTAAAATCTGAACTTGCCAAAATCTCAGCACCGGATTTTACAATTAAATGGTTAAGCCGTCAGCTTGCTAAGTGGTCAATTTGGTTTTATATCTTAGTTGAATTGGCTATGTAATTTACGTGAAATAGTTACGAATTGTAAGTTGAGCGTAATTTTGTGTAACATTAAATATTTTTAGTAATTTAGTTGAGGTAACGTTTTGTGCATTTATAATGATAATCTGCCTAGACAATAGTTAAAGCACACACTTAAGATTTCCTTGTGGTATATAAAATAGCAAACTTTGTGATTTAATTCCCAAAGTTGCTTCAACTGTTCCATCACGTATTATCAGATCGTATCAAGGTTTACATACTATATAAAATACCACTGCATAAAACAACTTTCAGCTCATGCATACCCACTGAGCTGACATGAATTAATGTACGTACACTAATTGCTGGTGAAATTATGGTTATCTCTTGAATAACATAATAAAAAATTAATTTCAAGTTATATTAGATATTTTTATATTTTAATACTTGGAACGTACAAATGAAACTTAAAGCTCATTAACATAAATGAATGTTTCCCTAAAATTAAAATAATATTTTATTATGTAATATTCTAGAAATTGTTCTTCGTAAACCCACGAGACAAATATTATTCCATATAACAAAAATCAACACGCTTATTCGTAGAATACGCTTTCTAAGATCATCTCTGAATCGATTAATTAAGAAGTTCACCACCAGACTCACATTTTTATTCAAAAACTAGTTGAAGTTTTCGTAAACATTTTATAAATTTTAGTAGTGTAAAAAATTGGTAAATTTATAGCTGTAGTAATAGATTCCTATCATGGTTAAAACGCAAAATTCTACCTAAATATATAAAAATAATGGATAATAAAATGATAAATTAACCGATAACGATTATAGTAAAATTAAATGGTTGGAAACAGTTAAAAAAATAAATTAAATATAAAACACATTCCAAAAATTGTTAATTCCGAAATCAAGCAATAAACTGTTACCGCGAATATCACCTTGAGAACGTTTTTCATAGTTCAACAACTATCAACGATTCAAAGCTTTACTTTTAGCATAAGGACATTGTTATATCTTATTTGATTCTCTAATGCAACTGCCATATAAATTCCTACAATTAAGCGTTCGCTGCTTAACGACAGGAATAAAAAGCAATAAATTTGAATTTTTCTTGACCAAAGTGAATTAAAGCAATGTACTAGGTGTTGCTTCCTGCTGATTTCAATGTTATGTAGTAACGTTCGCAGCATGTCGGCCAAAGTGGAACGGGCAATTCACCTACTATGTAATTCAAGTTGGTTCCAAATATAATTCATTAATATAAAAGTTCCCCAAGGCTCACTGTTAGGTCCATCGTCATTTATATTTTTTTGTACCGTCTAATCAAGTGTATTTCTAAAATTAATATAAAACTGTGAATGCTGATGATACACTTTTAGTTTTTGCTGGTAAGAATTTGTTTAAATGCCTTATATAAACATAAAATAATCCTTGAGATTTACAATATTGTATAGCTAGTTACTGCAAAAAAGGTTTGGTTGTAATATATTTTGTTTATTTACTGCTTTGTAAGCTTTTTAAACAATATTTAGTAAACTGCTGACTAACTTTGAGCAAATATTAACAAGTTTTCAACACAGGTTCGTAGGCAAAAACGATGCCTTTATTTTACGAACATTTATAGAGTGCAAGAGTTCGAAAAAACAAGAAAAGGCAGTCATAATTAAAGTTCTTACTTCGCCTGGAGTCGAAACGGGTACTCGGCAGGTATTAGTTTAAAAATCTCAACTGTTTAACATTGCTGTAATAAAGAAATTGTAATACATTGCTATACATTACTATATTAAGATTTTCCTTAAGAAAATGCGTTTAATTATTTTAAATAGTCTCTGAGTTAACCTATATTTATTTTGTAAGCACGAACTTAATTTTTTTATTTTACGTGTGTATAGTTTAATTCCATATCCAAAAACTGTCAACTAAACCGAACAGCAACAATAAATTGCCGAAAAATATTTGAGATTATTTAGTTTTATGTACTTGCGGTAAGATTTTTTAAATTGGGAATCACTTAAATTTGTTATTAATTTTTAACAAAATAAGAGAATAAAACTTAATAAATCGACATGTATAGAGATAAAGTAAATCCAAAAATCTAGTTTAACTGTGCAACAAAACTATGAATATGAATTAACATTTAAATATCCATTTTAAAACTTTTTGTAATGGATTAGATAAAACTAACAAAAATAATAAATCAAAAATTGATTAGCTGATAAGATATCGGGTCGTAAAACGTTAATGCAAATTGAATTCTAAGTATTATCCCCTTTTTAGTTTTTTAATGTCAATTTTGATAAATTGAAATGTTCATTAATTTTTAATTTAAATTGAAAAGTAAAAAAAATATTTCCAGAATATTGATCTGAATTTATAAATATGCAATTTATTATAACAGTCAATCTCAATTTATTGCCTACTCGAATAACCTAAACCATAATATCTAAATCAGAATATTTAAAAGTAATTTTATGTCGTGAAATTTAATTCTTTACTTCAAGTTTTTAAAACTTATATTTACGTTGTGCGTGCCGAAGTAATTTTGTAACAAAACATGAACATATATTTTGGTTTTAATTTGTAAATTTTCATGTATTGGTCAAAATTAATATTTTCCAACTACAATTGACATTATTTGATAGATAAGAATACAATCATTACTAGCCACGACACACTACGTTATATTATTATGGGGCTGGTCGGATAAGACGTGGCAGTATTACACCTGTATAATACGTATTTAAATTTCTCCAAATGTCCATTCATTGTCTTAATAAATTCTCAATATCAGTTGTGAGATTTAACCACTCTTGATTTAACGGATATTGATCAAATCTTATTAATATAATACGTTTAAATAATTATTACGCTATCGTATTATACTGAGTAACTAGATTGAAAAGCAACCAATTTCCCAGTGTTATATTGGTTATATGTAGGTACATAGTATCTTCTTAAGGCTGCTCTTACTCGACTGCTAAATTGACTATTTTAAGGTTTGGCGAATTACATGCTTTAATATTTATCAAAACGCTACGAAATTTTTAACAACACTTTTCTAAAAGATGCCTCTAGAGTGCATGCCCAGTTTTAAAAATTTTGTAAAAATTTTAAAATTGTAAAAATTTAAAAGTTACAAAATTTTAAAACTGGGCATGCACTCTAGAGGCATCTTTTAGAAAAGTGTTGTTGAAAATTTCGTAGCGTTTTGATAAATATTAAAGCAATGGCATGTAATTCGCCAAACCTTAAAATAGTCAATTTAGCAGTCGAGTAAGAACAGCCTTAATGACACATCATACAGTTTAGGTGGTCATAGTTTGGATAGTCAAATAAAGGTCAATTGAATTTTTTTTGCTAAATTGATTTAGTTAGTGGTTAAGAGAAGGAGGACAAAATGTGATTTGGTATACCAAACTCTAGTTTTTGTACGACAACTTTTTTTTTTAGGTAATTTATGGATTACCTATATAATAATAGCAATATATCACCCCTATATGAAGGCTACAAAATACCAATATTGAATTTAAATGTTGTTTTAACAATAAATGATAAATAACTAACTGCCTAAGATCATAACTAATTATGTTTACAATTTGCATTTGCTTGCAATGTAACGATTGCACCTAATTAAAATTTTAGTTCTGCGAAAATTTCAGCGAATTGCAATTTCTGCATTATATGGTTGTTCCTTGATTCTAAGAACCATTTCTGTCTACTGTCATTTCTGAAAAGAATCATTTTTGTCTACCTTCTTTTCGACATTATTTCTAACGTTAAATTCTTTTAACGTTAAAACTTTTTGTTGTTATTAATTTTTCTGTGGTTTTGGTAACATAAAATATTCAATTGACACGTCTATTTTCTATTTAAATAATCAAATTATACGCAAATTAATGGAATCTTATCATTTATCTGACCTCTTTTCGAGTCACTGTAGATTATTTACATATTGAGACTGAATTCTGTGAATATTAAAAATATTCAAGTAATCGAATATACCAAATATCAGTATTATCTTAACAACACTAACATATTTACTATAAAATGTTTATTAGTGGTAATCCAACATTTCTTATTTTTATTGAATCAGCTCACATGTACATGTTTTTATATAGATCTGCATTGTACAGTAACAATTTTAAAAATACTTTCGTTTCGTAGTACAAACGGGAAAGTAAAAATGACTTCATAAAAGTTTTGTATGTCCAAACCAAAAAACACGGCAGTAAACGGATAAACAAACGGAAAAAGAAAGAAGAAACTTTGGATTTGTTGAAATTGCTGAATTTATTCAGAAAAAGTTTAGAAATTGCCATTTAATCGAGTTAATCAATGGAATTACGCATTATTTCGTGGTTCCGTCGAAAATGAATTACCAACTGGCGTATTATTATTATTATAGTTGTAGGCTGTATGTTACCAATATTAAAACATTTTTTTTTTTGAGAATCATAATGCTTTTTATTAATTTTAGCTCTGACATAGTTTAACATTTTATCTCGTACTTACTGTTATATTAATAATTAAGTAGTTCTGTAATTGGGTACCCGTTTTCCTCTACATAATATATTTTATTTAAAGATTATGAATGTAATATTTTTGTATGATTGCAATAAAAATAGAATGTAAATGTTGAAAAGAGTACCTATTTAGAAACGAAGTTGTTGTGGTAAGAGAGCTTTGAAGCGATATGAAGGGCCTGTTTTTATTTTAGCACTTAACACCTTTAATACATATTTACACACTTCAAACATTGTAATACATTTTCTATTCCTTATATATGGCTAATTATTAATATAATACAATAATTATTATGGTATACAAAAAGGTAAGTAAAATTTTCAGTAGGTATATTGACTAAAGCTGACTGAGAATACTGGTGGCGTGATGAAGTTTAATAAAAAGTAGATTACAGTTAACAAAATGTAAAATAATTTTTATAATTTTGCGTGATAGAAATGTTATAATTTATTAAATTATTTTTATGTGTATTTTGTAAAATTAATATTAATAATAAAACCTTTGATGTTTTAAAATTTTAACATTTTTGCAAACTACATATACGTAGTACATATTTATATATGTTACTGTAAAGCGAAAACCGGTAAATCCTAGGATTTACGCGTTAAACCTAGGATTTACCAATTTACTTTGGTAAATGCCCGAAAAGTGAATTATCAATACAATTTCGGGCTTTTACCATGTCATATCGGTCAATCTTAGGATTTACTGGTTCGTGTTGGTAAATGTACGAATGTTATGTTAATTGAATTTCCAATTGTGAAATTTATTTTTATTGACGGTTGTTACTTTATTACATTTATATAAACATCAAATTTAATTATATTTAAAGGTATTAAGTAGTACGTTCATAATTATATAAATAACGTATTAGTACATATCAGTTTACTTGTTAGTACATGATGAACTTCCATGGCATTTTGAATTGCATAATTTTCCGGATGATTTACATAAACATCTATTGGTAGAACATTTACGAGTACAGTTACATCTTTGAAACCCCTGTCCTCCAGATAAAGACATTTGTCGCACTGCTCCTCTTACACTTATTTCATTGGCAGGAACATCCACGGAATTAATAAAATTTTCTTTGCAAATGGTGAATTGATTTCTAGTAAATAATTGTGGAAGAGTCCCTGCACTTGTTCCCAGTTGATAGAAATCGTCATCTTTAATATCCATTATAACAGCCAAGAGGGTTCTTGGGTCTGTTTTAGATCGATCTACTTCCGGTATTTTAACTTTAACTGTTTGTCCCAGTGTTGCAGGAAGAAATTTTTGTTCGATACCATTTTCATTTTCTTTGCCTGCTCCTCCAATCCTTTGTGAGCTTGTTGCCTGTGTTGTTGAATATTTGATGCATTACTATCGATTAATTCAATTTCGTAATTATTGTCTTCAGAAGTACTTACTATAGTAGCACTAGTTCCGCTGCTACAGCTAGGTACAACACCATTTTCCATATCACAGGATACACCATCGTTTTCTTCGCCAAAATTTGAAGTCATAATATTCTCTTCATTTATTAGATCATTGCCATCATCTTGGCAAAGGGCTTTTGAGATCTTTTCGCTTTTTATGTTTGGTAATACTTTGGATGGGATGTAATTAATTCAATTTCAGTAATTATTGTCTTCAGAAGTACTAATACTATAGTAGCACTAGTTCCTGCTGCTACAGCTAGGTACAACACGCATTTTGAATTGCATAATTTTCACAGGACGATTTACCATAAACGTCTATTCGCGTCAGAACATTTGACGAGTACAGTTACATCTTTGAAACTCCTGTCCTTCAGATAAAGACATTTGTCGCACTGCTCCTCTTACACTTATTTCATTGGCAGGAACATCCACGGAATTAATAAAATTTTCTTTGCAAATGGTGAATTGATTTCTAGTAAATAATTGTGGAAGAGTCTGCACTTGTTCCCAGTTGATAGGAAATCGTCATCTTTAATATCCATTATAACAGCCAGAGGGTTCTTGGGTCTGTTTTAGATCGATCTACTTCCGGTATTTTAACTTTAACTGTTTGTCCCAGTGTTGCAGGGGAAATTTTTGTTCGATACCATTTTCATTTTCTTTGCCTGCTCCTCCAATCCTTTGTGAGCTTGTTGCCTGTGTTGTTGAATATTTGATGCATTACTATCGATTAATTCAATTTCGTAATTATTGTCTTCAGAAGTACTTACTATAGTAGCACTAGTTCCGCTGCTACAGCTAGGTACAACACCATTTTCCATATCACAGGACACACCATCGTTTTCTTCCAAAATTTGAAGTCATAATATTCTCTTCATTTATTAGATCATTGCCATCATCTTGGCAAAGGGCTTTTTTGAGATCTTTTTCGCTTTTTATGTTTGGTAATACTTTAGATGGGATGTTGGCGCTAGAGAGGCCCATCCTTATCGGACAAACGAACATAGCCTCATAAGGAGAACGCTTAATTCCTTCATGATAAGCGTTGTTTTTCAGCAACAATAAGATTCATTTTATAATAAAAACGCTTTTCATCAGCCATATTTTTGTAATAAATATTACAAGTTCAATATTTCTACAAATATTTACAAGAAATATAAATAAACTATTACACAAAACTAAATTATATTTACAAGTGGTAGGTTTTTATAGCATTCGTACATTTACCAACACGTACCAGTTAATCCTAAGATTGACCGATATGACTTGGTAAAAGCCCGAAATTGTATTGATAATTCACTTTTCGGGCATTTACCAAAGTAATTGGTAAATCTAGGTTTAACGCGTAAATCCTAGGATTTACCGGTTTTCGCTTTACAGTAACATATATAAAGTTTTGTAATTTATTTTAGTATTCAAATTGCACATAGGTACTTTTAAATCATTATATAATTACGATTTTTAAATTTTATTTTTGATATATTATTAAATTGATTTTATGTTATTTCTGTAAGAACTCTAAATAACTAATATTTTGAGAAAATTAATGATTCCTTAAAATAATACAGATAACCTGAGCTCAAATTTATCTTATGCCACATAGGCAGTTTGTGCAACAACACATATAAGTTTATTTTAATATTTAGTAAAAAAAAAATGCTAGTTTTGCTGAGAGTCAAATAGAATAATTTAAGCAACAGACCTTTAAAGATTTAATATATAGCTATTAGAATTATTAGAAGTAATGCAAAAAGAATTAATTAATAAGTTTTTCTTTTATCGAACTTAAATATTTATTTGGTTGTATAATGTAATATATTTATAATTTAAGTGGTTTGAGAAAAATAATTCAGAGTAAATTGAAAATTGTAGATTCTTATGTTGACAATCCTGGCACTCTTCGCTTTGCTTCCTACCTAAGTTTTATCGTGTAAATGTAACTATCTTCTTCTTCAAGCCATACACTTCATTGTGCGTAGGCGATCAGCTTAGCCGAAGCCAAGCTGACTTTACTAGGAATATAATTAATGGGGTGGTTTCGTTGCCTTCCACAGTCCAAAGATTGATATCGGACCTTGATCACAGCAGTGTAACCGACTCGACTAGGAATCGAACCATGGTCTACCGCTTTAAATCCTGATCAAACTTAAATATTTATTCTGTGCATAAACGTAATATAAGAATTAAGTGGTTTGAGAAAAATTCAGAGTAAAATGAAATATGTAGTTGCTTTTTACAATCCTGAATCTTCGCAATTTGCTTCCTACACGTTTTATACTTAAACGTAATCTACTTCTATACTTAGTTGTACGATTATTCTGGTGAACTTCTTGCTTCATTTGTCGATGTAAAAATCAATTAAATAGGTGAAAAAGTTGTGGTGATGCATCGAAATGACCTAACATAATAATTTATTCATGATTTTTTATTAGGACATAATTCCCAAGATTGAAGATTTGTGCTACATCGCTACAACTTTTTGCATTCTGATATCCATAACTGAATCAATTTAATGATTTTCAATTTTAATTAAATTTTACTTAACTTCAAAATGATTAAAATTCTTTCTTCCAACATTTATAATTCCACAAGTTGGTAAATCAATTATTAGTAACGATAACGTGGGCAATCACTGTGAATTTACTTATACATAACAGAATATTTTAGAATTACTAAAAAATTTTGAAATAAAATTAATATTAGGATTAAACAGAAATTATTACTCTTGACGTGGCTTAGTATGCTAATATCATACATATGATGCCCATCTAGCAAAAAAATTTAGTTATGAATATATTAAATTATTTAACTTAACTATTATTAAAATTTATTCTTAAATCAGTCACTCAAATAAAATTTTTATTAACTAGTGGTTAAAGATAATTAAATTTATTAGAAAAATGTTTACTATCTAAAAAAATTAATTTCAACTATAACATGAATAATATAATGTTCCTCTGTAATAAATCATCTAATACAAGTAATACAGAATCATATAAGTTTAAAATTTATTTCAATTTGGTTTTAAATTTTATCACAGGTAACTGTTCATGATTTATTCTACTTTTCTCCTAAAAGCAGTTTTTTAAATTTTATAAGATAAAACTGCCCAATTTAAATAAAATATTTCAAAACTATTTTGTTCATTTCGAATTTGAACTATAAAGACTGTTAATCTCTCAAGTGTTAGATTTCAATAAAAAGCTAGCTGTTTTATTATTGAGTGTTTTTTCCAGTCAGCTATTTTTTCTGATAAAGCTAGCTTTTTGTTCAAATCTGAATTTTTAAATTCAGCGAATAACAGCTTATTATGGTTCATATTTGAGTAAAGCAAAAAAAATTTAGCATATAAAATGAACAAAATAATTTTAAAATAATTATATTATCGTGCTTTGTATTAAAAATTTACTTTTTAAATTTCAATGATTACTAACAACCTTAGCCTTTTGTTTGGAATAGGATTGTAAGCATACTATTTATTTTAAAAACTTTTTTTTATGGTACTTATAGCTTTTTAGTTTATTGTAAAATATTAGTGGTCATAGAAATGTTTTCCTGCTTGGAAAATTTAGGCATTAGTCAAACGTTTGAAAATTTGACTACATTCTCGTTTTCTTTTGGTCGGTTTTCTGTAAGTCTTTAAGAGTTTGTAATATTACTAAAAGTACAATGCATTTACATTTTAAGATAAAAACTTACTCTGGTACTTTTAGGAATTTTTTAGCAATAATCTGTTGTAACTAAGCCAAGGTTAGATAATATGTTGGACAAATTTGATGAGAAAAAGAAACACCATTTTACAAGTGTTACTACACCATTTCTGGTAATTTTTATTTTAAATCGAAAAATAAAACATTAACTTTCAACCTTCCTAACTTCAATAAAAAGGTAGCTTCCTTTTAAAACTAAAAATGGCAATTAAGACTTTATACATACATATTATATCAGTTGAAAGTTGCAAAAAATATTTTAGTGATCTCTGGATAACATCATTTTAAAAATTGTGACATTGAACTGTTTTAGTGGTCCCTAGTCAATATTTCTTTTAAACTTTTGGCATTAATGGGAATTATATAAATGAAATAATATTCTATTCGACATACATATTTTGCGATGAGAAATATTTATTTGAAATAATTTTTCTAACGATAAAGTAAGATAAATTATGTGCTTTGCTACTGTTGACTCTGTAGATGTGTATCTTACTATTTCTAATTTTCCTTAGTTTCCATAATTTCCCCTGTTGCAATAATGGTATTGCGACCAAGCACAGAAAATATTCAAAATTTCATGCTCTATAAATTTGCGCCATTTATAATTTTAAATTAAAAAATAAAACAAATATTATTGCTAATATGTTTGAGTAAATAAATTTATATTGCACACTATATAATTACATAAGGTAAAAAAGAATTGTATATCATTTTAGTTACACATATTATAACACCCTGTAACCTTAGACAAAATTGTTAATAACAAAAGCTTGGAAATTATTTGGAAACTAGGAAAAAATTAACATGATGTGTAAAAAGTTAGAGTAATTTAGATATGTGCACTATATAGGAACTAGAAGTAATAAATACGTTTCTTAATTAGTGTTAATAAGCAAAAAATTTTAATTATAACAATTATACTCCAAAAACCACAAAACAGATTCCATACAGATTTTCCTTTATATTTAAATTTAAAGAAAGGTGCACCAATGCCAAAACCTCTAAAATTAAAATTAGATTAAAATTTTTAAAATTAAAGGTAAACTGACCAGCAGTTTAGCGTGAAGCATACACGAGTCGACTACGAAGCGTAAGCTCGTGGTTCGAACCTTGTACGCGTTAGATATACTGCTGCGATCAAAAGTCCAATATCGATCTGTGGACTATGGGAAGGCAACGGAAACCACCCATGAATTATACTCCTGGTAAATTCATCTTGGCGTGGGCCCAAGTTGAATCGCCAACGTCCGGGAGACCGGATATGGCACATGAAGAAGATAAGGTTAAATAAGCAATAAAAAGAAATTATTTGTAAGCTTTCAGATGTTTAATAATAAAGACGTTTAATTACAATCATGACCGAACTTGGTAATTATTGCTTCATGATCAGAGAATCTCGAGTTAAGAATATGGGACGTGACATCAGATGTCGCAAAATCCGAAACGACTAGTCGATAATGATACTTGTACTATCAGTTATTGTAGTCGGCAAGTCAACGTGCATGGTTAGCCAAAACTTTCAAAAGTGTTAACTAGAGATCCCCGGGCAACACCAGCAACGGCAAAGTTCGGCAAAACGGCAAAGCTTCATGAGCAGAGAATCCAGAGTTAAGAATATGGGACGTGACATCGGATGACGCAAAATTCGTAACGACTAGTCGATAATGATACTTATACTATCAGTTATTGTAGTCGGCGAGTCAACGTGCATGGTTAGGCCAAAACTTTCAAAAGTGTTAACTAAAGATCCCCGGGCAACACCAGCAATAGCAAAGTCAATGTTAAAATCGCCGCATAAAATTTTTTTTTTTCTAAAGGGTAGTGATTCCAGCAGATTCAAACAACTCTCTAGAAATAACCCAACATCAGAATGAGGAGTTCTATAAATACAAACTTGGGGTTCTTGCTAAAAGCTATAGAAAACTCAAAAGACTTCAACAATAGGTGATCATATTCATGTATAGCTGAAAAGTCACCGCCTCTGGACAAGATCAAGATCCCCCCGTGTGCCGAAGTCTGTCTACTGTATTTTGAAATGATGTTGTACGTACTAATGAAAATTAATTTTATTAATTTTTCTGACTGATAGGTTTATTTTATGGAGCCAATGTTCAGTCACAGCAACGACCAGGAGAAACCCGAGATCCTCCAGTAACAAATACAAAGCATCAATTTTATTTCTTAGTGATTGGACATTTAGAAAAACCACACTAAATTCTCTGTCGTCTGGAATGGTATCTTGTACCTCCTGACGCGTCAAAGAATTTAAAAAATTTTGTTTGAAGAATAATAATTGCTGAGACTTTCTCTTGTTTTTTGAAGGCGGATTCGACACTCTGTAGAGATGTATGTTCCGTAAGCGGATAGATCGGCTGCAGCATCTTCAGGTCCAATACCGTATGCCTCGAAGTATTTGATATAAAACCTTTTCAGCGACTCTAGATCTACAGGAAGACCCCCGGAAGCCAAAAACATTCTTACACTGGCACTTGTAAAGCCCTCGTAGCACATAGTTTGTGGTTGATCATGGAGGTGTAATAAATATAACCTGATAACGCTCATTATAGTAGATTCTCGCAGACGAGCTAAGAGAGAACGGCCATCACCATCGTGAGACTACACCGTTATTCTCACCCTAGGTGGTATAAGTGGATCCATCGTGAGATTGCTTTTGTATATTTGTTTTGATAAATTCGATCTGGGAGTTATTTTGAAAGATGTTATTTTTATTTTTTGTGGCTGCGAAGATTTCTTTATTTGTAGCGAACGTCAATATTTTGTCCTTCAAATTTTTTTCCTGTTTTTTTGGTGTTAGATTTGCGATTTTCAATCGTATGTTTTTGTTTTTTTTATGATGTTCAATTGGGGATCGATGCGCATTAATATTTGTTTACGCTGACCACTTTACCGAGACGTATTGAGGTCAAAATTTTTTATTCCTTTCCTTTCCTTCCAAGCTTTTCCTTAACGTAGTGAACAATTTGGACTAAAATTGAAATCAACCATGAAGCCATTTCTTGAAAACTTACAGAGTTTTCCGTCAGGTGTATTGAAGTCCACATGAATTCAAAATTCATCTTAAAGATCTATAATCTAAAAAGTTAATTGAGAATGCCACAATTGATTGAATCTACTGTTCCATAATAAACAGAAGGATTTAAACATAAAAAGTGCGATTTTGATTTATGCCGGTTCAACGGTCCAATCTGTGGCAACGAGAATAGTCAATTTATTAATTATTTTAATAATATATTACTTTACTATTTTTAATATGGATATGTACATATACATACAACTGTTTTAAATTATTGTAAAACATTTACCTTTAGCACAATAATTATTAATAAACTAATTTTCATGAAAAGTTTTTATATTTGAATATTATAATTGTAAATTTAAAATGATTGAATATTAATTTTAAGTTTAATTATAAATTAATTATCGGATATTTAAATAAGCTTTTAGTGAAACTCACAAAGCAGAAAGCTAATTATAATAATTTATTGTCATTTGGATTTATAAACAATATTACAGAATATTTTTACTTATTAAAAATAGAAAATTTCATAATCACAAATAATTTCATTTTACTTATAATACAAAAATATGAATACAAGTTGTTACATTTACTGAATACTTATTACAGCTGTATATTGAAATATAGCTGCATAGCTGAATGTATATAGCTGTAGATTAAGAATTATTGTACACCTTCACATCCTGTTTAATAAAATTGATCTTTATGAAAGTAAATATTTTATTGAATTTTTACTATAACACTATAATTTTTGGTGAATATTTATTTTATAAGTTATGTAAATACGTATAACTATGTTAATTAATTTTAATTGCATTAAGCTCTATTGGCGTAGAAGGGTAAATTGGTTTCGGTATATAAACAATTTGCTATAGTTCTTGTACCCGAAACCATAATGTAAAAACGAACAAATATCTATATAAATAAGTAAAAGCATATCATATATCTATAACAAACCATACGATGCATTATAGTATTAAGTTCTGAAGCGAGAATGTTTGTATTCTTTATATTTCCGCAGTCAAGTGCACTTAAAGTTGCTCGTGTTGATTGAAATACCGTTTAATAAATTGTGGGGAAAATACGCAATATTCCTCGGATGTGCGATATTACATAATTACACAGGTAGGTACAGCACAGAAATAAAGAAAAATAAAATTTTAATTTGTAAATTATTACACGAAAGCTCGCTCTTTTGACGATAACTTCAGTGTTACGAAATTAAACGCTTACTTAGTATACCACCCGGTTATACCTAATATGATTTGTATAAAATAGTCAAATTTAATAATTCGAACCCACACTGGTTTGAGTTTCGGCAGGTGGTGGTAACACCGACTCTGTTAATTTGCCTTTGTTTATAGTATACCTCATATTGGGTAAATAAAACAAGTAACCATTGACGACATAGTTTCTCAAAAGGTCATATTATAAAAAACATTTTATAATTAAAGACCAAAGTAGTTTCAAAACTTTATTCGTGGCCTATAATTACAGTTAGAAATTTTAAATTTGATATTTACTTAAGTATTCTCGAGACGACAATTGACATGCAATTGGAAAATAATTAATTTATCCGTTAAAATTAAGATACCTATTTGCAATCACAAAAATGTTTGCTTTGATGCCGGAATTGTTTTACTTGTTATTATTACTTTTTCAATTTGCATAGTTTCGAGAACAACTGGAAACATTGATTGTTGTTAATGCGTGTTGAAAACTCACGAAGAATTAAAAATAGTAATCAAATAGACGAAGGCAGGTGGTTATTATTTGTGAATAACACCTGATGATGCACTAGAGAACAAATTCATGTGACTTCAGGTCGTAGGGGTGCATGCACATCGTTTTGCGTGAAATCTCACATAAACCAGGATATTTGTGCAATCTGAACCTACTATATTGATACAGGTTTTCTAAGGTCGTAATACTGGGTGCGATGTTGGCGCGGGGGAGTCGACGCGCAAGCTCAAGCGTCGCGTCGAGCGTGAGCTAGCTCAGTGCCACGCGAGATACTCGTGTAGTGTGTTCAAAATATAAGAGATGTGTTGCGAAGGATAACTTTCAGCGCCCCCGTCAAGGGTCCGCCCACCAGCGACGCTCTATCTACAATTGCCATCGGATTTGCGTAAATTATACATGTGTTTCTAACTTTCCAACAAAGTTAACATAAATTACCTACTCGTGTTGTGATTTACATATCCTACAATATTTTCCGGCGTATCTTATTGTCGCCTTGTAATTACTTCTTAATCTTGAACTCTGAATCGGATTTTAAGTTTAAGAATTTTTTTATTAATTTTATTGTTAAATAGGTGAACAATTTTGAATTTAGATTCATAAGTTAATTGAGTTTTTGTTTCGTGACTCTCAACAATAGAGCCAAAATATATTAAAGTTACTACAAGTTTTCTGATTATCTAAATTGATTTAGAGAGTGCGGCGCAAGGGGTAGTTTTAATTAAAGTTCATCAAGGTTGCGTTGTGGTATTAATTAGTGAAGACAGTGAAAGCACTAGGTACTACATCTGACGATGAGTGTTTGCTAGTGACTGGAAAACCACTACTCGTCCGCACCAGTTGTTGCTTTGCCTTTAGCGATGGCTTCTTCCTGTTCCTTACTGATTGTGATGTTGCTGGCATCTCTAACACAAGCTTTTGTAAAAGCTCAAGGTAAGCGTCTGTATATGACGGCTTTGACCACTCACATTATTGGAATTCTATACAAAAAATATGTTTTCTTTTCAAAAATGAATTATTCAAAAACAGATTGTATTATGTGTTTCTGGCATTTTATCTCATCTGCAAGAAAGATCACAAGTTTAAGTGCCACGCATTGCCATCAACTTCGAGTTTATCAGTTTATTCTTTGTATTTTTGGTAAAAAGAGAATTTCGATAAGAAAGCTCTTGGGATACGTTCCTGTTGAAATATGTGTAACTTACATCGTCTTTGGCCCTGTATATATACTGAACTCGAAGTTAATGATGCATAACTTGAATTATTTTTCCGAGTGAAAAATGAAAAATTCTGACGTTTATTTTCACTCTGCTGAAAAATTTTAATTTTATATAAAACACATTATTAGCTGCAAATAAAAGTAAAGAGCTCCTTTTTGAAATTTTAATTATTTGCTACGCAGAAGTAAAATTCATTTGAACGTCAGAAAGAAGTGTTAGCAAAACCTTCAAGGAATACTTATAAAAGTTATGAAAATTTAATTGGTTTTTGGAAATAAAATTGACTACTCACTTTAAGGGTCTTGATGAACTTGAAATCAATATTTCTGAAGTAAAATTGAATTGACAATGCTTCGGAATGACATGTTAACTTATTATTTATAATGTCGATGTGAAAGTGGGTACTAAACGTAATTTTGAAAAGGTTTTGGGAATATTGTTTAATAGTTTTATTATTAGTTAAAATGTAGAAAACTTTATTCGATGTTCAGCACTAAAAGAGACAAGCGAGTGATCATGCAGGTCCCCGAAGACGTTGGCAGGTTGAGTGGGTGATCCATTTATCATGAGGACAGGAGAGCTATAACACTTACATCTAGAAAATTGATCTACTTCTAGTTTTTTTTTTTTTAATTATCATAATGCATAAAAAACTACTGCCTTTGTAGTGTCCAACTTTTAAATGATTCCTTTTTCTATAAGACTTTTACATGTTGTAAATCTCATATTACACTATGTAGGTAGTAGTTCAAAGAATACTACAACGCTATAAGGGTATAAAAGCCAGTGTTAGTTGAATAAAATTCTAGACAGGTAAATGTATGTAGTTTCGTCCTATTTCTTTATAAAATCTTACGTTGGCACTACTACCGAAATTGACCTAGAAACCAAGGAAAGTAAATAAGGTTTATTATGCTCTTAAAAGATTATTTCTAAATCTATGAAACAATTATATCGGACTAAATACTTATCAGCCAACTTTACTCAATGGAAATGAAAATTTAATTCCTTTAATTTACATTAGCAATTAATTAATTAAGGTAACCATTAAGGATTACAAGGATGGGATATTCGATGTATTACTAAGTACCTATGTATATGTACATGAATTTCATTTCACGAACCTACATGTACCTTCTTGATAACTTGGGGTTGATTATTTACGTACTAAAAAGTATTAAATAATAATTATTGTGTAAAATTTAAACTTTTAAAGAATCGATATTTTCAAAAAAATGCGAAATTTTACAACAAAAAATAAATTAGAATGCTTATAAAATTTTACATTATCTTTCTGCGAGACGCTTTTACGACAAGAAATATATTTGAGCTTTCTTTAATCATCACTAGTACCTGACAAGCTTCAAGATGATTAGGCAATAAGTTAGGAAGGTTTAATTTTGGAACATTAAATAAAATGACACGTATAAATGAAGATTATAAATTATTGCAACAAATTAGTATCTGTGTTTTGCTGATGCACAACATTTTCTTATTAGTCTTCACTACATTATTAATATTAATGATGGAATGAAAGCGAATAAGCATGTAGCTACTACAAAAAGCATAAATCTAAATAGCGTTATTTCAAACAGTTACATTTTTTAGAACAAATCTCGCATTTATGAGAGAAAAAAGCATGTGCATTTATTAAGTTGACTGAAATGAATTCTCTCGTCCTCTCGTCTTCATTACAATACGTCTAGAATCCCCCTCCCGCATTTATCATTCCGCTTTTCTTACATTGTACACATCGCTTTTTCGTCTGACGACACATTTTTCTATTCTTTTCTTTGCTACTAAAATATTTTGCTCCCTTGAGAAAAGCCGGTGCTAAAAGTCGCCGAGATAAATTTCTCTCTCATTCCCTGGATGGCTCCCTCTCATTGAAAATTGAGTAAATCTTTTATAACTATCTTATGAGAGAGAATTAGTGTCGGTGGTGTTGTATCTCTTACTTTATATAGGAAACAGCATTATTCCCCAGTACAATAGGTAAATAAGATTTGCGAAGAAGAGATTATACACATTTTCGCGGATGAGTGCTTTTGATAAACAAATCAGTCGAAGATAAGGCTATTTTCAACAAAATGGTATACAGGGTCCATTATCGCGAAGTAATCCACAATGAAAGCAAATTTCTAGCATAGTAAGTGGTGATGTTATAAAACACTGTGTGGTTGCAAACTACTTTGAACATGCGCAATAAAATCGCGTCTAGAAAGACTAATGATTATGGCACCCACAAAATTGCTTCATAATTTTCTCGCATAACCTTTCCGCTATCAATTCAGACGCGACGGAAAACCCAAGGTTCCATACTTCAATAACTTTGTTTTATGGCTGACAAAATTACGCAAAAAATGGGTAATGAATGTCTGTCTACTATAACAATGATAAAGAAATTTTCTACTTCTGTTAGCTTTAATTTCTTTTCTCAATTTTTCTTTGTACCTAATGGCTTCGTAGTTTTTAAACTTGAAAAGTATTTAAAAAAGCTCCTTTAAATACAACTTAATAATGATGTATTAAAATTTTTCTTAAGAAATTTTTATAAATAAATTTTTTATCATTATGAAGATATTCACATAATTTTAAATTATACGCTGTTTAATGAATTCTGAATTTGCCGGCAGAAAATTAAATCCCATCTTTGAAAGTTACGCTACGCTCATATACCTTGCAAGATGCTAGTGTCTCTTAATAAAAATATAATTAAAACAATTTATAATTATTAAATAATGATTTTGACACGAATTCAGTAATACGTCTTTGGTATTTTTGTAATTTTACCAGAAGAAAGTAATTAAACTATCGATGGCAATTTACTATAAACAGTATTGATTTTACATAATGCTTGATGTGGATTGCAGTAAGTGTCAATTTTCCAGTTTTAGTAATTTGCAATAAAGAAAGTTACGTCACACACAATCAGGACAGTCCCATTACGATTGCTAGGTTTATAATATATTCAATGTTATAGATCAGGGGTAGGCACGCATAAGGTCAAGTATTACCCGTACGATTTACATTACTTACAGTACCGGTCAAAAGTTTGGAAACATAAGATGCATATACAATAACTTTAATATTTTTGATATTTTTACATATTTGATTTTATTTATATAAAAAGTTTTAAATAAATACATTAATAACTTACATTTAAAGGTAAAAAAAAAAAAAATTGAAAATTTACATTAATTAATTACACTTTCTGTTCATCGAAGTAAACCTTCATTACTTTTAATAACTTACTGCACAATTCCGGGTATTCTTGAAACAATTTTTTATAATTTAACTGCGGTTAGGGCATTTCAGGACTCCTGTAGATTATTTTAAAAGATGCTGCTTTGATGTCACGGGTGTTTTCTAATTTGTCTATCGAGTTTATCCCACAGCAACTCGAAAAGGTTCAGATCAGGCAACTGTGACCGCCAAACCATGTTTTTCGGGATAGATCCTTGCTCCTGATCTTCTAAATAGCCTATACATAATCAAGATGAATGTTTTGGATCGTTATCCTGCTTTATTGTGCAAGGAGAGCCAATTAGTCGCAACCCTAGTGATAATATGTGCTGTTGTAAAATTTTCAAATTATCTTCTTTACGAAAGATTCCGTGAATTTCTACTAAGTCTCCTACTCCAGAAGCACAAAACTTCCCAAATAAGCACTGACCCCCTCATGTTTTACAGTTGGAGCAATATATTTAGATATTATTTTTCAGACTTCTCCTATGAATTAAAACCTTTCTTTTTCCCAAAATGTTCAATTTAGATTAATCGACACAAAGGACCTTTTTCCATTGACCCAACGTCCAATCCTTATATAATTTTGCTCATTGGAGACGCTTTTTCTAATTTTCAACTCTATTTGGTTTTGAATTGCTACACGTCTTAAAAGTCCGGGAGCTACCAATATTCTTTTAATCGTACATCTTGACGCTGGATTTTCCCTTGTTTATGTACCCTTTGCGCTTATTTCAGGGATGTTTATATTTTTTCCGCTTGCTAGTTGTAGCGATTAAGAAATATTTTTGATTTGAAGTCACTCTTAGTCTACCACTGGGTTTTTTATCACTTAAACTGCCAGTAGCTGTAAACCTCGCAACAGAGTAGCGTACTTCTTTAAAAGATAAATTTAATATTTTTGCAATATAACGCAAAATTGTTTTTTTGTTATAAAGCCTAATAACTATATTACATTTTCTAAACTAATTTGATGTTTTTTAGTCATTATGACACAAAATTTTACTCAGTAGTAACTTGGAATAAATTTAAGAATGATTTAAATTTTGAATTCAGCTTATTTTATATATGCAATTTACGAAACGGCTGTAAAATAAATAAATTTAATGTTTTGATTGTTTGAGCCATAAAATTTCAAAAAAGTTGAAAAATAGTTTTAAGGGCTCAAATTAGTTTAAAATCGCCGATGCCGCCCGGCACGTGCTACTTAGGTATAAATCCCAACATCTGTTTATTTCTTTCTATTCAAATTTGAACACATGGGCAGGCAGTTTTTTTAAATTTTTATATTTATAACCCTAAACTAAAATTGTGTGACATTTATTTTAAATTTCAGTAGTGCATTGTAGTAAAATTCTTTATATTATAAAAATATTGCTGTGTTTCCAAACTTTTGACCGGTACTTACATATTATCGGAGTAAAAAGTTCTGACCCCTGAGTTTGAAGTCTTATATTTTAAAAAGTAATTAATGGAATTTTATGCATTAAGAACAGAAAAATAGATAATTTAATTTTGCATAACATATTAAAATTTTAAAGTTGTGGGCTTTATAGTGAGATTTTGTTATGCAGACATTTATAAAAAGAGGCACAATTTAAGCAACAATTAACACAACTTTAAAAAATTTTTTCTCGTAAAGTATTTGCTCAAATTTAATAAAATTTGGACTGTAAATTCCTATGTACATCTTTTTTTTTCTATTTTTAAATTTTGCTAATAATGTATTTTAAATATTTTTTGAATTATTAAGCATAACGTAAAGTATAATAACGTTATTATAATGTTAAATATTTTTCACGTAATTGAATATACCAACCGAAAACTACGGTAGATAATATCAACAGATGAATTCATCAGGTTATACCACCTTCATATGCCATGTTTGTACGCCATTTAGGAAGTAAACGGTCCAACTCCAAAAATATAAAAATTGGCTTTTGAAATAAATTTAGTTATTTAATCTCATTTAATTGTACTACTATAGTATATTTATAATTTACTATTCAATTAGGAAGTAACATGGTAACCATTTGGTATTGGACATATATTGCATCTACTAAATATTCTTGCATCATGTTTCTGCATGGGCAAAAATCTGCATAATTTGTAAGCAAACTGTGTCTCCGAGTCTGCCAAACATGAATACTTTTACTACATCTTTATTATTTTGTTCCGCAGCCGTATTGCGAATATTTCAGTTACATTACATACGTTGTCTTTTACATAAATCAATGTAGACTCTGAATACAGGAATATGAAAATAATAAACATTTGCAATGATATGAATTCTAATTTATAAATTATGACCGCTGTGGTATATGACGCATTTAATGTATTTTAATATTTGTTTGACGAAAACATAGAATACTGTAGGTTATGAACATAATTTTACTACTATTACAATAAACGGTGCTATTTTAAAATGATATATATTATACATATAAGCAGAACATGTATAAGTGAAAAATGTATCATATATTATGTACGACGCGATAGTATTTTACTGTAAATATAATAAAAAAACATTTAAACAGAAACAGTTTCTCTTTGTAATGCTTAAAATTCTTCAGCAAACAAATTTAATAATTTGACACTCATAAATATAAAAATTTTCTTTCTTACTACAATTTAAACAATTTATTGTTGTTCCTTATTATTACTTCTTTCACTTTGTAACAAATTGCCTCCTAAATTTTAAACCAAATTAACATTGTATGCCTTACATCTTTAAGACTTTGTAATGGAATAGCTTGTCTTGTAATTATACTGGACAATTAATTTAAGGTGACTTTGTATACAAAGAAGTCTGCTACTTAATGAGAAACATAAGTAAGGTTAATTAAGTTGGCAATGCATAATAACATTAAAGTGTAAATGGGTATAGGAGATATAATACAGGAATAATAACATAAATCACCAGGATCTCTATAGAATGAACTGGTCCATAATTTTAGTTATCAAGTTGCATTATTGGATCTTCGGGTATTTGAAATTTAAACGTTTTACATAAAAAAGTATTTCACATATAGCAAAGGTACAATTGAAATTTTACTATTATGTAACCTATTGTGAACCTTCAACGGTGTCACGTTTTACCCTTAGGTTTTGTATCAACTAGATAAATGTCACAGCACAATATAGAATTTGATTTATCCATACAACTATACTATTAAACTAGAACATCCGTTTATTTACGGATTATCTATTGCAATACAACTGAATAATATTTTGCACATAAATTTGCCCAAAATACTTGCAGATATTAAATTTAGGTTTCCTATTTATGTATTTCCTCTACCTACATTACTCTGCAAATTTTTGCAATAACAATTTACGTTGATGTGATTTAATTTGTCCATTTCATTATAAAAATAAAATTACCCTTTGAGAAAGAAAACTCTTAAAGCGAAGGAATTTAAAGAATGAATTTCTAAATAATATAATTATTATTCTCGGGAAAAAGAAAATCGTCTAGTGGGAAGTGAATTTACAAATGAGTTCATTTAAAAACATAACCATTTGTAAGCAGGTAACACGGTTGAGGAAATCGCAGTTTTGAATGAAAACACAAAACGAGACGGGATTTATCATTCAGTTACAATATAAGAGGAACTACTTTGTAATGAGAGATCTCAGATACACATTAAATTTTCTTTTGTTGTAATCGAAATATATTTGTTATGCAATATGAACAAATTTTATAATAGAAGAAGTTATACCAGACCAGAAGATAATAGAAAGGTTTACTAATGTAGGTTTATTTAATTAAGGACGATAGCAAACACCATTGTTGGATTAAATCATCACTGTTGCACACGTTATTGTTTTATAATTAACTTCTAAAATTAATTAATATGGAGATGATAAAAGTGTTTATTCTATTGCTCTGCGTATCAAGAAATAAATTTATATTTATACTTCTTTTGCATTTTTAAATTGTGGCGGATTTTTAAAGTTAATGGACTAAAAATCAAATTCGTACAGAACAAAAATTATCTAATTTAATGCCCCGAAAAAATTGGTTTTTCAGATCTTATGTTATTATCCCTTTATGCATCGGACAAAATTTAAAGCAGTTTGTATGCTGAAACGAATACTATAAAATTGGATTGATTTGATATAAACTTGAGAGAATCTCAAAAATAGTAGGTAATTCAATAAATAAAAAATATAGAAGCGGAGAAAATTTAATAAGTAATGACACAGAGAAATTGGGGGAAACGTTCATATGTGATTTAACCTATGGTTAAATTATCTTACAATTCATCTAATTCTTCGAACTTATGTAAAAAGTATCTTATCGAAATAATCTAACAAGTTGTATGTAATATACAGTAAAAACCTGTACAGAACGTTTTATCCAATTTATTTAATTGGATAATTGAAATAAATTTAAGTTGTTTGTAGTCATAAACCTGGATTAAATTTTACGTTTCTGCTATGAATGAAATTTTTATTCTACCAAATTTATGTAATATTGCAATATTTTTTTAAAAATTACAATCTCGTTTTGTAAATGCTAAATTTAATATCAGATGTATTAGAAATCTTTGTGCTCAAGAACTGTAATAACATATATAAGTAGTACTTCATTGTGTTACCAATAACTACTTTTTCTTTCGTTTTCATCCTAAGGATAAGTTTTAGTTTTGTTGTGTGCAAAGAATTGACGTGGAGAATTTATAACAGAAAGCATTATTAATGTAAGAGCTTTGTATAAAAAGAGCATTATAAAATTTTAAATCAGAAATTTTGCCTCGTGAACTTTTACTTCAAGCGAAAAATCTGCAGTAGCTTCAACGGGACCAGAGCAGCCAGAGCCACAATTAAATATCTCTTACATAATAAAACTTATAGATAAGATCTATATTATGCAAGCAAGAGCTAAAGCTTCTGTCACAGTCTTTTCACAAGGCAATTGTCAAAATGCCGCTTAAAACCCCACGAAACGCTGATGAGAAATTCTAATTTAGTCCTATCGATTTTTATTTATTTCTTTAGTTATTTAGAAAGCAAAGCAATCCAGAAGACAATATTTTTCAGTGTACGTAACAATTTTTTTTATCAAATTACATTTATATTTGTTTATTTGAATTCAGCAAGTAAATAATAAATTTATTTTTTAGGATACTATGATATCACAAATAAATAAAGTTAATACTAGTAATTTTAATAAAGTTTTAAGTAAAAACGTTAACGAGACAACATTAACTACCGGCAACAATCTCAAGGGACGACGAAATTGCTAAAAGAAAAGCGAAGAAAATTATAAGCATGCAGATCAAAATGAAATTCAAATACCTATTAAAACTCGAATTGTTCCGGATATTTCCCAAGTCGGAAAACCAACGGGCTGCCCGAGGTTGCAATACATTAACTGCTTTAAATCGGGCAGAATCTGAAATTCCGTATATTCTCCTAACAATCAGAATGCTTGGCAAGGCGCAATAATAACTCTCGGATATCAGAGCCTAGTTTATCCTACTCCTTATTGAGTCTGTCGTTGTCGGTTCGCAACCCGGGAACTAATCAGATCAACTGACTGGAAGGAAAAAAGACACAAGTCGCGCATTCTTGCATGCTCATTAAACCACAAAGAAACCGCAATCCGATTTACTTGATGGAATTTTTGGTTTTTATAAACCGTAAGTTTATGTATTTTACATTAAATTAAATTTGGTTTGCTGTATTAACGTTTCTGAATAAATCTGAATCGAATCTTTGCTTATTATGAAATCTGCGTTGCACTAAATAATTACAGCATTATAAGATTTGCGTTTGACATTACCAAGATTCAATTCGCTGGGGTGAACGAGATTTTATAAGACGAGCCAACACCATTTTGGAGAAGTACTAAAAGGTATTAGTAGTAATTTTCGTTCGTATCTGTGGTAGCAGACTCGGGATTAGTTCACTCAATGGTATAGCAATCTATCTTCACGCCAACAGCTTACAACCGGAAAGAGACATCACGCTGTGAAAAGGCCGCTATGCGAAACTTAACTCTCTCGAGTCCCTTCTTTACATGCTTGAACACATATTCTGTAAGGTTTTAAACTAACTCAAATGACAACCTGATAGGTATTCTTTGTGATTCGTCAATAGAAAATAGACATTTTTATCTGGCTATTAATGAAATGACATATTCGGTTTAGATAAAAGTTTGAATTGTATCGCGTAATGCTTTAAAAAAGAAAAGGAAAATTGTTATAAACATCTTTCTAGTTTTGTAAAGTTAGTTTACTTGTAGGAATGAAAATTAATACGTTTTTGTGAAAATTAATGGTTGCAATCTGTTAAACTTGTTGCCGAAGTCAAAACATAGATCAAAGTATTTAAGGATAAGACGTCGAGGGCGGGTGATGCCAAGCGAAGTTTCACAAGTTGGTTACTGCGGTTGCCGAAGACAAGCTTACACCAAGCTGTCAACGACCTAACACTCTAATTACTATAGATAGATTTAAATTTACTTAAGATGTGTTTAAATAACAAGCAAGAAATAAATTTACAAGAAATTGTGAATATTATTTGTCCAAAATTAAATTACGTTGCAATAGTAAGGATTGCTTAGAAGTTATTGAATTTTTGCTGATGTAATAAATGTAGTTTCAAAATCACAAAAACAATAGTCTTTGTGTATACTTTCTTATACACAGGAACTTTCCTTCTGATGGAAGCTTAAACTATTTGAAAAATGTAAACCTACTATGTATGTAGGTACCTACTTAATTTACTCTCAAATTTATTAACGTAATCCCACTGAGGGAATTTAATAAAGTCTTAACTGCTAAGGCCATAATAATGTTGATTCCTATTCAATTCGAATTATGAACTTTAAGTGTATACTAGATGAACTTACCTACTGCGCAAATTGTAATATAAACTTAGTTAACCACTTATGTACCTATGTAATAGGTAAAACGTATGCTGCAAGTTTAACATTATCTTCAAATAAACTTTTCCTTGCAATGAGATTGTTTATTGAAATGAAAGCCTATTATTTCATCTATATATTAAATCTGAGCTATGAAATAGAGTGCTATGTTAAATTAATAATTCTCTTAATTAAACTCTCATTTGTTATAAACCAGCCAAATAATTTGAAGGTAGGATAATACTATTTCATTTGAATTTAATAATGATCTATTAATTGATCCTGCAGGTAATAAGTAATAACAATATAGTTTTTGTTTTTACTATGACTATTATAATTTACATTAATAATAACCTCAAAGTAATCATGTATTAAATTACTAACTTTTTTAATACAAAATTAAGTTTACTATTAATCCAATATTAACGATATTACCATCCTATTCTAGTTAGCTGTTCCAGTTGCTGTTCTAATCATTATTATGGACGTATATACCTGTTTACCTAACGCTAAAATTTTAACAAGGTTTTAATGCTATAAAATTGATATACTAAAATAGCTTAATTTAATTAATTGCCATATTTAGAGCAAGATGAAACTGTAGATGCCTTTAATGGTTAACCACTAGTGAAGATATGTTGATCAAGTTCTCAAATTATATCATTTCTCCGATATTTAGCGTAAATGGTTCAGTTTTGCTATTAAATATTATATAATTATAACCCTTATGTTAACAGATCTGGTAATGGGCAGTTTATTGTCTTTTATCATTTAAATGTCTCGTAAAAGTTACGTCTAAACGGTTTTTAACAAATTAGAAAACAACACGACTTCCGGAAATATTTATTATTATCCGTTTAAAACTAATTAAATATAATGATTTTTTCAGAAAAGTATAAGAAAATGAATGATGTAGCAAAAACGTTGGCGAATTATAGTCTAGTGTATTCCATATTCTGTGCGATAACACAGTTTGTGGAGACAAGATATGCTGAACGATAAAGCACAGAGTCGGTTCTTCTTTTGCGATGGAGAGTTATACGGGAGCGGTCCAAAAAGCAAGTTTGGGCATCACTTAATTTAAAATTACCCTGCATAACAATAAAAACAGCAAACATCAAAAAATTGCTGAATAGTTTCTACTGGAGAAAAGGAAGATGACCGGATCTAATGCCACAAGTATCAAAAATATTGATGCTTTATAACTTCAGATTTAATTAAATTTTCTAATTAACGGAACCTAGTCACTGCTCAGGCACAGATAACGTTAGTATTTTGAGTGTAACTTTGAACCATACTGTGAAATTTGATATACGCGTAGTGTAGTCGTAAAAAAAAATAAGCCAGAATATTTTTGTGCTGAAGAATTTAGTTAATCGTGCCGATAAGTCAATTTGCTTGACAACGTTTCATGCGATGGTGCAATCCATTGCAAGCTACGCTTTATTGGCATGGTGCCATTCAAGCCACACAGAGAGAATATTTAAACAAAAGCGTCGAGCTATAAAAGTGGCAGAGAGTATGACGAACTACCGTGCAGATGTCCGAAACAAAAATATAGAGACTTAAATATTCTTACTATACCATTTCTGTATACTATACTAGGTCAGAGAAAAAGTATGTAAATATTTTTTTAGTAAAATTCAACTGGTTTCTTATAGTGTGAAAATGAATTTATTTAAACCAAATATGCTCCATTATAATTGACAATGCTTCGCCATTTTTTGGGTAGAGCCATGACGCCATCGGTGAAGAACTTCCGTGGTTATTGATTAAAAAACTGAATCTAGTGGTTTTCACAGGCTTTTGAAACTAGCTTAATTTCTCTGAGAGAGTTCTACAGAGATCGGAACAAGTGACTATACGGTGGATACATCAAAACTTCTCAACAAAGCTCTCGCAATTATTGACGGGTCATCAAAGAAGTGTGTGGTCGGGCTTTTTCTTGCCTATTTTTCAATTCGGGCCGCTTTTAAATTGCCTAGCGCAATCTCTCCAGTTGTCCACAGTAGAGTTGAGAATCAATCTTTTTTACCAACTGGAAGTAGCTCACGGTGAACGATTCCCTTCTAGTCCCTTCCAGCAGAAAGCAAGCAAACCGTTTCTGCACAGCAGATTTTGATAAAGTATCTTCACCGTACACAGTACAAATTTTTTTATAAGTCCTAATACATATTATACTCCTTTGTCCTAATAATATTGCAATATGTAGCGCAATTTTGTATTTCATTTCTTCATTTTCAATCGCAAACTTCTTTGTAACCACTGCACCAATTATGATATTTGTACACTCAAAGTAACGCTCATAGTGTCACATTTTCAAAATAGTGGTGTCACTGCGATCTGCGCTTTCTGAGTTATTGGCCATTGATGCCATCTATAGGGAAAATCGCTACAAATTTTTCCCTGACTTATTAATAAAATGTTTGGTCCACGTAAAGAAAAATTTACAGAATTACATTCTGGTTAACTTCATTCATAACCACGATACCCGAAGCAGATTATCAAAAAGGTTAAGATGAAAACAGTGTTCCTGCTGATCTTCCATATTTACAACAAATCGACAGCATCGAACTATTTTTATATTTGTCTTTATGTATAATCCAATTTGTTTTAATAAAGTTTACTCTAATGAATTTTAAACAATAACAAATTTTTTTTCCGGATTTTACAGCCATGTATTCACTAGGCAACAACTGACGCGCAACATGTTCAACACGATGCGCAACGTTGCGGCACATTTGTTTAACAATGTTGTCTGTCACACAACAATGACACACAACAACGACAACATTGTTAAACAAATGTTTTTGTTGTGGCTTAGTTCTTTTTACTCATCACGATGGCAACGAAAGGAATTCGTCAAATAAACTGTTATGTTCTGCATTGTCACATCCAGAAAATCATGCTATCAATTTGTACTAGAAACAATATACGAGGGGTGAATTTTTGTATATATGCGGCTTTGCTACGCTTTGATGCGCGAATTTAAAAATTGCTTGTCGAAAGTAATTCCACTTTTACTCAAATTAAAAATAATTTTTTAGTAGTAGATTTATGTAAAATTTAATTATTATAAACATTATACAAATATACTTTTATAAATCATATTAATAGACTTTGAAATCTATATTTTTCACTTATAGATTCAATACCTACTCATAATTTATATTAATTACAAAAGTTCTTAAAGTAAAAATAAGCTTTTAATAAATTAAAAAGAAAACGTTCTCAAACATAGAGAAAACGCTATTCTTGATAGATATATAAATTATTAATGTTACAATTGACACCTTTAATTTCATTCCAAATGTGGCTTTCGGGGAAATTTATTATAGATTATGTTTTTTTAAAACTATTAAAGTCATATGAAAACTAAACATTGAATATAAAAGTATTTCTCAAGCAGAGAGCATTTAGAGCAAGATTATTTTTATGAATGTAGAAAAAATGACTTGTCGATAGTTTTTATGTCGAAAATATTGTTCTTAGTTGTTGCCATGAATAACTTAACACGAAGTCAAAATCACGGTTTAGTATTGTATTATGACGAATCTTACTAGATTTAAATTTAAGTAAATCCTTACAATTGCCACTTGTTGCAATTGATACACCCTCATTTAGTGGGTTCTAACTATCTAAAAAACCATTAAAACCTGCAAAAAAACAAAAAATTATTTTACGGGTATGTTTCAACCCACAGTTTTGTTTTGTGACGTATTTCCTCATTATTAATTTCTATAACTTATTAAATAAATTATCTTGAAGTATTCTTAAAATTTCGGGTTTGCACTAAATTACATTTTAGAATAAATATCAATGCATTAATGTTGTTGATATCTTCAAAAGTTAATGGAAGTTATTAATGAAAATTGAACTTACCATATTTTCCATTAACTTTTATTGCTTCTGTACAATTATTTAAAACCCAAATTAATTTATTTTAATTAACTTATATTGTGATCTGGACATTTTGTGGACTGACTAGCTTTGTGTAGGTAAATTTAGAAAAAATTTTTAAATTTATGGGACGGTTCAAGATTTTTTTTTAATGCGCAGCATTTCGACCAATGATCACACTAAGCCACTCAAAAAAAAATTTTAAGTGACTGTACAAAATCTACAGAAGCAGTTGCATGTAATGATAAATCGTTGGAATGTTTATATAAAGTCCAAAATATATAATTAAATTAATATAATATACCTCCGTCAAGTTAAAGTATTTTACAATTGGATTCGTTTAGGAAATAAAACTAGTTGTTATTAATTTAAAAAAAACTTAAATTTGAAACTGATTTTAGGAAAATCATATATGCAATAAAAGCTCTTATTCAATTCTGTGGGAAAGACGTGTATTATAAAATCAAACATCGTATGCCAAGTGACTGTTCGTCAGAGCAGTTTCTATTTTACAATTTTGTTTAATACAGCATAGGATTTTTTAGATATCGATTTTTGATTGCCTTAAAGACGACTTTTCTACGTAAAATTAAATAAAGCGTAATACGTAACTTGTGGGAAATAAATACCAAATTTTTTCACTTCTTACGTTCGTCTAGTGACTCAAGTTTAAATGTTTATTCGTGCAGGAATCTACTCTTTTGCGCACTCTTTGCATAAATTACTTTTAACTGCATTAAACGATCGATAAGATAAAAAAAAATAATAGTAAGATGCAGGCTCATTTAAAGTAAAACTCTACTGCTAATTAAATAGGTAATTTGTTTGTTTAAAAAATGCACTGCAAAATACCAAAAATTCTTTTAATACAAAGTTCAATTTCAATTGTAACAACCATTGTTACCCTTAAAAAATTACCAAAATGGAATCTATAGAAAGCTATTGTGGGAAATTGGTAATAAGAAGCTATAGTACTTGACCAATGCTAAATATTGAGATATTGGTTATCTTGAAATATATAATAATTGCTATTTACACGTTTGAATTTTAAATGGTTATTCTGCCAATAAGCATTTCATGACATTATAATAGTCCTGTATCTTAAACGACAGCAGTTTACGTTTGAACATTAAATAAACATGAAATATGAACAAATAAAAGGCTAATTTGTTTAAACTATTACAGAGTTATACATACATACATGCATTCCACCACTGTAGAAATACTGTGTAGTTATTATTCCAGAGTTAAGCTATTAACTATCACTTTAAAATTTTATTACAACACATTACATTATTCCAGATAGTACTCCATTTGTATATTCTATTTCCTAGAAAATTTGCAAAAATTAGTTTGGATGAGGTTTAAAGGTAATACAAAAAGCCTATGGAGGTAAAAGTATTTGAATATGTTTTATTATTGTATCTCGACATAATTAAAACTACTAATGTTTATTTACAAGGCAATTAACATATTATTGTAAACTAAATTTGCTTAATTTTCACAAAACTATACTAATAAATAAAACAATAATTTATTTACTAACTAGTTATTCTCACTTTCTCGTAAATAAATTATATTCATATAAATAAAGGTTATTAGAATTGGTAGACAAATATATTTATTTATCAATAAAGGCTAATTAATAAAGTTAGGTATAATATTTATGATTTATCTAATAAGCGTACATATAGTACGTTTATATTGTGGTAAGAGTTAATTCAAGCATTTTATTTTTTTGAGTAGTCAACAGATATGACAATTATTTTTCATCGTAAGCCATGCGAAAAAAGTAATTATTACTTTCATATTGGTTTACTTCCTGACAGATCCTAAAGATTTCATATGAATTAAATACAACGTATTTATAATATTCATAACAGATTATTTTCGTACAATAATTATCGTAACATAAAATTTTTTATTAGTTAACATTAAAATTGCTACATGTATTCTTAAGTAATGTAGTTCAACTTTGAGGCATCAGTGTCAAAATCTTAAGGTTGTCCAATGATTGATCATGTTCAACGATTGCTTAGTGTTTAGGGGAAAACTTTTATTATTTGCACTACATGGCTGTTGTAAGTCACGGAAATCTTATGACATGAAATGCTTACGTTAGAAGTACGAATAATTGCTTATGCCGATGAGGCGAACATCTCATTGATGTAAAGCATCCATCACACGAAGCGACCCTCACTGCGATTGCAGTAACGTTCATGTGACAATGCAAGCGACTTACTCGGAATCACTCCACAGACGCAACTAGGTTATTAGTACACGTCAAATCAATGCACGTCCATTTCCTTTAGAGCACATTACTGCGACATGGTCGGGCCCTTCAAGTCACAAGCGTGCCCGTAGACTTATACCTATAAAAAAAACAAAGTAACTAAAAACTCGATAATATTTTTGGATGTCGGCAGCTGAATTGACTTATAAATCTATACATTACAGATAGATAGACTTTCCACTAATTAATGAAAATAAAGAGTTTTTTAATTTCGTGAAAATTTAATTTTCGGTTAATTAAGCTGTTTTTTTCTATTATGTCACATTTATAAAACGTATTTAACGTTACCTATCAGTCGTCAAGTTGTTATACTTGATTATGCAACGTCAAACTGGTCTAGAAGTTAGCTGTTGACTTGCTGAGGTCATAAATTATATAAGTTTGGTGTAATGCCGATATGGTGATTTCATGTGCAACTTTTTGTTAGCTCAATTAGAACTTATAATTAGAAGACAGGTTTTCTAAAATAGCAAAGCTAAGCAAAACCTGTAATAGAAAATGCTATATATATATATAGTACATATATCTGTATTATATACATAGTATGTAGTATACTTTTAAAATACTAATTGAAATTACACATTATATAGGTAATTTTCTAAATTTAACAAAGAAAAGTTTTCTCGTCTTGTCGCACTGAATATTCTACAGGTTGGCTGGATTGAACTACAACCAACTTTCGAGCATTGTAGCTCCTGAATGACACATCATAGAGTGCTGTGCATTTGACAGGTAATCGGTGATTTAGTTCTCTCAAAATCATAAAATATAAGCACTCGTTTTTATTTTTCCTATTGTTTAAAATATGGACAACAAAGTAAGGAGAACCTGTCCTTGTTCGTTTTTGAAACGGAAAGTTCAGTCAGCACATTGCGCTTTGTAATGTGGATCGATTAATAGAATTGCATTTTAAACAATAAAATGATTGAAAAATACCGTTTTCGTAAAAAAATATGTTGGTATGTTGTGTGCATAGTGGTGAATACAGCAGAACTGAAGAAGAACTTGGGATAAAATACACTCTGAAGTTGCAGCTAAATAATGGCTGCTAGCATAGGTATTTAATCTTGTCGATAAGTCAATTTGCTTGACAACGTTTCACGCGATGGTCCAATCCATTGCAAGGTGCGCTTTTTTGATATGGGGCCGTTCAAGCCACACAGAAGGAATATTTAAACAACAGCGTCGAGTCATGAAAGTGGTGCTTAGCGCAATCTTTCCAGTTGTCCATAGTAGAGCTAAGAATCAATCTTCTTACAAACTGGAAGTAGCTCATGATGAGCTTCCAGGCCTTTCCAGTTTCTTCCAGCAGAAAGCGAGCAAATCATTTCTGCACAGCAGATTTTGATAAAGTACCTTCACCGTACACAGCACAAATTTTTTCACAAGTCTGCGCAGCGTTCTTCCCTTTGTCGTAATAATATTGCAAAATGTAGCGCAATTTTTCATTACTTTTCTTTATTTTCAATCGCAATCTACGTTCTAACCACTGCACCAATTATGATATTTGTACACTCAAAGTAACGCTCAAAGTGTCATCTTTCCAAAATAGTGGTATTGGTGCGATTTGTGTTTCTTTAACTTTAGGTCATCCAGTAAGTTGTGAAAATTATAATTTTTATTTGCTATTTTTTTCATTCGACGATGTTGCTGAATGCGACTCTGCTTTTTTAAATATTTATGTTGGTAGTGTGTTGTGAAAAAGGTGTCCACTTGTTAGATTTTCATTGGCCTATTACCTCAACTGTATTTTCTTTTCAATGTTTTAATAAAGTTTACTCTAGTCCACCACGGAATGAATTTTAAATAATAACAAATTTTTTTTTCCGGATTTTACTCCTTTTTACCCTCACGATGACGACGAAGGAAGTTCGTTGAATAAACGGTTATGTTCTGCGTTCTCACATCCAGAAAGTCATAACATCAATTTGTACTATAAACAATTAAATATTAATTGAACAGATTAAAAATAATTTTTTTAGTAGTAGATTTATGTAAAATTTAATTATTATAAACATTATACTCGGGGAGCCTGAAACCCTAGAGAACGCGTTCCCAGGTGGCGGATAGGGAATGCCTCCTAGATATAGGTGGTAAGAGGAAATGAAATACCTCTCGCGGACCAACAGGCAAGTAGCGTCTGCCTCAGAATGAGCGGCTACGAACAGCGTCTGTTCCCATATTGGGCGGCTGAACACAACACTCGCCAACACGTTCGGCAAGCGTGGCGTTTTAAATGCCAAATCCTTCTAACAATGACCTCAATCTCTAACAATAAAATACCCCAGGTGGGTAGGACTAAAGGTCCGGAATCCCACACTGTGAAAACAGTCTGCCTCATGGATTCTGGGGAGGCAAGAAATTGAGCAATAAAGAAGCTATACATCTAAAGCAATCTAAACTAAAGATAGCCACATATAATATCAGAACGATGCAAGGAGAAGACCGACTAAGTGAGCTGGAAGACCAACTAGACAAAATAAAATGGGACGTAGTGGGACTAGCAGAAGTACGAAGAAAAGGCGAAGAATGCATACAGTTAAGATCCGGAAACATTTTGTACCACAAAGGAAACGAAGAATCCAGCGAAGGAGGAGTAGGCTTTATGATTAACCAACGCATAACATCAAATATAAAAATATTCAAAGGATTTTCCAATCGAGTGGCATATATAATTCTATCAATAAACAAAGACTACACTCTGAAAATCATTCAGATATACGCGCCAACAACGACACACGAAGACGACGAAGTAGAAGAATTCTACGATGAGATAACACGAGCAATAGAAGAGAACCTACAACAACGACTATAGTGATTGGAGACTTCAACGCCAAGATTGGAGGAAAACAAGATCAAGAAGAAAACAAAATAGGAAATTTCGGTCTTGGAATCAGAAACGAAAGAGGGAAAATCTTATGGGCTTCTTGGAGAAAGAAAAACTGTACGCTATGAATACCTTCTTCAAAAGGAAAAAACAAAAACTGTGGACATGGATCAGCCCTAACGGAAAAACAAAAAATCAAATAGACTTTATCCTAACATCCAGCAGAGACATAGTGACAAATGTAGATGTACTAAATAAATTCACAACAGGAAGCGACCACAGGATGGTCAGGGCGGATATATGTATAAATAACAGCTTGATAAGAGCAAAGAGATTTAATAAAACACGAAACCCATAAATAGACAAAAGTTAAAAGAAAAAAGTACAGAATACCAAATAGAGCTGGAAAAGCAACTCGACCACTATGATACAACATTGCGAACGGGTACGATTGATGAAATTAACAACTCTCTGGTAGTATCCATGCAAACAGCAGCCCTCAAGACGGCAAGAAAAATGAGGAAAGAGAAGAAAATTCAGCGACAACACGAAGAAACTAATAAGGCTAAGACAAGAAAAAGTATCAGTTAATACAACAAGCAAAAACGAAATAACCCAGATTAGTAAACAAGTTAGAAAATCCATAAGACGGGACAGATGGACGAAGATAGAACAAGCAGTAAACAAAGTTATAGAACAAAATAAAGATATGAAATGCCTACGAAGAAAAACTGGGACTCCACAAATACACATCCTAAGAAATAAGCAAAACGAGGAAATCAGAGACAGAGAGGAAATGCTACGAATAATAGAGGAATTTTATACCGAACTATACGAAGCAAAAGTAATGCCGACGAATGAAATAAAAACAAGGCTCCGGCAGAAAATAATAAACGTAAACTCGGAAGAAATGCCAGAAATAGACGAGCAAGAAATAGCTAACACTGTAAAACAAATGAAACAAAACAAAGCACCTGGGAAGACGGAGTCCTGGTGGAAATGATCAAAGAGGGTGGACAACGAAATTTGAGAGAAATTACTAATCTGATGAACAGATGCCTAAACGAAGGAGATATCCCCAAAGACTGGAAAAGCGCGATCACAGTACTGTTTTTTAAAAAAGGAGACAAAGCGAGATTGGAAAACTACAGACCTATATCACTCCTATCCCAGCTGTATAAACTTCTGTCTAAGGTCATCACCAATCGACTCGGAAATAAACTCGATGGCTACCAGCCAAAAGAACAAGCAGGATTTAGAGCCGGATACGGTACATGCGATCATCTGCACACAATAAGAATTCTAATAGAAAAGGTAACGGAATACAATCTACCACTATACCTAGGATTTGTGGACTACGAAAAAGCCTTCGACAGTTTAGAAATCTGGGCAGTGAAACAAGCCCTACAGAATAGTAGAATAGACTATAGATATATTCAATTGATCGAAAATGTCTATGCCCAGAGCACAACAGTGGTTCGAGTTCACAAAGACACAAATCCAATACCAATTAAAAAAGGAGTGCGACAAGGCGACACAATATCACCAAAACTCTTCACAACAGCTCTGCAAGATGTATTTAGAACACTTAATTGGGAAAACAAAGGTATTAATATCAACGGAGAAAAACTGAATAACCTCAGATTCGCAGATGACGTGGTGGTTATCGCTGACAACTTTGAAGACCTACAAGACATGCTACAAGAGCTATGCACACAATCAAAAAAAGTCGGCCTAAAAATTAATAAAAACAAAACAAAGGTGATGACCAATACGGAAGACGAAAGACCGGTGAGAGTAGATGACGAAATAATAGAACAAGTAAACAGCTACATCTACCTAGGTCAAGACATCCGACCAAATAAAGAAAACCAGACGGCAGAAGTTGGCAGAAGAGTAAGAATGGGTTGGGCGGCGTTTGGAAAACTAAGTTATGTATTAAAAGACCAAAATATCTCGCAACACCTCAGAACTAGAATCTTTGATATGTGTGTGTTACCCGTACTAACGTACGGGGTCCAGACATGGGTATTCACAAACAAAAATGTGGACAAGATTCGCAAAATACAGAGATCTATGGAGAGAGCTATGCTTGGAATACGTCTAAAAGACCGTATTTCCAACGAAACTATAAGAGAAACTACAAGAGTTAAAGACGCCGTAACAACCATGGCACAACTGAAATGGAGATGGGCCGGACATAACGCCAGAAACACAGGAAGATGGAACACGTCTATAAATCACTGGAGACCATGGTTGGGGGGTAGAAGTAGGGGTAGACCGCGAATGCGTTGGGGAGATGACATAAAGCGAGTGGCCGGCTTCGGATGGAATAGAGTGGCTGGAAATAGAGAAAGGTGGAAAGCGTTAGAAGAGGCCTATGTTCAAAGTTGGACGGCAAGTGGCTAGAAAGAAGAAGAAGAAGAAACATTATACAAATATACTTTTATAAATAATATTAATAGACTTTGAAATCTATATTTTCACTTATAGATTCAATACCTACTTATAATTTATATTAATTACAAAAGTTCTTAAAGTAAAAATAAGGTTTTAATAAATTAAAAAGAAAACGTTCTCAAACATAGAGAAAACGCTATTCTTGATAGATATATAAATTATTAATGTTACAATCGACACCTTTAATTTCATTCCAAATGTGGCTTTCGGGGAAATTTATTATAGATTATGTTTTTTTAAAACTATTAAAGTCATATGAAAACTAAACATTGAATATAAAAGTATTTCTCAAGCAGAGAGCATTTAGAGCAAGATTATTTTTATGAATGTAGAAAAAATGACTTGTCGATGGTTTTTATGTCGAAAACATTACTCTTAGTTGTTGCATTGAATAAATTAACACGAAGTCAAAATCACGGTTTAGTATTGTATTATGACGAATCTTACTAGATTTAAATTTAAGTAAATCCTTACAATTCCCACTTGTTGCAATTGATACACTCTCATTTAGTGGGTTCTAACTACATATCTAAAAAACCATTAAAACCTGCAAAAAACAAAAAATTATTTTAAGGGTATGTTTTAACCCACAGTTTTGTTTTGTGACGTATTTCCTCATTATTAATTTCTATGACTTATTAATATAAATTATCTTGAAGTATTCTTAAAATTTCGGGTTTGCACTAAATTACATTTTAGAATAAATATCAATGCATTAATGTTGTTGATATCTTCAAAAGTTAATGGAAGTTATTAATGAAAATTGAATTTACCATATTTTCCATTAACTTTTATTGCTTCTGTACAATTATTTAAAACCCAAATTAATTTATTTTAATTAACTTATATTGTGATCTGGACATTTTGTGGACTGACTAGCTTTGTGTAGGTAAATTTAGAAAAAATTTTTAAATTTATGGGACGGTTCAAGATTTTTTTTTAATGCCCAGCAATTCGACCAATGATCACACTAAGCCACTCAAAATAAAAATTTTAAGTGACTATACAAAATCTCTAGAAGCAGTTTGATGTAATGATAAATCGTTGGAATGTTTATATAAAAGTCCATTCCATGTTGAAGAGTTTATGCTATTTGCGGGAACTGTTGTTACGTTAAATTTTACTCACATACGAGACACAGTAAATTAATATAATATACCTCCGTCAATCTATAGTATTTTAGAATTGGATTCGTTTAGGAAATAAAACTAGTTATTATTAATTTAAAAAAAAACTTAAATTGGAAACTGATTTTAGGAAAGTGATATATGCAATAAAAGCTCTTATTCAATTCTGTGGGAAAGGCGTGTATTATGAAATCAAACATCGCATCGTATTCCAAGTGACTGTTCGTCAGAACAGTTTCTATTTTACAATTTTGTTTAATACAGCATAGGATTTTTAGATATCGATTTTGATTGCCTTAAAGATGTCTACGTTAAATTAAATAAAGCGTTATACGTAACTTGTGGGAAATAAATACCAAATTTTTTCACTTCTTACGTTCGTCTAGTGACTCAAGTTTATTCGTGCAGGAATCTACTCTTTTGCGCACTCTTTGCATAAACTACTTTTAACTGCATTAAACGATCGATAAGATAAAAAATAATAATAGTAAGATGCAGGCTCATTTAAAGTAAAACTCTACTGCTAATTAAATAGGTAATTTGTTTGTTTAAAAAATGCACTGCAAAATACCAAAAATTCTTTTAATACAAAGTTCAATTTGAATTGTAACAACCATTGTTACCCCTTAAAAATTACCAAAATGGAAACTATATAAAGCTATTGTAGGAAATTGGTTATAAGAAGCTATGGTACTTGACCAATGCTAAATGTTGAGATATTGGTTATCTTGAAATATATAATTGCAATAGCTATTTACACGTTTGAATTTTAAATGCTTATTGGCAGATCTTATGCTTTCATGACATTATATTAGTCCTGTATCTTAAACGACAGCAGTTTACGTTTGAACATTAAATAACCATGAAATATGAACAAATAAAAGGCTAATTTGTTTAAACTATTTCAGAGTTATACATACATACATGCATTCCACCACTGTAGAAATACTGTGTAGTTATTATTCCAGAGTTAAGCGATTAACTATCACTTTAAAATTTTATTACAACACATTACATTATTCCAGATAGTACTCCATTTGTATATTCTATTTCCTAGAAAATTTGCAAAAACTTAGTTTGGATGAGGTTTAAAGGTAATACGAAAAGCCTATGGAGGTAAAAGTATTTGAATATGTTTTATTATTGTATCTCGACATAATTAAAACTACTAATGTTTATTTACAAGGCAATTAACATATTGTAAACTAAATTTGCTTAATTTTTCATAAAAACTAGACTAATAAACCAAAAAAAAAACTTTATCTACTAACTAGTTATTCTCACTTTCTCGTGAATAATCATATTCATATAAATAAAGGTTATTAGAATTTGTAGACAAATATATTTATTTATCAATAAAGGCTAATTAATACAGTTAGGTATAATATATTTGTGATTTATCTAATAAGCGTACATATACGTTTATATTGTAGTAAGAGTTAATTCAAGCATTTTATTTTTTTGAGCAGTCAACAGATATGACAATTATTTTTCATCGTAAGCCATGCGAAAAAAGTAATTATTACTTTCATATTGGTTTACTTCCTGACAGATCCTAAAGATTTCATATGAATTAAATACAACGTATTTATAATATTCATAACAGATTATTTTCGTACAATAATTATCTTACCATAAAATTTTTTATTAGTTAACATTAAAATTGCTACATGTATTTCTTAAGTAATGTAGTTCAACTTTGAGGCATCCAATGTTGTCCAATGATTGATCATGTTCGACGATTGCTTAGTGTTTAGGGGAAAACTTTTATTATTTGCACTACGTGGCTGTTGTAAGTCACGGAAATCCTATGACATGAAATGCTTACGTTAGAAGTACTAATAATTGCTTACGGCGAGACGATAAGGCGAACATCTCATTGATGTAAAGCATCCATCACACGAAGCGACTCCTCACTGCGATTGCAGTAACGTTCAAGTGACAATGCAACCGACTTACTCGGAATCACTTTTCAGACGCAACTAGGTTATTATTACACGTCAAATCAATGCACGTCCATTTCCTTCAGAGCACATTACTGCGACATGGTCGGGCCCTTCAAGTCACAAGCGTGCCCGTAGACTTATCCCTATAAAAAAACAAAGTAACTAAAAACTCAATATTATTTTTGGATGTCGGCAGCCGAATTGACTTATAAATCTATAAATTACAGATAGATAGACTTCCCACTAATTAATGAAAATAAAGAGTTTTCTAATTTTGTGAAAATTTAATTTTCAGTTAATTAAGCTGTTTTTTTCTATTATGTCACATTTTTTATAAAACATATTTAACGTTACCTATCAGTCGTCAAGTTGTTATACTTGATTATGCAACGTCAAACTGGTCTAGAAGTTAGCTGTTGACTTGCTGAGGTCATAAATTATGTAAGTTTGGTGTAATGCCGATATGGTGATTTTATGTGCAACTTTTTGTTAGCTCAATTAGAACTTATAATTAGAAGACAGATTCTCTAAAATAGCAAAGCTAAGCAAAATCTGTAATAGAAAATACTACATATATAGTACATACATATAACTGTATTATATACATAGTATGTAGTATACTTTTAAAATACTAATTGAAATTACACATTATATAGTAGGTAATTTTCTAAATTTAACAAAGCGAAAGTTTTCTCGTCTTGTCGCACTGAATATTCTACAGGTTGGCTGGATTGAACTACAACCAACTTTCGAGCATTGTAGCTCCTGAATGACACATCATAGAGTGCTGTGCATTTGACAGGTAATCGGTGATTTAGTTCTCTCAAAATCATAAAATATAAGCACTCGTTTTTATTTTCCTATTGTTTAAAATCTGGACAACAAAGTAAGGAGAACCTGTCCTTGTTCGTTTTTGAAACGGAAAGTTGAGTCAGCACATTGCGCTTTGTAATGTGGATCGATTAATAGAATTGCACTTTAAACAATAAAATGATTGAAAAATACCGTTGATGTTGGTATGTTGTGTGTATAGTGGCTAATGCAGCAGAACTGAAGAAGAACTTGAGGAAGGATAAAATACACTCTAAAGTTGCTGTTAAATAATGGCTGCTAGCATAGGTTTGTCGCGATGAGTATGCAACAAATATTGATTAGTGCAGGTTAAACTCTTTAAAATTCAGGAAGTACAAAAATTTTAGGACGACTCGACGGACGGATTGAACAGTTACACTTGATAAAGTCACTACACTTGATGTTGCTTTTCGGATGGAAAAAATTCTCAATTTAACGAAAAAATGATGATAGGAACTTAAAAAATTAACTTAACATTGAAATTGATAATTTGTAGAATAGTTTAAAAATTTAAAACGGTTTACAAATTTAAGGCAATCTAAAAAATATAAATTATTATTAAAAGCTGATCTTTTGAGAATTTTTGTTATAAAATTGCCTTTTAGGCACTAGCGCTTAAAATTATGTTTCCTCTTATAAAAATCAATTTTAAAGTTTATTTTATATTTCGATTGCATGCTGTTATTTTATTTAGTTAATTAAAAGTTGGTTATCCAAATATTTGCTTTAATTTAAAGCAAAGGAGATGTTGTTTAGAATTATTATTATACACAATAACAATAAACACGGTCTGTTTTAAATTAAAACAAATATTTTAAACACTAAGCCATAATTTTTAATGTTGTTTATTAAATGTTACGTGTACTTAGTATAAAATATGATTATAATTTTTAACTGTTGTAGTGTTTTTTAATTTAGCCTACAGTCGTGTTGGCAGAATTTCACACCTTATGCGTAAAACACTATCACACCGACATTAATAACACATCAATAACACAAAGGTAATAAAAAACTACTAAGAACAGAAATTCATATTAAAAATTCTGGAAGAAAATAATATAAAGTGCACATTTTTGTCAAAGAAAGCTATGCCATTGAAGAGAGATTTTTGAAACAGTTTTAATTTTGGTTCTTTTTGGACATGGATTTGCTAATTTTCATATTATGCGTTTCTGTAATACTTGCTAACTTTAAACTGGAACTTCTAGATACTTTTACCAAACCTTGTCCCATTTTCCTCTTTGGGATATCAATTTATTCCACATACTAAGAACTTTGTAATATTGGGATTATCGAAGTTCTATATAGGTGTCATCTAAAATGACTTAATTCAAATTTTAGTAATAATAATGTTATGTTTATTCAGAGATTAGTCGATTTAAAAAATACTGAAGCCATCGCATTATAATCTGGAGTAACATTTCTAATATTGTTAATTGCTTAATTAGGTACCCATGTAATATAAATTGCCATTATTTTTTTGCACTTACATTTTAAAAGTAAATAAATTGAAGATAAATAAAATTTATTAACTGCAACATTTTAAGTAGGTGCGTATTATACTTTCAGATATAATACCACTAGAAGTCAAAATTATGTCGATTATTTTTGGTACGGTCATCACGATTGATCATTCTTTAGCTTAGAAATAGCACGAGTGCTTAGTGCGTAGCACTCGTGCTATTTATATATTTATTTATTTAGAGGTAGTTTAGCTGAAGAGTTCTTGAAAAGACGAAACCACTTATGCACAAAGAGGCCCTAGACTAAAATGTAAGTTGAAAAATTTTCGAATTATTTTAAAGTAATTTTTAAAATATTTTATTCGACATACAATTTCTATAGTAACAGAAAACAAAAATTTAATGTTTGCCAAATATGATAAATAATATTACAAATCGGCAAGTAATTCTGCGTTTATGTGAAAAATGAGCATGGAGAGTAAGCGAAAAAGGTTTGAAAATAAATCTACAGTCGAAATTGACGATGAAATTTGTATAAATGTTCCATGGAATGCAAAAAAAATCGGTGTGGCAATTACAATATTTTTGGAAGAAAAAGAGTATAAAGTGAATGAATCAACTTCTCTTGGAGAATTAAGCGTAATTTTAAAGAGTTGGGCATGCAATATAAAAATAAGAGATGGTTCGGAGTATAAACAGAGTGTCGTTATACATAATATGTGGAACATGTTGCTGCAAGAAATGTTCCTCAAAAAATAAAATATAGAAATTAAATTGTTCAGTGATATGACGTTTCAGTCGCCAGAGATGCAATGAGAAAAAATCTGCAAGCATGTCCCGAGAAAAAGACCAGTAGTGCAGCGGCTCTGATCAAAATAGAATTTTTTAATACTGCACGCATCTTGGACGAGAATACATGCACCAGACGATCTACAAAAGAAGTTTTTTTTAATTGCGTCTTACGAATTAGCTTGGCGTGATGGGGCGGGAAGAAACTGTTTTATCTTTTACTTCAGGCAAGAACTTAATAACACAGGGGTTCCTACAGGTAGAATCGATTATAATCCTGTATTCTCAAAACCAGCTCAGGAAGGAGCTAAAGCACTGACAGAAAGTAAATGGCTAATATAAAATAGAGACAACGTCGATCTGTGCCCTTGTTAGGTAAATTATTTCAAATATCAAAAACATAGTAACTAGTTACAAACACTTTTTTCTTCTTTAGATTATATCACAAACTTGCGTCTAAGAGAGGCAAGAACGTGAAAACAGACCGGTTCCTTTCCAAATCCGTTTTGGGATAAGGTTGAGGGGTGGTGTTTGGTACAAGAGCATTTGACTGCTTTATCCCAAGATAAAAACTTCTATAGAATTGTAACTGGGAATGAGACCCGGGTACACCACTGGAACCATCCCACAAAACAAGAGTCCATGCAATGGGTTCATAAGGGTTCGCCACCACCAAAGAAAGCGAAGATGCAATTTTATGGGGAAAAGTGATGGGCACAGTTTTCTGGGACGCTGAGGGGATTCTCTTAATTGAGTTTATACCAAAAAAGAATTACAATAACGGGAATGTCTACAAAACACAATTAAGAACTTGAAAGCGGTTTACACAAAAATAGACCCCACAATTATGTTTAGAATTCTTTGCTTCTGTACAGCAACTGCAGGGTACATAAAGCACGAATTGTTCAAGAAGTAATCGATGAATGCGGTTTCAAGGAATTACAACATCCACCTTACAGTCCCGAAATTGCCCCCTGTAACTATTATTTCTTTTCAAACTCAAAAAACATTTGAGAGAGCGTTGCTTTTATCGAATGACGACTTGGAAAACGCTGTGGAGTCGTATTTTGCAGAACTGCCAAAAGAATTTTTTTCGGAGGCATAACTCTATTAGAAACACGTTGGAATAAGTGTGTTACTGTTAGTGGTTCTTACGTTGAAAAATGAAATTTTATTTGTCCTCTAACTCCTTGTTTTCGCAGATAGGTAGATAACATAAAAAGCTCCCTCGTATTTAAATTAATTACAGATTACAGAACTTTTAACATAGATGTTTCTAAATATCTGATACAATGTTAATGAGCTTTATATAAAACTACTTCAGATTGACAAAACTAAGTATATTTGATTTATCATTGAACCTTAACGTGAATTACCTCTTGCACAGGTAATTATTGAACTAGAGTAAAAAGCTTTCGCTAGTTGCACCTCAATTAATTATAATTGAATGTATACTAATTAAATTTTTATAGTTTTTCACAAGCCATCTAATCTCCATACAATTATTAGCATTAGAAATATTATTGTATATATTGAATACATTTTTTTTAAATATTTACAAGCTTAGTAAAATTTTAAAATTTTTGAACTTACATTTCTAGTCTAAGACACCGTTGTGTATTGTTGTTATTGTACATTTATATACTGTAAATTATATTGATAATTATTTCAATATAAAAGAGAAAACTCGAGCCTTATTTAAGTGACAATTTATTGTTGTAATTGTAGTATTGATAGTACGTATATCTCTATTTGCAGGTAATTTCTTTTTAGTGCGAATGGCTATCCAAAAATTACCTTACTTAAGATCCACTTAACAATAATGCTTTGAAAGGATTAAAAGCCTTATGAAACTAAACGGTCAAAAAGAAAATCCATTAGTGATCATATAGCTGTGTCCAAAATTATTTAAAAAAAATGTATTAACTTATTTCGTATGTGTGCAAAAAATTGTTTTGCATTTGGATATACTTTATAGTTTTTCCAGATTGAAATGGTTATTTCCGAAGCTAACTAAACGTAGTTATGTTAGTATTGTATCTATTATATTTTAATAAAACTAATTTCAAAACAGAAATTGGAAATTTTATTTGTTTAACGTTAATTGCTTACAACAAATTCAAAAAAATTCTTATTTTTAATAAGAAAATAATTTTTTTCTTATATTTTATTAATAAAATTAATACTGGTTATTTTATTTATCTTTTAAAATGATAGAATCACGAATTTTATAAATTTTTGTCAAAAGCAAATTGCATAACTAAATTAACAATTTCGGTTTGATCAACTTTGCCATGGGGGATACAAAAAGCAGAATTACTTAAATTACGTTCAAATCTAACTGTGTATATAAAATTACTAAAAACGAGCCCTGTAAGTTATGTCCGTGAAGTTAGTCCCCTTTTTAATAAAAAAAATTGATTGTATTATGTTGTTTTCAATTTGTTTTGAGTGTTTTGCTAAAATTTTAGTTCTAAACTTAATAATAACCGCGGAAATCGCAAAAAACAATATAGTACACCAAACCCTTTTTCCAAAATTTTGAATTTTTTCTTGTATTGTATTGTTTTCAATTTGTTTCGGGTGTTTTGTTAAAATTTCAGTTTTAAACTAAATGAAAACCGCGGAAATCACGAAACAAAATTTTGCGCCAGCCACTCTTTTTCAAAAAATTTTAATTTTTTTCTTGCATTGTGTTGTTTTTAATTTGTTTCGGATGTTTTTTTAAAAAATTTCAGTTCTAAACTTAATAAAACCGCAGAAATCACGAAACAAAATTTTGCGCCAGCCCTCTGTTTCAAAAATTTGGAATTTTTATTTATTATGTGGTATTTGATTTTAAAACCAACAAATACAAAAACTACCTGAGTGGACTGACGCAACCGAAGCATCTGACTACTTGTTTTGGAAAGCTACTAGGAAACTCATAGGAACCCTAACCCAAGAGTGGGTGAGAACAAATCAGGAAAAAGGCTAATACATTTTGCTAACCACCTAGCTGAAGTCTTTACCCCTTTCAAACAGAAGAGCCTAACGACGACGTCAACATCGAAAACTTCTTCGATGCTCCCCTCTAGATGGAATTGCTAATAATGAAAATGAAAAAAGTGAGATTAAAACTACATTAAAGAATACCTGGCTTCATGGACATCTGTAGTTAACTATTATAAGAAGGTAGAAAAATACAAGGCTAGATTTAAAAAATCCCGAACTCGAAAATACACTTTTCCTATAGAAATGACTATACCAAACGAAAGAACACAAAAATACAAGCTCTCTAAGGTGAGGATCAATCTTGTCGGAGTTGTAATAAGGCCACAATTTAATTTTGAAAATTGCAATTTTCCCATAAGAAATACATGTTTTCGTATTATTGCGTAATGTTGCGCAATAATTTTATGCATTTTGGTGACCGTCCGTGCTGATTTACCTAGCCGTTCTACCTTGGGGCGGGGCCAACAAGAGCAGCTTTAGAAACGAGTCAGTCGCTCCCTGAGATCTGCCTCGTCAACTTTCAAACTTTTCGAGTTGGAGCCGCTTAAGGGATGTTTTAATGAGTTTAGCACGTGTCAAAACCGTTCGAAGCCCGTTCGCGCCGGGACGGGCGCGAGCGGTGTGGAGAATAGGTTTTGACAGTGCAACCACCTCAGAAACGAATTCACACAAAAGTGATTTTTTGAAAATTTGTTGTCCGATCACAACTTTAATTTTTTATTAGCTAATTACACCATTATCTTTCATAATTCGTTGTAAAAACGAGATTCTGGTATATTTACAGTCGCCACAACCTCTTTCAATTTTGAAGGCGGAGTTACACTTCAAAAGAGCCAATGATAAAATTGCATTCCAAAATAACTTTAAAGCCGTTTTTTAAAATTGTGTGAACCGACCGCAAATTTTATTTTTTTATACGCTAATTAGACCCTCATCTTTCATAATCCACTTCAAAAATGGCAAAAATCCTGATTCGGGATTCTTAACCGTCACCAAATACCAAACATCAAATCATTATTATTATTACAATAGAACCATGGTCCACTCTACTCTGCCGGTGTCAATTTCTCACAAACCCTAGGTCAATTTTAATTCAACAGCACTAACTATAAGAAATATAGAATTGCAGATAATTTCATCAGTTTAATTTTGAGTTATTTTTAAACAACCATTTAACACACCATTTACGCCTTTCTAGGGTGGGGGAGGTAACCTAGCGTAGCATATTGGAGTTTTGTTACTTGATATTTGGACACTAATAAACCTGTGTGCAAAGTTTCATGAATTTATCAATTTTTTCGTTTTATTTTCCTTGCTAGATATAACACTGCCATTGCTGCCACCACTAGTTATTAATTATCACAAAACTAGAACAACAAAGCTACATGAACGTCATAAAGACAGATTTATAAATTTATAGAAAGATCGATTGATAATCAAACTGCTTGAAGTTCTAGATAATTTGTATATTATATACTTTTATATGTATTTCTAGATTATATTATTTATAGACGTGTGTGGGGAAACGCACGATACCTTTAGAGGGTAATAAATATTTAAATACAAATAAAGAAAGCCCTGTAATAAATTCAAAACACCATCAACTAAAATTTTCAATTTGGAGGAACAAATTTTGTTAAAATGCAGATTTAAATACATTCGCAAACATTTTTAATGTAACCTAATGAAGGTTTCATTGGTTCTTCAAGTATAGGTAAAAAAAATTTTTACACACAATCACACACGTTTTAATGCTAATTTTATAAATTCGGATTTAAAAAATTTAAATCTTGAATTACCCTATGTATCGATGTGCTTTACAAAATTTTAAAATTAAAAAAAATGATGCGCGAATTATGAATAAAAAGTGCAATAGCCCTTACAGTAAACAGTACAATTTTTATTTAAATTTACACCGTAATAGAATTTTAAGATTATATAATATTCTAATTGTTACAAAATTATATTAGAATTGCTAATTTTATTCTAAAGTTCATCAACTCGTTCTATTGTTTTGAAACCTCTGTACCCCAGAGATAACAGGGAACTATGTAATTTATTTACCATTACGGTCTTTATTAAGTCAAATTTTTTGAATAATTGAAAGTTGTTACAATTTAATATTTACGAAACAAAACTTTTGGCGATAAAATTGCAATTTGCGTTTTCCTCTTACCAAACATTTCCTATAATTTGTAATACGGAAAATTTTACGAATGTTTTCATTATTTTGAAAACTAACAAACTATGTAAACTTACTTAATCATTTTTCATACAAATTTCACGCTGAAAGCTGAGTGGTGTTAAAATAGAATTGATTGAGTTAAGATATGAAACAAGCTACTACAATCAATCTTGATTTTGTCGAGTCTTCTCTACCCATAAGCTAACGTAGCGTAACATGTCGATTTTCTGATCTCGTAAGTTTTTCTTGATCAATTGATACTTAAACTAACATTTTTTAAATTGTTGCTTTTAAAAGCTTACGTTTAACTTGGTATGACCGTTGTGCGTTTGTAAGCTTGTTTGCGCGGACTCCTTTGAGTTTTTTCTTACCAACTACTTTAGATCCTACAGAACTGAAATTTGGTATAAATTTCACTAGTAAGACAGTTTATTAATTTTTTAAACAAGAAATTTATATTTTAAAATGTTTATGGAATCATGTCTTAGATGATAACATAAAAGCTTTTATCCAAAAATCAAAGTTTACTCATGGTTGTTTTCGTGTACATATGAATATTGAAGTTAATATTTAAAAAAAATGTTTACCGAATTAAAGTCACGTAATCTTATTAAGCGCTGGTTTTGTCGATACGGCCGTTGCTATTGTGACGAATAAAGAGTTAAAATATGAACTGTATAACACTATTATGCATACAACGTTTTACATTCCAGTCATGGCATTTTTTTGACTAATTTGAATAGCGAATTCGGTAAACACTTTTTAGGTAAAAATATTGGGCCACATGAAAACTTGTATATTATTTATTTTACGTATTCAGTCCTTCACATAAAATTGATGCAAATGACGAATGTACGTAGGCAGTAAAAAACAAAATTTACACTTGTAAAATTTACATAAATAGGGAAATGCTCAGGTGAACACGTTATAACGAAAGTATATACATATATATTGAGGATGTTCCAATAGACATGCCTTATCCATTTATTAGACATTTTCGTCGATATTTATGTGTCGTTACATTGAAAGTGGATTTCAATATGAGCATAGGCAGACACGTATTTATTGCAAGGTTGCAGCCTAAGGCATGGTGAACTCATAAATGGGGTTGAAAAGAGTTACGTGAGTGCGAGATGTGGTTGAATGGCAAATGTGGAGCAAAGTGGCGTACCGGTGAAAGAGAACGCCCTACGGGAGAATTCATCGAAACCGCCCGCTTTAAACCTGACTCGAATCAAATGGGTGATGTGACAGATGCATTCCTATCTCATGGGACTAGAACGAATTCCAGCTAGTTTATATAGAAAGAATTTTCAATTGTTAAATTTATCTTTTATATATTGTGCGTTGTGTGTTCAGGAATACGCCATAAACGGTCTCATTCAAAAATAAATTTAAAATAAAACCAATAACAATTTATTAACAATAATAGTCGGAAATTTTACTTTTAAATCAAAGTGATAAAAGCCGAATAGCTCAGATATACAACAGAAACTATAAACTCTTTTACAACTTATGTTAATTACACGTAAGAAAAGGAAATGGGCTTTTCTGTATTCCCAATGCGACAAAAAAGGATGTCTGGTTCTACAAAACTTATGGAAGTGGATTTAGAACGGGAAAGAGAGAAGCGACGGCAATTTACGAGCTGCTGGGCTTATGCTGAAAATTTATCCATCCCTAAGCGGAGATGCCGTAGTCCTCACCTTAGTCTTGATTATTATCTACCACACTGTATTTTTAAGTTTTAATAAGATATATGTGTTAATTGAGTGATAAAAAGACAATATTTTGTTGTTCTGCCTCTTACAAAATCGATAATTTAAATGAATAAACGTTCTTGCTGTTGCAATAAATTTATTTTGATGAAACACCTTTTTGGAAAAGGTTATCAAAGATAAAACAAATTCATCATCTTAAATTTTCAATAGCGATTATCGATATTGCTTTCTATCCTATTGCCACCCGGTCAAAGGGTATGGATATTGTGAACCAGATCACAGATATGATTTCGATATTACGATAGCGGAAGCTATTAGCAAAGGGAGAGAAAATAACGACGTCAACAAAGCTCCGCTAACGCTAAAGCCCAAGCCATTGTTGATCCTTCAAACGTTGTTACCAAACCCATACCCACTAAACTACAAACAATATGAAGAAGTTATCAGTATTGCTTTTGAATGCATTCATCATTGATGTATTTGTATAAAATTGGAAAAAATAATTTCACCTTGAATGATATTTTATAGCAGACGCTAAAAATATATCACTTTTTACTTTTTATTAAAGCAAACTCCGAAGGCGAACGTGATAAAGCAATTTTAGGTTTGTAATTTGCTTGGTACCATAGGTACATAAATTTCGATTAAATTTACTTTATTGCAGATATCTGCCAAACCTTCATTAAAAACAATTTATTCACTGATGCGACAAATAAATATTTAATTAATTAATTAATTGAAAATATTTGTGGAACTTACCTGAGGCAATTATGCAATAATAATTATTAGGAATTGATTGGTGTAGATGACTGTCACTGCCGATTAAATATAATTTTACGCTTATTTAAAATTGTAAAGCGACGAATTCGGTTGGTTTTATATCTGCTTGTACAGTTAAGTGACCTATACCTTTCCATTTTCTGAAATGTTGCAGATATGTAAACCGATTTCAGCATAAATTTAAAGGAAAAGGATAATACAATATTATTTTATGCTACCCTTTTGATTTACCAAGTTAATTTGCCTATTTACATGCAAAATATGAACTTGTTTAATTAGTGCTTACTGCTAAAGCCGACAACATCCTCAAGTGTTCTGTTGAAATAAAAACTTCGCATCGGAAGGAAAAGCTCGGGTAAGATGAAAATTTAAAAACTTTCTACATTTATAGAACTTTGAAATATATGGAAGAATTGACAAATCTTATCGCTTAAATATTACCAAAGCTTAATAAAGTTTATATTACACTACAGAAAATTTAGAATTTCAAGTGAGAACAAAGAGGATTTTATATTAGCTTAGTCGTCTTGATATTTATTGCAGCTATTTGCGAGATGTGAAGCGGCCAGTGCGCAGCTCTATTTACTATTTATCTGTCCCGGCGGTGCTATTTGACGTTATCAAGATGGCGGAACGCTCCACAAGCCCGATATCTACTAAGCGATTCAATTTATAATTTTGATAACTTGCTTATTGATATACCACTTCGATTAGTTGGATGCATCCATTGTAGTGTTTTACATTTTTACAATCTACCTGCTTACACGTAATTTTTCAAGTAGTACAAACACAAACTATCTTTTTGTATAATTCTAAGTTTTGGTAGATAATTGCTGAATAAAATGGTTCAGTGTACGTTCAGAACTTCAATAAAATTCATTATCTCAAATATAGCTAATATGGATCTACTGCCAAGGATTTCTTCTTAAATTTTGACAATACGATTTGACGTTGGATTCTAAGAATTCAGTAAAATATAATCTGCCTTGATTTTCTGACACGTGCGATAATACAATATCCACGTGGTTGCTTCATCTCTGTGGCAACCGCAGTATAGCGTTATATTGTCTATTGTATTCATATGTTCCAACTGCCTCTCATAACTGCAAAATAAAATATCCGCTGCTTTTTGTTATCTTCCACTTAGAAACAGTTAAATGTTATATTTACCAACAGAATAGTTTTGGCCGTCTATAAGTATATTTTTGCACAGCACAAGTTTCTTTCGGTTTCTATCCATTGACCCTTTTTTTTATTATTCTTATAAATTATATTGGTTTCATTTTATTCACTTTTTGTTTAAGAATACATTCAAGTCTATTAAATATTTTTTATTCACGTCCAATTTTTGATTTTAATGATAAATAACACTTTTAATAAGAAGTATTTTCAGAGACGTTTACAGTTTAAAACATAACTCTGAGATTATTATAACAAGGCAAATTTAAACACTTATGCGGTGTATATTTATAATAAATTTTTGTTTTTATTGTACCTTATTTATTTAAAAATATTAAAAATACCGTAATTATAATAATTATTATTGTGTAAGGCAAACTGAAAACATATAAACTTGTACCATCTTATTTAGGTATAAGTACAGACCACCAGAACCAGCAAGTTTGGTGCTTCCCCTAATCAAATCGAGGTATTCCATTACCTATGCATGTTACAACATTATTACTATACATTTTTAGAGTTATTTTTAAAGTACTGAATTCGCATGAATACTGTTATATGGTAACCTCATGAAATGTAATATTCGTAGTATTATTATTGTTATTTTACATGCTTAAAATAAATTTGTATAATACATACATACTTGATACATTAAAATGTAAAAATAAAGGCATCGGAACATTGTGTAATATTCAAATGTAATTGTAACTAAATACAGCGTGTTAATTACTCCAATTTAGTTAATTATTTTACCATTGCTATTGTATTTATGAATAATAACAATTTCAACAATTGAGGCATATTCAATAGGTACCCGTATATCTCTGATTCTCAAAATTGCATTATTATAATCTGTTTTACAATAATAATTATTGTAATAAATTTGTGAGCAACAAAAATAGCAATATTTCCACACTACGTAATAAAATTGCGATCGCGCCATGTCGCGTGATATCTACCAGTTTTGTGTTAGATTAGGGTGAGAACGTCAAATCGAGCATAGTATGGGGTGTTGGAGATGAAGGGATATTTAAATGACACTATGTATATGTGTGTGTGTATGGTCAAACAACGCGTTTGTTTCAGTTTGTTAATAAAAGGAATAATTTTTTCTGAAAAAGGCTTCAATAGTGGTTGTTTTACAATATTTTTGTTTGATTTACAAATAGATTCTATTTTGTATGCACGTCAAATTTAAAAATTTCAATCATAAAGAACAATTTTTTCTCGTATTTATTTGAGTAAATTTAGAAAGTAAATGTGAATTAATGTGTTGTTTAGTAATTACTCTATTATTTGTTAAAGATTTATTTTGAGACTTTGTTTGCTTTTCAGCTTCAGTATGTAAATGTATGAAATGATTAAGTATATAACGTATAGCAACCAACATGAATTTATACAATTTTCTGATCAAATTGAGTTGAACATGAAAATTAGATATCGCGTAAGTGGTAGAGAAGATCATATACTACTGAATCTAAATCGAAAATTTAAAAGAAAATAGGTGTAGGTACAACAAAATACTTTTATAAAAACTAAATAAAACGAAAATCATTTTGTAAACATAAACAAAAATGATTTTGTTTTTATTCCTAGAATTTTTATGAAATTTGATGAACAATGCGGTTTTTTGTTATCTTTTAAATTAAATTATTTTTGTGAATTGAAAAATCACTAAGTGGTATCTTTGTAAGTACAAGTTGAAATTCAAGCAGAACAATTAATTGCTATTTGAAAAGATGTCGTTTTGTTAGCTGATGAATAGGTACATAGTATTGTTTTGAAGTGGAATCTGCTCTAAAAGGGTTCCTTTTAACACTTAGTATTTCTCTTTGTGATTCAATTTTATTATAATTATAACGTGCATTTTTACACCTCCCTGCGTTCGTATAGTTTTAATTAATAAACAAAATGGTCCTGCTATTTCCTTTAAACTAAAATAATCTGCAATGCATGCAAAATGTCATAATTAATGAGCCCATCTATTTGATAAAATTGTACAATTTCTAATTTTTAAACAACTGACATTGTTTTATTATTTTCAGCTGTCGATATACGCAAACACTAAATGACCATGTTTGATTTACGGGTACACTTTAACTATAATTGCATTGGATATAATGCAAACGGTATAGGAATGGATATCTCTCATCAAAAATAGAGTAACGATTATTTTAAAACATTTTATATAATAAATAAATCATGTTCGCATTTTAAATAACAGTTAACATGAACGATGTGCAGGAAATAAAAAATTAATTAATTAGACATTTGAGACCACAGTAGGGTGGATGGGCGGGTGGTTTTACTAATTGAATTATTATAAAGCTACTATTTATTTTCAAATCGCAAACTTGGTACCATCCCGAATACACCTAGGAGGAAGAGGTGCGACGACTGTACAGCAGCAATGTAGCTATAATAGAATAAAATTTTCTTTAAGGTATGCAGAATATATTCTTATTGATTGTGCATAATAACAAAATAGTACTTCCATTTTACAAATTAAACCTGTAAATAATTAATGCTCTAAACATTAAAATCTTTTAACAAAACCATCATGTCCTACTCTCTTCCATGTGATGCATTTGATGTACTTCATCAATTAGTTATTGCCTCACGAAAGAAAACGGTCAGATAAAGAGGTAAATACAGTATATTTTTTTAATATACTGTATGTAGAATTTAATTTTAGAATGTTCTGTAAAAATTTTTTAGTAGTTTTTAGATATTTGGCAAAAATAAATTTGGTTTTCATCCGAGTTGCAAGGAATCAATGGTATTAATAATTTTTTGTTTGCAGGACATTGCAGGAATAATATTACATAGATAATCAGCTAATTTTGGGCCAAATATATATTTAAAAAATTTAAACAAAATTAATTTTGTGCTGTATGTTGTCATTTTAGCATTCCACGCAAATTTGAAAACAAGTTTCTGTGACAAGCTTTGAGATTTTCCACATGTACGGCGAAAATAGAAATTCTTTTGTCTACTGTATTACTGAAACAGCAAATATCCGCGAAATACTTTTCGGAACTGAATAATTCGAAAAATTTCTCCTATAAGATACTACATTACTAGAACATTCTTGGGCGACTAATTAATCTAAAAATGTCGTGAAGATTCATTTAATTATTAGTCAAATAAGAGCAAAATGTTGGTAATAAAAGTTTTTGGAATTGTTGGTTAAGACAAAAGCTTTTAGAAGAAAGCCACGTTGGTTTGTCAAAGAGCACCGTTTTTATTAATTTTACTTGTAAATTTAGTACATACACAATTCAGTTTATACCACAAATTTTAGTTTTCAAATCCGACAAGGAATTTTACGAGTACGAATCGATTAACTAATTAATTATTTTACTTCTCAAAATATTTTTGTTAATATATTTCTAGCGTTAATATTCAATGAGGTTTTGCTATACATATAACTGAAATGTTGTGGTGACATATTTGCAGAGATAGAACTTAACTAGAAGATAAAGTTACATAATCAGGTGCTAGAAGCCGTTTTCTTCAAATTAGAGATCTTAATTTATAATCCACACAGTTTATTCGTTAAGAAAAATTTGCACAATTGCTTATTTATGCATATTGAAACATTGAAATCCTTCTTTTATCTTGTTTTTATCAATTCGGGTTAAGCCAGGTGACTTACTAGAATTTTTATGTTGAGATATGGAGAGAAATTCCAGTTTATGCAATATCAGTGCTCGGAAAAAAGTTTCACGTCAGTGGAAAGTGGTTTTCTACTACAGGCCCAAAAATAGTATAGAAACTTAAATTTCATAAAAATTTAACAATGTTGACATGTTAATTAAGTAAAAAAATTTAAAATAATTAGTTTATAAGTTTGTAATTTTGTAACACTTACTTGATTTTGAATGAGGGCATTATCATATGCCTCGATTAACCGCGGATTTCGCTTGGGACCTCTAAAGCGTGAGGCAACTTTAATAATTTTTGGCAAAACACAAAAAAAACAAAGATATATAAATTATCATATATTTAAAACATTGAAATTATATATATTAATAACCGCTGAAGTTAATATTACATTAAAATTTTTAGAGAAAGAAAATTTTAAAGATAAAATTAATAAAAGCCATTAGCCAAATTCACCAATGGCTTCATAAACGAATAAGTCGACTTGTTTTAAGTATCAAATGTAATAAACAAGAAACCACTGCGATTGCCAAACATATTTTAATTGATGGACATAATGGTGCCATTATAAATGCCAAGATAATCAAATCAATCACCAATTATAAAGATCGACTCCTTTACCAAATGATATGTATCCGGGGGGTTTAGAACACCCGCCAGTGTCTTTTCAAGGGAAGATCTTCAGTTTACCTCTAATAAAAAGTAAACTACTCGATCCGATGGGTGTGTGGCATATCTTTAGTTTACTTCTAATAAAAATAAACTACTCAATCCGGGGGGCTGGGGTGTGGAACACCCTCCAGTGCACAAATTTTGGAATGAAGAACATTGCAGAACCCCCAGACCGAGTAGTTTACTTTTTATCAGAAGTAAACTGAAGATCTCTCGTTGCAGGGGCACTGGAGGTGTTCCCCCCAGACCCCCGGTTTAAATAATTAATTTTTATTAAAAGTTAATTAAATATTTAAGCATATCTCAAGTTTATTAAAATTAGCTATGGCCAAGTAAATGTGTTTAATTCGTAATTTAACAATTACTTATAAACTGCGTAATTATAAATTCCGTACCTCCGGGGAGGCAGATCTCTGCAACACAATAAAAAATAAACTACTTAATTCGGGGGGTCTGGGGGTGTGGAACACCTTCCAGTGCCTCTGCAACGGGAAATTTTCAGTTTACTTTTGATAAAAAAAACTACTTTATTCGGGGGGTGTGGAACACCCTCCAGTGCTCAAATTTTGGAATCTCGGTAAGTCTCTGAAATACTGATGTAGTACGTGAAATACAATGAAGTATCGATGAATTAGATGAAGTACCGTGAATTAGTGATGAAGTACGGTGAATTACTGGTAAAGTACGTGAAGTTAATTGTACACGATTTCCTCTAGCGGTTGACCCCTTGACAAAAGTATTTAAAAAAATATTTTTAAACGGACACCGCTTGACCACATGCCTATATGGTAAACCACTTAATTTGCACCCTTAAGTTGCCCCCAAGAAAAAAGTCGTCCGCGTCTTTGACGTTAAACACCCCTAGGCAAAGGAAAGCAATTAGGGAAGTAATAAAAGATTGTCGGAAAATGCTTTGGCAAAGCAGAAATTACGAAGTGACACATATATGGACTTATACTGGGATAATACTATTCAATTACATTACAGCAGTTTTAAGAAACTGGTGAGAAATTTAAATCGAAATTGGGGTGAAAATTTAGACTTATTTCTTGATTTTAAAACTAATAAAAATTACTGGGATTTGAGAAAATTAATTTTTTGAAGCAAATGTAAAGCTAGTCAATTTTATAAAATAATTGTAAAATTAAATTTAAAAATTACGAAAAGTTAAAAGAGATAATGTACGAGTAGCAAGTTTTGAAAAAATTGTCCAAATCAGTTGTATTAGTAGTTAAGAAGAGTGAAGATAAAGAAGAAAACCTGATTTAAAGGATAAAAAGAAGAATTTATAGTCTTTTATCGAACATCCCAAAATAACATCATCAAATTAATTATAAAAATTTTAAAAAGGGACATTATGTTCACTTCACTTAATATCACTTCACTATATCACTTCAAAAAGTGATTTCGTGTAAGTATTTCGATATGTGTTTGAAAGAAATATGTAATATAACTAAATTATAATTTTATATTTTGTAGTGCATTTTTACATTTTTTTAATTCTTGCGTTTATTTTATTGAAGTCGGCTTTATTTTTTTTTAAATTAATTTTATTTTTCTCTGTTTAGTGATGTTAACTATAGTGACTTAAAATATTATAGCATCAATTTGATTACAATCAGTTAGAAATCTGGTGATAGAAAGCACCCTTTCTCTAAGCCGTTGAGGAGTTCCATTGCATCTTATTTATTTTTATTAAACTACGTTTACTTCACCATAAGGTAATCATGGTTACTCAAATATCCCGATACCCAAAGAAATTTGCCCGAGTATCGTTTATGTACTCATAATAATTGAAGAGTTCAGTTATATTGTCATTAATCATATCAGAACTTGATCAAATTAATATGCGGCCACCCCTAAGGTACACCCTTTCCATTAAAAAAGCAATCATCGAAATCGGTCTTCGTGTCAAAAAATTATCGCTTGAAGTCGGTTAAAAAGCGCAACAACTACAAAAAATTGCATAGAACCAATTTTGTAGAAAAAGAAATTTTAAACCAAAAGATCCTCAAAAGCATCATCACCACATTCCAAGTCGTAAATAGCTTCGCTAGCCACAAGTTGTGTCAATAGGTAGCATGTCAATTGAAAAATTACAAAAATATTTATATCAAAAAATGATCAGATTTTAATGAGCATATTCTCCATGTTGGTTTTTGCAGCACCTAGTAATTAAAAAAATTGTAAAAATGTAAAAACCTGTAAAAAAAAAGGTTTTTTATTTACTGTATTTTTCTTAAATTAATTCTAAATAAAAATAATTGAGGTGGTTTTTAAATTTGGTAAAAATTGGTCTATTTTTGAGAGAGTCATATACGAATAATCGAGTATCGTTTTAGAAATTCTGTTAGCACTAAAACTTGAGTGTAAAGTAATCTTAATCATTCGATAATCACCACATCAAAATTGGTACCTTCTTTCAGAAGTTGAAACAGACAAATATGCATACAAACGTAACTAGATTGTACTTGGTTTTATGAACTTTTAAGTTTAAAAAAAAAGAATAAATAAAAAAGAAAATTAAAGACATAATAATGTTTTAACTGTTTTGGATTGCAGCGAACGAGAAAATTCTTCTTCGAAATCGCCACAATGTGGCATGGAATATTTGGTAACTTAAATTAAATAAATAAAATTGCTTCTGTTGAGCGATTTACGTATTTCGTTCTATAGGTATCTCGCGGATAAATTGTTGTTAGTTGGAAATACGTTATTATTGAAGTTGTGGAAGTTAATATTACTATCGTTATTCCATTTTAATGCCATTGTTCCAGATGAATAGTGCTACTATTACTAAAAATTAACGAGTTACAAGTATCTCTATCCTATTAAGCTGTCTCTATAACGTAATATTTGACACTATTTGCATAATGACTTATAAGGCATTGAGAAAACCCTTTTAACCTGATTGTAAATCCATCAGTCCATTGGGTTATTTAGAAATGTTCCAAAAGTATTGCCGTATTGCATTACTTGGAATTATTTCAATTAATTCAGAAAGTTTTCTAATAAAATTAACTCGTACTTTCTATTTAAACTAATAAATCACAACTTTTTCCATGCTTAATGAAATGAAGATTGATAATCAGAGCTTAATATGTTTACCTTTAGAAAATCTCTTAAGTCTTACTCCTTATGCAAATCCTTATGCTTTTATCAATCTTTTTAGTGTCTTCCCTATCAAGTTATCTTATTTTTCGTAGAAGTAACTGCCACGCCACTTTGATAAATCAATTCTCGTATTCAAATTTTTTATTTAAAATAAGATTTTATTTTACGCCTTAAATTAACATTTTCTAAGTGTATTTGCGTGTGTAATCATAACTTTCAGTTTGTAATACTAATAGCTAAGAGGTTTCATGTTAAATTACATGTAATTATTCGATATATTTGGTTTGATTTAATAGCAAGTCTGCATGATTATAATCTAAATTATTTACTAATTGATAGATATTTTGGTGCGAAATATTATTACAAATTAAATTCCCATATTTGTATGGAAATTATAACGTCATGTAAAATATGTGGTAAAGAACTAATAAAATATTTATAACTTAATATGAGGAATTATGAAAATGTAATATGCTTTTAAAAGGTTTCATAAATTGTTTAATTATACTTTAAAATTTAAATGCACTTTTGCAAAATTTTACTAGTTAACCTATTAGTTTCTCGTGAGAAATAATTAGTACAGTAAAGCTCCTTATTCGCGGGGTATACGTTCCAAAATTATGCCGCGAATAAGGAAACCGTGAATATGGAATAGTGATTTGTATGGAAATGCAAGGGTTGGGTTCCAAGGTACGAAAATAAAATAAAATAGATAAAAATAAAATCAGTTTAATCACATACCTATCATTATTATTAATTATTATTGTTTGAATTATTTGGTTTAAAATATTTAGTAATTTTTCTTGCTTTGCCGTCTTTAAAATGCCTTTTAATTCCGCATGGTATTCAGCTGTGGCAACTTCAATTTTCCTTTTAAAAGGAAGGTTTCTTTCCAAAACGGGTCAATTTTAATGAAGTGATCTCACAGTTCATTTGCCATTTGAAACCTGCGGTCTGGTTTTTAAGGTGATTGTCATCGTATCATTGTAAGATGTTGAAGCTTGAAGGGTTTTAACATTTCCTGCAAGTCGGCTTCACTTAAATCTTCATCGTGTGATTGAAGCAGCTCTTGAACGTCACTCGAATCTATCTGTTCAAAACCATCATGTCCTATTCCATTAGCAATTTGTACAATTGTGTCAGTTAATGTTTTAATTTGTTTAAATCCTCACTTTCACAGACTGTTAGATCAACCTATAGTTTTTCCAATATGATTGCAATGTGTATGCAATGCTTGAGCTCTTGTAACGATTCCTTTATGTTAACAATGCACATTGCTATGTTAAATTTTTCCAGAATTCCATAAAACTCACGTCAGAATCACATTCCATGATATCCAGAATGATTTTAAAGGTTCGCCTAATGTAAAAGAACTTCAAAGCTTGAATTATTCCCTGGTTCATTGGTTGAAGTAAAGTCGTCGTGTTCGGAGGCAAAATATCACCTTAATATTCGGATGCATAGTTTCAAGCTCACAAGGGTGACCCGGAGCATTGTCCAAAACAAGAACCTCCTTGAAGTCTAAATTTTTTCGTTTAAATATTATTATTTAATTTTGAGTTTTGAATATAAATTATAATATTCAAAATCGTAAATTATTAATCCGCGAATAATGAAATTTTCGGCCGCGAATACAGAAAGTGGTCTCAATTTTTCTTCCGCGAATACTGAAACCGCGAATAACGGAACCGCGGATAAGGAGCTTTACTGTATACAAGTTAAATATTGCTTTATTTTGTTAGATTTATTTTTATAAGGAATTTTTCATTAGTACCTAACTACTTGTACATGCTTTAAATTTTTAGAAAAAATAAATAATTTTCAGCGTTAAAATCTTTTTTTTTTTTTTAAATTTCAACAAACTCACTATCCATTACCACCTTTGCGAAAATAACAAACAATGGCAAGCAGTTTTTTTGTAACTTTTTACTTTAATTTTCAATTAAGTTGAAAACGTCCAACCATTATAACTTGATTATAAAACAGATCGTACATAATTCACCAGATGAAAATTCAGCGAGTAAATTCTGGTTCAATTACGAAGTGTATTTATAACATTAAAATATTAATAAATAATTTCATTGACTTTGCAAAAAAATAAATTTAAAAAATTACAAATTTATTTCTTAAAAAAATTCAATTAGCTACAAAGTTTCAGGGTAAAATATTTAAGAAGAGATGAAAAAGACATTTAAAATATTTATTATTTACAATTTGAAAGTGTAACTAAATTTAACTTTGCCATTAAAAGTTGAGCTTTTTATGCTATGGAGTAATTTTAAATTTTTAGTTTCGAACTTGGAAATTGCAATTTAGTTGGAACTAACGTATCACTTTCCTGTTTGAAAAATTAAATTAATTTTCCACAAGTTTCAATTACGATATATAGGTATTTAGCGTAGTTTTAATTTTCAGTAATAAACGCTATACGTAGATGCATAATAAATTAAGCTTTTATTGTATTTAACTTGTGCTTTGAACGCGAGCTTTTATAATATTCTTATTAAAATTTTTATGTCTATTTAATTAAAGCTTTCATTACATTTATGCAGAAATAAAATTAATTTAATTTTATAATTTGCATGAATTTATGAATATAGTACAGTAAGACTTTGTTTATCTCCGACTCGTTGATCCAGATCTCCAGTTCAGATTCTTTAATTTAATGTTCACATTGCAAGTACGCCAAATATTCGGCTTGTAAACAATACATACTATTACCCTTATTTACCGAATTACATATCACCCAAATTATACGGATTTTTGATTGTCCGCGGATTGCTTATAGTCCCAGTTAATCTGGATAAACGAGGTCTTACTAAACTAACATAATTAAAGATAGGTACTATTTTATCCATCATAAACGAGTACCATATAGTTGATATAAAATTATAGTTAATATTGATATTCAAACATAATTTTAAGTAATTATACAGCATTTTTAATGATTTTCATTTGCTGGAAAATTGGTTTATAACATCAAATTCGATAATCCACAAGCTGAAGAGCAATTCGGATGCGTCAAGTTGGCCCAACCACTTTGGAAATTTTCAATTTTTTAAATTTTATTCTGATGTGCTTGTGAAGTGTTGGTGAGTATTGTAATTTATTTCGAAAGTCCTAGGTCCGTTAATTTTTTATTGATAAATTAAAGAATTTTGCAGCCCAACCATATCCAAATTTTTAATTTTTTTAAATTCTTTTGGAAGTGCTCGCGAAGGCAAAGTTCTGGGTTTTAAATTTTATTTGCAACGGACTAATACGCAAACCTCAAAACGAGCGTTTTATATTATTTACATCATCATCATCATCATCATCGTAGCTCTACAACCCTGGGTGGGTCTTGGCTGACTTCACAATATCCTTCCATTGCTCCCGATCTAACATGAGTGTTTCTATTTGGTGTTCATCAATTCCCATAGTTTTGAGGTCTGCCTTGATGTTATCCCGCCATCTGAGGCGTGGCCTTCCTAGGGGCCTTTTCCCTTCTGGTACCGCTTCCCATGCCATTTTGGTCAATCTGTCACTTGGTTGTCTCTGTACGTGACCTGCCCATCTTAGACGTTGTGATTTAATTTCTTGTATTATGTCTGGGTCTTTGTAAAGCTCTTTTAGTTCGGCGTTTGTTCTGATCCGATATGTGTTCGTGGTGGGGTCGAAAACGGTCCGAATATCCTTCTCAGCATCTTCCTTTCAAAGCGCCGCAGCCGTTGTTCGTTTATCTTCGTGAGAGTCCATGCCTCGGAGCCGTAGGTTACTATCGGTCTTATGACTGTTTTGTATATTTTAATTTTAGATATTTTCGAAACGTTCTTCGTTCGGAAGACCTTTGCCAGTGCGTATATGCATCGGTTCCCACTTTGGAGGCGGCTTTTTATTTCCTCTGTCACATCGTTGTCTTCGGTGATCATGGATCCCAGGTATTTGAAACGTTGGACTCTTTCGAAATTATAATGATCTATTGTGACATTTTGTCCCACTCTGTCTCTGCGTGTTAGCCTATTTACGCACATGTACTTGGTTTTTTCCTCGTTTACCACCAAGCCCATTTTTTCCGTCTCTTTTTCCACTTTTATAAAAGTGTCTTTTATGCTTATCACGCTGTTTCCAATAACGTCTATGTCGTCTGCATACGCTAACAGCAGTCTAGGTCCGTCACCCGTAAACATCTGAATATCCACGTCCGCAAGTCTTATCGCTTTTTCAAGGGCAATGTTAAACAAGAGAGGCGAGAGCGTCTCCTGCTTCAAACCGTTTCCGATTGTGAAAGGTTGCGACATAGATTTTCCTATTCTCACTTTTGATTTGGAATCACTTACACACATTTTTGTGAGCTGTATTAGTTTTCTAGGAATACCGAGCTCCGCCATTGCTCCCCACAGTTCGGTCCGATTTATACTGTCGTAGGCTTTCTGGAAATCGACAAACATATGGTGTAGGGCCCTGTCAAACTCCCAACTCTTTTCAAGGAGCTGTCTAATTGTGAACAGCTGGTCGGTGGTTGATTTACCTGGTCTAAAACCCGCCTGGTATTCTCCTATGCTATTTTCTACTAGAGGTGTTATTCTACTTAGTAGGATGTTTGAAAGTATTTTGTACGATGTGTTGATAAGAGATATTCCTCTGTAGTTGGAACAGCTCGATCTATCTCCTTTTTTGTGTATAGGCACTATGATGCTTTCCTTCCATTTTTCTGGTAATTTTTCTGATTTCCAGGTTTTAAGAATTAAGTGGTGTATGTGATTATGCAGGATCAGCCCTCCGCCCTTTATCATCTCAGCTGTTATTCCGTCTGTTCCAGGAGCCTTTGAGTTTTTTAAGCTTCTTTATTGCTATTACAACTTCTTGCAGAGTCGGTTCGTCTGTTGGCCAGTCTGCGGTTTGGTAGACCTTTGGTTGGCCCGGATCTGGGCACTCCACGTTCAGCAGATCATTGAAATGTTGTTTCCATATCTGTAATATTTCTTCTATGTCTGATGTAAGGTCCCCATTTGTTTTTTTGAGAAAGGTTTTAGTTTTAGGTTTGAAGCCTGATTTTGTGTTTGATATTTCGGCGTAGAAAGCTTTAACGTGGTTTCCGATTCTATTTTCTTCCATCTCCTTCATTATTCTCTGCTCGTATTCTCTTTTCTTATTTCTTATCAAGTTTCTTGCTCTCCTTCTAGCAGCGGTATATTTTTGTACATTTTCGATTGAGTCTCTTTGTATCATTCTGTTTCTATACATCTGTCTTTCTTTTAGAATCTCTTGGCAATCACTATCCCACCATCCTTTTGTTTTCTTCTTGCCTTCTTTGCCAAGTATTCTATCTGCTGCTTTAACTGTCGCCTCTACAATATTTTTCCATGCACCTTCTACGTCATCTCGCGGTGCGTTTCTCTCGAGGTGCTCTTCTATCGCTTCTTCAAAATTCTTTTGACCTCTTCGTTTTCAGCTTGTCTACATTCCATCGTACGGCTTCGTTTTCATTTTCTTTTCTTGTCTTGTATGTAGATATTCGTATTCTTACTTTGGCTCTCACCAGGATATGGTCAGTGTCTCCGTCCGCGCCTCTGAGACTTCTCACGTCCATTACGTTACTTCCGTGTCTTGCGTCCACTACTATATGGTCGATCTGATTCCTGGTTCTGCCATCGTTAGATCTCCAGGTTTGTTTGTGTATTTGCTTGTGTTCGTACATCGTGGATTTTATTAGCATATTATTCGTTGCTGCTAGGTCTATTAGTCTCATTCCATTTTCACTTGACAGGTCGTGTAAGCTGTGTCTGCCAATCGTTGGTCTAAAATTTTGTTCTTTGCCTATTTTTGCGTTGAAATCTCCACATATCATCTTCATATCGTGCTTAGGTATTCTTTCTATGGTTTCCTCGAGCAGCTCGTAGAAGGCATCCTTCGTGTCGTCGTTACTTTCTTCGGTTGGTGCATACACCGATAAGAAAGCATAATTATACCACGAGCCTTTGACTCGCAGCCAGCAGATTCTATCATTCACAGGTTCGAAACAAATTACTCTGTCCGCTATACGCTCATTTACCACAAAACCGGTTCCCCGTTCATGTCTGTCGCTATCTCCTCCACTGTAGAACACAATCGATCTTCCAATTTTGGCATTCCCGGTATTTAGCCATCTCATTTCCTGAATTGCTGTAATATCCATTTTATACATCTCCAGTTGTTCTATTGCTTGCTTGGATGCCCCCGTTCTGTGCCAGCTCAAAACATTCCATGTTCCTATATTCAAAGACCGTTTGCGTTGCTGGTGTCGTTTCCGTATTTCCGTCCAATTCCGAGGCTTTGTTAGAGTCTTCACAACATATAAAGGTTTTCCGAGGAGGGGTTGTTAGCCCTCGCTCAACCCTCCTCCTTTATCCGGGCTTGGGACCGGCAGTGGAAACCGATGAGCTACTCAGTCCACCCATCGACTTCCCCAGGCGGAGTTCTATTATTGACATGATGCTAATAAACTAAATAAAAGGAAAGGAAATACTGATAATTTCTTTCTTCTCTTCACAATTAAAATATACTTTTAAAACCATACTGTATATATAACATTTATAGTAAAATCTCTGTGAAACAATGTAATCGAAAATCGTTTCAAATGGGTATATTACAATAAAGATATTGAACTGTTTTGTTTTAATTTAAAAGTTTTTCTTTATAGGTACCATGATTCGTTTTTAATCGTCTACTGTAAGAATGTAGACCGATTTCGTTTGTCGGATTACTAGCAATTTACCTTTCAAGAAGGTTAATTGAGTGGTTACATTTTTTGTTCGATTAATTTTACGATTGAACAGAGCTAATTTGTGATCTGATCAGGTTATTGGAAGCCACGAACTATTAATATTAATCAAATTTTTTATTGAAATTTTCGAATGCATGATTTTATCAGTGTGCGAGATTTCCGATTTCTCCCAATTCGAAAATTTGCATGATGTTAAAATAATTTTGACTTCTTTGAGATTTTGAATTTTTAAAATGTTTTAGCTTAGAATGACTTATAATATCAAAGAAGTACTACTTGTCCTCTAGAGGAATTTCATTACTGTTATCTTTGATTTCCTAGCCATTTAAACTGGTAGTGTACTTTGAGTTTAAATTTCCCGACGAGAGTTAACCCAGTTTCGAATCCCACATGGGAAATTTTATTTTTTGTTTTACAGATAAATTGAACATAAATTAAACTAAATAGAAAAGATGAAGTGAACAGTATTTATTACTAATTCGATGATTACTGTCAAAATATGGCATATTGAATTAATATTTCTGAAAAGGAAAAATATTTCTTTAGCTGATAATGCTTTTGGTTAAATTAATATAATAGTGAGAGCAAAATTAAAACTTTAAAAATAATTTACCAATTCTGTATAAACATATCTAATCAGAAACATGACCCTATGAAATCATAATAACGAAACAGAATTAATTAGTATCATGGCAGTGCACTCTGTTTAATTTAGCTGGAGGCATCTTTGCACCAATCTACGTATACCATAATTAAAGCTGCACTAAAATTTATATTTATAGCGGAGATAATGCCAAAGTTTACTGATACTTTTACAATAATTTAATTGTTGATTCTCGTATTAATACAGCTAAATTTATATAGAGCAAATTTATTATTTTCTAAAATAATAATGGTGTAAATATTTTCTATCAATAGTACTAGAAGCAGCACGCAAATTTGTAATTTCTCTTTACTTTTTACGCCTTCTTATTTTAACTATATTTTCTAATAAATGTGGAATTTTGTTTTGATTAACGGAATTTTGTTTTGATTAAGTGCTTCGTTTTTCGAATACAGGTATCGATCAAATTTATAACATTAACATTTTCATCAATCAACCTATTAAAAAAATGTATAAAACTTGCTCGCATTTATTAATTGATTATGTAAACACAACACTAAAATACTTATTTATACTTGCTAAAGAAGGGCTTTATTTTATTTAAGCTCTACATTAACTTCCTAAAAAATTTAACATCAATTAAATTTCACTTAAGTGTTTTCTTCATCAAGAAAACAATTTATTTTTCTCTTAATTTACAGTTAAAATTGATATATTACGACTTATTAAATGAACATAAATTTTTAAGTAATAAATAAAAGTTTAGCTAATCTTAAATTGTTTTGTCAAGCCAGCAAAAAACCTCAATAGTAAAAGTTTTTGTTCCAATAAATTTTATTTTTTCCTTGAGGAAACTTTAAAATATTTAGTGTTGAAAACTTTCCTTTTACAAAGCTTTCATTTACGATTGTTATCGAAAAGATGCTAATACTTGGCACCATTGCTTTTAAAATGTTTTAATAATCGAATAATGAAAACGTCTATTTTTGTTTCGAAAATAGTTAATTGTGTAATTAGATAGAAAAGTTTATTTTTCACCATGTAGCACATTACATAATGTTTTAATGAGATTACGTGATTTTCTGTGTAGTTTCATCTATAAATGATGCTATTACGGAAAAATTATATTTTATCGCTCAAATAGATAGGCAAATACGAGTAGTTTTTTAAACGCGAAGAGAAAACATGTATTTTTAAGAACCTTGGTATGATAAAAGATTTTCATAGTTAGGTAACTGCGGAATATTTAATCTTTCAGAAAAGTTAAAAAACGTTAGGTAAGTTTACGTCCCGTTAAATATCACACCATTACTTTTTATTGTTATATTATATTTTGGTATAAAATATTGTGTTTTGTAATAAAACATATACTAAAATATGTAAAACCGTCATCGCTCTAAAATAAAAATGTTCCTGCATTTAAGATTTACTCTTTAGTTTAGAACACAACGACGATAATGTTTTTCATATAAATGATGTTATTACAACACAATTACTACTTAATTGAGTGGAAAGATTTATGTAAATTAAAAGATGTGGTATATAATTGGTAATTACGTATAGCAATAAAGTTTTATATCGTATTTGCTGAACTATAAGTAAACAGGTATCTAAAGCACTCGATATTACAAGGTGTAATAATTTAAGGAAAATATTTGTTGTTATACTTAAATACAATGATATCGAAAATGTAATATCCGTAGAGATAGCAGGGTAATTTTCTCGCATGGGTTAGTAGCGAGCATCCTGAAACTTGATGGAATCTCACGGCCGACTAGGTTTATTTAAATACATTGAAGATAAATCGCTATATATGAACGTCCGCATAGGGACCTCTGTTGTATCAGCTAGTGATTGATTTATATGGAAATATGAAAGATTTTCAAACATATACCATATTGTATTTTACATATATATTGCAACGAAGCATTTACAAGTATGGCAACTCCCAAAAAGTATTTTATATTCGCTTCAAAAATTCTGTTGTCATGCTTACATTATATTTATAACCACAATTAAATCAATTGTGTGGAAATATCGTTAACTTCGTAATTACGGATGTTCCAGATTCTATTGTTACAAATAATAGGTATTGAACTGCCGTGGTCAGTTAATAAAACTAGCTATAAAGTTGCAAAGCAAGTACAGTTTGCATCCCAATTGCGCCAAATTATAAGAACAAAAGACTATGTCTATTAGTTTGACTTGGTGGACCTTTGAATAGTAATTCAATTATAAAACCGAAGTATCTGCAAGTGGCACAGAAAAGAAACTAATGGAAATGTATATACGACATGTAAGAACATTTTTCTAGTTTTGAAACAATATCATAGCGTTGTTTAAAAAAGCTTAGCGGTTTAATCGTATTACAATTTAACTCTCTGTAACAGCGAAATAAAGTAGAAAGAATAAAAAAAAATACGAGAGTGGACAGATTAAATTTTAACGGAATAACTTTCTGACAAAAAATTGTTTTATATCCACCATATTTTTAGTCAACATCTGAAAATTGCGAAGTTATTATTTAGAATTCTCGTTTCGTTTAAAGCAAGAAAAATCCTTGTAGTTTACAGTTTTTGAACTGTGTGCTTCTTAATTGCAGCTTATTCGTCAACACATGATTATAAATCTGTCTGAGACATACTTACGAATTTTTGTTTCTACAATTTCCTTAAGCAGTGTATCTTTGGTTAATGCAGTAGTTGAGCGCTTGACTACTGAGGTGAATGCACTAAACATTAATGCTGCGATCAACAGTACATAATTTCTCAATCTAGTGTAAGTAGCCGTAGGGTTTAAATATAATAAAAGCTTTTTTAAGATTTCTTGTTTTTCAGAAGCTTTGTTACTTCGAATTTAATGTTTTAAATTACGGCAAAGTTCATAATGTGGGAGTAAGAGACAAAAAATTTTAATTTAAATAGTTAATAGTAATAAATAATAAATATTGAAGATGAATATTGAAAATGTTATTATAATCTTCAGGATCTGCAATATATACTTCCATTTGATACTGAATATTTTAAGTAATTTTGTTTATTTTTTCTATCCACTTTTTTATTCGTCTTTGTTTGCTCCTTAACATTATCAGTTGTTCGTTCTATCAGGCTTTATTTTCATAGTTTCTTGCTATTGACTGTGGCATAATTTTTTATGTAGCTACCTTAAAAACGTCGCTCCATACAGTATGTCATTTTTCCCATGTCATTTATGAATTTTCGCCGGTTTTTAGCCTAAAGAATGAATGAGGGACTAAAAACTATATAGATTTCGAACGGATTCTTAGGTACTTCATCGGTTCTGTTTCAGTGTAGTGGATTAGTTGCACAAATGTAGTGTGGTAATGCAGTAATGTGGTTTATTCCTGGAAATTCGATTGTATGTCTATTAAATTGAGACTCCAGACAGCGACTGCTCGCGTGTGAAAATACCAATGACTTAAAACCTAAGTTTTTCTTAATTAATTGCTGCCTTTTGATAGGATTCATTTATTTCCAGGCTGAAAGTATCACTTTTTCTAAAGTTTTTTGTATTGTCTGATAATTATCAGACAATACAAAATTTGACTTTGACTTTAAAGCATTAAATTTCAATTCTTTAAGTCGTAATTAGACGAAAAAAAAATATATGACATAAAAAAGTTTGCTTTTGTATTTAGGAAACTGATTGAGCGATATTTTTCAAAATGTGTGGTTTTAATTTTTAATTGAAAATGAAATCATTTAAATAAACATTTTATTATTTTATTAAGTTTTACTATCAAAATAGCTTACAAAAAAGTAGAAAATAATTTAAAAATGCACACTTTTACTTTTTCTTTTATGTTCATAGGCAGTATCTCTCAATAAACCCCAAATATAGTCTCCCATCATGTTTTCATTGTATTGGCCTTGATAACGTTGTTCGAAGCTCATAATGTCCTGGTGAAAACGTTCTCCTTGCTCTTCTGAATACGCTCCCATGTTGTTTTTGAATTTATCTAAATGAGCATGCAGCATATGTACTTTTAATGACATCCTGCAACCCATGGCCTTAAAATTTTTTAGCATATTTTCAACTAGCTTTTTGTAGTTTTCGGCTTTGTTATTTCCTAAAAATCCAGAAACGACTGCTTTGAAACTGTTCCAACTCGCTTTTTGAGTACGATTCAGCAACGTTGGAAATTTTTCATCAGCAAAGATCTGTCTGATTTGGGGACCAACAAAAATCCCAGCTTTAACCTTTGCTTCTGATAACTTCGGAAAAAATTTTCTCAATCTGATCGTTGTTTATCAATCTAGTGCCATCTATCAGCACTGTGTGAACGTTAAAACCCCACTCTGATCGCGCGGTATTTTTAATGTATTAAAATAATTAAAATTTATAAATAATTCGAAAATGAGTATTATTACTATAACTATTACAAAAGCAAACTTTATACCAAAAAGGTACTTTCTCTTTGTTTTGTTCATAATTAAGCAGAAAATCATAAAATAAACTTTAGGACAAAGAACAAAATTTTTTGTAGAGTCGTGTAATAATAGGTCACCCACATTTGTCATCAAAAAAATGCTTTTCTCTCTATAATTATTAATTGTAAACCCAGAATTTTTTAATTTTTTAATTTTGATAAAGCTTCTCTATGTTAATCAATGAAATAAACAGAAGTTGCGGATAATGCAGAATCGTTTGTCCTATAATTATTATAAGTTGTTACTGTTTTGGTGTTGTGACCCATGTTCAGCAGTGCACGTTTTAATAATTTAAAAGTGATTAATAAAATCACAACTATCAAAGTGAAATTTCAAAACCGGAATTTCTACACGCGCCCTATAATTAGAATACAGATACTTTGGTTTTAATTTCTATAGTTAGGTTTTGTGCTTTATACTTTATTTGGCACTAAGATTAGTTAAGTTAATATTAATTAGTTAACCTAGATTCGGAATGGGACGTATCGACGCGGTTGTTTCGACGGGGGCTGTTTCGCTCCCGGAATCTTTTGATGTGGGGACATTTCGACGCGGGGACGTTTTAATCCGAGAATATTCCGGCGCAGAGAATAATTATTAAAACGACCGTAAAAAGAGAAATCTTAAGCAAAATAGTGTAAGTTAGTTTAGGTTAGGTAAAATATTTCATTTTCTAAAAATACATTCTATAAAATCAAAAATAATCTAAAATTAGTTGTTTTTAATTAAATGTTAGCTAAACTGTTGACATTAATTTATCATTGTCAACAATCTGATTTATGAATCTAAAGGAGAATCTTTTTCCTTTGCTTTACGCAGTACAGCGTAAAGCAGTTCAAATTTAAGATCACTGCTGTGATAAAATCGAATATCGATCTGCGGTTTATGGGAAGGCATCGGGAAACCACTCCACGAATTATATTCTTTAGAAAATTCATCTTGGCTTCGGTCAAGTTGGGTGATGACGCTTTTGCAAAGAAGCACACAATGAAGAAGAAAAAGAAGATCTTGGCCGTAAAAATCTTCAAAATGCAGGAAGACGGAATCCACTGTTTGCTAATTAATTGGCGTATTGAAGAAAATACAATCGGGAAGATACGTCGTTTACAAACAACTTATTGCAGGACATCTTCTTCCAAAGACACTGAAGAATCGCTCAAGATAGTACGTATTATAATAATATTATCAAATATTTAAGAGACATTGCTCAAAATTATTTAATGAATTGATTTTTTTTTATAAATAAATTGTTTAAAATAAAATTATAAGCTTTTAATTTTTGTTAAAGATTTTTCTCTGTGAAAGCTAGATCACGGGACTAATTTGGATGTACTATGCGCATTCTTTAAAATTTTGGCAGTGAAATGGGTCTGCGTCAAAATGTCGTTGTATCCAAAATGTAACGTTGGTTCCAAATAACTAAATGTAAGAGAAAGATTTTAAAATTTGGGAATTATATGCATTCGATTTGAAGTTTTTACTTTTTACATTACAACTAAGTTTTACATTTTACTACAAAGTAACCAATGAAACAATAATACGTATAAGCTGAATTGTATTTTGTTTAAACAATTTTCTTTTATTCAAAGTTTTACTTTAAAATCTAATGAACATCGAAAAATTTTATTGCTATTCTCATTGAAACATAAACATTTCCAAGTGCAAACAAAGTGCAAGACTTTAATATGAAATTATGCCGTTACTTTCAATTGTATATTTTTCTATCTGAATCTCAAATGAATTCGATTAATCATGTTTGTTTTGTTGGACTGTTTCGAGTTTCGGAAAGAAAAATATAAAGTTATTTCCAAATCTCTTGTGTAGTTAATTTACTCATTCATCATAATACCTGTACTATTTGCTTAGGTTCAAAGCGTTTCTGGTGTATTAACTTTGACCAACTAATAGTCAACTAATTTGCAAGTTGTATGTAGAAGTACAATGTGGCTAAAATTTTTAATTATAACTTTAAAAGTTATAATTTAAATATTTTACTCTACTCGTGACGGTTATTCGCTGGGGCATTCTTGCAAGTAACAGTAATTTTAAATTTTCAATAGCTCATTAAGAATAAAAAAATTTTAAATTGTATTATTGTTATTTTCCTTAGGGATGAGAGAAAACCCAGGAGACAACATGCGGTAACTTTAAAATCAATGGCAAATGTATAATGTCAGTTACAGTATGCGTGGTAAACTCGACATAGAAGCTTTAAGTCGCAATGTAGCATTTTGCCAAGTGCTCGAAACCATTCAATGTAATTGTTATAACATCTGCCGTGAACTGTGTTGACAATATTCTCCATAATAGTATTCTATAATAATAAACTGCTTCTTTGAAATTATTACACAATTTTACACATACGACTGCTGCTTATTATTACCGAGATACAACAAGATAATTAAACTTTTGACCTAAAATTCAAAATAAAACATTAAACATGTGTAACGTGTTCAAAGAGTAACTTTATTTGTTTTGTCAAAAGCAGGAATTTCAATATAATAATGGAAAAAATACTATATGATGAATAACTTACGCTATGACTTGGTTTCTGAAATCAAGAAATTTAGTAAGAGCGAAGCAATATGAAAATGTTGCTATAATGAAATTCGCCCATTAGTAAGAAATGCGTTACAGAAAGAGTCCATCATACGAGCTTTCATCTGAAAATGTTAGATTAATGTATGTTACCATTTTTATTTAATGACTGCTGTGACAGAATATTATTTTAGATATGTAATTTATTAGTTTGGGGGTTTACATTATGCATTAATTTTGTTCAAAACATCGTTTTCATACACAATTAGTAATACCTAATCGATTACCTATTGAAGTAACAGAAGGTGCTTGACATTTTCTCCTATATTAAGTATAAATTTCAGTTTACAAACGCACGATAATGAAAATTTTATCGTATTTCTCAAAACTTTCATTATTAATACAAGCAAAATTTTAATCTTTTGAATAATAATATTTTTATACCACAACGTCATTAACTACTATTTTTTTAAATTTTAAAACACAACACTAACTTAATTCATTTAAAATTAATACGAAAATTTAATTACGAAAAATATATCAAGGTGGTTTAATTTAGTACACCATCAACTTACTTACGCTACCGATTTCATTAGAAAAAATATTAAAAATTTGTTCTATTTTCATCTGTGGCCTAATAAAAATGACTTGCTGAGGTGAGAACAAAAACACGAAAGTTTTAATCGGATTTCTCGAATAGTTTTACTTTAACTTTGGTAAATTTCGTTGTATATACATATTTTAAATTAGAAATTAGGCGCATGATCTTGATAGACCTACTATGTGCGTGTTGCGTGCAAATCATGTAACATTTGGACATCTGTTATATTTTGTATCTTATCACTTTACGAAACCAAAAATGATGAATGCCATACAAATACATTTTGGAAAATGTTATATGGTAATATTCCTGATTATCATTTCATTGCGATGTTTTTGTAATAGAAATATGAATAAAAAATTAGTAGTAATTGGACTAATTTTTTCGACTTGAAATAAACTGATTTTAAAAATTTTATTAACGTAGGTTGTATTTTATTTTCGTGAGCAAAATATGATATTAAAGTGAGCAAACAGAAAATAATAGTATACTTTTTTCAATATTCATTTCGACTGATATCAAAAATTTTATTTTATCGTGCATGATATTTTTTGACATTGTCATTTAAAACTACTTAAAATATTTTATTAGTGGAATTCGTAGTTTATATAGAGCAAGTTGTAAACTTTAATAATTAACGCCACTTGATTACAAAACTTAGGGTGGGCACTTAAGTAGTAAGAATCTATAAAACGTGAATGTACCTACCTCAAGTTTTGCACTGCATTACTAGTGGTATATTGTTAACTTGTAGTGAATGCACCTTGTTGTAATAGTTTAATTAGATAGTATCCCTCGTGTACACTGTACCCTGCTTAACTTTTAAAACTATTTTAAACCTGTAAACCATGACGTGGTTGAAAGTAGTCTCCTGTTAAGCCAAAAGGTACTACTTGCAAATTACAACTTCTGCTTGTGTGACCTGTTTCAAAGTTAATCAATTTCAATTATGGCAAAACAAGAACACAAACCAGTTTTAGAATTGCCAACTTAAAATATTATAAAAACAATTTGAATTTTAAATATTTAAAACATTTTTAAATAATATATTTCCAGCGTATTCAATATTTAACCTTAATTTTTAAATCTTATTTCAACTAAAACGCTCGAGCAAAATATACTTCAGTTTGTACTACATTTTGCTTTTAACTTTTAAAATTATATTTTCTAAAAACATTACGCTTACTTTACTTCTATACATAAAGTTAATCGTTTTAACTTAGTGAAATTAATGTTTTTAAAGAAAACGTCATGAAGAACAGTAACTGGACTTCCTTTACTATCATTTAAAAGATTTGATACACAATAATAACATTGTGTAAAGGGAAGGGTTTGTTTTGCTGTCCAGCAGAAACGAACTTAATAAAAATTTAATAATACCTAACCGAAAGATGAAAATGAAAAATGAGGGTAATATTATTATTACATACATTATCGATACTATTTATACATACAAGATCAATTTCATCTCCAATTTCAGCTTTCCATTTTGAAAATTTTATTTTAGTGGTCAAACATTTAATTGGGTTAGAAATTAAACTTCTTTTTTATTATTAAAGGTTGAAGATAAAAATTACATTCATTAATAAGTGCTCGCATGTTGCATAATAAATGAATAATCATTACTTTGGTACGCATTTTATTCGCTTATAATATTGAAAATCAATCTGAACATGAAATAAGCTTTAATTACTGCACTCAGCCTGAGTGCTCATTATTTTATGCTCTCCTTCTATTTTTATTTCAACATTGAGCTAAAGGACATCTGCAGAAGACACAATAATTATAATGTAGCCATTTTTACAAAAAAACAAATATAATAAATAATATTATAATATGATAAATGGGTTATCGAATTATGTCAATTGATCCCGACGGTGAATCATTAACCAAATAAACCATTGTTTTGAATAAATTATGTTTGACAAAAAACAGTTTATTATCTAGAAAATAATACCAATTTGACACTTCATTATTTTTAAGCGCTAATACGATGGTATTTGAAATTCAACGGTAATTACCGGAACCTATCGCTGGTTTTGCAAAAAAAAGGTTTGAAACCAGATACTACATCATAACGCTGTAAAATAATTATGTCGATTAATGCTGCTGGTACCGGTGAAAAGTTATCACCAATTTTAGAGACAGCAGTTTGGAGAAGCAAAGAAGAAGAAATAGTAAATTTTGTGAAGAAAATGTATATAATCGAAAATATTTCTACATATTATCACATCAACATCTTCCTTTCAGCTGTAACATATTATTTGTTATTAAAATAAGACTACCATAGCAAGTAATGTGTCGAATTTAACTGTGTGTGCGCAAATTACCTTTTTAGTACAGAAAACAAAGGATTATAAAATTTTCGATTGAAAAATATGATTCACAATGTTTGTAAAATATTTATACTCTACAAAATAAAATGATAAAAATAATTTGATTTAATAGTAAACTTTGTATGTATGTACGTGTTTAAAAATATTGCATTTTAACATCAAAAAATTCAAAAATGCAGCAACCATTGATTACACAAAACTACATATAAATATCTTTATTGATTACATAATATTTTGCTTAGGTGATATTCACAAAAGTATGATATCTCTTCAGATTAATCGGTGATAATGTTATTAAAGAATTTTCCGTTAGTAACTAATTCGTAGTTTAACCTAAAATAGTGCATATTACATCTATGTATATTATAAATCCATCAGTATTGCGATATAATCAAGAACACAACATAGCTAGTTAGAATAATGCCAATACATAGTTCAATGTACATACATATTTGTACATTAATATATTAATAAATAAAATCTTATATTTTTAATGAAAATGTAATTCCTTGCCATTAACATACTATATTATAAAACGCCAGCACTATTAATAATAATTGTAATTATATGCAACAAATAATAGTCGTTCCAGGTAGTCCGACTATTTTTTTTAATGTAATAGCTTAGATGTAAATGACTGAAGCTATCTATACCTACTTATGTAAATTAGTGCAGCTCTTATCAATTCCATATTACATAATATATAATTTTATAAAAGTGTAATGAGACAAGATAATATTTAACACTTAGTAAATCCGAATATCGAGTTATCTTAATTGTAAATAATTGAAGCCTATCTAAATACAGAGAGAAATGCGTATTATACTATGTATCCATCCCAAAACGTAAAATTCTTTATTAATATTTTTGTATTCTTATGCAATTTTCTAAAAATATTTTATTCATAAAATGTAGTAAAATCTATTAGCCGCATCAAAACACATGTATATTATCCTAACTAATAATGATCTTAATAATATAATTTCTTACGTAAATAAATATTTATTATATTAATATTATGTACTTAGCAATACAAAATAGTGAATAATGTTTTTAGTTAATAGTACATAATATATTACACATATGCATTATTGAACCTACCGTAAACCCCCTTGACGAGGAAGATTTCGAAAAATTTGAATTCAATTTTGAAATTAATTTTTGTATTGCACTTTTTGTTAGCTTTTAAAGTGCAAATTTTGAGGTCAAAATTATTTTTTTTTATTATTAAGCCTTCGTGTAATTTACTTTGCAGATAGGTATAATATTAAATTTATTTTTATTTTGTATGCTTTGGAAGCTCTAGAATCAAGTGCTACAATTTAAAATTAATTTTTTATATAAATTAAGTTTAATTGATTTGAATAAATCTGAATTTTTAAAATACCACTTTACCTTACCTTTATAACAACCCAACTTGATGCAGATATATAAACTAGAATTATTTATATATGTACAACATTTAGAGCTATCGGAAAACTCAAATTTGCAACCTCTACGAATTTCTACTTCTATACCTGCTTGTTTATTCACAAAGGGAACTAGTATTTTTAGCACTCCTATGTATGTACTATATCCTTCTTATAATCGAATGTGATTATATTGCACATACATTCAGATTCTATAACCATTTTCCAAGCAAAATGTTCACTAATTTGGTTATAAAGGAAATTATTAGTATAATAAGCATGCCATTGCTGTAATAATATATTTTTCACTTTTGTGGTGATATGGCATAAATATCTATAGTCAATATGGATATGTTTTATTATCATCAAGTGGTATAGTGAATGTTAATTACTTTTATTTTTATAAAATTTCATTATCATTATTACATCAAAGACATAAATTAATATTATAATAATGATTATTATACTTTTATCCAACTAGATTTTTTGGGTTATGCTATAGTTATTTTAATTTTGCTACGCCACTGTAATGAATATTTGTTAAATTGGACAGGGTTTGATTTCACCCACACTAATAAAATACTCACTCTGTCTGTCTGTTTGAAACGCACGAAGTTATTTGCAGAACATTGTGTACATAAGAAAACCGGGTTCAGCCTGATACACACGTGCAAATTGTATAAATCCTGTTCAAATAATTTATTCTCGCTTTCTCTTTGAATCTTTAAAAAGTAATAAGATAAAAAACTAAAAAACGTTAAAAGTTCTTCTTGTAGTTAATTCTTATTGTAGTAATCTAAGTGAAAAAATACAAAAACGCAAATACTATGCTACTACAAATAAATTTAAGTATTTTAAAAATGCAAATATTTTTTTGCCTAAGTTTTATTTTAAGGTCACAGAAATAAGACATCTACAATAGATTCTAAAGAGAGAAGAGACTGCTTTTTTCATTCAGGTACAGAGGCTGAGTAGCAGCTACAATAACTGTGTATGTGGATAACGATGGTTTATCAAGTTTTGCGAAGATCATCGATATCTAGAACATAACAATGGAGCCTAATTGTTACAATTTCTTTGTAGATCAAATAAAATATTTTTACTGAATACGTAAAACTTGAAACACGTTTATTTCAAAACTACATTTTCACTGGTCGAAAACAACCTCAACGGATCTTAACTGATTTACTCAAAATTTTTACTGTAGCTTGAAAGTAGATTATCTAGAGAAGTACGTAAGGATTGTTTGTTATTTTAAAAACTCTATTTTTCACGTTATTTTTTATAGAAAGTAGTTTATAGAAAATTTTGCTAAGTACCTCTCTAGCTAATTTTATATTAAACTAATATTTTTAGTAGTGGGTTAAACATTGGGAGAGAATCCTTTTCGGCAGTAGAACATAGAACGTAAAAAGGTGTTTAGTTTTGAGAGCTCCAGCACCGTAATTTTGTAAACAAAATTAAATAAAAAATTGTACTCATTGCTAAAGATATTTGCAATAAACGCTGCTATAGAGATTTCGTATTACGTTTGTCGTATTGCCATATTTAAGAGTATTTCTGAAAATACGCTATTATTTTGGTCTCTCTAGTAGCATTACCTCTTTATAGACAAATAGATCAGCAAACACAAAAATTGCCATTTATATACAAAGCAGGTGCATATAATATTAAAATAACTTTGTTTATTCATAGATTAATAAATATGAGAGAGATGGATTTCGCAGATACTACTGATTTAATAACTTAAGATTATTTTCGACCTTCGCATTAATTGACAATAAGCCCTCGAAAGGAACTAGTACTACTTCAATAGTTCAACTTTTTTACTTCATAAAAATTAACTGCTTTAGTTTAACAGGATCTAGGAAGAATCCGTTGCACAAATGTATTTTAGAAATATATTTTGACGGTCCTATGAAATAACCTTTTAAATCTGAACGCTTCAGTATATGACAATTTAAAAGCTCAGTAAACATAATAGTGCATTTTTTTGGAAAATAAAAGTTGATTTTCAATTTTGTTATAATAATTAAGTAATAAAAATTAAAATTAGTTTGTGATTATGTATTGCAGATGAAAAACTATACTACCACCTTACCTACATACATTTATATAGTCTATTCGCACAATTGATAAATTTTACTTTCAAACCAAGATAGAAAATTTTGGATTACATTTAAACAATAAAAAAATACGACAAATTATAATTTCATTAAATCAAAAATGTCTGTAATTCACTTGTATTTGCAGTTAGGCACAATTTTATATCTATACAATGTTGCTAATCACTCAAGAAGTTTTTGTTTGTGTCTATTAAAACTGTTTTACGTATATTTAGTGCTTTCTTGTTACATTTTCCCATTATAGGAAGGAAAGGTAAAGATACTTTTACAATAAAGATATGAATTACTATTAAATAAAATTTTAAAAATTATTATGTAAACTGAACAATACAACGAAATTATTAATTGTGAGCATTCGGTACTGGTTTTTGCTGTCATCTAACGTTTAATAATAAATTAAATTAAATTAAGAAATTGTTATTTAGGAATTATTATTAAACGTCTGATGACAGCTATAATTATTGCTGAAACTTTTTTAGTTACAAGGACATACAGATATAATCGACGAGTAGCAAAGAAAAACCCTTTTGTAAGCAAAGTCAGTAGAATAAAGCAATATTATGTACATAGATTTCCCAAGAAATTATTATGAAAATTATAATTATAGCTTATGGAAACTTCTTTTTTTTTTAAACTAAATTTAACATTTTTCGGTCAGATGAGCAGAAGATTGTGTGGTGAAAAACTAGTAAAAACTTAGAAAAAAAAATCTTCAAAGTACTATCAAATATAATGGTAATTCTGTAATGCTCTGGGGATGTTTTTGATAACCGTGGTTTGGTAGGTTATAAATTATAGATAGAATAATGAAAAATATAAATATATGTAGTGGTATTTTAGAACAAAATTTACTACTTAGTGGAGTAATTAATTTGGAATTTGTTGATAAATTTACTTACTAGCTACTGTTGAACGATTTCCAACAAAAAGATTATTTAATTAAACAATATCTTTTATATCATTATCTCTTATTCATAGATACACCTCCACAATCATCAGATGTAATTCTATTAAGAATTTATGGGCAGAATTAAAAGAAAGAATAAAATGATGTGAAATTAAGAATTTACTGGAGCTGAGAACAAAATTAGTATCTGAATGGGAAAAAAGACACCCGATATTATCGAAATATTAGTTGTAAAACGTTTAAAAGAAATTGTTGAAAAAAAAAGATTATTCTACAAAGTACTAATTTAATTCTTAACTGATTTAAGTGAAACTTAATTTATTGTGTACGAATATAAACGTGTGAGGTGATGTTTTTTACATTATCGTTATTTTTGCATAGGTTTTTTTGTATGATGAAATTACATTGTCTAATAGTTAATCTGGCGTAATTATTTTTTGTTTAAATTGTACTCAAAATTTCATCTTGGTTTAAAGTAAAATTTATCAAGTGTACAAACTGAGAGTGACTGCAGATATAAAATTAAGATTAAATTCTGTATTTCTAAATTAAATTGATAAGTTAATATTGTTAGCTTTATTTTTCAAATATCGGTTTGAGCCCTTTCCAAGAGTTTTCAAATGTTGTGCTGCAGCAATTGATTTAAAATTTAAAACCACCGATAATTATATTATGTAGATCAGCAGTAGGCAAGCCACTTGAAATAAAGTTTTTGCAATTCTGTTGTGAAATGTGATCATTTCATACACGTTACATGGCATTGAAAGCGGCTTGTTTTCTGCACGTACGATTACTCATGTTATTTGATCATATTTCGTAATCTTATCTTTCGCGAGACGACTTTACCTGCACTTTTCAGCACTAGTGCGAGTTATTTTCATTTCAGCTTTGTCCAGATTGCGTAAATTTTGTTAAAATATTTGTTATTTACCGAATTTCAGATTTGCAAAAATAGTGTTCGTTACGTACTTCAATAGCTTGTTTCCATTCTCGGTTGATTTTGCTGACTCGCCCTTCGGGCTCGTCAGCAAAATCAACCTCGAATGGAAAAGTAGCCTATTTAAGTACTAGTATCGAAAATAACTATTCTGAGTTACATTTTATCGTGTTACAAAGATTAGTTTTACGATTAGTGAGATTAGTATTAGATTACAAAGTTATCGAGGTATAAAAATGATCCAGATTAAATGTTGTGACAATGATACCAGAACAGTTTCTTCGTTCACTTTTATAGTAGTACTTTGAAAAATTTTCAAAAATTTAAAGAAAAGCAAAACATCTTACAATAAATGTAGAGATATTTTTTAGTGGACCAGATTTGGTGCGATAAGTCGCGTATTACAAAATCCCTGCGTGGAAAGGTAGAAATATCACCGTGTCGAAAGGACGGTGTCGAATGCACAGTCACACCTTTAAATTCTGCTAGCAGGCTCAATTTCTTTTATTTGGATAATTTTAAAGAATTCAGATTGAAACTATTGACACAAAATAGAAATGATTAGTATGATAGATTTTTTTAAATTGCAAAAATAGGATGACTATCTGTATGGACCCATATGAGTTTACTCTGAAATGAGGTACATTATTTATTTTGTTTGCAGTAATATTTTCCTTCAAATTAGAGCAACCTTAAAAATTGTAAAATGTTCCTCGTCCCAAAGCACATTTCATTTATTATTTTATATTGTATTTTTTGACAGCAAACGCAATTAAAACAAAAAATACTTTTCACGTAGGTAAAATGTAAGCGAGGTTAACGTTGTTGTGACAATCATAATCATACTCGGAACGCCGAGTCGACAATGTGTTGCGTTCTCGCATTTCAATTATACTTTATGTTTCATCTTCCGCATGGGTACAGACCATTGTACTTAGTTGTTTGCGTTCCCCCATCTGCGACGTCTACTATTCCCATCACAACGCTTCATATAATATATTCTAGGATAATATTTAAAATATCTCTTTGTTTACGTCTGCTAACTGCAAACTCTGATGTTGTTTTTTATTGTAACCATTCCGCAACCTCAATTAATAATATTGTCAGTACCGTCACGCAGAGTGCGCATAAATAAACTGTCAAGACAAATTTTCACAATACATCACTGAAAAATGTTGGATTCCTTCAAAAAATTCACTCCCTTACAGCAGTTGAATAAGAAAAATCTAAATTATTTCCTGTCAGCATTTCTGACTTTTCTATATCGAAAAGTCCAGTCACTGTAAGGTATGAACTATAAATCAAATGCAGGATTCGTGTGGATAATCTACAATCGTATGTGCCAGTTGAACATAATTCTATAGACAGTTCAAAAGCCGAAAAAAATAATAACAATAATGCATGAATTTATGCTTCCAACAAAAAATAATGTGAATATTTAAAAAAAAATGTTTTTTAACTTTGCAAATGCCAGAGAGATGTAAGCTTTAATCGCTTTCCTCTAATTAATGTTATAAATTAAATCAAACAAAAGTAAAAAAATATGTTAAAAATAAATTTCAGTCACATTAAATTGTATACTTTTGTATCCTTTTAAATCCGACCAGATTTATTCTGATAGCGTTTAATCCATAACAATACCTTCGTCTGAAACCACCTACTGTGTGCTTTTATATAATGTAAATTTAGGACTTTGATGTCTTAATCACAACGTGACACATCCCTACTTTTATTCAATGTAATGGTTACAATACAATGAATGCATTAACACGTTGGGGGTACCTTCTACTTCGCATTATGTCAGAAATGTAAATGCTACCTTAGGGTACCATATAAGTAGAGAAATTACATTCATATATCCACAAGGGTATGCATCCCTATTTTTCTCAATGTAATTTATTTTACTAACATTAATGAAGTTTGTTAAATACAATAAAAAGTGCTTTATATTCTAGGGTTACATGTGGTTAACTATAACGAGAGTTATTGTTAATAGCATAAATATAATTATACGCGGGTGACACATTTAGTTCTAAACCAGAATACATATTTTAGGCATGTAAGGTTTTTAAAGTCGATAATATACAAGGAGTAGGCACCGAGTAGGCAAATAAACAGCTTTAACAAAAACTTAAACAAATTTTGTATGACTTAAGAAATTAAATTATTTACACGAAATATATCACAGTTATCACATATTCCGAAATAAATTAATACCTTCTGAGCTCGAAAAGCTTTGTGTGTAAGAGCAACACAATTTAAGATAAAAGAACAAATGTCCTCCTTTAATTTCGTTTGTCTTTTTCGTTCAATGGCTGTACTAATGAAAATGCGTGTCGCTGTCACATTGCGAAAACCAGGATTAAATTGTTTAAAGGTCGTTTGAACCTCATGATTTTGTGGCCAACATTTAACTGTGAACTTATCGAACAGCTTTGAACCACAATAACCTACGGTAATGGAGAATCATAGCTTGCAACTGAACATTGAAAACAATGATGTTATTGTATATGGAACTTAAATTGCATTGTTTCATAATACTCCCTGTTTTATAGTAGTATTAACCTGGTAAATTCATTATGCATCCGTAGATTTAATAACAATCACAATGTAATTAAATTGCAGTGATTAAACCTTTAAGTGCCTGTATTCACGGTAATTGTATTTTATTTAATCAAATCCTTTATATATTCACGTCAAAGCATGAAAACGTATAGCCACCAAACAAAATCCTTCAACAAACTTCTATAATAATAAATTATTAAAATTTGTTGTCTACATTTTTCTTTGATAAAATATACTTTGTAATAATTTTCTATAACTTTATTTTTGAAAATAAATATTTCATTGTTTCACTAATTGCATCTGTTAAGTTGGAAAGTTATCGATTGTACAAAGTGAAGCGTGACGGACGTCAGTTTTTGAAAAGCAATTCTGAATATTTCGGCTTACAAGTCTAATCTCTGTTAAATGTCAGATTAAAATTTAACTTTTTATGAAAGATTCAAACAATTAAAGCTCCTTTTAACACGGCTGAGTTTTATTAACGTTATTTTGAAATATCTCAAAACTTTGGATGGGTTTTAAAAGTATGTACACCTCTGAAGTTAAGTTCTAATAAATAACACGATAAAATCAATATTAATTATTTTTTAATATAATTTGATGCAAATACTTTATTAAGTAAATGTTGCTTTCAAATTTCGTGTTTAAAAAACTTAAAAATTTTAAAAGACATCATCCTAGTAGTAACATTGATATAATATATTGATCTTTTGTGCTATTGTGGAACTTTAATTTCATAAACGTACACATACATATGTTTTATTTACTACTAATTATACCACTCTTTATTATCGGTATTTTAGAATAATTAAGGGTATTCGCAAGGATTTTCCTTTTACAATTTTTTATATTGCTAAATAGATTATTTTTATTAATCTTTAGTTGATTATTAAGAAATTAATGTTACAACAGTAGAATCAATAGTATAACGTGTAATACCAACCACGTTGACATACATCCATGACACATATAAAATAATCGGGAGCAGGAAGATTTCTTGGTGATCATTTTCTTTAACTTCACTAATTGACTGCCTTTATTAATAGATAATTATCTCTAATCATCTTTTCGATACCCCACCAATAATTTTTTGTAGCTTTTCCGACAACCTATTCTCATCATCATCAAGTCATGTGGCTTTTTAACTGAAAAATACTTATTAATTTGATACCTTTAATTGCTTGCCTAACTGCTTCGAAAGTTTTAGGTATTATTAAACCTGAATGCAATGCAACCTTTGTAAACGCAGCAACAGATTAATCAAAATGCTCGCAAATGCGTCAGTATATTTCGTTAGAATTTTTTTGTTTCTAAATATCTATTAAAAAATTGAACCACGAATAATGGATTAATTACTTTTCTGTTTTAAATTAAAATGTGAAAAAAATTTTTGTTAAATATTATATTAATTTAAAGATAAAACATTTTATTAAAAGTGAAAAGCTAAATTTAAAGTATGAAGTTACTAAACACAAAAATATTTTAAGGATAATAAAATAAATAAAGCCAGAATAATAAGTGGTTTAATAAGAACATGATAATATAATGAATAGATAATAATGGACGTAATTCAAAATTAGGTATATATATGGAGAAAAAATTCTTTTTGTTTATTTTCAATTGTAAATTTTAACAGATCAACATTGAAGATTAACCCACTATTGTAGTTTTTTTTAGATAATATTAATGATTTAATAATAATATGATGTTAATATTGGGGTTATACAATGCTATTAGGCAATATTGATTATAAATATTAAGACAGTATTTAAATTCAATATTGATACAATGTAGTTCTTATTTGGGGTTCTATGTTGCTATTATATATAATCCCAATATTTATTATGCGTGTTGGGACAATTTTTAAATTCAATGTTGGGACAATGTAATTACAATGTCATTCTAATATTGATTATGTATATAATGTAATATAGGTTTTATGTAGTCTTAGTTATATAGTACATAGTACATAAGCAATAGTACAATATTAGTACTATGTACTCTCAATATTGTATCAAATATTCTACCTTATCTCAATTTTGGTACAGTGTAGTTTTAATATTGTGTGCTATATACTAGCTATTGCATGTACATATGTAATCCACATATCGGTATAATGTTGATTATACATAGCACATGTTGGACCAATATTTCTGTAAATTTAGTATTAATACAATATAGCTTCAATATGTTGAACATGGGTATTACAAGTGGAATTGTAATGAAGCAGGTATACAAGCAGTAGTTAAGAGGCAGTTGATCATGGGTTGAGGAACCGGAAGATTGTGCCAGCTTGGTTTGGGCCATCGAATTTAGGAAGAGTAAACATGCCATTTCTAATAACGAGTTGTTTCACATCTCATTCTCTTTCCCTTACAGAGTAGCAAAATCACAGCGGCAGGTGATTTGAGATTAACATGGTTGCGAATTCATAAGAATTAAAACAATAGCATAATATTTAATTAATAATTATGAATTATTTAATTAACGGCGTACTGCAAAAACACTTTTCATTTAAGGGTCCTACGCTACTTTATTTTATTTATTAGGAACTGTGGGAGTTTAATTAAGTATACTCTGTAAAACAATTATTTTAATTATGTACTATATATGTTTTTCAAAACTGTTATTGACATTCTTAATTAAAACTTAGAAACTTACTGTAAACCGCTAAAGCTTGAATTACTTTATACTTTTTTCAACTGTAAACTTTGACTATTTTCATACTAGATTAATATACTAGATTTGACTTTAAACGTTTTGTAGTGGGGAAGATCGTAGTTGTGTGCATCAGCTGATTTAAGTATTACCAACATTATAACAAAAACTATAACATTATAACTAGCAGCAGCTCAAAACGTGCAGACGGTGATGATGATACAAAAAATATGCAACTACTGAGTTGAAGATTTGACGTAATGACGTACGTATCGCAATAGGTTGGCAACATAGAAAATTGTCGTTAAAGCTCAGGTCTAGGTTAAAACTTGTATCAAAAAATAGGTCCGGATCTAGTTTTGCAAACTAATGTTTAGCCGTATTTAATATGAAAGTTGAATGAAAAATTTCTGATTTACATTATCCAAGTCATTCAAGTATGAAAATAGTCAAAATTTATAGTTGAAAAAAGTATAATGTAATTCAAGTTTAAGAAAGCAAATTAATATTAGTATAACGTAAAAATAAAAAATGAAATGGTTTGTTCTTAGTTGTACATTGGAAGCTAAGTATTTCGATGTATTTATTCATATGAACATATTTTTTTACTTTAATGTGCGGAATATGTCGTCGAATCTCCGCCGTGTAATTTTTGAAACACTATGTACTATGCAGATAACATTATAACGACTGCATTCTGGAAAAACAAAAGCATAAGAACATTTTTATGAATAATAGAATTTATTTTAGCCTGCCCCTAATTATTTCCACAATAGACCTTTTAAATTGCTTTGTCAACTGGACTAATGCTCAAACTAAGTGAAATTATACAAAATACCTCATAAATGGAAGTTACAATGTTTAGTAATTAATAATTCAATCATGTTTAGAACTTACAACTTTAAATTTAATAAAATGTATAAAAATTTAGTTATAACAAAATGTGACTATTACTGCCCTATTATCTTGATTAATAATAATTACAATTTTACTAAACTAAGTAAATGTAATTTATCAAATATTTAAAATTTATTATATTCTCTGTGATCATAAATAAAACAAATAGTAAACAACTTTCAGCCAAGCATTTCATGTCACGCTGTTCCTGTAACTAGACCCTACAGGAAGGAAATAACTTGAACATTTCTGCACCCTTCAAGAAAATATTTTAAATTATACGGTGAAACCCATTTCAAAAAAATTACAAAAATTTAGTAATATTGTTTTCCTACATACTGCAAACTACATTTTGTGTGATAATAAAATTTGAAAATTAAATTATCGTTACGTTTAAATGCAAAATTTGTTAAATAAAGCTATCCAGCCACACTTTTAATATAATAAGATTCCGCGCCGTTACTTCAACACCGTTTCTTCTTTGAAAGCATCTTCCTGACAATTATTATGATTTTAACTTAGATTAAACCCCAAAGGTAGTTTTTGTTTGTAATTTAAAAATACATATAAATAAGGTTTATATTATACAAATACACTATACTACTCGATGTGGTTACTCGAGTAATCCATGCATGTTTATGGTAAAGCAGTTTTCATGAATATATATTACGATAATTTAAAAATTTTTCATTTCCCGTTGTGCAATGAAAACTAATATTTATAAAAATATTTAAATATTTATGATTAAATAGCAGTATACGTTTATAACCGTGGTTCTGTTTTAAACAAAAACATTATTATTTATTGTGATTGCATAATTTTGAATTAATAAAAACCGAAACATGAAATTGTAGCAAGGTCGTATCTCTCATTTAAATTTTGTTTTACTCTTAATGTGTTTTGTGTAATGTGTGTCTCCATTCTCTTCTATGTTTGTGATGTGCGTTCGAGGTATTTTGATATATTGACACAGGGGATGCACGGTTTAACGGATGCACTAAAACAATTATACATATATAATAGTTGAAGAGACTTAAGATCAGTACTTTAGATGGATGGTTGGTATGTAGAAGCCACATAAATATGGTTTATTATTATATTATCCTCTCTAATCTTCAATCTCGTAGAATGTCAATGTTCAAAGAGATACTTTTAAGAAATGTCGCCAAGTCTCGGATTGGAAATTTCGTTCTGTAATCAACCAGTGATTGCGCCAAGCCACTGCAATGGACTTATGATAATATAATGAACGTACGATCAATATTTTATAAATTTTCTGTTACAACTGAAAAGTAAACAAAGTAATTTTTATATTATTAAAATATACGTATGTACTTACTTATTACAATATTGTATGTTTTGTGGTGAGATCAAAACTTTTTGATTTTTATCATGCAATCAATCATTTTATTGTTGCATATCTTACATTGGTATGATGGATTAGGATGACTTTTATATGTACCTATCAGTTTTTTAATGCAAAATAAAAATATAAAATTGTTGAAATGGTTCAGTAAAATAATAATAAAACGGCATATTTAAATTTTAGTGTTGGGAAAACAATGCTACCAGCACTGGTCTATTATGCAAATTTGTATGCTTTAGTTCTTTAGTTCTTTTTTATAAAGTAATAAAAATTGTTATTATGTAGTACATGTACACTTTTGCGACTATTTGAAAACATATAGAAAGGAAATATGTCTTAATAACTCGAAATATGTTTATTTTAAGGGACGAAATTAGCATAAGTTTACAGTGCTTTCATTTTCATGCAAATGGAAATAAATAAAATTTTGCTTGTGTTCCACGTCATTTTAGGGAAGCTGAAGATGAATGACTTCTTAAAAAGTTAGCTTAGCGAGGCTTATGTCATACGTTACGCGACTTTTAAAAGACGAAGTCTGTACAAAAACGTTAATGGGGTTCTACATTGCCACAGCTTTTACAGCAAAAATGTTTAACTCATAAAATTAATAATTTGGTAAGTGTAAGCACTTAAACGATGGAGGGCTTTAGGAACACATACTTAGAAACCTTATGATATAATGGACGAAAAAGTCGTTCTTACTAATTAAACTTTTTGAAACAAAATCTTGTTTATTAATTTTTTAGTTAATATTAAGGAAAAAATTAAAAACAATTTTCATGAATCTTGAAAAAGTATATACTAAGTCAATCCTGTTAGACGATGATATAAAAAAATTAATTAGAGAAATTTCAAAGTTAGTTTCATAAAGGATAAATCAATAGTTCAGATTAGCTTCCAATACTATGTAATAATTCAGATCACAAAGGTTGAAATTACAGAAATAAGTAATTAATAAGTAACTTTTAAATATTTATTTCTTTGACTAATTGTTTTTGATTGAAAAGGTTAAGAGAAAAAGTCAAATCTTATTTAAAAATTTTAATATGAAAGAAAATATAACATTGAAGAGTAACACATTTTTGTGTTAACAAAAATTTAAACAAACTGCTTTTTCTTTATATTCTAAATTAGTAAATTACCTGAATTCGCCTGTTGTCTTATATAGTGTGAATTTAAAATTATTAAATTATAAGTTTGGAGTACAGGCCGCACAAGCTAGAATAGTATACCGATATATAAATAAAACGCGAATTGTGTCTTAGTGATACTGGATGTATAAGACTGAAGGCTTCCGGTTCTTTTTTCAGTAAATATTAGTTTAAAAATTTCATGTAATGGATACTTACACTCAGAATCAATATTTTTAATAAACATTTTATATAGGCTATCATAAAGAAAACTTATAAATGATATTATCGTCACTTAGAATTTATTGACAACATTTTAAATAAAGTATATAAACATAATATGTTGGTGGCTACATAATATAAGTTTTAAAGGCACTATAATCTTGCTTATATATTTTTGTACTAAAATAAGTAAAATACATGTAATGTTTTGAACAACACGTACATAATATTATAATAAAATTCTCTTATTGTTCTGCATAACATTTTTATCACGTTAACATGATGAACATTATCTTACTAGGTTTTTATCTTGGACTTGACGTATTTCAGAAAGATAATAAAATATACATGCATATATTTTATTTAGCTATAGTATTTTTGCATTTTAAACTTTTGTATCTACCACTGTAGAGTCAAAGTTTAAAAATTAACCTGAATAATTTAAATACAACCAGAACGCTCTTATAAATTTGCTGTTTTATTAGTTAAACATGTATAAAAAGTTTTTAATGTAATTGAAATTAATTTACAAAATGACAATATAGTAAGAAATAGTTAAAGTAACTTTAAATTTTAAGGTTTTTAAAATCATATCTATTAACAAGCTTGTATCATAATTTTATAAATAGTAATGAACATAATAATAAATAAATCATGAATCCATTAATTTACAAATATACTTAACAAACCATCAATAGAATAATTTTAACCCTCTCAAAATATAATTTGTTCGCATTTAAAATGTTACATACAAATCTGCTAAATAGCTTTAACAATAAACAGTAAAACGTTTTAATTTTTCTATTGCAATAAAAATGCAAAATTAACTTACTATGTATTTTTGCATTGTTCAATTAATTAAAGTAAGACCGAAGGCTATAAAAATGTAGAAGTATACTATTTCAAATTCTAAATATATACGCTAGTGCTTTTATGTTGTTATTTAAACAATTTAGAACTTAATAGTTATGCATAAAACATGAAACCTGCTATTTACTACTATGCTACATCTTTAATATGCAAGTGTTTGCATTTTGAAATAAATACCTGTAACATAGTAATTACATAGACTACAGGTATAACTGAAATAGTTCTCGATGTCAGAGGATACAGCTCAAAAAGAAATAAATTTTTAGTTTACAAATATACTTTTATTATTTTAGAATATTTTAAGATACATAATATTTTTTGTGGCAAAAGTATTAAGCCCGAAAGCATTACTTATGGTCCGGAATCGATGTGCGTAAAATACCTCTTCTCGATTTGCTTAGTACTTAAATCACCAATGTCCCTAAGATATTCAATAAAACACTTGAAAGAATAAAAATACTGCAAAACGAAAAAATTAAGTTTTGAAAATCTGAATGATTGCGCATGCGCTTTCATAAATTAAATAAATAATATGTAATATTGTGAAAATAAATTTCCGTAATGCTACTGGGTGCGCAGTATCGACAGATTAATTTTTTATATAAGCTTTATTATATTAATTAACTGTATAATATCTAAACATGCTATTTGCGTGAACTGTTTGTATTATAATGAGCACCTCCCTATTCAAAAGATAAACTTTTTATTGCAAAATCACGCAACACAATTAAATCAAAGCTTTACAAAGTTATTATAATTAAATTTAACGTAATCGGTGATATTTTGAATAATCTGTTTGCTAATAACTGGAAACGAACTTTCTTATAAATAAAATTCGGGGAGAAATTATAAGAAAATTTAATATATATTAATTTTTTTAAGTAATCTCCAAAAGATTAAATATTAAAATAACCTACAATATTTAGTTTGCTTGATTATTTATATTCTTATCAGAGAATTTAACAGGTTAACGAAATATTAAATAGAGAGTATTACAACTCATGCTCGATTTATTTCATTTCGGATAATTTCCATGTAAGTCTCTATTAGATACATTCATTAAGTAACCTATTTGATAGTTTTTTGCTTATATTACATCAGATCATTCGCCGAAATTGTAGAAATTCGAGTAAAGTAAGCACTTCTTATACGCTTTGAAAGAAATGAATAATATAAATTTACTAAAAAGTATAACATTAATGTTTGAGGAAACTTAAACAGGCTAATTTGTTCAAGCAATAAATATTAGGTTTTAGCCCACGGCCACGCTTGCAACCGCTTCTCTAAAATAAACTGATTTTAATTTGCACGCGATTTCTATGAAAATCTAAGAAAGAAATCTATTTCATAGAAGTCATACAATACCGACAATTTCTGTTTTGAATAAAAATTGTCGCAGAGTGACGACTTCCCCACGCGATATTAGATAAAATTTTGTATACTTATAACACGTGATAAATTTGTTAAAATTTTTTAAATTTCTTTTTGTAATCTACAATAAACAGATGCCACTATAAGAGAAGCTTTGGAGAGAGAATTATATTCAAGATAGTAAAACATGCCCTGTTTTGAAAATTATTGGAAAAAGCATTTACACTGACAACCTGGCACTGATTTCTTTGCGATATTGTACAAAAATATCAAATACAAGAAGTATTCACGTTACTACGTAAACTCGTCGTAAAGTTTGTAAACCTCGTTGAATTTTACCTGATTTTTATACCTAATTTTGTGGCCTGAAGTTTACGACAAATTAGGTTTACAAAGTTTACAATGAGTTTATGAAGTAACATAAATACTTCTATACATAGATATAAAACTAACTGTCAGAAGAAAAAACTTTGGACATAAATTTTTTTGGGACCCACTTTTACACAGAACCGGATTTTAGACAGGACGATTGAACAAATCTAGTAGCAATAGAAAAAATAATCTTCCCATAACTGAAACTTTGCTGTGGGTGTCGACCGCTTGTCTAATGCTATTCACACACCTAACAATTATCTGCAGATGCAGTTTACAAATTTGATATCTGAAGACCATTATGACACACACTACAGCGATTATCTTCAGATCGAAATTTGCAGACTAAGTCGGCAGATAATAGAAAATGTGTGTGGGCAAATGATTTGCAGTTCGCGTCTGACGATCAGAGATGGTTTACTAAAAGAGAAAGTGTTTAAAAATTGTTCGCTGTAAATTCGTTAACTGCCGATTGGATCTGACGTATGTACGGTGAATTTGCAGATTATCTGGAAATACTTATTATTCAGTTTTTGCCAAAAATAAAGTTTGCAGATTCGATCTGATTAATGTGTGGCCAAAACAGATAAGTTCTTCAGTTCAAGTTGGCAGTCGGATATCTGCAGATAATCTGACACAGTAACAGTGTAATCGCACAATGCCAACAGTGTTGCCGATGATAATAATAGAAATTACTGCTACATCCTGACTGTTCTGTCTTACAAATTTTTAAAAAATAACTAGCAATTTATAAATAGTAGTAATTATACTTTATAATCTTGGTTTAATTGTTTTGTTAAGTAACTACTTAAAAATAAATACTTGTTACAGATTACAAATTAAAAATATATTTTTTATAATACAATTACCATTGAATAGCGCAAAATTAAAGTTTAAATAGAATGCTAAATGCTTCCCCCAAAAATTTGTATAAAATTTACCGTTGAAGCTACCATAGTAGAAAATCCAACATAACATGCTGAACTGCTATTTTAAAATTCATTCTAAACAGGAAACTAGCATGCTCAGTTTTATAGAAAACTTCTGATAAATTTTAAACTTGATTTACAAAGTAAAACGGATCACAAAAATTCGTTAAAGAAATGAATCGGACGATAAATAAACAAGAACCCGCAACGTAAAGCGTCGGGTAGACCCGTAGTACTTTTTCTAAAATTCATTCTCTGTTTTTAATTACGTCAGAATACAAGGATATTTTATGTTTTATATGATACTAATTGTTTAAAAATATCTATAACGTCACAAGAATTTAGATTTTTGTAACTGTTTTGGGGTAATAAAGAAGTTGTAGGTTTAATTAAAACTAAATAACTTAAATGTTTGTTTGAAAGAAACTGTAGATTAAGAAAAGTTCCTAATTGAATAGTTTCCTATTTAAGAAGGTCCCTTGTAAAAATAATTGTCCGTTTAAATAAAGTTTTCTGAATGAAAAAGAACTCTTCATTGCAGGGAAATTTTGTTGAATTGTAAAAAGACTTTAAAAGATGTTGAAAATTTCGGGACTAAACTTGAATTTTAAATTTATAGGAGCAATAATAAATACTTATTGGAAATTTAAAATTTGTAGGAAAAACTAAATTAGTTTTGAATATTACAAAACGTTATCGAATAAAGGTTCTATTATAACAATAATAAAAAAGGATTTACATCTGCTTTCATTTGTAAATTAGTAAGAGCATTACAATTCTGTGGTTAAAACGAATATGCTATATTCATATTTTACGTAAACAGCAGGAAGCTTGCGGGCGCTATTTCTGAAATTGATCGTTTTCATTTTTCAAAGGGCAAATTTTGGTAAACATTGTACGAAATGTTTGAATATAGAACACTTGGCTATCTGATTGATCAAGTTCATACCAAATACAGACAAACCTTTTTTTTATTTAAAAAATTTACTCTCGATATCATACAAAAATATTATGTTTTCAAATTTATGTTGTTTTTTTAATGTCAAAAGTATCATTTACTGTTTTGAAAATTCTTGGAAGAAAAAATTGGTAGTAGCAATTAATTTACTTATTAGAGAATGTATTTTAATTTTATTTTGGAAACAACCTTACCGGTATCAAATTCTTTTTAAAATTTCTGAAAATATCTGAAAAATGTAAAACATGTTTGGGTAGGTATATTTTAAATATTATTGCTTTGGATTTCAATATTCAAATTTATAAAATGTGCTACTAGCGTTATAAAAGAAGCTTTTCATTAGTGTTGCGTGATACTTTCGCGTGTTTTAACCAAAAATAAATTGCGCAAGCGCCATCAGCAATTATTATGCAATAACTCAATATTTTATCAACTATTAAGACTTTCCGTACGAAAATATAGCGGTTGTAAATTTTTTTAAACAAATCTTTTAATTTTATTCATTCTGATTTAATTTATTAGTTGTTGTAATAAAAATTATAGTTATGTCTTAAGATTGAAGTGTTTCTATCATAATATATTTTTAGAAAGGGATAACGTCCTAAATACTAAAATAGTATTTGTATTTTTATATCATAATGAAAAGTTACGATCACTATAAATTGCTTTTTAGACACCTTATAGAACTTTCAGTAGGAATATACTATTCCTTTATATTTTGATAAAGTATTGTATAATATATACCTAGTATAGCTATCCCATAGTAACGGCTACAGATGGCAATAAATTTTCAAGCTTCTTCAAGTTAAGTAAAACTAACTGGGTTAAAGTTTTAAATACAAAACAACAATATGATATACTTTTTCAAGTGTAGACTTAAAATTGTGAATCACCACTTATAAGACTTATAAAGATTTTTGTTTCAGGAAAATTCGGTGATCACTATGGCAACCAAATTGGAGAATATAAGCCAAGCCGTAAGTTAATTGTTTTTCTTAAAAGCAAGCAAATATACTGCTTATATCAGCTTGTAGCAATACTCTATTTTGTATCGACTATTATATGATATATGAAACGCTCTATATTGATTTAGCTTAAAGCTAATAAATCACAACTGCCAATAACTTTATTATTTTAGCAACAGGGTATATAAAAGGTTCCAGAAAATGAATAAGTTTTATTTTGTGTTCAAATTCTAAATTTACTTTTATAAAAGGATGAAATATTTGTGATTAGCATATTCAGAGATATCGAATTCACGAAACATTATTTACAATGCACATCACATTTTCTGAAAAACCGATATTCTCCATTGTGTTTCCACTTTATCTTAAACGTTAAAGTTTTCTTGTCCCTACTCAATGTTTAAGCAAATACTTTTTTGTAAACTAAAACTTTAGGTTAAAGTAAATATTTATATTCTACAAAGTTATACTAAATTGAAGAAAATAAAATGATCTACTGTGTTTAGTTGTTCTTTATGTGTAAAATCTATTTATTCGAGAAAATGCATCTTTCAAATGTGTCTTAGATTGAACATGCATGACGTATAATCGTCAATGGGGATTATTTTATAATTTTTCAAGTAAAGTAGTAAAATAAATTAAAAGATTTCTAATTTTATAGTATTATAACTTGAATATTATCGATTCACATTATGTAAATTAATGAATAAGCATTTTAAAGTCCTCGTAAGACTTACTTTACTACATTCAAATTCAGAAAACAATATAATTTTTACATTTACAAAATTACGTATAGAATGGTAGTTTCCATGTCATGATTTATTATCTTTCTATTGATTTGTTCAATACCGCATTAGTACTAATAAAAGTACGTTCGATAACATATACTTACAAATACGTTTCCCAGTAAATAATATAATAATATTACAATACGTTCCGGGTAAAAACTTAACTTTTTCAAGATTTTTTCCATCAATCGCTGAAATTATTGTTTTGGTAGTTTAGGCATAAAAGTTCTGAAAAAATATTTGTAACAACTTTCTGATTGATGATTTAATCTTTAAGCTTTGAGGGTTAATAAATTGACTAGTTTAAGTGTTTCTTTAACACGTTGAATTTGCAATAATATTATTGATCTAACATAAATCAAGGGTTTTCTAGAAAGATTTTTAAAAAACGAATATTTTTTTAGTTAAAATTAAATGTTTTAAGTACTAAACCATAGTAATTATAAAAACTTCGTATTTTTTTTATTTGCTGAAAAACATTTTACTTAACAGCAGTGAACATTACAACCAAGTAAATAAAACAATTATTAGACTTGGGTAAATTGAAAAACTCACGAATTTGTAAAAAAGCATAGAACGACTTAGAGCTGAGAATCTTACCTAATTAACTTTTTATCTAAAGAAGTTTTGCTTTTCATGAAGTGTTTATTTTTTAAAATTTTGTGTAGAAGCTTTTGGTTACTTTTTACTTTATTTTCAAACAAAGCGCAGAAACATTTAAGCAGTTTTTAATTAAATGACATTCAATTAATTTACCCTGAATATTTTAGTTATTTGGATAAGCAAAATGGACGTACATATTTAAAAAAAAATAAATTAATACAAAACGCAATGTAAAGTAACTAACTAAAATTAAAACCTTTAGGTTAATTAGGCAGACATTTTTACCTCATTAGGAAGGTTTGTTTTGTTTGAAAAGCGAAACCGTAGAAATGTGGATGTCTTTACATAAGAAGTCTTGGAATTCGTAAAACTTTTTTTTTGTTTATTTTTTAATTTCGTCGAATTTATGTTATTTCAGAAGCGACCTATATAATTATAAGAATGCAATAACATAACATAAAAGTTTTTTCTTTTCATATAAGTTTTATTACATGTCTTTTATTGCTCCTATTTCTTTTTATTTCTTACAAAATCCGATCATCTTTTATATTTAAAAATTTTTGTAATCTTAAAGCTCACGAGTAAATCTGATGCTTCTCTATTCTTACAGGTTCTAGTATTATTTATATTACAGCACTGCATATTATATTTTAGCAGATTTTAGATACAACATACGTATGTACATACATATATGTTTGTGCATAAAGTACAAAGGAAATTGTACCTTTACATCTTCCAAAATGAATTAATTTTCTATAATTAAAAAATTTTGATAAAAACTAATGATTGTCGTTTCGTATTTCAGGTGAGCAATAGCTTCTAATTTAGCTGTAGTAGTGTATTCTTGGTATCAACACAATAAATATCATGGGTTTATCAATAAACTATAATTTAATTTGTCGAAGATATCATAAAGTTCGGGGACTCTTACACTGAAAACGATTTTTTTTGTAGTACCACATTACAATAATTATAAACAAGTAAATATTATAATTTATCATTTTGAAGTATTGTTTTTAGTTACGAGGTATTTCGCCTTGCTTACAAAAATACACTTTTTCTTTACCGACTACAGTTAGATTTTGATGGTGTGCAAAGTCATGAGTTTTATCAGAATGCCCGACAGAAATGGCTAAAAACACAAAATTTCAGAGCATAAGACAAACATTCAACATTTAATGTTTAAATGCAAATAAAATAGAAACCCAAATTAAATACTTGGCTCTTTATATCTAGAAATCTATATTACATCTACATCTTAAATCTACATACAACTATATACAAAATATAATTGGAAATCTTCAGATCCGAAGTGAATAGTAAAAAATTTATATTATAATTTAAAAATGAATTTACTCTGAACAGCCATAGTGTGGTCATGACTAATTGCACAAACCAATATTACAAAATTTATTGCAGTTCAACTAGTGGCCAATGCTATTCCTAAGACGGAGGTTATACAATCAGTTTGGTATCCAGTTTCTGACCACAATCATGGAATGAACTGATGCGAAACTGATCTTGTACCCTTCGCCTAACGCTTGATATTGATCTTACAGATCATCTCTATGTCCCCAAGTATGAAATCTGGAACTTAAAAACTCACAAAATTATTTATTAAAAAATCAAGTACATGTAATTAATGGTATTATCACAATAGTTACTCCAAATAACACGTCACAGTTACTTAATTGAAAATCAAATTTATCTCACCTCAGTTGAAATTATTCTAGAAGTCGTCCAGATATTAGGAACTAATTTCTAACCCCTTTTATCACTTTCGAATATTTAAAAATTTTCAACCAAGAGCAATCAGCTACTATTATCAGCCATCGGCACTTTCATCGACTTCCAAGTCTTGAAACGCAATAATTTCTGATTCGATAAAACTTAATGCCATATTTTACCAAATTTTAACTCATAAAATTTCAACAAAGCAAAATTAATTCATTACCGGCAGTACAAGGAATAATACATATTATTCCTCAGCACTAAAGGTACCTTTAGTTCTTAGATGTATAATATACTTTTTGTTCTATAATACCTAATAAAACATTAATTTATATTATACGCTATTAGAATTACATGAATTATATATTCTATTATCAACCTGTAAAATGAAAACTAATAATTAAAGTTAATCATTTAATATTGTAATTGAATATTAGAATTACAACAAATTTGTAATATCCTTTATATTAATGCACATACGGTAAGCAGCAAAGATTACTATAATATCAAAAATAATTTTGATCTTTATATAATATTTAATAAAAATTGTAAATTAGAAGCATATATATAATTTAATAGTTTGAAATATTAATGCTTCTAAATATCCGTTATGAAATAGTTTTAATTTTCAGAATATGAAAACCAATGCCTAAGTTTCCAATTAGTACGAAGGTCTTAATTGTTTTTAGTTTATGTTTCCTTAACCTAGAATTTTAAATTATGTTCGTCATAGAACTTTATTAAATCATCCATTTTCTCAACAGTTGCGCTTGCGATAGCAGGGTTTGACAAATACTTAATAGTTTTTCAATACAAATAATTTTCAACTTGCGTAAATAAGTAATTTCATTTTCAATTATACTTTGAACTTGTTTATTTTTATTTACATAGAACTAACTTTCTGAATTTAGATTTGTTAAACGCGCTAGTAAATTTCCACTCCAAGTACTTAAAACTTGAAGTTAAAATTTTACATAAGAAGAAGGTACGAAAATTAAAATTACGAAGTAAACTTTTTTGTTCACATAATAAATTTTAAGTTTACGTTGGCCATCTTCAGTTTTTACTCTGTTAAAATGAATAAGTTATATTGTAACAATTACACCGTTTTTATTACCCTATCAAATATTTTCTATAAAATTAAAAAATTTTAAAAATATTTTTATAGGCAATAACGTCTATTCGAAGGTGAGATGTTATGCGATAAAAGCATTATTATTTTAAATTTTGTAGGATGCAGAATTTCTTATTTTATTATCCTTTCAGAAAGTTGAGTATTTATTAGATAAAATTCTGCAGAAGTTACTAGTTCAATTCATAAAACTTTTGCATTTTTCTATCACGATTTAAATCAAGATTAGCAATTATAAACGAAAATTTATGCGCAACATCCTAAATCTAAACCGTCAAAATGAAATTGAATCCGATATTAAAATTTACCCTATCTATAATGAAATCTTGATTGAGGAAAGTACATCGCGAGTGTAATAAAAATCTGACTTAGCAAAAACTGGCAATATGAAAGTATGAGTTGATCGTGATAGACGACATCTTATTCGATGAGCATATAACGAAAGTTGCGAGGTCGTCGCAGACATCCAAAATGTAGGAAGGTAAAAATAAAGTTCCATTCGATTTTGTAATATCTAGAGGTCATATTGGTCCGCCAATCTAATATGAGATCGCATCAAGGCTCCCTTCGTCATAACGTCCGTTCGCCTGTATCCCATCCAATTTCTCCCTAGATTCCGATTTGACACAGGCAACATCCGTTTTATCCTTTATGGAGTAACGCATGGTTGAAACCGGTCAAATTATTACCTCGGATAAGTCGAATTAGTCTCTAGTAATGAATTACGTGACATCGTTTAGCACCGATGTGTTATATTTTCCTAATTTATTGTGAGCTTGCATTACAATTACGAATCTCTGTTGAGCTATTAATTTATATACTTAAAATAAGCGCATTCAATTTGATGAGATAAAGTAATAACCTATATAATTCTTCAAATTCTTAGAGCAAGACCAACATGCTATACAACACATAACTAAATTATTCACACACGTTTACAGTTTTAGTTATTGCGTGTGGACTCTAATAACTGCCACGTATTGACCCGTTTACATTAAAACAGCTACTATGTGCCCGTTTTAATCATTTAGTCTATGTAAGCAATAATAAAATACAAAACATAATTATTTCATTCACTTACAAAATTGAAATTTTATGGGTTATTGTTCTATTTTAAATAATTGTATAGAAAATTTTTATTTTAGTACATAAGGTTTATAATTATTCACACCCAGCACAGATAGTTTAGTCGGTCGTAATCAATATGGCAATATAATGTACATAAGAATTGCTTATCTATGTTTTCTCAACTTGAATCGTATTTAATTCTGAAATTGTCATAGTGTAAACCATGTAACTATTCTTTTTCAAGCATATATTACTTTTTCAGTTTTAACTATAAACATGAGCCATTGTGCAGTCGCCTTTAGGTTCATACAGAACGGTATAAAAGAGAAACAATTAAATATGTTTGCTCTTCTATAATAAATAGGGATTAGTAGTTTTTCAATTAGTAAGGATGAATTAAAAATTAAAAAATAATTCTCAAGTTAAGTAAATCCTGCCATGAATTATAAATTGTAATCAAGGATAAAACTAATACCTTATGTAAATTCTAGCTCAACTTGTATAATACATTATGCATAAAATCGGGTTACTAATTTTAATTCTAAGGCTATATATATAAATAATAGTAAATAAGTGCGTATAAGAAAATTGAATTGATAACTTCCACATTTCATATTATTAAAAAGGGTAGAGTGGGTTCTTTCGGTCGTGATTTCTAAAATTTGTACTCGTCAAAGAGTCAAAAATGCCTACTTGAAAACGCGTATTTTGCATTTATAATAATTATACTGTACAGTATGAACAAAAATATTATTTTTGTTAAAATCAAAATTGTATCTTAAAAATTGTTTTTTAGAAAATACTTCTTCCACATGCTGTTTTTTCCGACAATTTCTAATTGTACGCCAACCAAACTGTAGGTAGTCAATTATTGTTTAACAAAATAAATAAAAAATTAGATTGAACATAAACTTTGTAGTAAATATACAATAAAATCTCATTACTTTTTAATCTTTTATAATATCAGTATTTGACGAACATATAATTTTATGATATAAAATGGTTTTTTATGTTTTACGTTTATATTTAGAATGCTTGATCATTTTCAAGTTATGAAATAACCAACGAATCCAAGTTAGTACACTTCTCTTTATTCGTTTGAAAGAACGAAACACCTTTTCTGCTTTAATATAGTTTATAATGCAAGCAAAATAATAATTATTAAAATTGAAATTGAATTTCAAGTAGTAATCCATTCCTTGCTAGTAAAATACGGTTGGAGATATTTAATATTCGCTTATTACTCAAAATGAGTTTATTAAGAGAGAAGCTTATTTTGCTCTCATCGTAAATCATTTAAATTTGAAATACTGCAAGATTAAAAGCAAAACTTATAAAATGTAATTTTGTTTCGGTGGTCATTGTAGAAGTAGAAGCAAAATATATTTTTGAATACGTTCATTATAAAGTAATCAAATCGTTGGTTTTTAATTTACGTCGTTTCTTAGTAGTACTTGGTTTACCATTAAGCAAACGTAGTTATATTAAATATATTTTTAGAGTTTTTATTAGAGTATATCCGAATTTTATTAAAAAGCTATACAAGATTAATTTAAATGAAACTTTAATGTTTCTTTAGTTTCTCTTCTAATTTTCTAAATAAATAGTCTTTACAAATTATTGTTTCAATTGTTCACCTCCACGGAATACCTTAGATTGCTCTGTTCGCATTTTTATGTATAATTAAAAACATTGTTTCTTTCATTAGCTCCCGAAAAGAATATTATAGCATTATTGACGTTAAACATACTTTTATTTAAAAATATTTTGTGGTAGCAAAAATCAAAAATATGGATTGATAATATGCATAAAATATCAGCACAAATATTGTGAATTCTGCACATTTCCTTAAATCTCTAGTTTTCAGAGAATTGCAGAAATAACGAGATGTAAATTGATTCCGGTGGCTGCAGGGGCTGAAATTGCTGAACTTTAGATAAGATGAATCGTCCAAATTGGGGTTTATCCATTTTTTTCAAATTTATAAAAACTGTTTGCGACGTTTTAATCTAATTTGAACTGTTTTTTGATACAAATAAAATTTGAAATGAAATTTAGTTGTACTAAATATTTAATTGGATGAATTTAGAATGTATGCCTATAAAAATGAGCTGAATGTTGGAATTAAATAGAAAATTCGGTAAAACTTTAAATATTTATACCGAATTACAGGTATATTACTCAGAATTGCCGCCATGCGAATAATTGCTCAAAAACTTTACAACGAGGTTTTCATTTCCCCACTTCATTAATTTTAAATTTTAAAACAATATTATGTTCTAAATATCCAGTTACTCTTCCTAAAGAATTACTTTACCAAGTTATAATATAAAATAAAGTAGCTGAAAACTAAACAAGTTATATTTACTTTTTCACGGTCTCGCAAAATGCACATTAAAAGTTTTAAATAGGACTACCATATACACATCACGAACGTCCCTTGTTGAACACTCGCTTTCATTTGCATATTAAAATGATTTCGCCTCAAAAGTTCGACGTAGAATTTTGCGTTTGCTTATTTTTTTACATGCACTCTAATGAATTTTTATTTACACTAATTTTTCTATTACGTCAATGTTCGAATAATATTAATACTAATATTATATTTGCCTATATTAAATATAGTATCTAACGCACTGGGGTCTATAATTTAAATTAATTGAAGATAATACCAAATTAAATATTTCAGAGGACCAAAATTGAAATGCTTATTAATATTTGCTGACGAAAAGCTTCGGAGCCGTACTAAACTATGTATACAACATATTTATTGTATGTACTACTGGATATGTTGTAGAAAGATTCAATACAAATCAAAACATAAAATTATCTCAACATTATTTTAAACAGACGAATAATGTACTACCTATTACAGTAACAAAAAACTAGAAATATTCCCCTTTCTGGAATAACCTGAGCGACAATCAATATGAAACTAATTACTATTAATGCAATGTTTTTTATTATAAATTAGTAACAAGTGTTTAACTTTTATAACAGGTGTTTGTTTGTGACTTGTCTTGTTGGTTTGTTACAGTCTCAACAAAGAACATTAAAATAATTTATTGCCGACTTTTAACCTCTCTTAATTTTAATCCAACTGTTTCAACCATGAATCGTGACTAGTGGTCGTCTATTAAGGTAGGTGTGGAAACTAGTTTAGTCAGTTTCCAAAAATATATTACTTACAAATCAATTATTATTACAAAATTATGGAAAAATTTATATTGATTTATTAATGGTCAGCGTTTCAAATTATTTTTTATTATTTAAAGTTACTAAAAGCACCTATTAAGTAGACCAACTTTTCAAGCATTATTAAATAATAAAGTAGAAGAATATTAATTTACAAGACAATGACATTACAGTAGATAGGCGAGTCATATTTAATATTCCTAATTTCTTGAAGTATTTTTTATCTCATTCTTATTTAATTTCTTTTCTTTCTTTCCTTACTCGACGTTACCCCAACTAAGTGTTGTATTAAAACGTGTACAAATATGCTAACTCTGAAAGCTAAAAGATTAGCGAAAATGAAAAAAGTTTCGGTGATAATTTTTCAGAAAGAAAAGTTATATAAATTTTCAAAATTGCAGAAAAACAAAATCTACAAATAAGACAAATAACAATAATGTAGATAAAAATATTGAAATCATTGCATACGAAACATAAATGCAAAATCAGTAGAATATGCATATAAAGAAATGCCAGTATAGCATTTGAATATGAAAACAGTGTCTGGAAGTAAGTAAAGCAGAAGTGATTTCAAAAGAACTTGAAGTGAAATGACTTATGTTTGTAAATCGAATTTTAACGACAGGTAATTTTGATGGTGCTTCGGCGCCTGATTGATCGTTGGTTTTTAAACATAAAAGGGAGAGATCAGAAGAAAGAGATTTTATTACGACATCCGACAAGAGATGTACACAACATAATGCTCAATAATTCAATACGCGTGCGCTCAATATACCCTACAATCGGTTCTCTAGTTGTATGAAATTCAGAAGGAATTTTGGGTTAAAATTGTTAATTTAGCGATTCGAATTTTGAAATCCCCAAAGTACATAAAATGTTTATAATGTGTACTAAAGGTTGACAGTGTGAACAGAGGGGGAACTATTAGCTTTATCCTAAAATATATTTTATTTTTGAATACTCAACCCCTAAATTATTTCCTAGATTTTTTCCTTCATCAGATCTTTTTTTTTCTACATTGCTACGAGGGGAGATCAATAAGTCATGAAAAATGGCAAAAGGAAATATAAAAATCAAACTCAAAATCAAAAATCAATTTTTAATAGTAGTGAGTTTTGATATTTGTACAAATGAAGAAACTTGAACTGCGTTCTGCGCTGTGACAAAATTTTTAACAAAAAAGATTAAAAGTCTAAAAGAAATGCAAAGTGAAATGCCTAAAGTGTAGCAGGAGTCTTCACCTCTATTAAAAGCAATTTACAAGTAGGTCGACACTGTGCAAGCATTTTAAAATCAGGACAACAGTCCTTAGTCCCGAACATGCACTAAAAGTCAAAAATTTATAAATTTTACCGCTACTTAAGAAGTTTAAACTCAACCGTTCGGTGGCAAGATTATGTACAAAATTTTTGGGATGCCAAGAAAATTTTGTTAATTGATTACCCGTGTCGTAAAGAGAGTATAACGTGAATCTATTACTGTATCTATACTATAATCTGAATCTATAAAGTGCCAAATGTCTTAAGTTTCAATGAGATTATGTCGAAAACTAAAATAATTTATTTTATTTAAAAATATTGAGTCCTTAAACCATTTTTGCAAACTTATTGATTCCTCCTTGTATATGTATCTGAATCGAATGCTTCAAGTTTATACTATTGAAAAATAATTATCTACTAGAATAATTAATAGTTTTTATCCAATAACCAACCGTAAAAAACATATTATGTAGCATGTAATGCATCAAAATCAAATATACGTAACCTAATTCTACTCTTTGCTCTTTGACAAACTTTTCTCAATGTTTTAGAATTGTTAATACCCAATAGTTTATTGGTTTGTTTTATCTTCTTGGCATAGTCTCACTTTCTTATCACTTAATCTTAATAAATCGGGAATTACTGATTTGTATTTAGGTTCAACAAGCAAATTGATGTATCTTTGGCCAATTGGGAACCAATTACCAATTAGATGTGTTACCATATTCAAGTTTTATTTTACAATTTAATATTAGAAATTTTTATTAAACTCAAAAAATGCTTTTTAATAATTTATAGAATTTAAATAAAAATAAAATATTTTGTAACCTGATAATATATCATTAGTTACAGGACTTAGATCGGCTCCTCATTGGAGAATTCATTCATGTTGGTTAGGGTAATTTCAATTATAGAGACTCTTCTGTACGCTTAATTTTATTTAACATCGATCATTTAATATTTTATATATACCCTATATAATTAACAAAATTCAATAATATTAATTTTGAATGTTGGCGACTGTTATATCTTGAGATTAGAGACTCATTATCTTAAGACAGAACATACGTGGTTTGGTTCAAAAGTTGGTCTAAAATTAAGATTTAGTTTAGATTGTATGGTGAATTGATTATCGGAATAAGTGTAGTTTTGATTTTTTACACATTACCTTTGTAACGAGGAATAAATTCGATAGTCAATATGATTATTTTTCGATCGATTGGAGTTTGCTCAACATCGAATAATAGCTTCTGTTTGGTTACGTGATTAAAAGCGCCACTTTCTACACGGAAATCTAGATTGAGGTTATCTACGGATTCCAAAAGCCACTATCACACACACCATTATACCATTTAAATTATAATATAATTAGTAGCAATAAAAGTACAATAATTCTTTAGTATGCGATGACATCAGCATGTTTAGTCAGATCCAAGTGCCACATAATCCAATCTTTAAACCCACGATATGAGCTGTGGACAATGTCGAAACTCGGGAACTTATTCAACCTATTTACTGAACGACTTATTCTAGTAATGGGGTTGTTTAAACCATAATTAGTACGGTGATGACAGTCACAAACACATCATCCAGCTTTGTATTACGGCAAGCAATACAAAACTTGAAGCAATCGCGAAGGAAACTGCAGTTAATTTCACCGTGCAAGAGACGATAGACAAAACAGAGTTCAGTTGCGGTTCTTCTGTACTCTATAGATTTGGCTACTTTGTTGACGTATGAGCCTAATGTGCGAAGGGCCTTATTGCATATTATTGCAATGTGACTCTTGAACGATAAACCAGAGTTTAGTCTAATACCCAGATCGTCAATTTCAAATACACGATTTCATTGAACACCATTTAAGTTGTAATTAATTAGATCACAATTATGCTTTTGAACGTAATTATTAAACATTTATCAAATTTGAGCAATAAATTGTTGTCGGCACACTACCGATACAGGTTGTCCAAGACCAATTGTAATAACACACAGTCTTCAGCGGACTTGATAGTTTTGAAAATTTTTAGGTCATCAGCAAATAATAAATAGGATATTATGTATCAAATACAAAACACGAAAAATACGTGTAATGTATTTGATAAGTAGTAACCATTTGATAACATCAGGTCTTAATCCCTGGAAAATTAATTTGGCCAGAAGGGCAGAAACGGAGACACGATCGAACCCTTAGCAAAATCTGTATAAGAAGCATCAACATGTTTATGATTTTCGATGTTTTGATTTGGAATAGTTGAGTGACAAATGATAATAGGTTGATGGTTATAGAACGGCCAGAAAAGAACCGGTGCTGATTTATAACTATATATTTTTTGATTGTTAGCAATAGTTGTTTGGGCACCAGTTTATCAAGCAACTTAGGAATAATAAATTGGATCGCAATACCCCTGTAGTCGCTAATACCACCACGGTTACCTTTCTTGTAAATAGAAGTTATGAAACTCCTTCTCCAAAAATTTGGTAAACAACCACTCGATAACGACAGTTCAAATAATTTAAAGATTGGGTATGATAATGAAAATTGACATCTTTTTATAAAATACGCTGACAAGGGGAGACCGGCAACTTCCCCTCGCCGAATGATTCATTTTCATTGTGCGGATAGGTCTTGTATTGGACTTCAAATAAACCCTACTCATAATCTGTAAACATTGCATGTTTTACCTTGCAGCAGTGAGGCACTGGAGGGTGTTCCACACCCCAGACCCCCGGTTTGTGCAGTTTATTTTTTATTAGTAATAAATTGAAGACATCAGCATAACCGATCTAGAAAAAATCTTGAGATAAATTAATAAATTAATCTTAACTTTAACAAGTCACACTCAAGTAACTAATATTTCAATTAGATCAAATTATAAACCTAAGTTGTAGAAACCGGGGGGTCTGGGGGGTGTGGAGCACCCTCCAGGAATACTCAAACTATGATGGATAAATTTGCAAACTTATGGTTATCAGTATTAAGCGATCATGGTAAAAGTTTTGAGCACAAAAAATATAAAGCAGTAACCAAGAATTTGGGAGGGATTATGAATTCCCCAGTATAATATGTCATTGTTTTCAAGAAAACCAAAACACTATAATAAACCCTACTCATAATCTGTAAACATTGAATGTGTTACCTTTCAGCAGGGAGGCACTGGAGGTGTTCCACATCCCCAGACCCCCGGTTTGTGCAGTTTTTTTTTAATAAATTGAAGATAACAGCAAAACCGATCTAGAAAAATCTCTAGAAATACTAATTAATCCTAACTTTAACAAGTCATACTCAAGTAACTAATATCCTAATAAGCCAAAGTCGTAGAGGGTTTGGGGGTAAAACAGTAAAACATTCAATGTTTACAGATTATGAGTAGGGTTTATACTGGGGAATTAATAATCAAATAAATAAAAAATTGACAGGAGCTGGATGCTATCCCAGTACTCTTTGCATATGTTTTATTTTTGCAATCTTATCCAATTCCATTAACAACTTACTAAATTTATGTTAATTTTTATGCAGTTCATCAGTAATATACAATTATTCAAAATCAATTTTCTCAAAATTGACAAAGAAGCGTGCCTTATACTTGCACCTGTTGAAGTACAATACAAGACTTGACGTCCAATACAAGACTTGACACACAAAATGACAAGACGCACAATGAAAATTAATCAATTCAGTGAGTTGAAGTTGCGGTCTCCCTTTGAGAGATTCCATCTGGCTCACTGGACAAATTGTTGGGTAAATCAGAAATGTCATCAAAAACTTCTTCAATAGTAACTCCAAACGCGTCGCAGTTAACCTCATTGAGGTATTCATAGCTGCAAGTGGCAGCAGTGTTGCTTGAATAAACTTTGTAAAATTGTTTTGCAAATAAGTCGACATATTCTTGACCCGAAAAGTTAACAACTTCTTTTAGAAACATACAGGCTGGATAACATAGTGTGGAGTTATCGCTCTATTCCGTCCTGGTCGCACGTTTTGTGATTTTTGTGATTTTATATTTTAATTACTTATTTTATTTTGGTTTACTTAAGAATGAACGCATTGTGTCCAAAACATGTCGTGTTTCTTTAACCAATAAAACATTTGCTAGAATTAAAGGAGTTTTTTTAATTCATGTGACGTTCGTTATTACTTCATATGCCATTACTTTTTGTTTTAAACATTTTAAATGTCTCCCTAGATCTTCTTCATCTTCAAGGACTGTATCTGTCTTAAAATTATTGGAATATCAAGTCAATAAAATATTTAATTGCTTCCTTAATTTTAAAACGTGTTAATTTTATAGGAGCCACAATTATTTTAAAGCCGGTTTTGTCCCATCAGTTTTGCCTATTGTGCACCAAATCACCAAAAAGTAAAATTACGGTATACATTAAATTGAATTAAAAACCGACACTACACATGTGTTCACAGAAAATACCGTATATGTTGGAATAACTACGAATATTATGAATTATGTTTTTAGTTAACCATCGAAATATTGAAAATAAGGTAAAATAATTTTGCTTGCCTATTACAAAATCGGTTCTCCCCCTTCGTCCCTAATGGGTATAAAAGATTAAGTTTTTGATATTATTAATGCAGCAATTCTTTGCTAAATTAAAAAATTTAAATAACTTCATTAGTCAACACTGAATTTGTATTTTACTTTTGGATTTAATTTAAAATTCACATTTTAATGACACTCGGTAAGAATTCCTAAAAGCAATAATATTAATTTTTAATATTTTTACTGGTATTAATCTCTAAAGTAGCAATTAAATGCTTCAATGTTTTCTTTATGAATTAATATTACCTAATAGTATAGTCCAGCACAAAGTGATAAAAGCAATCACTGTACGTACAGTGACTAAAAAAGTCTCCGTACGATACCATTCTAGCAATTTAAATGACAATTACTCCGTTTTTAATATTATTTTTTATGAAATTCGATAAAATATAAATATGTACATTCACGCATTAGTTTAAAAATTTTTTAAACAATTTACGAAAATCCGTTCGTAAGAAAGAAAAATGTAAACAAACTGCCATAATCTATCTACAAAATCTACTAAAAGTCTCCGTACGGTACTTAAAAATAGGCATAGAAATGTTTATGTTAATATTTAATATTTTGTACAAAACCCTTTAGCTTTAATCACTGCCCCACACGTCTTGGCATTGACTCCACTAAATTTGTTGTCATATCTGACCCAATTTTGTCCCATTCTTCCTGTAATACCCTCTTAAGAGTATTTTTGTTCGTAATATCGTGTTTACGAATTCTGCGGTTTAATTCATCCCACAGGTGCTCGATGGGATTCAAGTAGGGACTTTGGGGGTGAATGCAATTGTTTGGGCACATAATAAAGGAGCTATTCTTTAACAATCATTGACGTATGTATACGAACTTGGTCTTGTTGGAAGATAAAATTGTTTAGAAAGCTTAATTGATTGGGCTGTATTTTAAATTAGTGTTTAAAATATCTAAATATACCCACTTGTCCATTATGGAATCAATAAAATATAATTTTCCACACCCGACGCTGCAATAGACACCAAAATAAAACACTTCCACCACCATGTTTTACTGTGGGAATAACGTTTTTCATATTAAGCGCTTCGTTTGATTTTCGTCACAATTTTTTTCTTCCATCAGAACCGAAAATATTAAACTTACTCTCGTCTGTAAAAATCACTCAATTTCAGAACTTTTTCATCTTTTTCTTTATTTTTTCTTTGTTTCTGTGTTCTATTGCAAATTTGAATCTTTTACTTTTATTAACTTTTGAAATTAGAGGCTACATCTAGCAACCCGGTCATTAAAATTGTCTTTTCTGAGCAAATTTCTGATTGTCTGGTCCGAAACACTAATATAAAGTTTATTACGTACTTCATCCCCAATTTTGTAGCACTTATTCTGGGGTTTTCTTCACTTCGCATATAATAGCACGATTCATAATATTATTTAGTATCTTGGGGCGTCCAGAAAAGGGCTTACTTTTCAAGAAACCTTTGTTTTCATAATTTTTAATGATGTATTGAACACTTAAATTAGGTTTCCCGATAATTTTCCCGATCTCGCGCATTGATATGCCTTCACAATACAATTTAATTATTGTTTGTCGCACCTCGAAGAAAATTTCTTTGCTTATTTTTGTTATTGCCCTTGAAACACGGTCACCGTAACTAAAACCTAAAAAAATTAATTGCGTAATGTAATAGTAACATTGCAATGTATTGTAAAACGTTGCAATTTAAAAATAAAAGTGCTTATCGTGCGTCTACAAAGGGAAACATTTTCTATATGCATCATCGTACGGAGACTTTTTATAGACAGATTATGGCAGTTTGTTTAAATTTTTCTTGCTTACAGACGGATTTTAGTAAATTTTTTAAAAAATTTTTCTTAAAACTAATGAAGAAATGCCAATATTTATATTTTATAAAATTTCTAAACAAAAATATAGGTAAAAAACGGAGTAATTGTAATTTAAATTGTTAGAATAGTGTCGTACGGAGACTTTTTAGTCACTGTATATAACATTCATAATGTTAACTTCATCGTTTAAATCATAATCACGTTTTTTAGTTATGATACTCATGGTCACGTTTCTTTTCATTGACTACTTCAATTTGTTTTTAAAAATAATCCGTTAGAACTTCTATTAGATATTCATCCAAAGCGCTGATACAAAATCTATGCACCATTCTATTAAAAATCTTTTTTTTGAATATGTATTGTATGCAAAATGAAACAATTATTCAATTTTTATGAAATATTTTTACCTGGTAACTTGATAGGGTCAAATCAAAATTGAAGTTATTCAACCCTATTCGTATGTCGTTTGTTTTAAACATAACCGATCTAGAAAAATCTCTAGAAATACTAATTAATCCTAACTTTAACAAGTCATACTCAAGTAACTAATATCCTAATAAGCCAAAGTTCGTAGATGTGGTTTGGGGGTAAAACAGTAAAACATTCAATGTTTACGGATTATGAGTAGGGTTTATACTGGGGAAAATTAATAATCAAATAAATAAAAAAATTGACAGGAGCTGGATGCTATCTCAGTACTCTTTGCATATGTTTTTATTTTTTGCAATCTTATGCAATTCCATTAACAATTTACCAAATTTATATTAATTTTATGCAGTTTATTAGTAATATACAATTATTCAAAATCAATTTTTCAAAATTGACAAAGAAGCGTGCCCTTATACTTGCACCTGTTGAAGTACAATACAAGACTTGACGTCCAATACAAGACTTGACACAAATGACAAGACGCACAATGAAAATTAATCAATTCAGTGAGTTGAGGTTGCGGTCTCCTTTGGAGATTCCATCTGGCCCACTGGACAAATTGTTGGGTAAATCAGAAATGTCATCAAAAACTTCTTCAATAGTAACTCCAAACGCGTCGCAGTTAACCTCATTGAGGTATTCATAGCTGCAAGTGGCAGCAGTGTGCTTGGATAAACTTTGGAAAATTGTTTTGTAAATAAGTCGACACATTCTTGACCCGAAAAGTTAACGACTTCTTTTAGAAACATACAGGCTGGATACCATAGTGTGCTGTTATCGCTCTATTCCGTCCTAGTCGCACGTTTGGTGATTTTGATAATTTTATATTTTATTAACTTATTACTATTTTAGATTACTTAAGAATAGACGCATTGTGTCCAAAACATGTCGTGTTTCTTTAACCAATAAAACATTTGCTAGAATTAAAGGAGTTTTTTTTAATTCATGTGACGTTCGTTATTACTTCATATGCCATTACTTTTTGTTTTTAAACATTATTAAATGTCTCCCTAGATCTTCTTCATCTTCAACGACTGTATCTGCCTTGAAACTATTGGAATATCAAGTCAATAAAACATGCTCCCTTAATTTTAAAACGTGTTAATTTTATAAGAGCCACAATTATTTTGAAGCCGGTTTTGTCCCATCAGTTTTGCCCATTGTGCACCAAATCAGCAAAAAGTAAAGTTAGGGTATACATTAAATTGAATTAAAAACTACACTACACATGTTGTGTTCACAGAAAATACCGTATATGTTGGAATAATTACGAATATTATGAATTATGTTTTTAGTTAACCATAGAAATATTGAAAATAAGGTAAAATAATTTCGCTTGCCTATTACAAAATCGGTTCTCCCCTTCGTCCCTAATGGGTATAAAAGATTAAGTTTTTGATATTATTAATGCAGCAATTCTTTGCTAAAATAAGAAATTTAAATACTTGGTTAGTCAACACTGAATTTGTATTTTACTTTTGGATTTAATTTAAAATTCACATTTTGATAACACTCGGTAAGAATTCCTAAAAGCAATAATATTAATTTTTAATATTTTTACTGGTATTAATCTCTAAAGTAGCAATTAAATGCTTCAATGTTTTCTTTATGAATTAATATTACCTAATAGTATAGTCCAGCACAAAGTGAAAAAAGCAATCACTGTGCGTATATTCATACATAATGTTAACTTCATCGTTTAAATCATAATCACGTTTTTTAGTTATGATACTCATGGTCACGTTTCTTTTCATTAACTACTTCAATTTGTTTTTAAAAATAATCCGTTAGAACTTCTATTAGATATTCATCCAAAGCGCTGATACAAAAATCTATGCACCATTCTATTGAAAATCTTTTTTTTAATATGTATTGTATGCAAAATGAAACAATTATTCAATTTTTATGAAATATTTTTACCTGCTAACTTGATAGGGTCAAATCAAAATTGAAGTTATTCAACCCTATTCGTATGTCGTTTGTTTTAAAATTATGTGAATCGATTTATCCTCAAAATCGTTCTAAAATGCTTTGGGTTTACCTGAAAGGGTGACGCCGTTGGAAAATCTGGTCACCCTAAATGTGCGGTATAGGATATAAATTACACCAGCTATTTTATTTACTCTCATTTTAATTTTCAAATAATTTTTTTTAAGATTCATATAAACATTTGATGTCGCTTGCGAATTGCAAATTCATACCCATCTTGGGGTTGAAACTAAAAAAGTTAATATTTTGTTTATGTCGTTTAAATAGTGCTTTATTTTTACGATCCACGTTCAGGGTGCTTTTAATCAAATCTCGAAGAAAATTATAAAGTTTTTAATGTCTTAACATAATATAAAATAAAAATATTTACACCAGTTTTGACATTTACGTGTAATTTTGTGTTTTTCATATTCGCCCTTGTGTAATAAAAGTTTATATATCGTAAATTTATATGCTTTGCTAATATTTTAACGAACTTATTTTTTTACTGCAAAAACTTTACTACGAGTGTAAAGTTGTTACACTTTTCTGATTGCTGCATTAAATTTTTTCAATAATTTGGGGTAGGTATGTAATTATTTTTTTAATATTACCCAAAGATTAGCCCATGTTGTACATAAATCTTTGTATTGTAAAAGTTGAACGAAGTAAAAATCTTTTTAGTATTTAATTTTCGAGTCACGTTTTTCGTCACTTTACATTATTATACAGGAATTAAGTTTAATTTTATTTTCCAAGTATCATTTAAGAGGGGATATATTCGCGAGGGAGTTTACTGGGTTATTTGAATAAACGTTTTGCAAATTTGGCGGATTTTCGAGAGCCCGGTGTGTTATTATGCAAAGTAGTCCGGCTGCGTGTCCCTACCTTGCGTGATACACATACAAAAGATTTTAAAAAATTATGTAAAGACGAATGCAATATCTCTTTTTATTGTCATCTAAAAAATAGAGTTTGAAATTAATGGAAACTGCTGAAATTTTATTATACTTATTTCAGTTATTCATTCAACCATTCTTTTTATACGTCTAAGATAATTTGTCTCTGAATTTTGAATAATGTAAATTTTAAGCAGTGATAAATCTTTAGCAGTTAAGTTTTAAAAATTAATTTCCTTGTTGTAAAGAAAATGCGTTCACATATTAATAATATAGGTACGCAAAATTTATATTAATTTTATAGTGAGTTAAACGAACGATTATTATATCTAAGAAAATAATATGTAAACATATAAACCTGTATTTGCTTCTACCATAATTGGAGTTTGAGTACACAGATTAGTTTAGGATGATATAAAATGAGTCCTACATATTATATTTTAAGATCGGATTATTGTAAGTTGATATAAATAGATTTTGTGGTTTACTTTTCATTAAAACTTTTAGTGTTAGCTTTCTATACCCAAAATGTGACCAACTTTTATTATGTCATTACTGTGCGGCTTTAACAACTTATTTTGTTTAAGCATATAGAACTGGACATTAATTTTCTAAAGCAGTATACACAAAAGCAACTTTCGTAGTAAATATTTCATTAGCCAACTAATTAAATAATTTTAAATAATAAATAGTAAGCTTTACAACATAAAGAGAAAATGCACCTGTTTTGTTTGTTTCTAGAGTAAGTATATACATATGGTATGTATGTTTACTAATTACAACCCCTAATAACTAGATTATCATCAAAATTTCTGAATAATCCATGCACATAGAGACTAAAACATGGTCTATATAATATTAAATTATACTTTGTAATCTTTACTCCTATAAAGTAATTAAATTAGCCGGTACCTAAATTTGTAAGGAACGATATTACTCATTTTATTGTTTGAAAACATTTGTTGGAAATCCAAAATGCCACATTAAAAATTTAAAAATGGTTGTATAATAAATAATACATTTTGAATAAATTGCCAGTTAATAAGTTATTACAATGTTAAAAAAATGTATGCGTATTTCAATTTTATTTTTAAATTAACGTTCAAAATTTGATACAGTGATTACACCGATCGATGATAATTACTTTGAATGTATTTCTGAAAATCAATTTTAATAAAACATTTGAAAAAATTGAACACAATATAGCAACTTATCATATACAATCATAAATATTCATCAATTAGGAGCACTTTATGAATAAATATTTAATGCAATCTATTATTTTAATGAAATCGAAAATGTTGCAATATCTAAAAGTTATTAAGTACCCAATTTAATCTTTTAATGTAAAAGGATACTTTGTTTCTGAATATTTATCATTACAATGCAATAAAAGTACTGCGTAAGTGCGTAAATAAAATTTCTCACTTTTGCTTTCCGATAATAATAATTTTAAATGTAGTCGGTCCAATTTGAAAATCTATTTTTGACATTAATTAAAACTTATATAATAATTCTATTAATAAAATTTTGTCTTTGTTTCGAGCCTAATGAATTGAATCTGACTACTCAAAATGCAACTTCCAATAATCCGACAAATTGTAGACTGAAATTGCTTTTATTATAAAGTTAAATTATTAATTTGTACCTAAATTAAATTATAAGTTTCCTTTAATGTAAAATATTAACTTTTCGTATTTAGTTTAATCCTGAAAGTAAAATTGAGCGGTAACTAACTTGCATAATTGGTCTAAATTTATATAGTGTAAATGATTTAATAGGTCTCCTTATAAAGCTTGATTCAGTCCGGGCTCATATCTCGCTCGATGTTTCAAGTTCATATTACTATCTATATTCACCTTTTATGAAATTTAAAAGGTCAATACTCTTCTTATAGTAAGCACTTACTGGAACAGGAAGTCATTTAAATATTATTATATAATATTGGCATATACGTTTTAAAAATAGATATAATAATATTTAAGTTGTGATAAATTTTTTTGAATTTTTTTGAACGCATTTTTAAACGAATTTTTTAGTTTAAGACATTATTAATCAACCATGTTTCGATTTAAAGAATCTCATCGGTTAGACCTAAACTGATAATTGAATAAATTTAGAATTAATTTCTGAAAGAATAATATACTTTATTATTTAATAAGATCACAGAATTATTTTTAGACTTTTACAAAATTGGATATCAATATACTTGATTAACAGATTGTAAAAATGATTAATCAACAAAAAAGTTAGATATACTTGATATTAGTTGGCTCAATATCACGAATTATTTTGAATATAAACATAACCCTTTTTAGAAAATATAAAATTTTATTGAATTCCATTTTCCATGTGGTTGTGGAAGGAATGAAATATAGTATATGGATCAATTCCGTATTTTCTCAAAATTCTTCAATAATTACCAATAAACTAAATTCTGCAATTTTTTACCAAACTTTTACTAACGAGTTCGATATGGCTTTGTAAATTACGGTAAAAATACTTGAATTAATTTCAAAAATTTAAATTACACAATTTCATATAACTTGAAATTTTTTAATTTCATTCTTAAAACATATATATGTTACAGGCCAAACCCGATTTCAGGCCAAACTAGTTTGGCCTGATCAATATTAGGCGATTTAGGCCAAACTAGTTTAGCCTAGGCCAAACTAGTTCGGCCTGAAATTTCTAGCAGATTTCAGGCCAAACTAGTTTAGCCTATAAGATATTGGGCCAAACTAGTTTGACCTGAAAAATCAATTTCAGGCCAAAGTAGTTTTGTTATGAGTTAGTTTTAATGTTTTTATTTTTAATGTTTTACTTTTTAATGTTATATTTTGGTATATTTTAAATTTTTCAATAGAATTAAATTTATTATAATAATGTGATAAATTTATTAACAATTACTTATTCCTACAACTACACCTTTTTCACATGTAATTCGGATTTCGTCAATTGTAATTCAGATTTATCAACTGTAATTCGGAATTCGTCAATTCTAATTCAGATTTGTCAATTGTAATTCAGATTTGTTAACTGTAATTCGGAATTCGTCAATTGTAATTCAGATTTGTTAACTGTAATTCGGAAATCGTCAAATGAAATTCAGAAACCGTTAATTGAAATTCAGAAAACGTCAGATGAAAATCAGAAAGCGTCAAATGTAATTCAGAAAACTTCAATTGTAATTCGGAAAGACTGGTCTATTTAGAAGAAATAATAGATCGAGCTAAGAACACCGTAAATAGTGGCGATTGTGCTCGTGCTGCAGCGCAGTATGACAGTTGTCAAACATTTCACTTGTTAAAATGTTATAATGTTGCTGAAAACAATTTTGGCTCTTTTCCTTAATTTCAGCGATAAACTTATCCTTCCATTCAGACATTGCGATATAATTACTATTCGTTATTCTAATTTTATGATCTAATTCGATAGTTAATTCTCTTATATAGAGTTTTTTTATTTACCTCATTACCAATGTGGTAAATAAACTACCTACGTTGTAGTTTTTTGAGACACCCTGTGTTCATCAATATTTTCTTGTAATATGACACCGCATCCCTTGATCTAAAGTGAGGCGAATTCCTTAACACACAGTCAAGTGTGAAACAACCACCTAAGTGCACAGCATTTGCAACTGCTTATCAATTAAAAAATCACAAAATCAAAAGAGTCTATTATTTAATACAGTCCACTAATCAGCCTGTTTTAAGTTAGGACCAACTAGTTTAGCCTGCTTTCTATCAGGCCAAACTAGTTTAGCCGGATTTGTATCAGGCCAAACTAGTTTGGCCTATATGTTACTCAGGGCAAACTAGTTTGGCCTGTTTTAAGTTAGGACCAACTAGTTTGGCCTGTTTTCTATCAGGCCAAACTAGTTTAGCCTGATTTGTGTCACGCCAAACTAGTTTGGCCTAGGCGAAACTAGTTTGGCCTGAAATCGGGTTCGGCCTGCAACATATATATAAATAAATCAATAAATATATATACGTTTTTACTTGTATTCCACATCAAATCTTTTAAATCGCAAAATTTGGTAAAAGAAATAGTATACCGAGCGTTCGTTTTCCAACTAGAACTTAGTAATTTAACATTTTTTTATCAGTTTAGTAGAATCCTATTAATTAATCTATGGAATAAAGTATTTTGGTGTCAATAAAATATTTTTCGTTAATTTTTATTTCAAAATATTAATTATAGCAATTCATTTTAAAAGCACTAATAATTTTTAATGTATATTACACGAATACAAAAGAAAAATCACAACTAAAAAGTTATAAAGTTTTTATTAAGATTATTAATTAAATAATTGGCATTAAACTTATTAAATTTATTATTGTAGAGTATTTGCATTTATAAACTAAGAAAAGCGGATAAAATTACTAAAACTTAATTATAACTTTCTGTTCTTCTTTAACAATAAGTCAAATAGTCATAATTGTAATAATGCACCAAAAGCAAGTATTTGTTCTACTCGAGCATGACTACTGAATAACAAAATAGCTGTAAAAAAGAATTGCACATTATTTAATAATATAAAAGTAGAAAAGTTGTGTAGCGAAGTTTTAAAGATATTGTTAACTTTTAATGCTGTAGGTAATTAAAAACATATTGAAACATATAACTGAAAAAATCCCACTATGGAAGCTGGTGTAGGCTATGCCCTCCTTCTCAAACAAAGTAATCAGGTATTTATTATAACATAAATATTCATTACATATTATATTTATATTATATATTACAAACTAATTATGGTTATTATTGCAAACCCGCAATAGTAATTTTTAATATAGAATTACACTTTGATATTCCTCATTTGTAGTCGTGGCACACCTATTACAGTAATACACGAGCCACCACTGGTAGTACATACTTTAGGCTATTTTTTTTTAATAAAAACAATAAAAATTAGTTTTGCTGTCTCTTCTTCTTTTCAGCCCTTTTTAGCCCACTGCTGGACTTTAACCTCTTTCTCTAAGAGAAAGGTTTAAGCATTAAGACTCCACGGTTGCTAAGTCCGGGTTGGGGAAGGTACCTGTAATCCTTTTTATTATTGATGCTGGCAGTCATCAACTCAGGGGGACCGCCGGCTTTACGTGCCTTCCGAAGCACGGGAGACGGTCATAGATAGAAAGAAAGTCAGAAAGAAAATTTTTCTTTTCTAGACTCCTCCCGGGATCAAACCGAATGCCTTTGCATCAGTAGTTGATCGCTCTAACTTCTAGGCCAAGACCGTCAGTTTTGCTGTAATTATTTATAATTAAACCATAACTTTAACCGTAAAGTCCTTTTACTTCATTTCATCATCACAGAATGATATCTATTAAAAAGTTGAATCTAACTTCCTGTTTGTATACTTTGTTTTCTAGATATAAAAATGGATAACTTTAGAATCATAATTCGATAATTCTGCTGGGTTAAATATTTTCACATGAAAATTGTTTTTGTGAAATTTTTACTTTCGAGTTATTTAATTAATATGAATTATTAAAAAACCGAAAAATAAATATGTTTGTGAATAGGAAAGACAGGCTTTGGAAACTTTGACTTTGAAGAAAAATTGTGTATTAATTAAGAAGAGGTTAACTTTGAATCTAAATCTGCTAGACATTAAACTTAATGGTTCTTAGATGTATAAAGTGATGTCGACGGTTTGTAATAAAAAACCAAAGACATAAAATCTGAAGAGCTAATTTGTAAGTATCTGGAACTTTGATTCACGAAGAAGTTCAATCGAACTGAAAAGAAAAAATTTAAAAAATGTTAAACAAAAATAAATCAGTATTCTTTGTATTTATATCAACATATTACATTACTTTGGATCGAAGAAGCTACAGATATATCACGGTCATTATTGCGATATTGTTTTCTTTGCCATTAAATAGGTTGCGTTTCAATCTCCAAGGTATAAAATCAAATTATTTTAATAGGTAAACTATGTTCATTTTCAAAGTACCTGCATTTTATTATTTTGTCCAATGCACTACAAGCACTAACTTGAAATTAAAATAGTCGAATAGATAATTATGGTTTAAAATAGATTCACCTTAAAACTATCTCCAACTTTTATAATTTAAGCTGAAAATTACATTAATCAATTTATTTCTATATAGAAGCCAGTGAATTTGAATTTTTAATAAATAAATTACTTCGTAAAAAAATATGGAAATAAAGGTCTGCAAATTATAGAAATGTGAATGCAAATTTGCACAAAAATTTGATTAAATTTTCTAGGATTAAAACTGTTTTTTGTAATATTATAACTTCCGCATTATAAAGTATAGATTTCTTCATTTAATATTTTATTTGCCGATTGTATACTTTTCGTGGGTCTAATGACTTTTAAATAAATATTATTCTTGTGTTTGATAAAATATTTGAAGTAAAGTTTGATGTATCATAACGATAAAATTAATAGAACAAAAGAGCAACTTTTACCTACATATTATGTATTAGTACATGCATATACTATACATACTACACTATATCATTATTATAAAAACTTAAAACGAAATTAAATTGAAAAAGTAAAGGAACATAGATTATCATTCAATTTAATTATTTCAGGAATTTTTTAGAACTAAAAATGAAAGGTTCGGTGTAAGTAGTTAATATTTATAAAAGACTTATTTAACTTGGCTCCGTTTGCCATCATATACAAACCCATTAGTTTGCGAAGAAGTTGAAGATAGCATACTAAATATAATTAAAAGACTGAAAGTTACAGTAAACCATACCATACATGTAAGTTTGTAATCATTTAGGGAAAATTGTACGTTTTAAATGTCTCTGTTAATGTATTTTACAGCCGCTTTAATGATTCCTTGCTACAAAATTTATTAAAAGCGACAAGTTCCTTGGTGGAAACTTTTTGGTTTTACCGCAACTGTATTATTAAATAAGGTAGGTAGTCAAAGTATTACTCTTATCTTTAAGTTCCGTGCGCAATTTAATATTAATGATTAAATTTTACACATAGCAAACAATTTATCTGGATATTTGCTAATAAATTATCAAATAAAGCGTAGCTAAATCTTTGTAACAATCAAATTGAAATTATAACCGAACGTTATTTAATTTTATTACGTACAAATTTATATTACTTGATATAAAATGATTACTCTGCAAAAGTTGACGACAAACTCGGTTAGCTCGGTTATTTCGGCAATGGGCACCGTGAGCCATACATATTAATGTAAGCAGAGTGCTACAATTTAACGAGTTAAGAGTTTAAAATATAGAATAGTTATAAAAAGTGGCACTTTGCGTGTATACCGTCTCTTAGGAACGCTAACTCATCTGCAGACTAATCCGGGAACATTAATATTCATGCGCGTGGATGGAGTCTTCTAAACAAGTCTGTTACTGGAGATGTTTACTTCGGGCCACTAAATAACACCCTCGATCTACTTCAGGCTCATCTCTTCTGGAAAACTGCAGAATGGCTTGTAAAGCTGATAAAACTTTTATTCTAGTTTAGCTAAAACCCATACTAATTTAATTATTTTTGTGCTTTCAACATCGCTGCTGCATTTATCTATGTAGTAGTACAAAAAAATTTGATCAAATTGTAAAAAGTAAACAGGTCACAGCATTTAAATTATACGAAAGAGATAATAGCAATTGAAGTAAAATTAAATTTTCTTTTATTACAAAAATATTAAATCTAGAATGTGTGGGGTGGAATGAAGAATAATACGGACTTTCTGAGCTGTTATAAGCATCAAGAGGAATTAAATCAGTTAAAAAGTAATATCATCACAAAATTGGATTTAGATTAAGCTGTTGAATTTTTTTATTATTAAGGTAAGGAAGAAATATTTAACGAGATATTTTGTATTTTGCAAACTTTAAGTAACCCTTAAAATTTAATTCAAATATTATAACCACTGCGATTCTACAATTTTTAAATGACATTGAATGATCTACCATAACCAAAATTTTGCTACCTAAAAAACTTGAAAGTCGTTGTAAAGGCCAAAAGAATTATTCCCGATAATTGTTAATTGTTTTCATACAGAAATTACTGCGCGTAGCGTACCTACAACCCTTATTCATAGTATAACTTCCATTCGACTTCGATAATTTGAGACGACATCAAAAATTTTTAACCACTCTGATTTGTTTTGCAAATGTGCTTCTTGCAACATGATCTATGATCCCGGTTTTCCAACTGCCAATTCTCGTTAGTAAATCTATTTTGTTATAAAGTGGAATTTTTTGCGTGTGTAACATCTTTTATGCATAATTTTAGCTCTTCGATCAAATATTTAATCATTTCAAGCCACCGCTTATTTTAAAATTCTTACGAGTAGTAACATTATACAAAGGCTACCACTTAGGTACCTACTAAAAGCATTAATTTTGCACATTTTCAATAGCTCATGTGTAATGATTGATGATAATTTTTTGTATAGTTTCATATTTGCAATTATTAAAATTTAGAATAAATTTTTCTTATCTTCTAAATCTAACATTTGCCCTTTGTTCCTTAATTATTAAATGAATAAATTTTTTATTATCAAATATTGAAAAAATGTTTTTCAAAACGTGATCGTACGCATTGTTTAATGTAGTGGATATATCCGAAAATATTTTAGCCGTGGTTAGAATTCCACGTTAAGTTTATACGACTAGAACGTCAAATCGAGAATGCTGCTTTTAATTCTATCTTGCGGGTTTATTCTGAGTTTTGTCTTTATAGTCGAATCATGCTAAATACGTCGTTAGGAACGGTTAGCAAGTGAAGCTATATGGATTACGTCACGTCTGAGTAAGGTTAAGCAGATTACATCTCGGATAGAAGTTATGATATAAAATATTCATTGTATTATTTGCTTGTAATTAAATTTTCCAAAAAGGATTATCTGTTAATAAATAAAATAAATAGACTGATGCTACATATCATTTTGATTGTAGTCGATTTATAACGTTTGCAAAAACACTTACTGAAATGTTGAAACGGACTAATTTTAACTGTAAGTTGAAATGCACACAAAAGTTTTCAACATACTAAAAAGTCAAATTTTAACGGCTGCAACGATAAATTGGTATTCTTCGAATAGCAACCTTAGGGTGGTCAGCCTTTATATCCCGTTTTGGAGTATGCAACTTTGTTAACTCTTTTATTAACGTGTTTATCTGACAATTGACGGGTGCCGGCTAATTTAATAAAACGACCAAGAAAGAAACCAAGCTTGTTTCATTAAATCATCAAACGTAATAGAAAATAGTTGTGGGTGGCATAATTTTAATTTTCAAAAAATTATCAAATGTCAAAATGGGATTCCCCTGAAGCGGTAAAATCAATCAAAATTTATTTTTGAAATCACACTTTCGTGGTGAAGTATCAGTGAATTTTCTAAGTTTTCAGTTGTTTTCCTAATATTGCAGATAATATGACGGATTTTATAAAACTGGTAAAACTAGTAAACAATGAAACGAAATTATTTGTGAGGTTATTATTGAACGTCTGATGACAGCAGTAACCATTGCTGAAAGCTCACGAATAATTTAGTTTTATTGTTTATTTAACCTACTAATTTTGAAAATTTTAATTTAATATTTTTAATATAGTACATCTTGATTTATGGCAGTGGTTTCCAACAGTTTTGTCAGTTACTCAAAATTTTTTTAAAGCGTTAAGTTTTGAACATTTTACATTTTCAGTTTTGAACACCAGAAAAATAATCAACAATTTTAAAAGCTTGTATTTTAATGTACTTATTTGAGCATCAATGTTAAGTATTTGCTAGTATTTAAAGAAAAATATAACTCAATAAATGTTTATCTTCATAAAGAAAACAAAACAATATACGTACTTTATTAAAGGTTGTAATAAAAGTATAATATATTAAACTATAATATAATAAAGGTAGTGTAAAATTACACTGGAGTAGACTCATCGGTTTCTGAAGTGTCTAAAAGACAATTTTGCCGTGGTTAATATGTGGATCCGTATAAGTAGCCTGCAAGTAAAAATTTTGGGCTTTTCGTTTTTAAAATAGTTTATCTCGAGAAATCGTACTACAATAAAAATCAGGCATAAAAGTATACCTACTAAACAAAATTTCACATAATATACAAAATATTATTCAATTTTTTTTATAAAAGTAATGAAAAGCAAAAGTACAGGGGCGGAATAATAATATAAAGAACAATGCATTTAAAAACAGTTCTGCATCTTTATGATTGTGTAAAACAAAAATTATTAAAAATGTTCTGTTGTGGGAGAATTCAAATATTAAAGCTTTGGGGTTTTCAGCAAATACAAGGAAGTAATTCTAGGCAATAAAGATCCCACAGAACAAATTTAAAATAATGGGGGGACAAAAATGAAGATTGAGTAAATCTTTCGCTATAAGAAATTTAGAATGAAATTTATGGCAGTCTATTTTTTGAGTTTCTGGAATGATATTGGTGTGAATAGAAAATTTTAAGAAAACCTAAAAACAAATGATAGAAAATTGAAAGAAAATAGTAAAAATGATAAATAGAAACTTGTTTATGTTTTAACTTTAAAAGTTCAATTTACTGCAATTTAGTATTGATCTAATTTTTTCTGTGGTATTCTGATTTTCATTTGACAATTAATTTGGTAAATTTGTAGTATTCAATTGCTTGATGAATTTAAAAAAAGAATTACAGAGAAAAAAATATTTTACGATTAATCACAATTCTCTAGTTAAATTTTAAACAGCGAACCATATACAAGTAAGCTAATTTGGTAGCAAAAAAGGGGACTTTTCAATAAAGTGATAAACCATTTAGAATTCGACCACAGACGGATATTGAATATCCGGCTTCGACCGAATGTAATATTGAAGAGAACGATAAAAAGTGTGAACAGTTCAAGTATAAAAATTTCTTTAACTGCATATGTTGTTTGATTTCAATTTGATAAAATGGTTTTACGGTCATTGATTATATTAGACCTTAGGTTTTCGGCAAAAGCTTTTATTATTCTAAACTGAAACATGGGCAACCAAATTAAATTTTAAAACTTATGTATTTAATAGAATTATTGTGCATTTATCTAGGAACGCTTTTAACTTTGTTATACGGTAAGAATTTGAATTACAAACTTTGTACTTGATGGTGAGGTTGAGTTTGTGTGTGCAGTGTTCAGTGGTGCGTACTCTCGTATACGACTGACTTGTTTGCACGTAATTATGGTAACACATTCAGCCGAACTTCATTAAGTCTGGGGACGTGAGGGAAGAGAGTTTAATTACACTGCAATTTACAAGTCCACATTTTCGATTTGTTATTATAAAATTACCATTGGAACGTGTTCAATAATGATACGGAATGTGGAATGGTCTTTGATTGAATTTTGAATTACTATGGAAAACATTCGTGTTAACCATTTTTATAATAAAGCAGCTGTCATTAGAGATATTTATAGTTTCTAATAGTTCTCTGCTTGCATCGATCAATAAATTTCATTGTATGTTTGAGTATCACCAACTTTTACTGTATAAATTTTATAGGTGTAATTGCTGTATCGTTGCCGAAAACTGCTTTTATTTATTCTTGGAAAATTTAACCAACGGTGAAAAATTTATTCGTACTTTCCACAGAACTGTTCCCAAAATGTAAAACTTAGTACCTCACTCAACCCTACTGCGACAACTTCTTCATCCCTTTTAAACTCCCGAGAGCTACTTTCTTAATGTATAAGTAAATAAGCCTTCTAGTGACAATTTTCAATTTAAGTTTTAAAATAGGGGTAATTATTTTATTCTGTGCACATTCTGCGGACATTACGACACCTCATAAAGACATTATTGAATTTTACATATAAGTATATGTTATCAATCTATTCCTTTCGTTAATGAATATTATAAGAATGATATAACACGAAAGTTCAGTTTGGAAAACAATGAAACTCGTTTGCAAAATTGGATCTGACACGAAAGTCTACCTACTTAAACAAATTTGTTGGCACGTGCTCATGGAAACGTGAAATTTAATAATTGTGTTTTTGTTTGTCTGTAATTATTTAGAAAACAAAATCTAACAACTAAACATAATAAGTACAAGACGAATTGTCATTATTTTCAAGTTGCTTTAACAATAGGTTCCAATTTTCCGACTGTTTATATTAATACCGTTTATTTTATAAACGATCTTTTGTATTAAGCACACAATAAGAAATCCATAGGTAGACAAGTAGTATGTAAATGAATTTAATATAAACTGAGATTAGAGAACATTACCTACAAAAACCACGTATTTCTGTACAAGAAATTTGCTTGCTTTCCCCAAGATTGGCATTAATGTAAGGAATTTACTTCAACTGGCTATAACGTTGTATATGTGTGTGTATGTTAACATATTAAACCTTTGAGGAGATTGAAAGTCGAAAATCTAATTAATTTGGAAATGTAATTACCTCTATAGAAAGCCAAACTATTTTACTTCTACCAAATGTTTTGCAATTTGTGTAATTATTAACTAAAAAAGTTATTTTCAATTCTCATGAAACAAAATCCGAAGTGTTACATAATATATTATTATACGGCGAGATGTGCTAGGTTGTATCAATCAAACACACGCATTTACCCAACATAGCAACAAAAGGTGACTGAAAGTTCTATTCAAACAGCGCAGTAAAATCAACAGTTTTGTTTTCAAGTAACATAAATAAACATATGGTAAAAGTCACAAAACGCTGAGGTCGTTATCAATAATCAAAACGTTTTATTTTAATTTTGATTATTAAGATAATAGTTAATTTTTAAAATTTCTTCTTGATATAAATTCACACTACCTAGTAATGAAGAATAAATTTTAAAACAATAAATAATTGAAAGCAAAGTACCTAATTCTTTTATAGTATTGCATTAAAATTAAATTTTAATTTTTAGCATAAAATAAAGATGGGCAATGGACGCGTATTTCTGTATTATTGGGCGTCATCAGTACCGCATACACATGGAAATTACTTAAATTAAGCAAATTTGTGCTTACCTAGCTGATGTCGACGTCATAGAGATGTCATCGTGTTGATGTCGATGCAGACGTCAGCCTCTTCATGTGTATGGTATACCGATGACGTTCAATAAGACAGAAACACGTATCTATCACTCATCCTTAATTTAGGCAAAATAATTTAAATAATAAATAAATTTTTTGAATTGGTGAAGGTTGGTTAAAAAAAGAGCATAAGATTTACACTTTACAATTTTTATAGAAGAAATTTATAGCTTATTTTATTGCTTTTCGGTACGCACTACGTGCATGACCTGCTTACTATTTTCATGATTATAATTCTACACTTACGAAACGTTAAATGTTATTAGATTTATTTTTATTTGTCACGTTATTGATAACTTAAACAACATTTACATAAATTATATTACGTACCTACCTGAATATTACACACTTATTAAGAAATCACTAAGTCCTCGATAAATTTCTAGAAAAAACTAAATTGTAATTACACACGTACACATTTGGCTTTGTATGGTGATTCAAAAATTTATTCAACTACCTTATTCTTTCTTCTCTTGATTAATTAACGTTGATCTATTATCTAGGTATAATCGTAGAATACTATTAAATTTTATAAAATAAAAACAACACATTTAAAATTTCCATTAATGGAAAACTAGTTGAGATCTGAAGAAAAACTTGTAAATTCGTTAACTTAACTTACCACGGAGCCAAGTGCTTGTCCAATTTCATCTTTTGTGATCTAATTTAATCAGAGCCTTCTTTATTCTCTAATAATAGTAAAGGTCATCCATATTATCGATCTTAATTAAAATCCCATTTTTTATAAATAAAACTTGAGGTTTTTATAATTTAGTCCAAATTTGATGCATAAAATATGCCACTGCCTCATGAAAACAGTCTATCAAATTTTAGCTTTCTGAGAAGTTGATTAAAAAAGATTTAAAGGTAGAAAATTTCTTTAGATTGACTCTGGAAGACCATACTTTTACGTTTTACTGTTTTTAAGATAACTTGTAATGTCTATTGTTCTATTTTTTAATAATGGTAAGAAAACGCTAACTCATCAAGAATCCACCTTTAATCGTTTTCAAAGAATTATAAATTGTTTTGTTTCTCACTAACATTTGCACTTCTACTTTCACGATTTCTTAAAAAGCTTTACTGTTTCAAACTATTCCCGCTCATCATTCTCACTTCTTACAAATTCGATGTATGTATAACCATCGAGATAAAAAAAGACGGCGTAGCCCAAGTTAAGATAACAAGAATTAACTAAACATAAACTTGTTTACCCCAGTTGAGTACGCCCTCTGCTTTAAATACACACTACATACCATTTTCTTTTGATATTTAGCAATCGTGATTGTCAAATAGTAATAATTATTTATGTTCAACGAAGCCTTGTGCGCCTCCAAAATAGTCTTTGATCTTTTCTTATGGGCTTCAAAACCTAGAAGGTTTTAGCGGATCATTGCATCTTCCTTAATCTTATTGGTTTTCAAAAAGAAGTAGTCTTCTTTTTTCATATTTTCTTGTTTGAAAAATGTATGTTTTGTTCCGATAACTATAAAGACCTCCTGATAACCTCCTTCATACATCTGTTTCTTGATCTTTTTCTACGCTCCATTTTATTATTATTTTCAAAGTTCTGGTATTTTTACTTAGCTATAAAACCATTGGATTCTCTGTAATTTATTGCATCTCACTATATCTCTTCCCTTTATTTCATTTTCAAATTACAAATTTATCAATGGTACATGTTAATTTTTACCTATTTCTTTTACTAATACTGATCCACACTGTCTTTCTCTCAAAGACACATTGTTTCTCAGCTACGTTTTTCTTAGACTTCTGGTTTTTATTGTGTAAGTTACTATTGGTCTTATGAATGTGAGTTAATTCTTAGTTTTGTCCTTTTTTTTCACTCTTTTTCCTTTCAAAAGTTTTTTTATTTACCTGCCTGTATGTCAGTTTAGATCCCATAATTATCACTCTTGTCATTAATAATGGTACCCTGGTAGCAGAAGTTAGTTGTTTCTTCAAAGTTGTAAGTATCGGTTTGAATTATTTATCTTCTTCTACGTTTAGTTCTACCATGTCTCATGTATTTAGTTTTACTTTCATTTCCTAGTAGTCCCAATTCTCTTGCTGCTTTGTTCATATCTTTGAAGGCTTTTATTAGTCTATTTTTGTTCTACTTATTCTATTCCACTTATTATATTAATTATACTTATGATATTTAAGATCCCGATGTTTCAACTTGCGGTCCAGGTAGTGTAAAAAATAAATTAAATAGCAATTGAAATAAAATTGAAAAGAAATTTATTGCAAACTACTAAGAAGTAGAAAAGTAAACATTAATAATTTAACACATTTCTGAAAAGCAATTAAAATGTAAGCTAAATTTTTGCCGTACAAATATTAAGTGAATAAGTAGTTACTACGTATACACTTAAAATGGTGTAAATAAAAGTTTTAAAATATTTTCTAAAAATGAAAACTACTGTTTGTTTAAAATTAATGCGCATTTTCTTGCTTATAGCTAAATTCAATTATTTTAGCATTTAGTTTGGTTAATTTTTAAATTATTATCTTAGATTATACCCTGTATTTTTATACTCTGTGAATATTTCATGCAGTGCATTCCTCATTATAAAATTGGCACTTTGATGATATTTGGAAAACCGTAACATGTCGAGATTAACTCGGATCAGAGGTGTGAACCTGGCAATAGGCGCGTTTCTGTAGCAACGCATGGAAATCAAGAATGCATGACCGCAACTGCTGCATAAATTTTTAATTGGCAAGTTTACTAGGTGAAATTGCATCTGCCACTTAGATCTTCGTGAAATGGGAGTTAATTCTTAAAGAACAAATTTTGTCCATATTCTTTTGCAACTTTATAGCTTCGGCGTAGTTTTCTGCTGCTCATCAGAAAATGTCAATTTTAAATCCCAACAAACACCGATTTAGCTTTCAAATGCTAAGAGATGTCTTAAATTTAGTTTATTTCTTCTTAATAGTATCCAATACTGCTTTAACAAATGTATCTACAATCAATTTTAATAATAATAAACTATATAATTTTAATGATTAGTATATCTGTATAATGTTTAGTGGCGTACACTTACATTGCATTGGCTAACTTTAATTATTTTATTGGTTTTATTTTGGTAATTAAATTATTTAGTTATCAATTGGTTTTTGGAATCGATATTATGCCCTTTGTGTTCTATGACTGTAAAGTACCCAATGTTTATCCTACTGGTATAATATTAACTGTGGCTATTAAACCCTTCATTTTATTTCATTTAGCAATTATATTTTCATACCACAGTATTTATGTTTGTTCATTTAATATTTGGAACCTGTATTAACCACCTCCGGCTTGAGTTAGTAATAGCTTAGTTAAGCAAGTAATAAAAATTCAAAAAAATGCCAAATATGTTAAGTTTTATGATTGTTTTGCAAAAAAATAGATTATAAAGCTATGGATATAGTTTATAAAAACGTAACTTTTGTAAGTGAAATACTTCATACACAAAATACCAGACAAAAGAAAGATTTTATATTGAAACACCGTCGTCGGTCAAATCGTATTGATCCTTCTTCTGCAACGGCATAATTTTATAGAAAAATTTACCCTTAGCAATAAAAACCTGCAATACGATAGATCTAAACAATTTAAAAGTTCATTAGCGTACCATAACCCTTGTTTTTATTTTAGATTTTTAAATTTAATACTATATTATTTTAAATATATCTCTTCATGTAAAATGTAAAATAACCGTTACTGAAAAACAAACTTTATTATTATTATTAACGCATTAAGTGATTATTTGTTTTTATGTAGGAATAAATTTCTAACATAAAGTAATTTTTTACTGCAATAATTTATTTACTAAATTGATTATTTCTTTAAAAAAAACTATTTAATATAAAAAGAGTTAAATGATATTTGCATCATGATTTTACTTGCGTGTAAATTGTTTGTCAACTTTGTTCTCAATTTAAAATTTGCCTGGCTAATCAAGTACTAAATACTTGGAGCAGTAATTATTTAAATGTATTTTATGTTTAAGGTAAATTTGCATACGATTGACTGACTAATCAATTAGTCTGTTGGAGAAACAGTAGGTAATTTTGAGAAAATTAAATGCCGTGGTAGGTACAATTTCTACGTTTTATTAAAATTACTATTTATTAATTTATTTTATTTTATTTGTTGTCAAATTAGGAAACCTATTTTCCATGACCATTACATTTTAATATTCATTTTTTGTTGAGTGTCCTTACTAAGCACGAAACATATTATCAATAATTAATAAGCTTGACAGTCGGTAGTAGAAATAATTAATTCATTCAATATTTATTTTATTCTCTTTACTTAAATATAATAAAGATAGTGTTTGTTTTGCTTAAATAACAAAGTTTACAATAAAAAATTTAATTAAATGGTACCTACTACGTAATTTTATGTTAATATTTGATGAAGTTGAAATTTGTATTAACCTCGAGTTTTGATTGTTACATAATCAATTGTGCCATATTAAAGAGAAATTACTTAATGAATTCTAACAGAGTTAAGTGAACTGAGAAATTGTGATATTATATTAGTGGTAATCAATTATAAAGCTTACAAACTACATATTAGAGGTTCGTATAAATTATTGTATTTCGTAGAAATTTCAAAAATTTTACTAAAATATAATAATAGGTACCTATCCGTTGTTTACAGAAGTAGTAAATTATACGTTGTATATCAACTTTAGATTCTTACTTTAGTTATCGAATTTTCAAGAGCAGCTATGCGCGTAACGTTTTAATTAAAGAACTTCTACTTAAATATTAAAAAATTCATATTTCCGAAGTGCACAGTAAACAAGAACTTTTTATTCTTGTCGACTATTCCTTGTAGAAAACAATCGACTGAGCCAGTATTAAAAATGCATTTAAAATCTAAATATCCGCTTCGGCGAAGTAGTGAATTTTCAGTATGCTGTTTACAAAGGAATTTATTAAATTTCTACGTTTGTTCTCCGCGTTTGTTCTATACTACTTTGCGGCCACTGTTTATCTTTCCGGTCGGGTTACCTGTTTAACAGCAACTTTAGGATTAAACAAACTTTACCTGCTCCTATATTGCCGTTTAATATTTTTTATTCCTAAACTTTTAAGTTAAAAAATTGTTTTTTCAAGCACTCCACAAAATTAAGTACATTAAATGTTCATAGTTCTATTGGGAAATTTTGCAACGATAAATGTTTAACTTTTATTTGCTACCAATTAGTAGTGGGTATATTTTGCAGCAAAATTAATTTAATTGTTTTTAATTAGCAAATATGCAAGAATAGAGTGAACATGGGTAAGTTTAATTAAATTTATTGGTTGAACAATCAAACCTCCCAGAATCAAGAATAAATTTAATACAAAAATTTGTGTAAATTTTTTAATGTAACTACCCACTACTGTGGCGCCTTTTCCTATTTTATTATTGCTCGATAGAATAGCCGATATCTTCAAATTTACGTTGAAAATGATAGGACACTTGGGAGTAATCGCCATTATCCACAGTTACTCACCTCGTTATGTTTGGTTATCGGCTATTTCTTCGGACATCTCAAGATCGGGGAATTTAATTAAACTTCCGCATCGAATACTAATTAATTTGTAAATTGTTGCTATTTATAAAATTTCCTAAATTATTTTTAGTACCAAAACCTTTTTCTCAAACTTAAGTTTAACATCCTAAATCTGTTACTGAGCAGAAAAATAAAACAGGTGGGCAATTTATATTAGTTCGAGAATTATAAATTGAGAAGTTTTTTGGTTTGGAGAAGTTTACAAGTTTAGTAAAAGTTTAGTCAGGCGAAGAGGCGATCTGGAAGTAAAAAATACGTTGTGTCGAGTTGCAAAGACTTGTTTGCAAAGTTTATAAATTTATTCATATGGTTATTTTTAATTTTACGCATTATTAGCATAATTTGGGTAACGAGTTTAAAATGTCTACAGACCGTATGTAAAGTATAATTGCTAAATTATATTATATACGTGATTACTTTTAAATTACATTATTAAAAATTATGTTTGGGTAGTATAAATTTTAAATGACGTAATAAAACCTAAAAACAAAGTTTTATTAGCCCCTGTTTAGATTATAGATATGTATATTAAAACTCGAATCACTGTGTGTTCATCATTTTCATTTACCTTCCTTTAGATTCTCTACCGATGTAGCAAATATGCCCAAGGACTCTTCTATTTACTAATATTTGTTCTACATGTACAATAAAGCTATAATTTCATGAACATGAAGGTACGCTATTAAAGAAGATACTACATCAAGGTTATTCAAAATTAAATATGCGATCTCCACTACAGGGTTTTGCATAAAGTTCAATGTTTGCAAAAGTTTTGTGGTTTATAAATGAATTACAGTAAATATCTCCAAGTTATATCAATAATTGGTGTATTTGATAAAATAAAGCTCTTTTACAGAATTTATATAATGGTAATACGCATAGCAATTACTAACTTTTTCGTAAATAAATTTTAACAACACCGTGATTAACTTTACCTGACAAAGAAAAGATCAGGCTTAAATCTAGAAACGAATGTGACACTTAATCAAGTCATATGTGTGACCTAACATTAAAGTGTTCATTTGAGATTACGTACTTTGTCAGATTGCTTGTGCAGTTCAACCTTCTACAGATTAAAACCACAGATATAAAATAAATTCTAAACAATAGCTTTCTTGTATCGCGTTAACGGCCCAAGGTATCAAAAATGAAAATAAACATCCCTATAGGTTGTTCGCAGTCTTCTGAAACAAAGTTCAAGTTTGCCAAATTTAAAATTAATTAATCTCTTTGTATTATCAGTACTTTTAGATATTTCCCAAAAAAATATTTTTGTTTCTTTAGAAGATAATAATGTACATGTTCAGAACTTTTTTTTATTAACATGAAAACGATGTGTTATATTTACGATCCAAAAGTATCAAAGTTTACATAACTTTTAATAAAAACATTGTTTTAAATTTATTTAGACTTTTAAATAGACTCGATGAAATCGATATAGCTTAACTGTGTAGTTATTCTGTAATAATGTGCGAAAAAAACTATGGTATTTTATATTTTTCTGAAATTTAAAATAATATTTGAAATAAATTTTAACTTTCTTTTGGATGCATAAATAATATACTTGAAAAATAGTTTCAGGTCCTTAAAATAGATGTTCGAGTAAATTAGTGATATTACTGTACATATGTATAAGAATTTTAATAATGATAAACACGTCTATAAGGTCAATGGTAAAATTTTTATTTATAGATAATGTAGTTTATTACTGGAAAAGTTAACAAAAGTAAAAGTAAAAATTTTAAATTTTTAGTTTTTTAAAAACTTATATTAAGTTAACTTTATTTTAGAAACTGTTTCAAGATGATATTTTTATATCTCCGAATGCAAAAATAACTATTTTATTTGGAAAGCCGTCAATAATTCTATGTGCAAATTATATTTATATTACGTTCTGAGAATTTACTGTCAGTAAATATCTGTAATTGCTCACATATAAGTGAATGATAGATTTTTTGCTTCAATAAATAATTGAATCAGATAATAAAAAGTGAGTTCAATTTTTAAATTTCCGTAGGAACATAATGTAGGTACGTAGTTCGCAAATAACACCAATCAAACGTAGAAAACTCGTTTGTTGATCTACTTCTTTACATTCATTTGATTGTCTCCTTATTAATCTTGTGATGACCTTTCATGTTCAAATAACTTTGATTGGTTCTTGTCTGGTTATTAAAATAAAACAAAATAATAAATATTTAATTACTATATTCGTCGACGCGTTTCGGTTTTTCAACCATCTTCCAAACAACTGTTGATATTCCATTTATTGCAACAAAACTAAAAGATAAACAACCTTAAAAACTTTTTCTTTACGTCTTTAATATTATGTTTCAAAGCAGTTCTCACAATCCTACTTCAATGTTCTTTGATTATAAGTTTCGGGTTACTATAACATTTCATCACCACATTGATTTGATCAGCTCCTTTCTGATAAGATCGGTATGACCTTTTTTAAAATACCTCCCAATACCTCTGGATTCCGTAAATAATAAGACTGCTGGTTGATGCGTATTTATTGACTGCTCGTTTCACAATCTATAACGTGGTAGGTTACCTACAACTGAAATTCCCAAACTCTAGTACCAACGCAAATATACAACAAATATTTTACCAAACACCTGAAAAGGAAAGGAGCAACGAGTAATTAGAAATAAGGATTAACGAAAGATTAAAAATAAAAGCGGTATAAAGATACCTTTGACATAATATGACAGGTGTCCTTCCGTCCGGAGTGATCTTGCTGTAGTATCTACAGACAGGGGATCTACAGTTTAACGCAGGAAGTATATATTATGCACTTCAATTACAAAGAAATTTTGAAATACAAAATAAAAGATTTCTGACAAGAAATGACACACCGACTAACAGGAAATCAATCAAATACAAAAGATTAACTGCATGAATACACGATGATTCCTAAATTTTTTTCACAAATTCAAAGAGGAAAATCGAACGTGTCAAGCTTCACATAACCGATCACATGTCCAATTATTTGAACCGAAATGTAAAATTACAAAGTGCGACGTAAATTTATTCGTAACGAATTAGAAATATTTTACATAAGTTTAGGTTTTTCTTTTATGAGACAAAATACAAATATTGTACGAATATGTACGAATATAAGACAAAAACAAGAATATTAAAAGTATATATTCTTGAAAAGAAAATTTTGTTCGTATTCGAATATAATTATTGTTTTTTAAGAGCGTACGATAACAAATTTGTAACCTAAACATTGATTTTGAAGCAAAATAATTTAATACAATTCTTTACTGTTTGAAACACTTTGTAGATTTCCCTTTGAGAACATTAAGAGCATAAAATTGATTTTTTGCTATGATACGTTTGAGATAAGTAGGTCGACCTTCATTGGGGTTGGTAATATTGCGTGTAGGACTTGCGTGTCATGAGCAATTGTAAACTGCTTCGTAGAAAAAAATTTAAGGTACATACCACGGTCACCCTCTCCCTTAATGAGCATTATATCATAATAATTTTGCAAAAATAAAATTTAATAAACTTAAAAGGTCTTTTAATATTTGTTTTTCTTTAATCTGTTCCAAATTTGTAATTTTACTACCTCAAGTATAGGAATATTTATTTAACGATATATTTCTGTAGAAGTAGAGCTTTTGTGAAATGTTTTAAGCACTGGAAGTATGAAATATTTTTGCTTTACATTTTAAAGCGAGTAAAGATTTTTAAAATGCACTTCCGTAGCGTTTTACTTTATTTGTGGATTTGCAACGTTCCTTAAGACAAGGTAAAATGCTTTTCTGTCTTATTATGGTGTGCATATCAAACAAACGACTGTCAGTTGTGACACATTACAAATTAAACTATGACTGCCTAGTTAATAAACTTGACCCATTTAGGATTTGACTACTGCATTATAGGTTGTTGCACTATTACTTGTGCGTACAAGCGACTAATACAAAAAATGGTTATTAAAATTATGATATTTACTTACGGGGATAAATTTGATACAAAATGTTATAGTCCGGAATGTGTTGAAGTAGCTTTGAGTTACAGCAATCAAATTTGAATCAGCACAAAAAGCGTTTTGGCATCGAGTATAAAAACGCTTCAAACTTTGTTCTGTGTAATATATTCCAGGATAATAACCAAGAGTTAACTTGTAAATTTTACTTTGATATTGTATCAACTTTTAGTTAGTTTTTAATTTTGGTAAAAAGTTTTCTACATTGTGAAATCCATTTTAACGAAACAGAAAAGTTTTTACTCAAATTTTAACTTTCGTAGGAAAGGTATCTTTCTAAATAATTTACCGCGTTTAATTTACTAGAAAACTTAATTTTTGAAAATAAATAAAGAGTAACATTCTAACTTTACAATTTGTTAAAATTAAAAAAGAATTTCTTTTATGTTGTACTTATAAGAAAATTTACTCATCTATTAAAGTTATTGCTATATTTGCAAATTTAAATGTACCTATAATTTTTCATAAAATTACTTTAAATGTTACAAGTTGGAAATTTGAGTGTAGAAACATATTGCCATAATAATTTATCAACTTAAATTTACAAGTTTCTTGTTGAGTTTAGTTCAACAAACGCTTACTGTTGGTTCTGCACCAAGAAAAATTGTATTTTAAGCCTAACTCGAGAATTAAAAAAGTGTGAAAAAAGTTTTTAAACAACACACCATTAGCTTTTTATGATCGTCTTACCCTATACAGTAAAAAGTTTCGTTTTTATGGAACGCTACATTACCTTTATTGAAGGATGTTAAAATATTATCGTATTGCACCTTTAAACGTATACCTTAATGTTTTCTTATAAAATGACTCTTTCCAACTGGGATTTCTACCAATATATTATTTAATTTAAAAGTGTTTCCCAAACTTTTAAAACAAGTTTTGATGAAACACATGCAAAATTTAAACATTACTGGGGGTATGAGTGAAACACGTAAACCAGCTAATAAAGATGCAGGTTTAATTAAGATTTTAAGCAAATTAAATAGCCTTGTTGCTGATTGCTTTCAAATAATAAATGATGTTCAATTACGAACCACTTGGAATTTGGATACCGAATTAGTGCATAATATAATAGAACTTCTTTATTACATTTATTAGAAGATTTTGAATCGACCTGTCAATGTACTAAAATGGTTTTGAACTTACTTGTAATTTATCGCCGTAATTAACCCAAAAGAAAATATCAAAGTTGACATAATATCTACCTATTTTGGTAAACCAAATTAACAAGATTTGCATGTTGAAAATTGGTACCTACTAATCTATCGAAGAAATAAAACAAACTACATAAATTAAGTTTCTATGTTCAAGTATTTTAAATATAAAAATTTATTTACATTTATACTTTGAATACACCAAACCAATCGAAAAGTATGATCAACATGATTAAATATTTATTCATGCCTCGTCAAAGATTTTAATAGGTTTTCTTTAAGTATGTATTTCGAATAATGGTACTATTATATTGTTATAAGTACTGTCAAAAATAAAATTTGGCTTTTATTTATTTTATTGAGTTTAGTAGAAAGTGTAAAATAGTATGTAAGAGTAGGTATATACATATTTATATTATTATTGACGATAAATAATTAATTGATCGGAAATTTTACAATCTGCGATTGTGGAAAAAAGTTTTTCTTGTAAACGGTTATAATATTTCGTTGAATATATTTTAAATAATTGACAGGTATGTTTACTTGTGTAAATCTTTTCAAATTTTTAATTTTTTTCTGAAAAAGACATAAAGACAAAACGTGTTTGGAAAATTAGAATTTGTGGTTTTTGTATGGATGCAACATGGATATGCAATATACTAACTATTGTGTGTTCCAAAGGAAGCCACGTAATAGTGATTGTTATTAATCAATTTATACAAAGTGCATTTCTCAATCAATTCATATTACCCCCACTTTAAAAGTATGATTTGTATAAACATTGTATAGACTTTATTATAAAAAATTTAAATATATGTAAATAAAAGATTTTTTTCAAAATATTGACTTTCTCATACTATAATAACTATAAGCTCTTACGAGGTAATAATATACATTTATTATAATCTAACTACACGAAGAGTTAGGCATTCCAACAATAAACGAATTTATAAAGAAATCAACAATCCGATTCCACAACAGGCTGGATGCTTGCAAGGGTGCTCATCACTTTGGCATAGGTCAAAAAACATACACGTCCGTCTAAAACGCAAAATGCCAAGTGATATATACTACTAATAAAAATAAAATTATTATCACGGCTCAGATCGAAAGAGGAAAAATTATTTATTTTCCATATCAAAATAATTACTGTTCTTTTTTTGATTTTTCTTAAACTGTATTAACACTGCTGTGCATAACAATTGTATTGTTGAACCGGCAATAAATATTTAATAAAAATTATAATCTAGGAGTGAAAACTATGTTTGCCTGTTGTATGCTTAGTATCGTAGATGCTGCCGACTAAACATTTCACATAATATAATTACTAAATCCAATTTGTTTCTTACATGCATATTTAACAACAATAAATTTAATAAACTCGTATATATTTTTACCTACGTTTTGTCTTTCAATAGCCCTCGATATTGATCATTTTGCAGCAAACATTTCGCCGTACGTGGTTCGCCGCGAGCGTTTCGTCATATTCAGTTTTCTGCAAGATTTATTTAAATTTTATTTAATTAAATAAATTAATAAAGATTTGTATAGGCTACGAGAGGGCCGTCAGCTACTGTTTATGTTTTTTTACAGCGTTTCACTGTTTAACATGGTTCATTGTGAAACAGTTTACCCTAAAATAATTTTTTTAATATTATAAACATACATTTTAACAATAAAAATCGTAAACTCTTGCAGGTCACAAACGTGGCCATCTCTAATTAAATGCATTGCAATCGGATTGCGGCGTGCTCATAATATGACATTAATATATTGTATATGGTATATGATTGTAAATAGTTAATATAATTAATTATATATTCATATTTATTTAAAAATTAATTAGCCCGTTTGTTTGTTATGTGATGGTATAAGGCTTTATATATGCTTTGTTTCGATTGCCTATTTTTTCGTAAAATGTGTAAATTTTATTGGCATTTGTACGGCCAGTAACTAATTAAATATGCGAATATATTAATAATTTTAAACATCTTGAAGAAATTACAGATTAAAATAAATATTCATCTCATAAGAATTGTATGAATACATTATTGAATGGTTTTACGTGTACTTGTTGAATATTCATTTCTAAGATCCGAAATGAAAATCAACTATAATATAATTTTTCATTACATTCGAATCCTCATTTTATTTCTGTAGCACTATAATGCTAATCAACTTAAGCTTCAGGGCGTTTTCATATTTTATTATTTTCTTTGAAAATTTACTATTGAAACAAACTTGGAGGTTTCACAATTCTGTAAAATGTTCTTAAATTTTTGCTGTAAGATTAATTGCTTTTTCCACTGTTTTACTGTAATTAAATGAAAAGCAACAAATTAAATGTAGCTAATAGTAAGTACATTTAATTTTAATAAGTGAAATTTTATATTTGTATTGAGTTAAACGAAACTTGAAGTAGTAAGTCACGACAGGGAAAAAGTAAATTTATCTACAGTGTTGACACATTTCTTTAACATACACGCAGAGGGCTACAAACTAACACACGCTACACTAATATTTGTTTAGCTTTAAATGTGTCAATATATTTTGAAAACGTTGAAAACCCGAATCTGTATTTTCCTGCATTCAAGTAGCTTATTGTTTATTATATTTAACTAAAAGCAGGAAAATTTTTATTCTATCGACAACAATGGCTTTGATAAGGTAGTACTTAATTTTTTGCAAATAAATGCTCTCCCGATTTCGTTAACAAAGAATATTTGCTTCTCACAAGTGATGTAGATTAATGATTTATTAAATAGCTAATAATTTTAATATAAGATTAAAAGTTATGAAGCAAATAACGTCATTAAATAAGGTCTCCATGAATCCTACCCCGACTACTGGCACGCACAAAGCATTTATTTGCGGTAGACCGATAAATTAAGCTAATAAATGAGGTGTAAAATGTGGGGAGTAGTAGTAATTTGGAATAAAGTAAACCACTTCTTCAATGAATTTTTTTATTTTTCTTTTTACCTAAAGAGTATGTTTAACGCCTCCAAGTCATACATTAACACCTACCGTAAAAAGATAATAAAATGTGAAAGGTTAATAAAATTTCTTTCAATAAATTATTTTGTTGACGTAAGCCAATTTGTATGTAATATGTTCTTCTCCGGAATATATTAAATTTAAGTGTGTTATCCAGTATCCTGTCCAGCAGCAGATTTATTGTGCATACCAGTGGAATACTAATAGCTTTAAGGTTGCTGCCTAGTTGCGGGTAATTTACAGTGGGTACCATATTTATCGTTTAATATTTTTGGTTCAATATTGACAATGCTACTGCATGATGATAAATTAAAAATTAATCTTTCACCTACATTAAACACAACAGTTTTTCACTTGGTGGAATTTAAGTCCTTGTTGATCTCTTCTAGCTACTATAAAAATATATTGCAACACATAAATTTTGCAAACCAATAAATGTTAAGCAGATTTACTTTTTTGTTAAAGCAACAAATTTGTATGTAAACGTTACAAATAATGGATAGAGACGTTGCAAGAATAAATACAACGCTTTATTTTCAACATATCGGTTCGAAATTTGTTTAAAGATGTATAGGATACGTAGGATTTAAATTGATCAAGAATACATACGAAAGTATAATAAGGCTAAACTAGGAAAAGAACTTGAAAAGTAGCAGGTAATACAAGCTCTTATAATAAAAAAGCATATATTCGAGTAAGCCTCAGAGATATGTAAATACGAGTATATAAAGAAAAGTACAATGACACAATCATATTTTTCAGTTATATAAACCAAAAACGGGCAAGATTAAAAATATTCCATTTCATATAGGAAGCTTTCGCGATGTTTGTTATATTGAATGACATTTAGAAATACATGCATGTCCAAAAGATAAGATTTTATTTTGAAATTTTCTTAAAAACTCTTTGTAAAAATTTTTTCTACCTCGGAAAAAATTTAAAAAGTTTAGTGAATTACATACGTCACAAATCACAAAACGGATGTGATATCTACAAATGGGTATTATAAGAATGATTTATAATCGTGGATAAACCATCTCTAGTAGGTTTACTTTATATTGTAAGAAAATATAATTGGATGTTTCTGGCGCATTTAACCTCAATGGTACACTTTTGGTTTTCAATCAAATTAAAAAAGTCAACGACTTCAGGTAATAAAGGACTCGAAACAGATCTGAGGTTTGCGTTGGTTAAAATTCCAATAAATGAACAAAGGATTGTCGATGTAATAACAAATAATGTAACAACCAACCTTAATAATAGAAATGACACTGAAAGAAAGCAAAGGAAAGTGAATGCACTCAGAAAAAATAATATGACGTATTAAATAAAAGAAGTACAATTTTTATTATATATTTTTTTCTTTTTTTGTGCAAATAATTACAAGGATCTGTTACAATATTATTTAATATAATTTGAAAGTATGCATTTAAAATACGTAAGAAAAATTTTGATGTTTTTTTTCTAATTTAATCAAAAATCGAATGAATGAAATATCGGAGTACTTATTGAAAATAAATTTTTAATTATTAACTACATAGACTAATAACGTAAATTAAAACAAATTGGTTACTATTTAATCTATTATGATTGTAGTTCTGTAAGACCCTACCTCTTCATTTTCAATTAACCGGATTAATAAGTATAAATCATAATACAATCATCGGGTTTTTTTAATCAATAATAATTGATGATTTAAATTATAAATATAGATGTTTATAATAAATTTAATTAACGACGTCAAATTTATTTACAAATTTACTTACAATGTTCTCGTGTTTCGATAAATCAAATTTTTAATTGAGATGTTAATAAACCATATAATTTTTACAATAATAATCAATAACGCAATAATACTTTTAAGTTAATTACAAAATTCATAATTTAAATTAGTAGCTGACATCCATAAATAATAGTAATTTTATCTCCGCGGTATCAAGTAATTTAGTTGTATTTGCCGGTAATATCTACCTGTTGTATAATTTATTAGTTTAATATTATGTATATTAGATTTTCTCATTTTTAATTAAAGTCAAATAATTTTCTTTTCTTTACTGTTTCATTTACCATATCACTTTTTTGGCGTCTAGAGATGTTGTTCGTTACCGAATATCTTAGCCTTCATAGTGCCATCGGAGACCTACTGCTCAACGTGGTATGCAATCTACGGGAAGGGTAGTAAATGTTATTTCAAAAGAGTTGCTTGTGGTTATCTCAGTTTGTCAGGTTAGCGCCTGAAAGGCAAATGAATAAGTGGTCGGGTGTACATTTGCATTAAAAATATTAAACCAGAGATGGCGTTAGTGCTTAAGTGAAACCGATCCTAGTTACGATCAGAGTGCCCATTACGGTAGAGATAAAGATATCCGTCGGATGCAATCAAGTGGAAAATACGACAAATTAGTAAAAATGCATTGTTTGGTTTTCCAACGACTTTTAAACTGAAAAGTGTATAAAAGTGTAAGATGGGGGATCGTCGACTAACACTTTTAGAAAATCCGTCGATCCTACAAATCCGAGACACCAATTTCGTTGCAAACATCACATGTCGCTAGAAAGATATATGTTCTAGTTTCAAGACTACGAGAGCAAGGTTATAAAATTTCTGCTACGACGCAGAGATTCAAGAAAGCTTGGAAATGTCGCCCGAAGAGGACATATAGCGCCCGGAATGCGACACATATGGTTATACAACGCGCCTCCCTCGAATTTGCAAAACTGTTTAATTTTAAATTTGTTTTACCCTGTCACACTTGACAAGAATTACACACAAAACATATTTTATTTTATTTTTGTAATTTCGATGCACCAAGTGCAGCAGATTAACTAAAATGCACTCCTAATAAACAAATTATTAACAATTATGTTGTTTAATTTTAATTAAATTCGTTAAAAACTTTTAGCCACTAATAAATTTATATAACAAATTGTTACCTTTAATTAAGATTTATTCGCTTCACGTTTAATATGATTTTAATTGTGAGATGTTATTAATTGTTGTATAACGGATTTAAATAAATAATTGTACAAGATTTATTGGCTAATTTTGCGTAGCAAAATTTTTAACACCATAAAATCTATTCACCGGTTGTCTAATTTAATTTTTATGTAAATTAATTTAAATAAATTAAAGGTGAATGTTAATGTGTGCAATTTACTCACCGTTTAAATGATTGTAGAAAAACACCTTCTAATTTAGATTTATTATATAAATTTCTACAGCTACTTTTTTAGCAATTTATAATTACATATACATACATCGATGAGCAAATTTTTAAAATACTTCTGGTTTTTTCTGTTCAAGTTAATAAATACCAAATTATTATTAGCATGGAAATTTTTTCTGTTTATTGATTGGGTTTTGAACCACAAAAAATGGATTTTACTTTTAAATGAGTGAATAGTTTATTAAGGGAATGTTGTTGATAACTGGAAAGGGTCATAAATAATAATTAATTATTCATTTTCTATTTTGTAAATAGCATAACATGTTATATACCATGTATACGTATGTTACAGCAGTACGCTTTTTGAGCATACTATTTATGCTTATATATATGTAATATCCCTTTTAATTCAAAATTCGGAAAGAATTGCAAGAAAAGATATCTAATGAGTTCTTAATGGATTTGGTTTTTGACAAGTTTTAAATTGGAGATTTTCAGGCACGGACTTGTTTACTGCTATGATTACCATATACCGCTCCAGATACTACTTTTGATAAACTTCAACATGACTTATTTTTGAATAATTATTTACTCAATATTAAATGCTGAAGAAAATAAAAAGTATTAAACTTACAAAAGCTCTGCAGTAATATTTCCGAACTTGTTTGTGGTGTTCTTTTTTATTTGAATATTTTAAGTTGTTTTCGGTATACTTTCAGTTCTCGCATACAGTGCCTATCTTATTTATTTGTGAAGATTTACATGTAAGCAGCTTTCTTACTTACTAGATGATGTAGAAACTATGGTAAGACTACATTACTCAAATAATAAGTAACTCGTCTACTCGTCGCCTTTCTAATAATTTATTATTAGATTCTTCGGAAAGTGCGAAGTTTTACTAACTTGTATGTAACTTTTTTGAAGGACCCCATCTTCTTTTGTCCCACATGACGATATTGTTTTCTGACGTTTAATTTGCTCTCCTCTTATTAATAATCTTATAAACAGGTCATGAATATCTGGTTTGATGGCACTGGAATTACAATATTCCGAAGAAGTTTTGTTATTATTTTCAATGTCCACCTACATAACTTGTCTTAACAAACTATAGAATAACATATTTTAATTATAATTTATTGCAGTAAATTTGAAAAATCGTAATGAAAGGGAAAGATAATTAATTACCATACTTAATTAATATGGTTAATAATGAGGCATAAACCAAATTAATATCTCTTGTTTATGTATCATTCAAAAGTTATAAATTCAATATTTTTAAATGTGGGATTTACACAAAGAAAGGCATATAGCTAACTTTATAGATCTTTCAACAAATTTGATACTAATATAAAAGTTTAAATAAAGTACAAATCAACATCACATAATAAATTTTTTATAGCCATAAATTGTACTAATTAACTTTGAACTGTAACTGCCTTTATTGCATTGATAAATTTATTTTTAAAGATAAATAATTTCAATAGTACTTAAAATTAATTTTAATTATAATTTATTGCAGTAAATTTGAAAAAACGTAATGAAAGGGAAAGATAATTAATTACCATACTTAATTAATATGGTTAATAATAAGGCATAAACCAAATTAATGTCTCATGTTTATGTAGCATCCAAAAGTTACAAATTCAATATTTTTAAATGTGGGATTTACACAAAGAAAGGCATATAGCTAACTTTATAGATCTTTCAACAAATTTGATACTAATATAAAAGTTTAAATAAAGTACAAATCAACATCACATAATAAATTTTTTATAGCAAAATTGTACTAATTAATTTCGATTTTTGCCTTTATTACATTGATAAATTTATTTTTAAAGATAAATAATTTCAATAGTATTTGAAATTAATTTGTTAAGCAAACATTTATCTATATCCAAAGTTTTCGAATCGTTCATCATCTAGATTTTCTTCTCGATAATAATTAAATTATAGAAATGTTAGCATTAATTCGTTATTTATAAACTTATTTACAGCTTCAACTACTTTTTCAATGCAAATATGTTTTGATTCTTCATTTTATATTTTTGAAGGTAAACGGTTTATGCAAACTGCTGGCACAAAGCATTTTTACTACATACTCTGGATATTTACATACTTACTTATGATTACAAAATTCTACAATATAATATTATATTCTACACTATAAACTTGCAATATTACGTTCCAACTGAATTATGCGCATCCGAATAAGTAATAATTGAAAATATTGATTGAAGTGTAATAGATTAAAGCACAGTTCTCCGGTGAGACATGATAATTAAAATGTCACAAAGACAGCTTATATTTTTAACTTAGTTTATTTTGTTTGAAAATATCATGCTGATTTTTAATATTACTTAAACGGGTGTTTTATTGTAAAAATGCCAACAGTATAGCAAGTATACGCCAGTCGACTAGAAAGCGGTAGACCGGGTTCAAGTCCTGGTCACGTCGGATGTACTGATGTAATCAAAGGTTCGATATTAATTTTTGGACTGTGGGGAAGGCAACAGAAAACCACCCTATTAGGAGTTAATCTCCTACGCAATGTAAAGTGTATAGCACTCGAAGAAGAATATCCAGATGTAGCTTTTTATGCTGAAGTTAAGGTTATATTTGATGTTACAGAGAACTAGTGAGTTATTTTGTACCTAAATTTACAAGTGCAGATCTGAGGAGACGAATTTCTCGAAAAAGCATGTAAAGATGTAAAGATACCAAATGTAGTAATAAATTTATGATTTGACTGATAATATTATGTTTCAATTAATGCGTATTTTGAGAGCAAACACAACTCATGCTAATTCGAGCTAGTAGACCACACATTAACCCGCATATATGTAGACAGCAGGTAGCAGCATATAGCATTGCTTTTTGGTGTTTTAAATTTAATTTTGATTTTTCGAACTTCTTTTACCTATTACTCTTTAGCGAGATGATATATGTATGTTGAAACAATGTTCCTAATCTGGATTTGCATCTGAGCACATTTCATGTAAATACTCGTAATATGCAACTGCACTAACGAATGCGACTTGTTTAACTTACGTAGATCTTCTATGTTTCACTAATTCCACGACCACTGCAACTATTTGTAAAGGGTTACTATTGTGTCTCTATTAATCTATAATACAGATTACCTGATAAGACTGATATCTAAAAGATTGGCTTGTTTAATTTCTTAATCGAAATTTGAAAGTCTCAAGTCATCAAATTACAAATTCACGTGTGCTAATATAGCTATTGTAATATAATATATTATAATTATTGTATAATATAAATTGAACAAAAGACACCGCCAAGTATTTACGTATTACGATCGAATTGACCTGTAAGGTGTAATAATCCAATACTTGATCGGATTCAATACCGATGTAGTGGAGGTTTAAAATTTATACAGAATATTAATTTCATATTATTTGAATATTAATTATGTAATAATATTTTTATGTAATTTTGTTATTTAAAATCTACCATTTCGTTTTAAAAAGCCGCTATAGTTTCCTCTCCTATACCCAGCGAATGTTTTTTTTATATTAAATTTTCTTTGTATTTTTTTTACCCAAGTAGGTAAGCGAATTTTTGTTAATTAAACTAACATAATAAAAATAACAGAAGTAAGAGTCGACTGCATTCATTTTTTGAAATGCAATCCATAAAAACACAGCGGGAAGCATTCATGCAAATTATATTATGTAAATGAAAAGTAGAAATATAGAAATTTATTGACTACAAAATTTATTTTATATTGCACTTAAATTACTTTTAAATAAAACATTTTAAATTTCATAAAAACGACGAGTTTACAGATGTAATTTTTGTTACAATATACCAAGTAGTAAAAGAGTAATAATTTTGTTATAATCACAAAAATTTAGTAAAATTTGTTTCAATTTGTAAAACCATTAAAATTTTGATGTTTAATTAGAAAGGTAATTGCCAATATTAAAATTTTTATATGTTGCGGCGTACCTGCATCAAAAGTTCATCACGTTACATCATTAGATTATTTTAATAAAGGCGAACAAAGCAGTAGGTACTTTATATTTCCACAACTTTTTTACGTACCTTGAAAACTTCATTATTTCTGTTCATAGAGTGTACAATAAAGCGATTATTATCACCTAGTACCTACGGTTTTTAACAATATTCGTCTTTATATTAAACCATTAACAGGTATAAATTATGTGGGGTTAATGTTGTCGACAATTACAAACTTGAGTAATTAAGTCAATCGTTGGTCGTTTTCGATAATTACTTCTTAATGTGTGTTTAATTAATGGATATTCTTGTCGTTGTTCATTATTTTTAACCACGTTAAATAGTGGTTTTACATGACAAGATACCTTGTTTATCGGAGAAAACTACAACACACTACTTTAAGCCGACTCAACCTAGTATTAGCCCGATAACCTGAATAATATTATAGAATTATCATCTCTTCCATGTTGTTATTAAATGATTTATGACATCTTAAGTACTTCCGAATTAGTGATGGCAACTGTATAAATTGTAACTTGTTATTTTAAGCCAACTTGATGTATATTAAACATCACATTCATGTTCGTGCATGTATCATTTTATACGAGTTTAAGTTGTAAACTACTTTAAGCCATAATTATCAACATTCGGGTTATAGCTTTACTATACAGCTTAATCAATGACCTTTAAATTACAGTAACGATAGCAGTCTACTTAATTATTATTAAACTATAATACAAATAACGTCGTATCGAGCATTTACTTTTACGACAATGTAATTTTTTTAAGTACAAATTTATATACCTAGAAGCTTATTTTGCTAAACACTAAAATATTTCTTCGTGGTGTTTCGAATATATTTTGCGAAATGCGAATACTAATTTCTCGTCAAATACTGCAGAGGGTGTAATCAATTAAAGAGTCTATGCAAACTCTAAACTTTTAATTAAAGAATGTTAAATAACGGTAGGGAAGTAAAGCATTTGACATTTGTTAAAAGCTTATTAAGGTCGTTGCAAAATTTTTAAGATCTCAAATATAATGTTGCAGTACACGAATATGCTTCTAGAATGTGATAATTTTTCAATGCACGTACCTGTACCGACTGAAAACGGTATGAAACAAAATATAAAATAGGTCATAGTTTACGACACTCGCTTTGGTTTATTTCGTGAATTCGGAATCTGGGAAATAAGGGGTGGTTCAACACGTCGTAAAATGGGCGAGGGCGTAACGACATCTTCTATCTCAGCTGACCGCATCGAGATTGAACTTTTAGTTGTATCAGAACGCAATCAATGTGTGGTATTTTGGGAACCTAGTCGCTGACTCTCCGAACGATATTAACTTTAAATTAAATTTCACACTTAATCTTTTTGCATAATACATGCTGCAAAATTTGTCGGAATTTCGGATACTTAATCAAAAGGTTACTTTTCTAATCAGCAACGCAATTATTATTATTTAATAATAATTCACATAATCAGAAGTTCAATGCAGTCAAAAGTTTCAAAACCATCTAATACGTTAATTTTTCTTAGTCCAAAATGCACAAAAGAATGATTCAACAGTGCACAAGTTTTCTGTCAGAGCTCACGAAAATTTGGACACATCTGCAAAACAGGCTAACACACCGAGAACGTATTGGCAACCCTAGTCTTAATTAAATAACTTTTCTTATAATAAAATATTTATTTAACTAAAACTCATCAAATTGTATAATTTTTTGTTTTTCCGTTACGCTTTAAAATTTTGGTAAAGAGTTTACGTTAATTAAAAAAAGCTGTGCTTTAGGAAGTTATGATGATTATAAGTAGGTAGGTACATTTAATTAATTAATTTGTAGATTACAGATTAAAATGATAATAAAAGTCTCATTTTGCCCAAAATTTCAATTATAAGTTAATTTACTTCAAACTTTATACAACATTAATATAAATTGATAATGAACGCTGAATTATTTACCAAAACAAAACATACCTAGGTATTTCTGCCGTAAATCTTACAAGTAAATCAGTTACAACAAAACTAACGCTAAAATCAGAAACACAAAAGCAGGAAAACATGTCCTCGTTTTCAAGCTTTACTGTGATTTACTTCATTTTACGGAAAAAAGTTTCTGAAACAAAATTAAATATGTTTATGGCTTTACATGAAAGTTTTATAAATTTAAAATTTAAAATTTTATCTTCACATTTTAAAATGTACAAAACAATATTTTTTAAATATTTCACCCATTTTAAATTAGTTGAATTTATGCGCACATAATAAAAGTGGAATTTAAATTATACTAATCAATAATATTTAAAAATTGCTAATTTGGTTTTTCGGGAGTTAAGGTGGCAGGTAATATTTTCACATTATTACTTTGACGTTAATTTCAATGGATTAATTTGTAGATTATTAATTGCAATCATAAATTACTAATTAGTTATTGCATTACGAATATATGAGCAAATGATTGCAATTTAGCTTAAAACATCTGCATTAGATTTAATCTTACACCTTTATCTAATTTATGATTTTAATTATTTTGTGTTAATCGCAACGCCTATCTAGGTCAATCTCGCATAAAAACTTGTGAGCAACTTGAAATTAATGTTCTCATAATTTGGATACACTCCGAAAGGAGTTTTTAATTAATGCTATTATTAACCTTGATTGTCGAAACTTATTTTTAACTTGGCTAAATATTTACGTTGATGGAAAACTGTAAATGATGGAAATTTCACCCTAAGAAAACAATTGTAAAACTACTTGCTAATTTAATCCTATATGGTTGTTCGGAAGGTTCTCTTCAGAACAATAGAAGTAACCCTTAAGTTATCTTCGTTGTATTGAGTCAGCTTTGAACTAACAAGAAAATTATATTTCAAATATGAAATCAAACACATATTTTTGACTGGGTAATCGTTATGAGTGTTGAATAAAAATAATTGCTTTTGTCGTGGTACTAATTTATTTTGTGATACATTTGTTAGTTAGAATGTCTTATTTATGGTTGAATCATAAAATCTGAATTTTTTAGTTTAACTTCAAAGCGTGACTAACACTAGAATATTTAAATTAATCCAAATAATTATAGTTAAGCAAAAAAATTTCAATTCATTTTTGGTGTATGTTTTATTTTATTTTTCTAAATATAGAAGATTAAAAACAACCTATGAAATCCCACCGTTTGACGTTCTATTTATGCAATAAATTAATTTTAATAAACTAAAAATTGCTAAACCTGTTTAAATAACCAAAATTATAAATTTCAACTAAACAATTGGATCTTAATAGTATAACCTGCAGTTAGTTCTAAATTATTGTGTTCATCCACGCGTGTATTATGTGTTAAATACGTAACTAATGCGATTTAATTCTTAAATCAGTTTTAAATTAATTCAGTCTCCTATTTAAATCTGTAACCCTCAATTGAAATTTCAAATTGAACAGTAATGACCAAACTTTTAAATTTAAATTAATTAACCACACGATAGTCACGATGAAAAAAAGAATATGTATATTTTTTTAATAAAATGCACTTTTACTAAGATCCGTACTTAAATGTGTACTAAAAAATGCAATGCAAAGACAGAACTACGCTATGGTCTGCACACATTAAAACGTAATAATTGCAGCCTATGTTTTGGAAATAACTGTAAAATTTCATCAAAATCAGTTAATCTTGATGGACCAAAAATCTAGATTGTAAAGTGAATTATGCTGCCCGTAATGAGACAAAATATAAAATATATTATATTAATTAATTCAAAATGTACTAAATATTTTATAAATACCCCAAAGTTTGAGTTCAGTTATTGCTGTTCAATGACAGAAATAACTTTCTTAAAACACATTAATATTATTTGTATATTTTTAAAAAATAACTTTTCTTATATGTATTTCTATAACAGATTTTTAATTTTAGTATAATAACAAATAATATAAAATTAATATAAGATAAGCAATATTCTTAGATAATATGAATAATTTTTAACCATTTTGTTCTAATTTACCTATAGCCTTTCCTACCAATTTATTATCTTTTCATGACTGCATATAAATGCTTTTCCCCTTCAGCGATCTTGGTCTCTTGCTGTATGGTCCATCCAGCTCTACTATTACAGTAAATCTACTCTTTGAACTGCCTATGTACATCTTATACTTTTGCCATCTACATATTCATCTTTGGTTATTTTGGAGTTGTGCCTATTATCATTTTTTGAATGTTTAAGTTTCAGTTCTATAAGTTGTTACTGCCAGTATACTGCCAGTGTTCTGCCTTCAGGTTCAGGAACGTATCAATTTGTATTATATTACATATTTTCCGGTCTACTGCCCAAATGAGCTTAATTTTCTAATTTACTTCGACGTTCTGATTTACCTTTTTGGTAGTTATAGTTTAATATATTATTATAATTATTCAAAAATTGAAAATTTGGTCAAAGTAAACGAAAGGTGCGCAAAATTAAATGATAAAATTTCAAAAATTTGCTTTGAAAACTATTACTAAAATAGCGATTTATTCGATATCAAACAATTGTAAACGAGTTTACAATAATTATTAGCAAGAAGGTTGTTTGAATGTTGCACATATATTTACTCAAGATCAATACATCAAGAACAGCATCCTGATAGAATTTGCTATTACATTTCTCACAGCTTCAATAGGACCTCAATTAGAACCAAGTGGAGTTACGATAAATTGAAATACAACAAACTTGCAATATGAGTTGCAAAAGACTTGCAACTTGTTCAATGAACTGCAATTATTTATACTGGTATGTCATTGAGTGCCAGTTTTAGTGTAGCCAACTTAATGATTCAATTGTTGAAGTATCAAATTATATATTATGAAGTATCACTTAAGGATTAGCATGAACAAACACCGTCTAGGTGTTTTGGTCTAATAAGAGCGTTTCTTATAACATTGGGTCATAGGTCAGATTAATATAATATTGGTATGGTTTAAACCCGTAATTTAGGTAGCTCCCTATACGTACCATAAATAAAACTTAAATAATTTAGGTCATATTACATAGTATATGAATATTAATTTGTGAGGCAACCTACTTAGTTGTATCTTCAAGTCATTTCGGCATTTGAAAGTAATTTCCTCGACTTGAACTAAAGCGTATACTATGCCATTATCGTGTAGGGTTTTAAACTTAGCATTACAAATTTTTGGCTAATGTCAGCATAATGTTTGGCTACTGAAAGAAAAGTTACTAAAAATGCTTCGATCAACTTCATATAATTCCACAACCTGGTGTTGATAAACTCAAGCTTTATTTATATGATGATGGAGCCTATTTCGAATATTAATTTAGCGTTCGAAATTAACGTTAAACTAAATAGCGTTTTATATCCTTTAACATTCTAATAGATCAACAAATTTCAATATTGGTAAGTTACTGTTGCTCTTATGGGAAAATCTGATAACTCTATACGGTTGTCAGTCAGGAAATGGGTTCCAATTAGTAATAGTAATCGGATTTAAATTTTGTTATCTAAATATTTAATCCACCAAGAAATCAACAACATAGCCCTCAAAGTGTGTTAACCACGCATGTAAAATTAACCTTTAAATGGGATTAGTAAAGTGGTAGACGATAATCATGACATTTCTAGATAACCCTGAAATATGTAAAAAAAATATTATCAGCTCTAGAAAGTTCTTTAAAAATTAATAAAAAAATTTATTTTTTAACCATGTACGGAAAAACAGGGTTTGTATTTTACTATACACGGATATGTGTACGACACATAAAATTTTTCTTGGGCTTACATTTATTCTTATCTTAACGGAATTTCCTCTCTCTAATATTAATTTAGCAAATTTTAGTATTTCCTTTTTCTAAAGTTCAATTTTACCACTTAAATGTTTCGACCTGAAATAGGATACAGAAAATGTTTTCAAACATAAGTGACTTAATATATTTTATATTATGGTAATTATTGTGCGGTATTTAAGTTTATTGCAAATAGATAATTTTATCCGTTATCTTTTAGCTTTAAAATACGTTTATACGGTTTTGATGATACACCGCATTAAATCTTTCTTGAACCTTAGAAAATCATAAAAGTAGAAAGTAATATGAGCTTGTATAGCTATTCCATGCGTAACAAATGTACGAAGCGAACCCTTAGATTGTTCAGTATGGTATTAATATTATCCTTTACTTATCCCTATTTAACTTGTTTGTAAAGAGAGAAATATACGTTTAATAAGATAGTATTATTACACGAATATATAAGCTTCTAAAGATTATAAAATGTGGTTAAATTACATTATGACTACAAGTAACATTAGTATATTATACATAGCTGTTATTGTTAGTTAAACAAGCGGTTAATAAAATATCAACTAATTTTTGCCAAGAAAACAATCTTTTAAAATCACCGTAGTTAATAATTTTTATTATCAAATTAGTTGCTGTAAAAATATAATACCCGTTTTATTCCCACTATTAATAAATTTAAAGTAAATTATTTTTGCAAGTTACAAAGTAGTCGACTTAACCCACCATTATATAATCGTTACCCACAGACGTGCAAATACAAGATTCTTCTAGAAATTTTAAACCACTAAGTTTTTAATTCACTCAATTTACATTTTTGCAATACCAAAATATGCTTTGAAAATAAAATAACTGAAATAATATTTGAACTTCGCAAAAAGTTCTGGAAGATTAAGTTTTTTGTTCATTTGCTTATACGTAGCAAAGTTAAACCCTCTTCGTATATATGTACTTCAATTGTTGTTATAGATTAACTTTTTATGGAATTTTCATGTGGAAGATCGAAAAGCAATTACTTGCAGATATTGTCATGAAGCTTTACCTATTCTACCTTAAGATGTTGCAACAGAAAATTGAATCATTTAAGTGCACTATTTCTAACTGTAGCTTCTCCACTTCACTTGGTATATACTCGTATATGAGTTTATACTTTAGTTTTGATTTTCTAAATCTTACACAAACATCAATAATAGACGATATAAATTTCATTCCGCTTCTACAAAACTTGAAAAAATACAATCTATTGTTGGTGAAAATCTTTCTATGTAATGAAAAAGAAAAACGTCGTTGGGTGCATAAGGAATATTACAACAGCAAAAGTTTTAAACTGCAATATAAATGGAATATACTTGTACTTTATGGAAAATATTGAACATAAAATCTTAATCAAATGGAAAAACTTCAAATAATGAGCATCAAGAGAGCATTTGTTTTCACATAAAATGAAAATTTGATTTGGATTGTTATAAATATAATTTGAAATTTTGAAATAAAATATATTTCTTGTGTATAGTAATTATTATTTATTTTTTTTAAATTCGATATTACTGTTAAAATAAAAACAAAATTATTTGTAAACGTGGTATTCTGCAAAATAACTTAACTTCATTGTTTTGCTTTTATCGAAAGTTGAATAGTTGGCAAAGTTTTCATACCTAAATTACTTTTTAATTTCCACATCTGAAAGTTTCAGAACCAATTACAGTTTACTTTATGCTAATTGAAATTACTTTAATATGTAATTTGTATGCAATTTTATAGATAGATTAACTAATTGTATTAAATTTTTTTACAATTATAATTGAAAAGAAAGCTTTTCTTGATTAAATTTAAACCGCAAATTTATATTAGCACATTTGAACTATGGAATGTAAAGAAGTAACCGAAAATGTTGAAGTATACGAAAGCACTTGGTGTGGTCTGAACGTTTCACCTTATAACTGCTTGAGTAAATCACAACAAATAACATTTTTGCAATAAGAAAAATTCAAGTCGTAAAAATATTTGGTGAAAACATCTTCCTATTATTCAAAAGTTTTATTTTAATTTAAAATATGTGTTTTATTTCTTGCACAATTTATAATGCACCTAGTTCATTTAATTATTCTATACATATCTCGTTGTTTTCACTGGTCTCGTCAAGAGAGATAACACTACGTCATTTACGGTGTTCGTATGAAATGAGATTATAATCACTTTAGTTAAATGAGTGTGGGGTATAATAAATTTTCCATATAACTTAAAATGTTAAATTCAAATGACCAACAATAATATTGAGGTTAGGTAATTAAAAGAATATTAATTCGTTACATTTTATGGGTTCAAGTCAAACGAATAGGCACGTTAATAGTAATAATCATCATTATTATTAATATTGAATACAGATAGTTTAAGGCAATATTTATTCTTTTCTGCAAAAACTGTATAGGAATATCCTCTGTTTGTCAAATATCTGCAAGTACATTGTAGAGTTATATTCTTTATGTTTAATATTCAAAGATTGGTTTAGAGAAAAATGTGCTCAACCTTCACTAGCATTGTAATAAATTGGTAAGTAGAGAGTAAAATCTTGTAGTTATAGTGCACTATTATACCCACAATTACAATTTGAATAGAATTTCTATTACACAAAAGTTTTTACTGAAATTCGGAATGAAACGAAATTTATTACATAATGGAAACGTTTAGCAGCAAATTTGATATGATGTTAGCGTTTTCGGTGCAGATATTATGAAAAAGACCTTTAAAAATATATTGAAAATTAAGTTAATATCCTAACTTCATTTAAATTGTAATATGTGACCAACACATAGTTCAATAATATTACGATTTTAATTAAAATTAACTCAAGTAAAATTAAAATATCGCTTTTATATAACAACAGGAAAGAATAATATTTTGTTTTTTACATAGGGAAACTGAACACATAATGCCTGACATTTTAAAAAATATCAATCGTAAATACTTTATTGTGATTTAAAATAGCAGGATTTATTCGGAATTAATGAACGTGGTAGTTACGACGTTAAGAGACTTCACGTCAACATCGTTTTCATACCACCGACATAATCCACTGAGAAGGGATTTTGTCTTGTAACGTTGTAATCCTCAGAAGCGCGTTGCTTTCAGAAATATCTTTGCAAAAACTTCTAAATTATTCACTGATGCCAGAGGCCAGAAACATTGTTTAATATAAATAATTTATTACATCTAAAGGCGTGAGATAAAATGACAAATCACTTAGGGACAGTTAAATTTATAGTACCAGTAGTGTTTTATACATGCGAATATTATTTTAAATCTTTTCTTCATTTGTTAGCTTGTATATGACATAACTTACGGTGTTTAACAAAGACTTCATAAAAGCTATATATATATTTTTTTTAAATATACTTTTACGTATTATTTACTACAATGTTTTTAGAGCAATGCTTAAAAATACACGTAGTTGAAGTAACACATTGCATTTAGCAATTTATTTGGTATCAGGGCCCGTTTCAGCAACTACTGTTTACATATCACTTTGCAAAGATTTCTAATGCATACTATTTGTTGAACCATACTTTATTTATTGACCGATTTTTGATTTTTGAATCTTTCAGATTTTTCATTACAATTCCATAAAAGAAAAGAGGAAGTGTTTTTTGATTTTCCACTTACATTTTCTAAAATGTAACTTGATTGTTATTATAATTTATTCGTTAATTAACCTAATTTTCATAGTTCTTTTATCTTTTCTTTTATTTTTCTTCATATAAAAAACGCAGTAAAGAATATTACAAAGTGATCTATCGTTGGTGAAATATGCCCTGATTGTGTCTGTGTTTAAACCAATTTCTTTTAAAAATAATTATAACCCAAACTGTCTTTTTTTCTTAAAAATTTGCATATAAAATTATTTAAATGTAACCCACGGCATACACAAGATTATGTACATACATACATAATATTACTTATATTCGATAGTTCGTTTGTATGAGGTAATTTTGACGTTTTCGTATCCTACTTTCTGTGGTTTCAAAGCATGCACAATTAGTTTTGTTTATGGATTCAGATATAAACTTTTATGCCTTGATACTAACTAATACTTAAACGGCAACAGAAAATTTCAAAAGTCATATGACTAAGAGTTGCAGTCACCACTCCGAAAGTGATGAAACATTTACATGAAATTTAAAACATTATTTGGGCAGGTTTTAATCCGCGAGTTGTAATTTAATTAAAATTTACTTGCACGCTCTTTATCGCCTAAAAAACTTTAAGTATGCTCTGTTATAATATTATAACCATAGTCTGCACAGACATTATTTATTATGTTTAAAGAGAGTTCTTTTCAATTTAAAAATTTATATAATACATACTCTTGATTCTTTCAAGCAGTTTGCACAAGTTTTAGTAAGATTATTACAAAATATTCAACCAGTGGTAGCATCAGATCGCTACTGCAGTTTACGATACTAGCTCTAGATTTACTCTGCAACATTGTTAGTTTACCATATTTTGTACTTTTTTGAAAATTGGTTATGCTGTGAAATAAGTACAACATTTTATAGTATATTGAAAGTTATGATAGAAGTGATGTTTGCTTTAAACAACTTTTAAAGTTAGGGACGTCGTTATTTGCAGACATTAACTTAATTAATGAGTTTTCAACTCATTACAGAATAATGCGGGGTGCTTATAAATATAAGAAAGTCTGAAGATGTTATATTTATTTACAATTACAAATAGATTAACCGCTGAACAACGTTAAAGTAAAAAATTAAATTTTAATATTAAATAAAATTGCTTTCCAACTTGAATTATAAAAATGATAAATGATCAATTTGGCTTTATTTATTTTTACTTCACATTGCATGTAATTTAAAAAAAAATACGCAAGATCCTAAAATAAAAATAATTCACTCTAAGCTTATGAAGATATAATGATAAGCACGTTAATAATAAATTTATACAATTTTGTATTCAGATTTTACAGTCACAAATACAACAGTTGAAATTTCTTTTCATTGTAACAAACAATTCTTAATTTAAAATTTTAAGTCATAATAGAACTTCAAAGCTGTAAGCTCCATAGAGTTGTTGTAAGGATCAAAGTTTTATGCTTGCAAATATAGTGAATAGAAGAAGAAATTTAAAAATTGAAGACATAAAAGTAGAACATTAGCTAGGAGAGCACGATAAGATAATTTATTAAAATGGGAACCCGGAACGGCGTGCTTATTTAAAATGACATTACGGTGTTGTTACCGCACTGAATAAACGTTTATTGTAAAACGATACTGAAATGTACATAAATTCAAGGTAATAAAATAAAAATTTAGTAATAAGTTCTCGTATATACGTAAATTATTATTATTATATTTTTATTTCTTTAATTACATTACTTAAAAATAGTATAATCATAGCGCATATGTAAGTGGTGCAGAGTTGCAAACTTCAGTGTTACAAGTTTAATTCCCAGTTGATGTAAAATTATTTATTTTGTGGTTTGGATTCCGCGTTACATTGTTGATCCTGATTTACGTTTAGTCGATTTTTAACAATTATTGACTTGTATTGATGAATTTATATTGATGTCATATGTACGTATAGTATGAAAAGACAATTTATTATTAATCAAGAGTGCTCGGATAACTATTGGAAAAATAATTATATAAAATTTGCGAGTAAATTTTTAATTTTTCATATTTATTGATCTCGATACTAAGTAGACACTTGGGAATTATTTATGCATGGAATACAATATGAACCATATGACCCTTTTTTCCTCTGACAGACATCGATGTTTTCAACAAAATTTTTGATGACATTTCACATATTTGTGGTTTAATTCAAAATTTATTATTCCCGGCACCTTTATTAGCATGCAAGTCCCGATGTACTGACAGGTTATGATGGCTAAAAACCTTTTTTAAAGGAGGTTTATGTGCAGCATTGGGTGAAAATGGTTACACATCGATGTTTAGCACGTGTGTTTGGATGGTTTTCGACCAAATAATAAACAAAAATATCTCAAAATTATTATAAATTAACCACTAACAAGCAGCAATCAAATAAAAAAGTAATAAATCTTTTGTATTTTCAAATAAAATAATTTATATATAATTATTTTTAATTTATTATCTACATAGCTTTGAATAATTTAAAATAAACGGAAAATTTAAATTAAGCATTTTGTCGTTCTTGAAGTTGAACATAAATAAAAGCAAAACTGTATTGTGCAATACGACATGTAACTCAAATATTTAAGAGTAGGTAGGTACTCGTACCTAGTTTAATACAGACTTGCACGATTTTACAAGCTAAAAAGTGGTTGTAAGCATAAATTTCTTTTCAAAGAAAAATTTTTTAAAACTTCTCTTTTTTAATACAAATAAAAGTTAAAATAATTTTTAATGTTAAATATTCTATAGATGTATTAAAAAATGTATACCTTTAATTGGAATTTATTAGAAATTATAAAATTATTATTACAACCTACAGAATTGTGCGAGTATTCTCATAGAGAATAGTTAGAGCATTATAGCTTGTCATAGTCACAGCATCCATCCACATACATTATTACATGTGCTAGTAGCTCCGGGCTGTTACTTCATTTATATATTGTTTGCTTATAAATTAGGGAAAGGTAGTGTAGTATTAGAACCAAAGGATTGCATAATCTTGAATATATAAGTAAAATATAACTACGTCGTGTGTTGATATTGTTATTTTTCAGCTTTTTCCAGGAATTTGGATTTAACAAATTTGCAACCCAATGTCGTACAAGACAATATTATCAGTTTAATATAACTATTACAAATTAAACTAAATAGCGTACAAACAATTTCCAATAAATGGTTGGACGATCAAAAGTGTTAAAAAAATTACCTTAGGAACACCATGAATGGGTGCCTAGTGATCAATTTCGGTAAAGGTAAATTGCGTCAACGATAAAAGTCCTTGCCTAATCCGAGTAAATTATCTCCCGTTCGTCTATGGTCGAGTGGATCAAATCGGTCAGATTTAATCCTCTTATCCTTCAAGTTACCCAAAGGTTTAATAATTTTAGGTAATTTCAATAAAAATAAATTTAATGTACTATTAGAATTTCCATATGTGACTCAAATTTAGCTTAAGATTGTTTTAGAGAGGATTCAGTTCACCCAACTGCAGTTTCCATTGAATTAACCCTGTTTGTTAATTATTTATTATCTCACCGAGAGACGGCCCTGGCCTAGTAGTTGAAGCGATCAACTACTGGTGCAAAGACACCTGGTTCAATCCCGGGAGGAGTCTAGAAAGGAAAATTTTCTTTTTGACTCTTTTCTATCTATGACCGTCTCCCATACTTTGGAGACGGAGAATGTAACCATATTTCCAATATAATTTTCAAAGTACACCTTCGAAAACTGCTTTGCAAAACTAACTCAACATACTCTTGGCCCGAGAAGCAAGTTTCTAACTTTCTTACAATCATCAATATACCTCCAGATTAAATGGGGATTAGCAACAATTTTTCAGGAAATGTTGTTTCTACGAAACAACCAATTAAGTTTTTTAGCTTAATCAGGCAATTTACAAAACGTTTGGTAATACTACAGACAAAAAATTTTTTAAATTTTTTGTTGAGAATTTTGTTTTGAGTGATAAGATTAATCAACTTCTCAAAAGAGAACCACTCGGGATATTTCAAGATAGTTAATTTCTTCTGCGATACATGGGCATTGATGTAAAAACTACAACATTTGATTGAAATGATCAACACTGTTCTCAATACTATTGGATTAAGCAATATCTGATCAATGAGTTTCCAACAAGCAATTATTGCTTATTTTTGTAATCAAAGATATCATTATATCATTCTGAATTATTTTATTTAATTTTCTATTAATATTAATAATGTAAGGTATCCTCAGATTTAAAAGTACGGAGGGATTGCAATAAATTTCAAAATAATCATTACGTAAGATGAGGAGATAAGTCTCTAAACTTTTACCTAACGCTAACCTTATAACGGGGAGGGGGATCTAAAGTTTAAAAATCTAAAATGCAAGTAGTAACAGTAGCTGATTTCTTTTAGTAAAAAATCTTCAGAAACACTTGGAATTATCGTGGTGGTATTTTTTACAACTACAATACAGATTAAAGCACTTGATAAAATATAAAATTAATTTTTATTTTTAAATTGTTTATTAGTAGGTAGTTTATAATTTATTTCGAGAAATCCAAATTAAAGAAATTTCTAATTAGATGATCGTTTTTGTTTTACTTTTATGTTTCCGCGGTGGCAGCGTATTTTATAGACATCGTCGTAAGACGTTGACCGGACGCCGGGTTGAACGTCGCCGAGTTTGAATCGTCGAGTTGTCGCATATCGGATAAAGTTGCATTTAAATTTGAATAAACTGACATACGTACATTTTCCGCTATTAATTAAGGTGCACAATTTCACGTAAGGTTGCATATAATTTCTAAATTTATAACCAATGTGCTAGACGTACTGGGAACTTGGTTTCTTCATTAAGGCAAATTGAAACATAATAGTAACGTTCACTTGTTCCTTTAAAGTTACGGCAACTAAAGCAAAAAAGTATTTGCAGCTTTTAAAATAGAAGTTCTTCAATTAAGCCGATAGGAAACCTTTGCGGTTAAATTGTTTTACTTTCAACAAAAATGACCATGAATGTTAAATTTAGAGAATAATGGAGTTATGTCTTATGAATTAAACAGTGCAATTAATTATGCAGCTTAAAGTATGATTACAAAAAATTAAAAATCAGATTGTAAAGTTATTACTATAACTGTTGTGATATTGCAGGATTTAAAATATAAATTGTCACGAGTAAGTTATAATGGGTGCGAAACACGAAACAAACTTGAAAGAATTAATTTATAAAACGTTTGTTTCCGGAACAACAAGTAATCTCTTAGAATGAGACGGTAAGAGGAAATACATTTTCATGTTGTGTTGCATTATGAAGTATGAATTTTAAACACAGATTTGTTTAAAAATTATTTCATATTTTGCTTTATTAAAAATTCTAACAATGTAAATAAAAATTTTTTAAATGACCGTGATAAATATACTACGCATTTTTTACATTTTTAGGTGTTTGAAAATTTTAAATAGTGAATATTATGTACAACGATGCAGAATTATTCCTTTAGAAAATTTTATCCATTTTATTAATACCTACGTGTCTCTTCTTATCAATTCCAACCACTGCTTCCGTATTTCTTCCATCTTTTTATAGCTTTCTTACAGTTTGTACGTATAGGCTCAATATAACTAATGTATTGATCTTTTGATTTATTTTTTAGTTTCTTTATGTGCTTATCGAATCCACTTGAACACTGCTTGCTGGCATATTTTTGTATATTGTTTTGTAATGGGATATTCCGGTAATTTCAGGCAGGCACAAAACCGTAATATATGTATTACAATCGCTTAACTTAAATTTATGGTGTTTTAAACGCTGTTCTTCATACTTTTTAAAATTGTATTTGCAAATAATGGGGAGAGTAAAATATGAATTATTTAATAATTGCTGAAATAGCAATGTTAATTTATTATTTTTTGTTAATATTGTAGAAAATAGCATACCTACTAGCATTAACGTGAATTGCCAAAATCAATAAATTGCTATCCTATTGTAAAATTTTTGTTGTGTTAAAATACCTCAATTTATGCTGTTATAAATGCATCTTTTAACTGGTGCTACGTTTTAGCACACTTTTTGCTATATATTTTTTAATATGAGAGTTTTTTAAATGTTTGAATCTTGAAATATGTAATTACAAAATATTTTTCATAAGAGGAATGCTGAAACTATAAATGAAAAATAAGATAAAAGCTTGTTACGTGTTAATTTTAAAGACATTTAAGAGAAGCTTTTTGATGTGCTATAAAACGTTCCATTTTTTGCGTAGTACACACTGTCGATGAAATAAAACTTTTTGCTATAAATTATTCATCAAAAACGTGTAGTTAGAATTAAACACCTTAAAGAAAACTTAAATATAAAAAGAGCATTTGTATAAAATGCTTCTATTCAAAATTCTCCGAACAAAAGTATGTCTACAACCATTTGTATTTTGTATAGAGGGACTTGCGGTCTTCACATTTCCGAACGAAGGGTTTTACATAAATACTTACATTCTGCATGCGAGATTCTTTTTTTTATTCTTTATACGTGAATTGAAAGTAAATTGGAAAAGAAATTCTGTTAGACTTTATTTACTGATATTTCAAATTTAAGAGGTCGCATGGGTGAACCATCCAAAACACGCAGTATTTTGTATTTATATTTTTAAAAATTACATTCAAGTATAAAATTTTAATTTTCACTATTTTGTAAATATTCAACTGATAATTTATTATCGTAACATTGTGTACATACATATATTGATCAACTAAACATAGTTTGCCTATTTATATTATATAATTATTATTAGTTTTAAACAAGGTTTTGCAATGGTCAAACATATACCTTAATTAAACACGACGTTGATTTTAAATAAATAATATATACTTATTACTGTTTAAATACATAGTATATAAATCGAGAATAGTATGAAATGATATGCATCAATAAAGATAAATTATTAACATCGACCGTTTAAGTAACACTGCAGTGATTTACTCATTGAAAACTTTTAACAAAAGTATTTTACGACAGTTTATTTTGTCGTTTAACATTCTTTAAAATCAAGTTATATGCCTTAACAAGTTATGTCTGCATACAACATCAAAGTTCAAGATTGGATACTATAAATTATCTGCAAACTCCTTTCGCTTCACTTATATTTTCAAATTCCTAGTGCACTATACAAAAAACTGTAATAGTAAACTCTAAAGATGATTACATAAAATTGTTCGGGACACCTAGAATCACACCTAGTATATAATATACGTCAGGTCCATGCAAAAGCTTTTCGAAAATAATCAAAATAATTAATTCTCAAAGCGAGGACTTTTTCACTAAATTTTTTCATTTTTTAAAAATGATTTTATTGGGGCGTTTGAAAATGAATTTCCAGGTGCCTTTATTTTTCAATATGTTGTTTTCTTATGATAAACTTATTAATTTACGATTGAACTAAAATTTTTAACTAAAAAAATAAGAAAAAGTATAAACTCTGCTATAAAGGTTACATTTCTTTTAGCAGTCCAAATAAAGCGTTTCCGAACTACACAGTTTATCCCATTTCAAAAAAATTTATAATTAAAATTTAATTAGTTGGGTATTTAACTTAAATCTAATTTAAAAAGTTAAAAATTAAGAAAATTGTAGTATTTCAAAGCGAGAATTACATTTTTGAATTAATTTTTATTGTACTGTACCAGGAAATAATATAAATTTTAAATATTTTACTAAATAACTATTGTCTTGCAGTCATCTTTCATCGTTACCAAACGGTTTATTGTATTGAGAGGAATTGTGTATACAATCGCAAAAACGTCGTTTGGAAAAAATCAAGTTTAACGTTTGATTTTACAAGGGATTTTCATACTATATTTTAGTGTTTTAAAAAATCTTTAAGAAAACAAAAGTTCTAGTCAATCAGGTATTGCTATGAGAGTAACTGTGTAACTAATAGTAAAAAATGTGCACCAGCTATATCTCAAACAAAATACCTCAAGACCAATACAAAAACAAGTAAATATTGACATGAAATACGTTTGTTAAATGAAACCTAAAATTGAATTGAAGCAAAAAATTCTACAGATTTTAAAAGATATCAGAAATTAACACTTCATTGCAATAATGAACTTAACTTCAGACAAACGTAAAAACCTTCCGCTTCCAAATTACCAAATTTATTTTTATATCTTAAAGTATTAACGGTAGTAACAGCCGGATAATAAAAAAACATGGAACGACACAAACTGCATTTGTATTGTTGCACTGGTGCTTTCCCTTCAGCAATCGAGTGCTATTTGGTTGGGTCAACACGTTCTGGTGTTTATATCCAATAACTACACGTTACAATTTGTATACCTACATATTTGCATCTATATATTTACAAATTAATAACATCTGAAGAATGCAATAATCATTTTCTGAAAGCTTACGAAACAATTTGAATGTGTTTGCTTAGCTTTTTAATTTTAAAGTGTAATTACTTTTAACATAGGTATTCAAAGTTGCTTAACTTACAAACTTTTTACTCATAGAGTAAATTTTATTGTTTTAGTTGTTTGCAACAAAGCGAATTTTTAGTTCGATAATAAACGACTTTAAGATTCTTATATTTTTGGAAAGTTCGGCACTTGAGTAATAAAGTAGTAAGTAAGTAATTAAATCTATTATAAAATTTTATTTGTAATTCTCTTGGTAAATACTATTTAACTTACTTTTCAGTTCTACACAAAAGGCTGTATCTCGAAGCTTAACTTTTTTGCTTTATTATTAATGACGAAACCTATTTGATCTTTAAACATGACAGAGTTTCAATTATATTCCCATTCATAAGCTAATTTGAGAGTTTCGTGTTTTGTATAGATTAATGATATATCTTGAAGTTTATTAATTAATTAATTTAACGAAAGACCAAGGTTAAATGTATTTTCACTATTCAAAAGCCAAGTAAATATGGTTTACCCAGATGACTTCAAAATACATTAGACATATTTATATTCCTTAAAAAAATCTTCTAAAAGTACTATGCTTTAATATTTATCGAAAGTTTAAATTTTACACCAAGAAAATATAATACACATAAAATGTGATTTTGTTCCTAAATTAATCGATAATTGAATTAAAATATTTCTAGATTACTTAAACTTAGAGACTCAAATATCGTATTATTATTTATAAATTTTTTATACCAACAACTTCTTTTATTTAACATAATATTACGAATAGCGTGCATATTAGAAAAGCACGTTTAGTACATAGTACGTACATATTTTGTGGTTAAAAAAGAGAAACAATTTTGCAAATCAAATTTTATGATTGCAATACTAATTAGTTTTAATTTTATATTAATTTATTATCAACAAGGGTAAAATTTAATTTTAGATTAATAATGCCGTCTATGTATACCACATCAAATTGTTACCCAGCAGTTAATTAATTTAATTTGATATAAATTGTTAAATCATTTGCTAAATCTGTTAAAATATTAATTTTCACTGGAATTTCAGTTATTAATTGGGCGAATACTTAATAAACAATAAGCAATAAAAACGTGTTCAGAAATTTTTGTAATAGCAGTTAATACAAAAATTATTAAGTTGAGTTATGACATTTCGTATACAATTTTTATGGTTGTAACAGATGTACAACATTATTTTTTTATTGTTGATAACTTTTCTTTTTTATCTTAGTAGTATAATATCAAAAGAGTGCTTTAGTTGCGCACAATTGTAAGATTAGATTACAACTAAAAGGATAACACGCGGCGCAACCAACTAATCGACCAATAGAGTGTCCTATATAAACCTTTAATTTTAATTGAGGAAAGCTGAAGTACTTTTTTACTACAGTAAAAAATATTATTGTTTAATTAAGAGAAAATGAACCTCAATATATTTGATGAGTTATGTTTTCTTACTTTTTATCGTTCAGAAAACCAGGGTGGTCGTAAGATTTTTAGTTTTATTTGCATGTACAAATGTAATATTTACTTTTGTTGTTAATTAGATGGTTATCTGCCTAATGTACCGTACGTGGTGTACCCGATTACCGAAACTAAAGTACGTGGTATACCAAATATAAAAAAACAGTGCTTTATACGCTGAAATGTCCAATAAAACTGTTGTAAAGTTCTAATAAAACTTTTTACCCCTTTGTTTATTGTATATAATCATTCTAAATAATTTCAAATTTATTTTGCAAATAATTTTATTGCAAGATCTTTCTTATTTATTTTAAAGAGGATAAACCAACGTTAAATATAATTTGGGGAAAGACAAAAAAAGATTTGTTCTAATATCTTTGTGGATTTTGTGTGCTGTGACATGTAAAATTTTATCAGTCATCTGTAAAAATTTTGCCTTTATACCCACTTTGTTATATTTCACTCAAAATGTTGTAGCTTTAGTATGCAGATACGTTTAACAATTTTTCTTTTTTTCTTGATGTGGGTTACCTACATAATATATCAGATTTTATTGTTTAAGAACGTAGTTTTGTGTGCCAATAATGGTATCAAACCTACGAAGGGCATTCAATCTACTAAAATGTATTGACGACACATCAAAAGATGTAAAGGTGCCCACACACGGTCATATCTTAAATGGCTTGATTATTATATAATATTTACAATAAAATAGTATTTGATGAACTGATAGCTTTCGCATCTTTGATATAATATGATGAACATGGCATGTCATAAGTTGTTTTAGATATAAATTGTATATATAATAATATTGACTAATTATACATAAATACATAAATATAAATATGTATGTGTCTCCGGTTAATACTAAATTTATTATTTCGTTTTCGATTCTAAGGTCTGACAGTTAATGACGAGTACTCAAGTTCCGTGCTTTGTACTACACATTTTATTCATGTAAAATCATTTATTATATTTATAGTTTATTATTCAATTGAATTATTAGAATTCGTCAAATCAGAATTATGTTTAGCATTGCTCTTTGTTCACTAACTACTTGTCAGAAAATCAATTACCACTCTTTATTTACAACCTTTCAAAATTGTAGAATCACAATATAATAAGAAATTGTGAAATGTAACACCATGCACTTTTTTGTGTTTAAAGTGTTTTTTTGTGTTGCAGTCTAAAGTTACAACGTCAAATAGCAATAACGTGTGCTGTTATAATGCAATTGTTCTAAAATAAGATCTTTTTTCTATATTTTTCAATTTAAAAAGTGCAAACTGCTCTAATTTACACTTGCATTTCCTAGACGTTCAAATTGATAGTTTACAATTCTTTGACATTGTCACCATGATTGTTTAAAATTGCATTAGTATTCCATCAAGTTTATCGTAATTCCTCATTTCCCAATATATTTCTTTTAAAAATAACAGTCTGATTTTAAAGAATTTTGTGTTTGTTAAACTTGACACTTGTTTTACTATGTTATGAACCAAATTTTTGATACGATGTAGTAAAACTTCTGATTATGTATTTTGAGAGTAAAAATTTTGTTTAAAAGATATTTTTGTTAAAAAGCATTTGTTTGAGCAGAAGTTTTACTACAAGAACCTCCTTCTGGGTCATGTCTTGGAGGACTCAAATAATTTTGTAATGCGCAGTGCTTAAAATAAACTTCATTACATTTCCGTGGTTTGGACCCCACGTTAATCAATAAGTTTATTATGTGTGTGATAACAATTTACACGCATACCACATGCAAAGTTACCTACGTCGGGGAATCCTACATGGCACTTGAAAAAGCATGAGGTTTTGTTTTCAAATTTATTTCAAAAAAAATAAGACTAATTTCAATATATTTTCATGCTCTAGTACGTGATAATTACGGGCATGCGCAAATAAAGGTTACAGCTTCGGCTCTACTATGATTGGCAAAAACAAATATTCGGGCCAAATCAGGGAGTGACTTTTAAAGTACTCTATTTTTAGAGATCCTTAAATTTCTAAGTTTATCCCCAAAAACTATAATATTTTACAAGTCAATTAAGTGAAAGTTTAAAAATAGTAAAAATAGAAGTAATACATAGTACATCTACTCCAGGATTCTCCTGATAACAATACATCACCATATTATATTGAATTATCATAATATGTATGAGTAAATTAATGTGTCGTCGTTGGAGAAACGAATTTAAAATTAGAGAACTTTTCCCTTCAGTTCAACAACACATAAATCGTATTTATATACACCATTGTTACCTTATTTTGATAAATAAAAGTTAAAACATAACACAAGAACCAGCTTAGTATGCACTTAATAAAGTAGTTTCTAACTGAAAGTACTTTGAAAGTATGCACCTTTCTTCTGCCTACTTACTAGTTTAGTCACACTGATAGAAATATCCTAAAATTTAAGCGACAGATGTGACAGTGAAGCGTGTTATCAATAATTTATAACAAAAAATCTTTTGTACAAGTAACTTTTTTAATTTCATGAAACCAATAATTAAAGAGATTACAAGAGCTGTACATCCACTACAGCTTCGAGAAAATTAATTCCTTATCATCAAATTTTGTACGACACATAACCTGATTACTCGAAATAAAATTCTACAAAATAGTTTGCATACATGCACATTATACTTTTTTTGTAGCATTTTTAACGTAAAAATATTACAAACTAGCATTCTTCTAAACTTTGCATAATAAATTAATGGTTAGTAGGTATATAGTAGTATGTATGAGTATACATACTATGTACAGACGTACTTTTAAAATAAAAAATACAATGAAATATAATATTGCCATCATTTTTAATCTGTTATAATAACTTTAAAATTTGTGCTGTTAAAAATTGCATTACTGCTGGAAATTACATGTACATGTACGGTTCAGAAAAATTCAAGACAAGCTAAATCAAATTTTACGTTACATCGTTTTTATTATTTGGTTTATATTGTTTTTTGTAGTAGAAAATTCTAAATTCCATGAAAGTTGCAATAGATCTCAACCACAACCTATGGTTGATCATCTGCTGATCTTAAATTCTTGTAAGTCATCATTTCACCTTGAAGGTACGAACGCTTGAGGACGGTCATCATATCAATCCGAAATACCCAGTTCGAGTCCGGGCGGAGTAAAACAATTATTCTAATCATCTTCCCTCGGTAGGTAGTGGCTTAGCCCCCTTATTGGGAGGAGGCAAGACACTCGAAATCGACTTAACGACTAAGAAGAAGGTACAACGATTTTATAGCAATTTGAGTTAAATTCTAAGGATATTAGTTTTTATACAATTGGTAGTTATTTTAAAGTTCTTATATTAAATTTAAGTACAGTTCTGCTAGACAGCAATTACAGTTTTAAAAATCAATAGCGTCGTTTCTAATATAAAAGAATAATTATTCCTCAAATGCTTGTAATAAATTAATTAGTGTTAAATTACTCTATAAATGATTTTGTGGTCCCTAGATATGGTTTTCTTCAAAGTTTTTAACATTGACAGAAATTATAGCAGTGCAATAAACTATACGTGTCTTTCAATTTCGTGAAATTCCAAATGCAACCAGAAAGGATAGGAAATATTTTTTATTTTAATTGTCGCGCTTGAAACTACTCTATTGGTATTAAATTTCCTTGACTTCGAGTAATATATACAAACCAACTTTCAGTATATGCAAATTATACTTTTTAACAAAGGTTTTTGGTCAAATTCTACCATCCATCGGATAAAAATAAAACTTTTATATTAAGTTTGCAATTGCATCAATTTATTGTTTCAATGTTCTTGTAGGTAAAGTTTCAATTCAACTTTACGTTAATAATAAAACCTCAGTTTCAGATCTAACTTTTCAGGTTTTAAATTTGGAATTTGTAAACTTTTAATAAGATACAAAATTAAATTGTCATTCCGGTAAAACTATTATAGCACGTACAATTTTTATTTTAATATTAAAGATTTATTTGTGTACATCAAGAAAAAATTTAATTTACATGTTTATTTTTATTTTGAATCTTGAATTTTCTAATTTAATTTTAATCTTGAAACCGAACCAAATACAAGTTTTCTTTTGCTTTATGAAAAGAGATTTTGTGAATTAATATTGCACAAAAAGATATGTATTAATATGGTATTAAGTAGCAAATGAAACTAAGATTACTTTTTTAATTAATTTAAGCTGTGCGGAAGGGACGAGGGAGTAATAGTTTTACAAGGAAGCAGTGCGCAGCGTCCAACATGTGGTTAAATTGACCATTAGGTTGTCTAGATTCCCTTATAGCAATTATGTTATGTAGTTCTGAATTACCTGATATAATCATCGTGGTTTCTAAATTACACGTAATAAAATATAATTAAGACATTAAACCAAGTAGCTATTAAATAATATAACGAGACTAAAAACTATCGATTGGCAGGAAATTCAAACAAATATGTGTAAAGGATAGGAAAAATGAAAAAGTTTTTATTTTCACTACTTCAATTTGCATTGTTAATTCTTAAACTTTAAAATGTGAGGTAATATTTCAGAAGTTTCTCTTAGGGAATTTAGAAACTTGCACGTGACTACACTGTGCTCAGTGAATCAATAATATCTTTGAAGCGAAGTTATTGGCCCTTGCTCCTTTGAGAATTACTTGAGAAAATGTTGCTTGTTAACCATTCCTTTTCAATGCATTTGACAGACAAACGTCACTCACATGCACATTTAAATTTTTCTTGAAATTTTAATTTACCTATTGATTATCACCCCAATTATAAACGTAATAAAAAGTTGACATAAAGTTGAAACCGATTTTAAATTTTGAAATCCTTTGTAATCTTCTAACTTTACAGTCAATTTTTATAACAAAGAGGAAAAACTGACTAGAAAATTGATTTTCAGCTTACTTTGTTTTTTGAGTATTATATTGTATAAATGCTTGATTTGAAGTCAGGAGGTCATGAAAAAGTATCCGCTTTGAAATATTGTGTGGGCCAGTTGCTGAAACGAGCTCAATTTATATAGCGTATACATAATGGAAAAGTTCGTAGATTTTAGCTAGATTTCATATAATCTAGATTACTGGAACTTTTCGAACCTTTGAATTTTAGTATTTTAGATACGTTCACTACGATATCATTTAAATAGGGATTACAAAAAATAATATCACCTTTTTTTTATTACAGTTTATTTCTATTTTGAAACAATCCGAGCTTTAATAATTCTGCACAAGTTCAAAATTGTTATGTACGTGTTTTGAAACGAAATCAAAAGATGGAAAGCAATCAACTTCGAAAGTTTTGTGTGACACAATATGTTACAAAGAAAATTCATTTTGTACATCAATGTTTGATGTTTGGATCAAAACGATAAAGTACTGAAACCGCTCCACTAATTTTTTATGCGATATCGATTTTTGCGTCGGGAAGGTCAAGTAAAATCCTTAACACGTAGATAAGTTTACTACTTAGAAAAGGAACCAAGTGCCATTAATCTTTGACATCATACATTTAAAGAGCTACTTATTTGATACCGATTCTAAATTTATTCGGTTTCTTTGCCAGCGTTTTGTTTAACTATTTATTTCGAAACTTTATATCGTAAATTAACACTTTATTGGATTCTTAATAAGCAAACGTCTTAATTGTGTTGTAAATTATACTTCAACACTTGATTGACTATTAAAATTTAATTAACACTTCTAGTAACTATCATCATTCACATAAGCGGCGCGGTATCAATAAACGATAAACATAATGAAAATTTTTTATTAACTAATAAAACTTGATAACGTTATTAACAACGCAAAGCTGCTGAAATTAAATAAACTTCAATTTGCACAAACAGTGATTATTTTATTTATATACTAATATAAAATTTTGTTATAAACAAAAAAAATTAAATACTTCCCTTTTTCGCAAAGTACAGGTTTTGGAGTTGAAAATCACCTCCATCATCAGTCAAGCATTGTAAAGAAGCTTTTAAGACTTTAAGGAAACGCCTTTATAGAATCTTATGCGGTCTGTATATGGGACATTAACAATCTGACTGTAAAAATAAAAGATACGGGTGAAATTATCCGCGGCTTAACATCCATTCGATAACTTTATATTCAATTGAAGAAAATACGATAGCTCGCGCAGTAAACTGGAAGCTTCGTCAAGAAAAATAAATGCCAAAAACGGTAAAAATACAATAAGAAGTTATCAATAATAATTGCAAGAATATTATTTACATTAAAGTAAAGAATAAGAAAATATTAATGTTATACCTACTTTGAAAACAACTAAGTTAAATAGGGGGCGGGTGAAGGGTATTTTTTTGCATTTTCAGGGCGAATAAAACTCCTGATAATAAATTGTAGTTAGCATTGAAATATTATACTAATAATAATACTTTTACTATCATCATTTATTTTGTCTAATTTCTTTATAATTTTCGTTCAATTCTTAAATTTTTATTATTATTTGAACGTTAGCCGTCAAAAATAAACTATACTGAAGAGTTAATGAAAAATTATAATAATGTATAAAATTATAAAGTAATAAAAAATAAGATAATAAATAAAATTTTATTATCTAATAAATTTTTTTATGTTTCAGTAAGAGTTCGATGTTTTATAAGTTTGATTGTGGCTTTAATAATTTACATATTTTAAATAATAACTATTTACGCAACAGTTTTGAAAAATCAAAAGATGATATTATTTACATTTTAAAATGAAGATTTATCTTCAGGCACCCTTATTTTTAAGGAGAGTTCTCCCTACCTAATAAACCTATTTTAGAAAATATAGCCATGAAATGCTTAACCAAGGGTAATAGAAGTCCCCCTAAAATTCTGCTTACGTCACTGTTTTTATACTTATACGAGAATGAAATTTATAAAATATATAATTATTTGAATTCTAAAATGTAATATAGCTTGAAAACAATTTTTTACATGATGACCAGATTTGTGGTTTAGTAGTAAATATCTCCAGCCACATCACCCGGGGGCTGTTTTGCTAAAAATAACAGCAGCGCTCTAGAATATTTCGTTCCAGGATTTTTTACTCCGGGTTATTCTGCTTCCAAACATTCTACTTCTGGAATATTTTCAAAGTTTTTATTTTAAACGTTATGCTTATTTGTCAATGTATACTTGCATAAATAAAAATATTGGACCAGGCGATCCTAACAAATAGAATTAGTAAAAGGAATAATATTTTGCTACCTAGAACAAAATATTTTTTTTAACAAATTTTATAAAATTAAAATAAAATTATTTTCTAGAAAATTGTAGACACAAAGTTTTTCGTAACTTTTACGGTTAATGCAGCGTTCGGACGAGAAAGTTGGCATACGTTTTTACAATTTTTATGCTGTAGTGCACAATTACAACAACAAATTATAAAAATTACAATTTCATACCTTTTACACATAATTAAATACTGTTTTCAATTTATAGAGAAATTCGTAACTTATGGGACGATTCTGATCTTCCTTTAAACATTAAAGATTTATTTCGTTTTAAACTAACATAAGCAATAAAAATCATTTACTTTATTTTAACTTGACGATGCATGTGCTCTATTTTTGTTGCAACCTTACATAACCATGAATGTGTGTGGGGTTTATTATCCATGTGAAACCATTTAAAATATAGAAAATTAAAATATCATTCAACTGGAGATTAATTGCTTTTTCATTAGTATGTTAAAAATCAATCAACTTAAACTGTCAGAGAGTATAGAATGCAGTTTTTGATTAGTTTACTGATTAATTTTTATGAGAATGCTATTTTACAATGTAAATAAAAATTTTACGTTACGTAATCACTATTACTTTTAAAATACTAATCATTATTTATATCATCAAAAATAAACTGTTAGAAGCTGCGCTGTTTCATTTTCAAAGATATTGGTCTAATTAGTTAAATTATAACATAAATTTAACTAAAAATCTAATTCATTTTTAGTGCTATGCCTTAATTAACAATACTCTTTAATATAAAAGTATTAGCACAAGGAAAGAAACATTGTAATTCGGAGCCTTATTCATTTTGATGGATCCTGTGTAGTCGTATTTATAGAGTGTAATTTAACTTTTAGCTTATAACTTTTTTTTATAGACTACTGTAGTAAAAATATTTTATATTTTAGGTGGAATAATGGCTCACGTTCAAGCTATTGTCAAAGGAAAAGCACTACTCCCATGCGATCTTTCTCCATCGGCGCCCAATGATAGCGTAATCCTTGTTGTTTGGTATAAAGATGAACACTCGCCAATTTACAGGTACGACGTTTATTATATTTTTAGGTTTTAATTCTGTTTATTTTACGGGAATACGTCGATGTTTATAATAAGAAATCGTACCTTGTTAACATATTAGCTAGATTCAACTAACTGAGATTTCCCAAAGGAAGAATTTCTATTAGTGCTTTAGCTTTTTTCTGTCTACGCAATTTCTCGTATCCATCTTGGAGAGGCGATCTAACCGCAAAGTGGATTACACCGCCCCTAGAAAAACTTGACGTTTCTAAACTCGTTCAAACCTGGATTTCCGAAGTCTAGGAAGAAAATATGAAACAGAGATTGTTATCCTAACTCGCCCAATGTCCGTCGTTTGACATCTTATCCTACATTTATCTGCTAGGATAACAGCAAGATACGCACGTGACTTGCAGTACAATGTACATAAAAACTTTTTTAAAAATAAACATTTTGCTAAATCGTTTTTCCAATAACAACTTCTGAAGAATATGAATTTAACAATTTTTAATCTGTTATTCAATTTGTAAACGTGTTTATATGGGGTTGTCAATTAATTTAGATGCTTTTTGTTAAATTTTTTATACCTTTAATCGGAATTGAAAACGTCGTAAAAGTGAAATTATTACATTTCCTCTTTGCCACCTATACACATTTCCGGTCGCACCTACTATTGATATACTACAACCGGTTAAGCTAAACGCTCAACCAAAATGGATAGCATTTCATTTATCAAAGATTTCTTCCAAATGAAATGCACCCCTATGAAAAATAAGATTGGTAGTTAATAGTCCCGTTCTTTATGTAAGCTGCGTGCGTAGCGAAGCTTTAAAAACGTTATGGTTCTGTCTGTCAAAAACGGAATCGTATTTAGTTTATAGCGGCGGTTACGAGCCAAGATTATGTGTAATATGTGAGCAGAACTTAAAAATCTAAAATAATTTCAAAATTTTATTACATTTCGTAAAATTTAGTGCTCATCTTATTAACATTATTTATGGCGAAATATTCTACTTAATAATTTACGTATTCCTACCAGCAAGTACTTATTTTAGTAAGTAGTACCTTGGCTACTACCGATCAGCAACTACTAATCTGTACAAATGTATTTCATGTTCCTACAATAAAACATTGCATAATACATTCTCCATAAGGTTTTTGTATCGATTTTCATCGTCAAAAATTTACTTCCGTAAAAAAATGGTTACAACTAATTAAAAATTTAAAAAAATTTAAGTAAAATTTATTACTTATTCAGATTCTGTTTGGGGTTGTAATATATTTGCGATGATAATAGAGTTAGCTCGCGTGTTATACTGAACAGTAAACTAGAAAATATAAAAGGAAATTTGTTATGCATGAAGTTGTAATTTATATAAAAGTTATTTTGAAAGTTAATCAACACAAATAATAAATAGAAAAATTTTAAATAAAAAGAAAATTTGGTAGTTTAAACTAATGAAGGCGCTATCTTGCGCCTGCTATATTGTGATCGATAAATCGATTTATCAATCTAATTAAAATTTATAAATGGAAATATTTAAAATTGCTGTTGGAATATTAATGTAAAATAAACTATGACAATAAAAGTTGAAGCCTCAAGAAAAAAGAAAACTGAAATGAATTTATGTGGTAAAGCTTTGTGATAAATCTTTATTCGTTTTCTAAAGGTCTTTTTGTTGGTTTAAAATAAAAACGTAATTCTTCTGCTATAAATTATCAGATCATACTTTACTTAAATTTTCTTCAAATTGTGTACACACATAAAAATAAAATAAAAAATAATCATCTACTTATGGCATTTATATTAAAAATATTGCAATGCTTTCTTTCGACTAAAAAGTCAGATATTTCTCGACGTCAGTTACAGCAAAACATTAAATCTTGTAAAGATTTTGATGTAGATTTTCTTTGTAGCTTGAAATCTTCTACTGTTCTTTTCTTATAGTGCAGGATTTACTGTCTCAATTTTATACATTTTGGAAATAGTTGTTTGAAATAAACTGAAATTTGTATTAGAATTTATGTCTTCATTTTCTTACATGGATGATGCAAAATTGCCAAGTTTGAAATGATACAACTTGTCAACTTCGAGTTTTTGAGTGGATGCCGACTCGCTATAAATTTGCTACAATTGTAGCAACAAACTTCAGCGGATCGAAACAACCTTGGCGAGTAAGTTGAAGACTTCATATGATTAGTTGGTTGAACGATAACTTTGGAAATGTTAATAATAAAATTCTCGTAATGATACTTTTCACAAACAATAAACAATTGGGCACTAATTAGGAAATTAATTTAATTTTCTGGATATTACAGCATTAGTATCGTCAATTAAACAAGAAATTAGCAACTCAAAATCTCAGCGTATCGTGTTAAAGTAATATTAAAAAAGCTAATGAAAATTCAGTGCTTAGTTAGCTATAAAATTACTTGCAGATAAGCATTGCAACTTCAATGTAAGTAATGGTAAATTTACATAATAAATTGTGTTGTGTAATTGAAGTGAAAAACGGATAACGCTATATACGACCAAACTGATGTGTTTGCATTATTTTAAATTAGAATTTTTGATTTTTATTTTACATTTTGAATAACTTTTTTTCAACATTAGTTGCTTTAAAAATGCATTACGTTATACCTTCTTTTTTGTTCCATATTTTAGTGTCAGAATTTTTATTTTTATGTTTTCATCTTCGGGCAGAGTTTATCAGATAAGTTAGAAAAACCACTGTCAAGTTACTCTCTGAGAATGTCGTTTCCAAAATGAGTGATAAAAAAACAATTTATTTTGTGTCTTCAGTTTTAAAAAATGCGCACGTAATATTTGCGAATAAAAAATAAGTAGGATTAAATTGTTCATAAAGACGTCAGTACTACATGTTCAATAGGTTTTTTCCTATATGAAACTGCTTAATTTAAATGCAATTTTTGATATTCAATCGTCTGAAAATCGTCTATGTTGAATAATCTAAAAATCTTTGTTGACTACACATGTATGTTACGAATGCTGCATTTGGCCGGAAGGAAAATCTAACAAAGCCCAAATCGAAACACCAGATTGTAACCTCATTTGTTACCCATCAGACTATTAGGCTACCCTTATAGTCTGTGTTGAAACTAATAATAGCCTAATCATTTTAGCTGAATTACAATAGCCAAACTTTTCAAAATTAGTTTCTACTTGAATTACAGTACATTATTATTATATTTACTTACATAAAATAGTTAATATCTTCTTAGCTTTTGTTATAATTAAATTATTTACAAAACTCAAGCGTCTAATAGTAACCTTATTTCAATAATTTTGCTCATTTTCTTTGTTATGAAATAGATCAGCTTTTGATTAATGATTTTCTAACACTAATTTTTCCAGTTCTTTTCTGATTGGGTTTCTGACCGTTTTCTCTCGAAAGCAATGACAAACCAACGAGATGCTATCTGCCTAGTAACAATTAAGTTTATTACATTTCCATATTAAACAGTATCTGACTTACATACTTTGCACATGGTATATAATATACGTGGAAGACGTCGGAGAACCCCGTATGGTACTTGAAAAATGAAGAAGTACTCTACATCAGGTTTGGGTTCAAATAGAGGTACAACAATTTATGAGATGAGTTCCTAAAGTTACAAGATCCGTAGATAGATCGTTTTGTGGGTATTCTATATCGAAAATAGATATCAGCAAAATGAAAGCAGATTCTGATTGAAAACTAAAAACAAATGTTACGGTTCCTATATTATTTTTAAAATGCAGCTGTCCACAACTTTAATTTTCTTTTTTATGTTTACTTAAAAACTGAGTTCTCATTTTTGATGTAAATTTTTATTTCTTTTTGAGGCTTTCCTCATTTTGCCCCTATCTTTCTTAGAGATTATTTCCAATATCAAAACCCTACCACGCCTTGAACTGAATATGTTTCTGACCTAATTTATCAAAAGTACTTAATTAACTAAAAGTACTAAATTATTTTTGATTTTTTTACAATTTACATTGTTTAATTTGTTAGGAACTGTAATAATAATTTTGAATGAAACCTTAAGAGTAAGTCCAAGCTTCTTGAATTATTTTTTGTGAGTCAAGGTTCTACTATGTATTCAAATTAGTATGACTTGTTTTGTAAATAATTAAAATTTACTGTTATCATAATCTGCAAATATGATAGTAGAATCTGTCAATTTACAGTAGTCTGATTTTATTTTGTGCTTTTCTTCATAAAAATCTAGCAAGCTTTGTTAAAGCTGTATTTCGATTTTCTATATTTTAAGAATGGTATGTTTTGCTTGCTTATCGACATTTATGCTTTACCTTTTTATAAATAAAAACCAAATAAAGAAATCCATTTGGTAAGTTTGTTTAAAAGTTATGTAATTAACTATTGTAAAAGTTGCTCGTGGCAATTTTACTAAATTTATATTTATTCGGTTACAAACAATTTCTTGATTCAACAAAATATAATATAAAATCCTGAAATACCAACAAGCTTTGTAGCTTTGAAAGTATAAACTAAAATGCCTAGATAGTGAAATAAACTCGTGAACGTAAATTTTATGTCCCAACTGATTGACAGTTAAACCAGTCAAAGGAAGTATGTAACGGAACAACCATAAGGTAAAACTACTGAGAGTTGAGAATTAACGTTGTGGAAAAAAGTGTAACTGCGCCTACAAACATTCGGCTTTTTGTTGCCAGGTTTTTAAAGAAACCGCATGGTAACTTTTGCATTATGAGCTTTATTTCGAATCCTTTTGATCTGCTACAATTTTATTTTTTACAATTTTATAAATTAAGACTTTTTTCAAATCTGAAAAATAAAATTTGTTTTGTGGAATTTGAAAATTCTTTTAAATAAATCATTAGTTATCTATTATATTGCATCGCTATTACTAGTGTCGGATTAGATCACGAATTGACGTCGAGCAGGCACAATGACAGCTAATCCCAAGAGGGCACATCTTCGGTTTCATTATGGTTCTGATCGTGTCGCTTATATAATACAATTATTATTACAGCTATAATGGTATACGTATAATTATTGTTTCTGTTAATTATTTTATTATTGATTAGATGAAGTTATCTTTGTGGCGGTATTGCTTTACTAATTAACGATTTAATACGGTTTGCATTGCTTTTTAAAAAATTGCGGGTTAAAGGAGAAAGCAATGATTAGATAATCAGTGAGTACGTGAACAAGAAAGATGAAAGTCTTAAAACAATAGCGTGACAAGATGTATTATTCATGTTCCAAAATAAATATAAAGGGGAATAGAGATCATCGTTTAGCTGCTGCTTGAAGATAGTCAGCCTGTGGCAATTTGAGTGTAGTTTGCTTGAATTGTATATCGTGTTGCTACAATATTGTTGAGGTGTTATAATTGTTGAATGTAAATGTTGAATATGTAATATCTTGCAATATGTAGATTGACATTTGCAGTTCACATTAGTCATAAATCAATAATTAGAAAGCTACACTGCCGTGTTAGTGCTATTGTTATATTATATATTATCATAATAAGGGTTTATAACAAACGACTTCATAATGTTATCCCTATATTTCACAACAAGTTTAATTCTAACAATTGTTTTAAGTTGAAACTTTAAAGAGCAAGACATTTCCGATGAACCTCAATAGCCTCAGACGTATTTTTGGGAGGCCAATGATGAAACTGCAAATAGCTTTAAAATCGATTTCAAATAAGCAAAGCTTGTGAAGGTCACGCATAATATATGTACACTAATTTAAAACTCGCCATAGTCTGATTTTTAACAACACGAAAAAACAACAACATTTTTAAATTATACTGCTATTAATGTGTTTTCGTAAATTTGCTATAGATCATTTTGGTAATTCTTCGCATTACCGAAATATTCTGGGTTAGCCACTTAAAGTTCGGTTAAACATCATATAATTTAACAGCACGAGAATAGTTTTGTGATTGGATTAAGAATTCTTTTCATCAACTAACTTCCAAATATCACGCAAAATCCCAAACGCTCTGTTAAACTTGCTGCTTCTGTTATTTAAGCATTTTATGTATTAGGAAAATTTTAATCACCAACAGTTTAAAACTTAACTGCCTGATGTTTTCAATTTAACATTTTTTAAAAATTTTAATTGTTTTTATCAAGTTTTGTTGTCATTAAGCTAATCAATCATTACCATTCATACGTTTTCATAAATTCTTAATGAGAATTTTGTGTAGAAATTGTTATTGTTTAAGTAGACAATATTAAAAAATATCGATGTCAAATTCTATTTAAATTATGCAATGTGATTTTAATTTATTACAAAATAGTACGCAACGTCAAAAGCAAAAAATAGATTATTATTAGTCGTTTCCAATATTAGAAAATTTCCCAAAAGTAATTTTTAGAAAAACTTGGCAATTAATTATTATGGGAATAGTTTTAATATTTAAGACGTGGTAACCTAACTAGCATAAAAAATTGAGGTATCCTATAATTTCAAGTCAACTGGGGATTATTTACAGCACAATTTAATAATTTCATTATCTTGTTTGGTGCCAATAACCCTGTGGTTGACTCACATTTCTGTTTTGAAATTTTTGAAATAAATAAAAAATATGTTTCAAGTAATTAATCAAAATTTTAGATTTATAAAAACATGTAAATTGATGCTGAGAGCATTATACATAACCGATTTATAATATACATTTTGTGTCAATAAAAATGCGCTAATTATTTCGATTTTATTATCAAGTAAATCCGTTGCATAAACAAGGGAAGGGCTGCTTCAAATTACAAATTTGAGTTGAAACTGAACAAAATCCTATTATATTGTATATCGTAACAAAGACCTTTCGCGTGAACCCTTTAGTATCCACACACTTCTGAATGCAAACAATTCTAAACAGTGCGAAACAAATGGAAATGGTACTTGTCATATATTGATTATCGTAGCTGCTCTGGCAGTTAGGCTTTAGTCCACAGTCACGCAGTAACGCTAGTTTCCCCTAGGGGGTAATTATCGGAAGCTCTGCTCGGTCCAGTGCGACTACACCACCAACGGTGATGTCCGCGTCGTTGCACTTTACAGGCAACGTAACATTACTAAATCAAACGATCACTTGCATTGATGATAATTTGATTATTTAACAGATTGATTTTTAACGATTTATATATGACCTTCCAACTAAAATTTTATTTTAAAGCAATAATAATTGTTCGTTATTCAAAAAATGTAGTTTTTCCTTATTTTCGACAAGATATTCTATCTAAATAGGTTAAACTGAAATCAAAGAATTTTAGGTAGTTTGCTTTCGTCCTTCTTAAATATTCAAATGGTTGACAAGTTAGTTCTATTTACTATTAAAGTGTGTTTATATACATAGGAGATGAACTGTTCCAACAAAATCTCCAGACTACTATTTATAATCCTAATACACTTCATTTCAAGAAGGGCTTTCGTAGTAGATTATTCGGTGATCTGTCATTGCCTTCCCAATGTCTGAATAAAGACTTTCAGATAAATCGAGTACTTTATACTATATGCATACTTTACTAAGCTTCTGATGAACTTCTATGATTCCTTCGATTCTCCTAATGTAACTCTGAGGATTCGGTCATTTCCGTATTATTTAGCAACATTTATAGAAGATCTTATGTTGCGTAGTTCTCAAGTTTAGCAGTTTATTGACCTTTTCTCTTTGCCTTTGATCTTGTGTCTATTCATTTCCAACATGATATTTTGTTCCAAATTGTGATATTTTAGAATACATCGAGTTGAATATTACTGTGGGAAGGAATATTGTTAAAAGGAGCAATTCATCATTAAAGTTAAGGTTTTGGTTCTGTGAAAGCAAGTAAATAGTTCCATTGCAGGCAGGGAGGAGTTAATCTAATTTATGAACCCCTTCTTGTAGAATCGGCCAAATATAATCAAAAATCTTTAATTCAAATAGGAATAAAAGAACAGAACGGAAATAATGTAATAATGTGTAAAACAGAAATCCAAGTACACTGATGGAATCCGAAATTAAACTTTTAGTATGTTAAATTGGGATCTTATGCTCAATGTAATATTGAATTCTTAGTTTTGAATTGTTTATCATTTGAGCATGCAACGAGTTTTTTCATCTTACTTGCTAGTCTTAATCTGTTGCCTAATAAATCCATTTTGGATGTGGAAAACATGAGATTGTGGAACTTACATGTACACTGTAGCTTATGCTTTGTGTCTTAGTGTAATATAAATTGTGATCTCAGACTTTTTATTCAAATACCTAAAATTCTAAAAACATCCATGGCTTATTCGTAAAACATTGTATAAATAAAGAAACCAAGAAGAATGTAACTGAACAACTTATTGAAAGCAGTCTAGACATTAAATCTCCTACGGGAGATAAAATAATTTGAAATTAAAAGTTAGAAATTATGACGATGAATGCCACATTGGAACGAAATACGAAATTAGTGTTAATTTTAGTTTTAATAAATTTATCTGTATACATACTCTTCTTTATTTTAATTTATTTTATTATTTAAAAATTTATTACGCCTTTGTACATATTTTTATGGAACGATAATGATATTATATATTGCCGTGTTAAGATTTCTTGCGTAAATCTACGCAACTTTTTAGAACTTCGTCCCAGTGGCACCGTGGCGCCATATCAGTACGTATAATCAAATTTCAAATATCATATTTAAATTTACATACTTGCAAATAAGGTACTACATTAAAATACCTCTGCTTGCAAAGTAGCTGCAGGAATATCAATACAAATGTTTGTACAACACAAACATTTAAAATAACAAATCATTATTACTCAATAAACGTTTAAGTTTTAGCTAATATTTAAGATATTTCCAAATTTTATTAAGATTTTTAAAATACTTCATAAGGTGTATAAATAATGTGTAACAAAATTCAAAAATGCTAAAAGTCGATTTCCTTCTCTTTGAGATTAGTTTTGGCTCAGATATTTTTTTCTTATTTTGGGCATCGCTGTTATGATATCATCGGTGCAATGCCTACAATTACGGATTTTTTTGTAACATAATATGTTATATAGTTGTTTGACTATTATAGTACCCAATAAAAAGAACTAAGAAAAAGTTGAATTAAAACATAAGTTTTCACCCGTTACAGTATGTCACAGTGTTCAAAACAACAGAAATTGTTTCAATTACTTTTTGATCTTTCAACGCAGGTCTCATCTGAAGCAAGCATAATACGTTCAAAGCCGAAAACAAGTGATTTACGATATTAAAATCAATGAGACAAAAGGACGGTTTACCTTTCCACAGATTAGTTACATGTCCTAGTGAAGATCTGTGATTAGGTGGACCAACCCGTATTCTTATCAATGCAGTCAATGTGGATGCCTTGCAAGCTTTTTGAAGTAGCTGCATGTCGTGTATTAAAATTTGTAATAAATAAATCCACCTAGGCTAAACCTAATTTTATTCATTTACCGTTCGCACGTTTTTTTAAGTTACATGTCTAAAGTTTTCTACACTGATACAGTTTTTCCTAAAATAAATAAATATTACACTTAATAATTTTAATTTTTAACAATAATAGGAACATTGAGCTTAATTGAACCTACTTTAATCACTTATTACTACATTAATTTGTGCTATTAATAAAGAAATAAAATTGAAAAACTTGGATAACTTAGTTCGTCTGTAAAATGCAGAGCTTCATATCTCTGCAATTTCGTTTATTACGCATTTATTTCGTTACCAAAGAAAGTGACACTCTTTTTCAATAAATCCATACATGACAAAAGAATTATAAACAAAAAAAAGTTTATTAATTGACTTTCCCAATTTTCTTCCTTGTTAACCCACTTTTAGTAGCCTCTGTATATCCGTTTGGTACAAGATTTATATATGTAATAACGTTAATGTTTTATAGTAATAAAGTCCTATAGTGTTAAAATTGCAACATTGCTTAGGGAGGTCTTTGCCATTATATAAGATTATTTCTGTACAAATAGACAGACTCATAAACGTATTTTCGATTTTAACCTCAATACTAATGAATGGTTACTTGGGATTAACTTACCTTAATGACCAAACATTGATTTTCTTAGTGAATTTCTGTCAAAATTTAATCAAATCTTGAATAGTGAAAATCAGAATTATAACTTGATTCAGCTTAATTTTGTCCCAAATGGAGGCAGTTCCTAATATTATGTAGTTTCACTACTTTTGCGACATGATTGTACACATGAAAGTGTTTTAACTTTACCAATATCACAAATGAATTCAAAACGTTAATTTGTCAAACAATAAACTTCAATTATTGTACTATGTGACGAGGGTTTGTAACAACAAGTTTGGTAGGAATCGAGCATTTTCATTAATAGTATTTATACGACAATCAATTTTTTTTTCATATCGGTTTAAACCAGCAGAACAAAGTAATATAATTTTAATCGTACAGGTATTCTGCATCGGCCATTGTTCAATAATCCCAGTCGTACAATAATTGCCTCTATGGAAATAGTTTCCTGTATGGAAAGTTTTAATGCATTTTTCTGCTAGAAATATTTGCTTCGTGCATACACTACCGTCCATAAGTATTTGCTCGTTAGAACTTGGCATACAAAAATGTACCAAAAACATCAAAATTATTTTTTTTGTTTGTGAAATATTTCAAATTACATTTTTATTTATTGATGGATGCGTATTCATTATATTTTTGGCATCTCTGAAATAAGTTATCTGTTTAAAATTATTATTCACTCGTATAGTTGATGTTTGGGATACATAAGCGAAATTTGCTATAAAAATTTTATTTTATAAAAATATTATTTTGACTATCATTAACATGAGGTTTGTTCGTTGTACGTGTTCTGAACAGTTTCCGATTACGTCACCTTAACAGCTGTTACTTTTGAAATAACTTTTAGGTAATGTAAATATCATAACCTAAAAATATTTTGTAAATAAGTTGTCATTGTATTGTCAAATATGAATAATTGAAGTTATAATATACATATATTACTACTTAGGTTGCAATATCTTCTAGTTTAAATTATTCATATTAGACACCACAATTACAACTTATTTATAAAATATTTTTATTTACATCAACGACAAGTTGTTCCGAAAGTGTTCGTCGGATGTTGGCTTTGAAAATCTGTCAGTATGACGTAATCAGAAACTATTTAGAGTTGTTAAGAACACGTACAACGAACAAATCTATAAATACCTACTGAATTACAAAGTAAAATATATATTATATAACTTAAATTGATTGAGGTAATAGAAAATCTGAAAAAAATAGTAATGAACATGCTTCTACTCACAGGGTAAATCCGCATGACAAAAGCAAAACCGTTTATGGAATTTTAAACTTACCTTCACATATTTTGCACATAAAATTATCTATGTCGTTTTTTGGTTATTTCATGCAAACCTCGCGTGCATAATTTTTACAATTACAATTGGAACATTTAATCATTATTTTTGGTTTTTGAATATTCCTAAATGTTTGTCTACGTCTCTACCCCTCCAGAGTCTGTTTTTGCCTTAAAACTTTTAAAATATAAAGTCAATAAAACATATGTATCTGTTAGGCCATAACCGGTTTGAATCCGGTTTTGCAGCATGTATACTGAAACAACAAAAAGTAAAACCTCACTTGTGTTTACAAGGCAATGCCGTATATGATGGTATAACTACGAATTTTGTAAATTATGTCCTTAGTTAACTGTAGAAAGATTGAAAATACAGCAAAATAACATCACTTGCTTATTGAAACATATTTTATCACTTTACTTAGTTGTTGTAAGTACCTATGTACTCAAACTTTACATAAAAACTGCTGCTAATTATAAAGACAGAAATGCACTCAAACTGTTTTAACCAAGCATAAATTGCTTGTCATAGATGCGATACCCGGTTTTTTCTCACTACCCGGGTTTTCCATCCCACCTCTAACAAATGTATTTAAATGAAGATGTACTCAACCTTGTTTGTCGTCAAATTCTTATTCTGCGACCAAGTTGGCTTAATCCTTATGATTTTGTTTTAACTGGGCAGGTATTGACACCGAAGTTGTCTGCGATTGATTTATTTATCAATAGTAAGTCACAAGTTGCGAAACTGTATTACGAGGGTTCCTGATCAAGTTTCGGAAAAATTACAGAAAAAGCTTTCAATAATAAAACAAATAATGTTATTCTTTTTTAAATATTCGTCTGTAGCACTAATATATTTTTGTATGCGTTCTAACCAGTCTTGAAATACTCTTTGTAACTCAGAAACAGGTATGCTCAATACGTTTGTTTTGAATGCTACAACAGTTTCTCGGGTTGATAAAAATCGTTGACCACGCTTTTTATTTTTGGTTGCTGGAAACGTGAAGAAGTCATCTGATGATAGTTAAGGTAAAACAGTGTATGAAACATTAAATCGATGTTTTTACGATTAAAATAATCGACTGTTTGCCGTGCTGTGTGAAAGCCAGTAGGCAAGAACCTACCCGACAATTTATAGAACCTGCGTGTTTATTAAGTTACAGTTGAGTTCACCTAGGTTCTACGTCTGACTGAATACCAGGTACGGTTAAATTTATATTGAGTACGAAGTACTCCTGACGTTCAGCAAATGTCAAAATCAAGTAGTTCAAGTACGAATAATATGTAAATTAAGATATAATTTCATAAAAGAACCGAAAGAATTAGTTTGTCGGAACACAGCTATCAAATTGATTAGAAGGATCATTCTCAATTCTAAAGAGGCCTTGTGCTTAAATTGATTATTTAAAGTTATAAACAATAATTTTTTATGCTTGAGCAATGCTCGAAAGTTTTAGTTCGAGTACTCTTGCTGATAAGTTATAAAATATATTTTGCTTAAAAGCTAAAATTAGCAAGAAGAAGACGTAAAGTTACCCTTTATTTACTAAGATAATTTTGTAAAATAATCATTTTATGATACATTCGAGTTTGAGATTAGCCTGACACTGATACACACGTCAGTTTCAGGAACGTATCGCTGTATAATAAGCAGAAAGCGTAATTCTTATCGTTAAGGAACTTTTACGTTAAAACGTTTGTTATTTTGATTGGACTAGGAAATTAACGTTTGAAAATTATTTTTAACTTTGTAAATTTAATTAATAGTTAAATTTTGGGAATGACTGCATGTCAAAATGCATACTTGTTCAAATTGATGTCACGGGAGTGAATAATAAATAATATTCGGAACACAAATACTAGTATATCTACTAAAATTTTAATTATCCCTTAAAATTGAAAGTGGTATTTAACTTTCCAAAAGTTAAATTATTATTTCAACTTAAGTAAATATTTATAATATCCTAAATAACGGAAATAACTGGTCTAAAATGTTGAAAACTTGTTACAATTTGGAAGTAATCAATTTTACCTTATTCATTAGGCGGTAGCTACCAAAATCACTTGATCGAATACTTTATTAAACTTTAGTTTCAACATACTTCTCTTTAAAACTGTTGCAAAGTATCAAAATAACAAAAAATTAATTATTTACATATTATATCGACTAGTGAAAGCACGCATTACCCAATTTCAGCAAATATTTTTTGTATATTTAAGTGCTTTGAGTAACTATCATCATTATTGAATGTAAATGCATTTTAATTAACATGATAGTAAACAGTACTCGAAGCAAATTATTAGTTCGCGTGTCTCGGGCTTAAATTTGAATGTATTATTTCTTTAAATTTGTAGATTAATGCTGTATAATTTTTTAAGCTACGTTTACGGCATACCTGCATTGAGAACAGATTTAAATCGAACATCACTAAAAAGTCGACTGTATATATAGTCTATTGTATTCATACAATTATAGCAAACTTCTTGAAGGGCTGAATTATTGTTTTGAAATACCATAAACGGTGCTTAATTAAAAATGTGTACATTTATCTTCTAAACCAGTACTAATTAGTTTACTGAAAATGTATGGAAAGTCATGTCGCTGCTATATGTAGAATAATCGAGGTTTTGCCAACCGTATTTACTTTACAGATAAAAAAGGACACGCAACATTCCAACAAATTTCGTATTTACTTTGTTTACCCTCGTTAACTTTTGTGTGTCGTACTTTATCCATATTTTACGTCCATTTTTATACTAGCGTCATAAATATTAATATAAATTTTTTAAAAGTTAGAATTTGGTGGTATTAGAATTCATAGGTTTTGGATGCATTGTTATACACCATATATATTAGCACCACGTACTTACAAAACGTTTCCAACTCTATAAAAGTGATGTGTGAAGTGAACGACGTGTTCGATAAGAACCACTAAAATATATAAAACTCGCCCATTCGCAATATCAAAGTAAAGCATTGTAGTTGTTGTAATTGAAAATGTATAGCGTCAATCGCTTTTTATTACGATTATGAATTCTATTAAATAGTTCCATATTATATGTAACACAGGTTCAATTGAAATCTTTTTGTAGTAACTATTTATTCGTGTTGAAAATATTTACAAAATCGTTTATTATTAAAATTAAAATCAGGTTATTGAAAACTGAAATCGAGGAAATATCTGAAATTATTTTTTGTATACCAAATAATGAAATTTAAAAGATGAATTTATATATTATTTAAAACAATTTTTTATAGCGCAGAATGGATAAGATGAAAAAGGTAATAAAATTAATTAATGATTTGCTAAAATAATAAAATTTAAAAAATGTACATATGTGGCTACTTAAAATATAAAAATATATGTTCGATGTTTTATACATTCATACTTCTTTTTTTAAGATTTTGCTGAAATAGTTACTACATCGTCACTATCTATATGTATGCACGAGTTATGAGCCCACTTTGTGCATTGAATACGCCATATTCAACACTTACTCGGAAACATATTCATGCTTTCGCAATATGTACGAATTCTATCATTTTTTTTTTGGAACTTTTAAACATATTTTTGTCATTTCTTTTTTGTTATCTTGATTTGCTTCTGTTCGTTTCTTGATTTTTTAAGATTTTTCTCCGTGAATTGACCCGGCTGTATTTCGTTCTGTTTTATATGTAATTATAAAAAGCAATTAAAATCATTCAGTAAACATAACATAAATTTCTGAAAACTGAAGGCAAAATTTAGTTCACATACACTTTCAAATTTAAGTTCCTATCTTACTAAGTGCTTTCTATGTTGATTTCTTTATCTTTTGCGAGGGGTCAACCGCTACAGGAAATCCTGTACAATTAACTTCACATACTTCGTCAAAATTCACCGTATTTCTTATTCTTCATCAGTAATTCACCGTACTTCATCAATAATTCACTGTACTTCACCTACTTCATCGATATACTTCATTGTTTTTCACCTATTTTACAAGTACTTCATGTATTTCATATATTAATTCACATGAGATTTCATGTACTTTATGAGATGTGTACAAAAAACTTCACCAGCGGTTAACCCCTCGATCTTTTGCTTCTTTTTTTGTGTATTTTTCACTTATTAAAATTGTTTAATTAATTCTATGAACTACAGTATAACTTTAGCTATATGATATAGAATATTAATGTTTATCATACTGACACGACTGTATACAGAATGAAATTTTGCGTAAAAGTAAAATAAAAATTAATATAGTGAAAGGAAATATTTAATATTAAAATACCCAGCTGCTGTGGCATCTGTAATTCGATATCACAATCTTCAGAATCATTTTTACTACTTCAAGTGCGCTCTTAAACTTCAACAATTTTACCTGAAATTTAAAATTGTTTCTTATTTAGCAATATTATTTTACCAATATAATAAAAATACATAATCTTTTTATTTTTATTTCTTCATGTAAGAAGATTATACACATATGACTATCTAGATCGATTTACTGAACTATTGATATACATAATATATAATAATAATAATAATAATCTTTATTAAGTTATAGTTAGCATTACAATAAATTCGGAATAATAAAATAACTTAAAAAAGTGGAGATCAGCATGGCGCTGCTGGTTTTCATCTCAACTTATTGACAAAGAAATTCGGAGACTTCGTATAGTGCCTTTTCTGTCAGGAATTCTTTTGTTTTCCGTTTAAACTGCACTAAGGGAAGGCTCTTGATTTCTTCTGGCAGCTTGTTATACAACTTAATGCCTAGGTTGTCGCCTTCGCTACATTTGAGTCGAAGTCGTTTTGTCTGGAATTGGTTCCTTCGTCTTGTTTCGTAGGAATGAGTAGCTGTGGTATGTGTTGTACTGTCAGTCTTGATATGCACTATGGAGGCGTATACGTATGCGGAGGGCAAGGTCATGATTTTGAGAGACTTAAACAATGGTTTGCAGTGTGTTCTGCAAGGCGATCCTTCTAATTCTCGTATGGCTTTTTTTTGCATTATAAAGATTCGGTTCAGGTGTGTCGAGTGCCCCCAAATCTGAAGACCGTACACCATTCTGGCATGAAACATCGAGAAATATACAAGTTTTGCAGCTTCTTTTCCAATGGTTGCCTTTATTCTACGTATTGCATATAGAGCTGTGCCTAGTGAGCTCATTAGATTTGTTGTATGGTCGTTCCAGGTGAGGTAGCTGTCCAGTGTTATGCCTAGGTATTTTGCTGTGTTTTGCTGATTTTTATCGGTTCTGTTGGTTGTGAAAGTTATCTCGTAAGTTTTATTATCATTCATCAATAATCTGTTTGATGTAAACCATTTTGCTGCGGTCTCCTTGTGTTTGTTGGATTGCGTGTCGCTTTCTTCTATGATGGCTGTGTCATCCGCGTATAGAATTGTCGGGCATTCCATAATTCCTGGAAGATCGTTTATATACACGACGAAGAAGAGCGGTCCTAAAATGCTGCCTTGCGGAATACCACATGTTACAGGTTCTTCATTGCTTAATTGTTCGTTCCATGATACTGCTTGCGTCCTGCTGCTGAGGTATGATTTTATTAGATCATAAGCAATTCCCCTGAATCCGTAGTGTTGGATTTTATTGAGGAATATCTTATGGTCCATCATATCAAAAGCTTTCGTTAAATCGCAAAAAACAATTTGACATTTTTGTTTGTTTTCTAGTTTCTCGTACACTTGAGTTGTGAGATATCTAATTGCGTCTATCGTGCTTTTTCCTTTTTGATATCCAAATTGCTGTTTTGTTAGAGTTTCCTTTTTGTGTAAAAAGTCCAGAAAACGATCGCATAGTAATTTTTCAAATATTTTTGAAAATATGGGTAGTATTGATATTGGTCTGTAATTGGCTGCTTCATTTTATTTCCTTTTGTATATTGGAATAATTCTTGATATCTTGAGAGTGTCCGGAAAGATTCCTTGTATCATGCACGTGTTCAGAATGTGACATAGTACCGGTAGTATGTCTTGATAGATGAATTTTATAATTTTTATGTTTAAGTTGTAGATGTCGTACGATGGTGAATTTTTTAGTTGCGATATTGCGTTTTCTATTTCGGCCTCGGTAACATCGTGTAAGAATATGGATGTTTCTGTTCTTGGAAAAGTTGAATTTAAATGTTGCAATGGGCTTGTGGTTACTTTTGGAATTTTCTCGTTTAAACTATTGGTTGCATTTTTGAAGTATTTGGAGAAATCGTTGGCTTTAAGCGTTATGTCTTTGTGGAGTTCTTTTTTCTTGCCCAGTTCCTTATTGATTATCGTCCAGGTAGTTTTTGGAGTATTGTTTGACTGTATGATCTGTTGCATGTTCATCTGCTTCTTGAGTATTTCTAGTTTGTGATTGAATAATTTTCTAAGGTTATTGTAGCTTTGCCTGCTGTTTGTGGGATTGTGTTTGTTGTACAAGTTTAGTTCTGTGATTTGCTTCTTTAATATTTCGAGTTCTTTTGAGAGTTTGATTTTTGTTTTGTTTTGTTTGTAGGATCTTTCTGGAAAGATTGCGTCAGCCATTTCTTGAATCGTCTTGTTAAATAGGTGGAACTTTCTTTCGGGATCCTGTTCACTATATATATTTTCCCAATTTATTTTATTGATGTTTTCTTTAAATTTGATTATCAGTTTTTTGGAGAACTTTCTTTTCTTTATCTTGTCTTGTTCTCTTTGTTTATTAGTGTACCACTCCATGCAGATTGATCTGTGGTCGGATATGGTGGTTTCAGGTAGATAAGCAGTGATGTGTTCGAGATTTGTGAAAAAATTGTCGAGGCAGGTTGCTGTTGTTTGATTGTAGCGTGTCGGTTCAGATATGACTTTCTCGAGGTTGAATGATTTCATGAGCTGTAAGAGATTAAGTTTTTCGACTGTGTTGGAATTGAGGTCTATGTTGAAGTCACCCGCTATAATTAATTTTGTTCGCAAATTATACATTTTGTTAACTCGAGATAATATCTTCAAGTAATTCCAAGTACTTGTTGGGGTCACCTGTTGGTGATCGATAAGTTGATACGATAATCGTGTTAACTTTCTTTACGTAAGACGCTGCAAATTCGCCTTCGATTTCGATTGATTTTGCTGCTATCTGTGGAAGTGGTGTACATGCCCAGTTGTTTTTTGAGAACAGGGCTACTCCGCCGTGTATGTGCCTTGATCTGGCAAAGTAGGATATTAATTGGTAGCCATTTACATTAAGCATATGCATGTTTTCGGGTTTTGCCAGTGTTCATTCATACATACAATATCGATATTTTGGTCTTGCAGTATGTGCTCCAGTGAAGCAACTTTGTTGGATAGGCATTGTATGTTTAGATGTAGTATTTTTATTTTGCTTTTATGTTTTATATCTGTTCTTAAATTTTGATTTGTTGTTGCATTGGTGCTCGCCGTGGGTAAGTATTCTATGCTAACATTGTTCACGTATCCAAGGTGTTTTTATAGGATGGTACTGATGGTAATTCAATTTATAGAGCTAAATTGTCTATTTCCAAAAACTTGCAATTTTGTCAGGTCATCCATTGTATATGTTGTAGGATACAGAAGAAAGGGTGCATTGATTGAGTCTCTCCGCATACAGTTTGTTCTTGTAGAAAGCCTCATTTTAACATGTTACCCCTTGTTCTTCCAACACTGCTTAGAGTTATTATAAACAATTTCCAGGTTGCCCAGATCGTATCCTGTGTCGGACCCAAACAGTTAAATTATTTAAGATTTTATATCATTTTGTTTAATTTAAGGTATACACTTTACATAAGTTTTGTAAACACCTACTTATTGTGTATATAAAATGTAATATGAATAATAAAAAAATATTTCATTTTTCCCAACTAACCAATGTATGCTATTCAGAATAATAATTAAATGTAATTGCATAAATGATGGAAATGTATTTACTCTAAAGCGGACTTTACACTATGTGATTTCGCTTATGATATTTGTTGTGATTTTAGATATGATTTGTGTTTGACTAGATTTAATTGTGTATATCTTGTGACTGCTTGTGACTAAATCACATGATAAAATAAATTTTCAGCAGAGCAACCCTGTCATAAAATTTTGAGATTAAATGTTTAAATCATAAGTAAAATCACATAGTGTAAAGTACGCTTAAGACTAGATTCGGAACATGAAAACCAGAGAACAAATAATCTACATATGCTATAGCTCTATTTGTTTTGTCGAACATTGTATACCCCGTCAGAAATTACAAAAAAAAATTGTAGTTTGTAATTTCACGTTTGCGTAAGCATAGACATTACATTTCAGTAAGCATAAAACTCTTATTCAAAATTCTTTATCGAGTTTTAAAAATTCGGTTCTTAATTTATTGTTCTAACATGCGTTACTGAGACGTTCCTAACAAATTTTACCTTTGTTTCATTTGTTTTAGTAACTCGAAAAAAATAATATATAAAAAGTATTAATAAATGCGAATTGTTCAAAACTCGTGCCGGATCGTTTTGCTAACTTTTGTAATGTGGCACTAATCCAAAGTATAAAACTGAACAGCAGAGCGATCTGAAGAAAGTAATAATCCACAGCGGTTGCAGTCGTTATAGCCAGATATATGAAACTTGGATCTAAATATAAAGAGACTCGCATCTGAATAAGAGTTGTAAATAAGTAAATAAAATGTCATTAGTCATACCAGCGTACTTACCAACTAGCATCCATAATGGCGAGGGCGGATATTAATGGCCGATTTATACTGCGTCAACAGACACCCGCAAGAACAAGTCCGACAATCATATAAACTGCATTGTAATCAACATTATGCAAATTATGATAATTTGCATAGTTTAGGAACAATTTAAGGAACCTAATTTTAGAGATGGAAATAGGGTACGCGAGACGAACTGGAAGATAGAGTGGACTCTGCAAGTGACGCAGTATTATATGTTATATAGTAGAGAAATCTCTCGAGATCCGCATTGCGATGACAATTATCCCTCTCTAAGACGTTCGAATAAACTTCTTGCAAATGACGTTTTGATATGGGTACATTTACAGGTTGGCTTTATGTATCTCAATTTTTATCAAGTTTACACCTTATTTATTGATTTTTTATTATATCTTATGCGGTTCAAATTGTGAATGATCACAATGAGAACTGAAACAAAATAAAATTTTTATACCTTTAGCTACAGTGACAGTTATTATCAGTACAAATAAACAAATATAATAAATTATAAGGGACCTACAAAATCTTAAAATCCTACACAAACAAAAAAAGTAATAAATTCCGAAATACAAATTATTTAGGTATATTGTTCGAAACATAATGCTTCAAGTAGCAATAACGTTAAATTGTCTGCGCTGCGATGGCGATGCTACAAAATATTATCTTGTGTTTGGTTCTTTGTTTACAGAGGTAGTGCAATGAAATTTACAAACAAGAGTGCATTTAATGACACTTTGCCAATGTAATTAATAGTTCAAGTAGTATTTTATGCTAAAAATTAATTAAGTAATTAAATTGTAAATTTAATTTGCATTCAATTCAAATTAAATCAATACTGTGGACTATTAAAATAAATGAAATTAATGTAGTTAGCCGCTTAAAGTTTACAACCTAAAATAATTTTTATCAATAAAAAATATTGTACATAAAAATAAAAAATTCTGATTTAAGACACAAAATGTAATTTCATCTCTACAAAAAAAACCTTTACGTATTATTTTTTATTCTGTATTTTTTGTTCATATTTACGAATAAATTTAATTTAATTATTAATTTTAATATTAATAAACATATTATACATAATATTATGCATGTGGTACCTACTTTGTTATATTATATAATATAGTCTTGAGAATCATTAATTTAATCAATCAATTTGGTGATTAGGTATACATATTCACAACAGATTAAGGGGTCATAAAAAGAAGGGTAACAGAATTATTTTTTATATCGAGACTGAAATGTATAGCAATCATACCAATTGAGATTATTTCAGAGTGTAGATTTAAGAGATACATTTATGTCCAGTACATGTAATTTACCTGAACAATAACGATAACAATAATTATATTCAATATAAATAATATGAACCATTTTTTTAGTGATGATTACACGCATCCCCATATTGTGTTGTAATAATATAAATCTTGAGATTTTTTTTATTAACTCTGAAACCACTGCAACCCATTATTTCTTAGTGGCAAACTTCTTTTTAATATTTTAACAAAACTTACCAAGTATTTGAGATACTGAAACCAATACAAAGTCGTTGCTCAAGGTATAATTTTCAACCTTTAAAATTTTATTGTTTATCGTTAAAGATATTTTTGGATTGCCATTTTCCACAATTATGCTTCTTAGTAAGAATATTTTTTATACATCCATATAATTATTATTATTGCAGTTAATATTCGATTTACTGTACGTTTCAATATAAACTCTTCTATACAAATTTTATAATTCTCATCTTTTCACTTTCTTCAATTTCTATTGCTTCCTTAATAGCTTTTTTTATTGAGCTTTTAAAAACCATTGAAAATACATAAATTAGTAACTTATAAAATTAATATTAAATTAAGGTATGTAAAAAATAAACAACCATTGCTGAAAGCTTAAAGAAAGATGTGATTTTAATTTTTAAATTGTGAATCTCACAATTTTTTCTAATACATTTTGAGAACAACCTTTTTTCAAATTTTATTATTAGCTTAATAATTAAAAATGAGTGTTTATACAAAAATGTAATGACAATAATTAAAGCCGTAATCGCAAATTAACTTATTGAATTGTTGTCAATCAGTTAATCGATTCGATCAATAGGTTTTGCAAAATAGAATAAATGATAATAATTAATTAAATTAAATGTTATGTACGTAAGTTTATATATTTGCTATTTATCAATACGTACATATACGATAAAAATAGTTGATTTTAATTATTTTTACAAACTAACAAACAATACATAAAATATTATTTCAATCTATTGCAATATTTTATTGTCACTAAAAATGATTAATTTAGTAAAGAAATATTGAATTGATAATATGAGAATATACAAAAATGCATACATTCCTAAATATTTTATTTGATGATATTATTGTTACTTCTTTTTTCAATCACAGTTTTATTAAAACGTTTTGTCGGGTACGAAAATTTTATGATATGCTTCTACCTTTCTAGAAATCCTAGAAAATAAATTAAATTTTTGCCTTTTTATTCAATTCAGGAGTATGTAATATAAATGTCGAAAGAAAAAGGTTATTGAAATATTATTATCTGTTTTCACATCGTACCTACTACAAACTCGTAGAAAAAATAGACACCACCAAAATACTAAAACATTATCTACATCATAAAATAAATTAGAAAAATTTACTTTTTGTAATTTACTAGCTTTTGAAGTTTTTAATAACTTGTAAGCTAATTAGATACCATTATTATGTACCTTAATATTACCAACATTAATTACAATGTTTGATAAATTCAAAAACTAAAAAATGTAGAAAATATTTATAATTTTTACCTAACAATAATTAATTTTCAAACAAAAAAATAATGAAAAACCACTATCATTTCTAAAATCATTTGGCCTACTCAAAAAAATTTAAACACATTTCCTAATTTATGTATTCTCTTTAATTTATTATTGTTACTCATTCATATTATTTAGTGCTAATAAGAACTATTATGTGCACAATATTTTTTTACGGTTAGGTATAAGGAACTCAAGTCAAAATAATGCGTTTTTAAGTTATTAGTACCAAAAATTTTTAAATTTTACGCTTTTATCAATTGGTATAAGGAACATACATATATGTATTATGTCAGTCTTTAAAAATATAAGTAAGAAAAATGCACCAGTGTTTATTTCTTCAAGTATAAAAGTAACAAATAAACAACTCAAATAAGGATTTCCTATCGAATGTACAAAATATTAATATGTGGTCCATGTAAAACTCGGTGAGGTAGTCCTACTTTCAAATACAAATTTTAATTTTATTAAAATTTAAAGGCGGATACTAATCAACATGCTTTTTGCTTCTACTGAAAAGTTGTTTTTCTTGCCTTAAGGGTTATGCCTACTTAGAAATCGATTTTAAAAAGTACATTTTCTTAAAGTATATAATGTTCAGAAATGTCCCTACAAGTTTTGCGTCAATCTGTTGTTTTTACAAAGTTATATGACTTCGTGTAAGTAAAAAATAACCTTTCTGCTTTAGTGTAAACTGCACATACAACTTTAAACGCGACTTCTCAGTACTACATGTTGAAAGTCGGTGATCAAGATATTTCAAAAACTAGTGAATAAATTTATTTAAAATTTTTATACTTTCTTTAGACATCCAAATCTAGTACTTAACGGGATTTTTCATTTAATGCGTATTTTTATTTTATGTACAAAAGATATCGCTTTTTCTTACGAAAATCGATATTTTAACTTTGAACAGTTGCCATTTTGTCAAAATTCAATTTTTGAAATATGGCCTCGTTAAGTACTAGATAAACTCGTATATTAACTAAATCTTTTGAATTTTAATTTCAGATAACTTGGCTCTATATGCACTGATCACCGCAAAACACTTATTAAAAATAGGGTTGTCGAACAACGACCGTAACTTGAGTATTGTTTAATATTTTGTACAAAAAAATTATGAGGTGATTTCTAAATAAAGCTCTTTTAATTATACTAATTGTTGTGCAGAAATATGTATACATTTTCCCAAAAAAAAATAATAAATGTTCGATTTTAATCGATCTTCTAAGTAGGCATAACCCCTTAAGTTCCTTTGACCTAACCGCACAGAATTGTGTATTTTAAATTGTACTAAAATAACAAGAAAATCATATTAAGTATTTGGAACACAACTTTTTTCTCAAGATGAAATTAACATTTTATTATTAAATATAATATGTTTTAACTTTACATATTAATAAAACCATAATATTCATTCATTAAAGAAGAGCAAAAATACGTTCAAATTTTATTGGTTTATAAGAAACTTCGCGATTACCCCAAACCGGCTGTGCGCTTGATGCATAACTTCAAACATTAAGTAATTTTGCTTGTAATTTATTGATACAGTTTTGCACAAAGTGACGCCTGAAACAAATAAACTAACAAAAGATTTAATATAATTGTAGTAATGAAAGATGTAATGAATGACACTTTCGAAATATTTTGGATGTGCTTCGCAAAATTAGTCACATTAAATTTTATGGTGATTGTCGACAGAATTAAATCTCGAATACCTTGTACTAAAAAATCGGGAAAATAATGTATCTACAATCCCTCTGCAAAAACATATTATTAATAAAAACGTCGAAAAGTTTTTCATACCTAAATTAACAGTATTTTAACGTTAAAAAAAATTATAAAATGACATTATTATGAATAAATGTTGAAGAACATGAAACTGAAATTCTCTACATTTTTAAGATCTACATATAGTAGGTAGATCGTGCTAGTGTTGCAAAGAAGGTTTTCAACACCCGAAAGCAAATAAACAATAACCTTTGTACATAAATTTTAATATTAAAAAGGCAATCATAAAATAAGTATATTCTATTTGTATAATATGTATTATATAAAAAAATAGTTATTTAACTGCAGAGAAATAAATGTATTAGTGTTTCAAAAAGGTATAAACAGACAATAGTAAAAAAGCCTTTGTTGTGTTTAAATTTATCCAAGTTAGTCAAATAAATTGAGAGGTCTTATTAATGGAGGAAGTAGAAAATTCGAAAAGAAAAAGCTAAAATTTAACTTGAAATGCTCGAGTGCTTTTCTATAATGGACTTATAATAAATTTAATAAATAGGAACCGTGCAGTCTTAAATTATACTATTTCCGAAAAGAGTATCCTAACGCTTTACGAACACGGTATTAGATGTAGTAACATTGTTATTGTCAATTCTTGTATTCTCAACAACTCCTACCATTATTTAAGAAACTATATATCTACACTTTTATTTTAAATGTTATAAATAATATAAATAAAACTTTATTCGTGTATATTTATTTATTTTTATTACAACTAATTTAAATAATTAATAATATTAATTTTTAGCTTATATAACAATTTATTGCTGTGAACAAATGAATTCAATTTAGCAACACTTACAAATTAATCTGAAATTTGAACCATGGCTTAAACAACTTCCGCTGTACTAAATTTTAACTTTGAGTACCATTTTGAAACTTCTGGGTACTACTGCAGAGCATAATAAGTCGCTTTTATGAGTATTACATACATTTCGTAGGTCCAACCGTTGGTAAAAATTAAGCTTCTTATTCCCCATTTTTATGTGTTTAAATTATAATATAGTTTTGTACCTTTTTTATCATTTTCCTTTTGGCATTTTTACTATAACTTTCCTGCCTTCTGCTGTTGCATTACTGGAAAATTTTTAAAATAGAATCTAATAAATGCAATACGTCTAGGTCAGTCTAACAAGTTATATCAGATACAAACTATTAATATGCTTATAGTACTACTACATCGTAGGTAAAAATAGGCATTATGCCTAATATAAAAATAAAACAATTTAATTATTTATATTATATATCGATGGCTGAAAGGCTATAAGCGACAAATTATAAACTTTACACCAGAGCGAAGTTGAAAATTTGTGAAGTAAAATTCATAAAATATGTACTGAATTAGTTTACGAGCAAGGATATTTGGATTTGCAATTTATTAGTTTTTAAGTTTATAATTATTCTCTAATAAATTGTATTACAAAGTTAGTCGCCCTTAAGTAAATTTTTCGTTTATGTCTTTTTGCTTTTCAACCATCGATATGTATTTACTTAGCAAACAGACATTTCCAGTAATTAATTTACTTTTAGCCAGGAAACCTCAAAACGTGTACATAGATAGAAGGTTTTATTTAGATTATACACAGATATTATTATTGTAAATTGCTATAATTAATTTATGACTTGGGAAAGCCAAGTTTTATTATGTGGAGTTATTATGTGCTGCAATATTGGACTGATATTATAAGGGAGATATTTTATCATTAGTATAATATAGCAAATTGCGATATTTAATTGAAACTTAATTGATCGACAATACTAGAAAATAATAATACTAATTATAATTAACGACAATTAAAACAATACAAATTGTTTTTATGCATTAATCTGTTTATTTAAAAACTTGACCTTAATATATCAGTGCCTAAATTGCCAAATCGATTAACTTCATAAAAGTAAAAGTAGTGAAACATGATAAATAGTTTGCAGTAATGTATACACTATGTATACTAATTGACGAAACAATTCTGTCATTTAGTGATGTTAGTTCTTATTTTTAGAGAAATTTGTTTTGAATTTAAACAGTTAGGAGTTAAACAACAAGTGCTTTAACCATAAAATTTAAAAACATTCAAAAACTGGAGTTAATCAATTTTTAAAAATTTTACTACAAATCAATTTAAAAATTTTGGACAATCGTACTTTTAAACCAACGAACAGCATGGATTTAACGCATCACCATTGAAAAACAGCAAAATATACTACATCTGTAGTAAAATGTTTAAAATGCTACTTCTACAAAATAATATTTGGCTCTAAGGTCCAAGTTTATAATATTAAATTTGCAGTGTATATTATATTAAACTTAATGGAAGTATGCCAAATAGAAAAATATCAAAAGTGGATTCTTTATTCGAATATTACCTAATAATGCAAGTAAATTTAAGTAATAAGGTCAAAAGTTTGAAACTTGGAAATAAATTAGTTGGGAAATTGGAACTCTTATAAGGTTCACCTATTTGAATTTTATTGATCAAAAATAATAGTAATTCGCTCATAAGGTGCATAAGCTATGTAATTTTTTTAATTTAAACGAATGCATACTACTACATATTAAGATTACAAAAATAATAAAGAATATTTATTTTTACTAACTGGCTAATAGAAACCAAATTGTAAGCATAACTGTTTTTTAAATGTTTTATGAAAAACGAGCGAGTCCTTTGAGAAGGACTAAATTATTCGGTATTATCACAAAGCAAATTAATAAGCACTATCGATTTTGTACTGTTTCCTTCAAATATAACCGTTTTTCAAATTATTTGTAATTTAATTACACTTGCTAATACTCACAAAATTAATCTAATGTCTTTATTTTCACTGCTCGCTAAATGATTCTTTATTTGAAAAGTGTATTTAAAATTTTAATTTTTCTAGTGGAAATTAATGTTATGAAAACCACAAAATAATATTTTGAAAAAAATAACCATGCAAAATAAAATTAAAAATAATATAATTACTTTTAATTAAAAACATTAAAAACTTTTACCTACGGAACTGCACTTCAATAGTAAATTAAAATTTTCCGGTCTACAGTTTCAAAAATAAGCAAATATTTTAACCTTTTTAGTAGTTTTAAGATCTATGGCCAACATAAAACATATAATCGCCAAACGAAGAGTCTTATTTTTAAAAGGTTTTCATGAACGATTGGTGTTTTCTTATGCTATCTAACCTACTATTTTCGGGTTATCGTTTTTCTCATCGTACCATTCAGAAGTCCGCCTGAGCCACTCTTTTACCAGTCCCACATTACCTCTTTCATAGCATTCAATTCACTTGCTAAACCCAACCCGATCTCTCCAATCTCAAATCCTATTATTAAAGGATAGACATTCAACGACAAAGGTTTTCTTAGATTGAGTATCTTACACTTCGCATGATAATAGTACTCATTATTTAAAATTAATTTTAAGAGCATGCAATAATTTTTTTTAATTTGTTGGAATCGTCTTTTAATTGCTAAATTCGAAATCTAATGCGCCACAAAAAATATTTAATCACTTACAACACAAAAAATTAATGAAGTTAAATTGTTGTTCTAATTGGTTTTAGTTGAAAATTAAATTGGATAGTTTTTACTGCAACCATTCCTTGAGACTAAAGTTACTATTTTAATACAAATTTTCTTTTTGTCTTATTTTACCTAAAAGTATTCATAACCTACTGCAGAAATTAGAAAATGATGTAATTGTCAAGTTGTTTAGTTAATCACCAACAGTTGATCATCAAATAGTAAAACTCGATTAATATAATTATTTTAAAATTATTTAAAACTAAAATCTATTACTCTTTGTGGCAGTGAGCCACATCGAGATTACTATTGTGCTTTAATTTACTACTTGGCCAATTTAAGGTATTTATTATTTTATTATAAATGAATCCTCATTTATCGATGAACGTGCTGATCAGTGAGGATTCTAATGTCCATACTAATAGCTGAGCCTTGAGAGTTGATCTAGGATTGCTTCTCGTAATACCCTATAATGTTACGATTTATATTAAATTCTATTAATGTATTTTGTAAATTCTCAAATCTCAATATTTAATCTTTGCTTATTATTACGAGGATTAGTTGATTTACTTATATAATATATAGGCTTAAAAAATGAATAATTGTTACCTATGGTTGTAGACTAACAGTAAGTAACTGTACTTATAATCAAATTCCTAAGTCGGAAAATAATCACTTTCCAACCGGTTGAAAATGGAAATGTACTTCTCCACCGGTAGAAAAATATATATATATTATTCCCAACTAGTTAGGAAATGCAGTTGATAAGAATTTATTACATTTTACTAATAAATTGATTACTAACTGCTGTGAGGTACCAAACCTATTAGAGAAGTGTTACACAATCAGTCTAGGTTCAATACACAGTTAAAAATTGTGCCTAATGTAATTTAAATTGCTAGCTTTTACCTGAAAGCAAGAATCAACAGTCCACTATTGTGTAAACTTTCCTAAGTTAACCCCTGAATTAAAATTGCAAGCTGTGTGTAAGTCATTAATTTAATTTACTATTGAATTAATTCAATTACGTATGTAAAATGTTGAAATGTATTTCTGTTATAATCACATTCTGTCTGAATTCAAAAAAGTAAATATATTGTTTCTAATGCGCCACCCAAAACTTACCAATTACATCATATTATACGTAAGAGAGGTAATATTACTCGCAGACCTTATCTAAACGATGATCTCTTTATTGCCTTATCATTTTACCGTTTAAAACAATTAATTAATTAATGCTACTATTATTTAATTTTTAGTGATTTTTTTAGAATGGTAAAAACTTAACCAATCACAAGTGCGTTGTGGATAAATTAAAGACCTATGCATAAACTTTTTAAACGTTAAAATGGTATTATATTTATTAATCTTAAATTTGCTTTCTAAAATTAAATTTATTTTTCTGAGCAATAGCCAAGCTTTTGCCTAGCATTTTTAGGTTTAGCATTAGCAAAAACTAAAGATCGTGTGCGGCTTGCATAAGGTTCACTAATGAAGAAAATGACCCGCAGCCCAAATGAGAATAACGCCCCTTACAAATTATATCGTTAGATAAAAATAAATAAAATTTCGTTAGAAAACTTATGTCTTCTTAGTATGTTACCCTTTTTCTATTATTATTTAGTTAGAATTTTATAAATAAAATACAAATTTTTTAACTACATACCAATTATACTAATTTCCAAAGGAAAGAATTACGTTTGAAATTTCACAAAGTTGTGTATTCAAACTTGAAATGGCATACTTGAAACGTAACACGACAATAGTCACTGTAATAAAGAACTACGGTGAACCCAAATTTTATCATTTAATTTCTAAAGGAAAAATTTTTGTAAGAAAATTAATCGTGTAAAATATATTAATAAATTTCCAGAGGAAGATTTGCCACGTTTTGTTATCAAAAGCAATTACTGTGTTGATATTTAAGTGTAATAATTAATTTTATGTTGTACTGGCTCTTGCTTTGATATTATTAAGTGAAAGCTCATTATTACGATACTAAATCTAAAAGGAACAAAAAGCACCAGCTCAACAAGCGATAGCCAACAACCAAGCAGGACACACCAACGGAGTAGGAAATATGTATCAAATTAAGTGATTTTACAGTTCGGTGAATTCAGAATTCCAGATTATTAATTTCATTTTGTTCTCAATTTTGCAGTTTATTATTCTTGGGTTTAGGAAAAGTTTCAGAGAGACGCAGTATTCATTTATTGAATTTAATTTCACACAAAAGTTAAAATTATGTATTTACTGCACCATGACTTTTAAAAAGTTTTCAATTGATTTAAGAATAAAAGGAATTTAAAAATCTAATTGTCGATTATTATTCGAATTTAGCTACGTATTTGTGGAAGCGCAGGGACAATGTAAAAAAATAAAATGCAGCTACAACATTCCTAAGATTCTAGGTTTACTACAGAATGTAACCGAAATACTTCTGTCTATATTATACTCGTACTACACACTGAAAGAAAATTCTAACTTTTTACAGCAAAATTTGACATAATTCTGTACAAATTATAAGTCAACTTCTTCAATAGAATAACTGTTTAAAAAACAAATAATATTTGTTTCAGTAATAGTTGGAATTTACTATATTATTACAAACAATTTTATCACAACTTAAACTAAAACTTTCCTTTTATATTATAGACATTAACTATCGAAACATGAAAACAGATAAATTTCTTTTAATTCAACGTTATAGACAATTTAGTGGTAAAAATTTTATTCATTTGATGATTTTACGCTTTGAAAATAATTGCATTGTGACGAATTTTCTGTGTAAGGACAATTACACAAGTAATGGTGATTCTAATGATGTGCAAACTGTTGGTCGAAGCTAGTGATAAGAGACAAAAGACTAAACTGAGCCGTCTCTTAGCTGGTTTTTACAATTTTTACCTCGGGCTAATTGCTGCTCACTGAAATGATTCAGATAAAACTTTGCAAGACGAATGGTTGAATTTTTTTTCCTCTATTACTGTTCCAAATTTTAATTAATTAATTATTAATTTTTTAATTATTGTGCTTTTATGGTTTTAAAATTTCATAACTTCAATTTCTTAATATCACAAAATAGATTTTCCTGGCACGTTATGATTATGTATTTTTAGGTTATATTTTGTTTCATCAATTATTTACAATATTCCCATAAGAATTCCAGACACGGAATGTAACAATTTCAGAAAGTATTTCAGGTGGAAGGATCAGTTACCGGTAATTATTTTATTACAAAATTAGTTGCAATAACAAAAAATCTTACATTTTATAAATTGGTGAAAAGATAATAAAGGTTTTATCAATATTTAATTAAGAATAAGACTTTAAAAACAAATATTATGTCAGTTGTAGGAATATAGATCCATTAACTTTACCATCTCGTTTAAGTAAGGGCCTGAATATGTAATAGTCGTTCGTGCTAGGAAAATGTAGCAAATGTACTGTACGTGAAATAAACTTCGTTTATTTAAGCTTTTTTTTCATTCTTTTCTTACAGCTCCTGAAAATATATTTCAAATTTATCTTAAATTAAATTCCCATGTTTTTATTTACTTACAAAAATATTTCTAAATTGATATTGAAATATATTTTAAATTGATCCATAAATATGCAAATTAAGTTAAGGTTTAAAAACGAAGGAAACAATACCTGTGTTTCTAATGAAACTAATTAACTAAATTAATGGTTATTGTCATAGCTTTCATATTAATTGTCATTGGTTTTAATCGAAAAACGAAATGCTGAAACATCTGAAAATTTCGCGAATATAGATCTGGAGCCTATTATTGCACAGTGATTATTAGACTAATGATTTCTAAATTATGAGTCATAAGTACTTGGAAGTAGTTTAAAAATAATCAGTATTATCAAAAATTTGTATTTATTAAAAATATTAATTTCTCATTTTTGCAAGAGTAACAAATAATGATAGATGTTCAATTTTATAATATAATAATAATAATTGACCACTTGTAATATAGTATAACCTATAAATTTACTTTATTGTAGCCCTAATATAATTTGTTTAATATTAATTTTGTTTATTTTCAAATTATTAAAACATTATAAATCTAAATGAAGTTTTGAATTAAATTATAATATATTAGAAATTAAATTAAAGAAAATTTTCAATTCATTGGAAATATTGTTTTATCAATTTCACTCTAGTACGAGTAAGTACTAACAATTTTTATATTTTTAGCCTATTGAAATGATGTAAAATAAAGGTTAGAAAAAGTTAGTTTTAACTTGTGTAATTTCCTTAAACTTAACAAGAAAATTTAACTTATGAAAGTACTACATAAATACATACTTCAAGTTTTTATTCAAGTTCTAGTTTAAACGAAATATACCTAGATTTATCACAAACGTCTTATATTATAAATAAATTATAAATAAATTTTTGAGTTATTATTATTATAAATTGTAAATAATAATGACATACTATATTTTATAAAAAATTATTATTTTTTAAAAGCAATTTTGTTTAAATAACAAACGGAAAATAAAAATTACTGCAATTTCACATTTCAAACTTATCTTGTACATATTATGAAGCTAAAATGTTTTCTACTGCAATTTTTCAAAATTAGTTTTTACCAATTTACTTAATTTGTTCAAATCAAATTTCTTTATAAAAGATAGCTTTTGATCTTTTGAGCTTTTTGTTTTATAAATAAATTATAATTAGCTACTGCGCTTACTTATTATTACATACGTATTTTTACATAATATGTATGTTATATATTTTTTGTAAGTTAATCAATCACGACAATGTGTATTTTTCACTTACTTAATTACATTATTATAATATTAGCGTTTAGTAATTAATTATTTGCCGTACACTGAACTAACCCAAGAACTATAACAATGTTATAATACTTGTATATCTATTAACTTGTAGAGCACTTCTCATCGTCCTGGTCTGGGTCTTTTACAGTCTAGATATTTGTCCCTTCCTGCACAGGAATTGTATTGTAGCACAATAATCAATAAGCAGTACAACTACTATTGTTTTATATAGGCTAATTAATTTCCTGTAAACATGATATCACCCATATTAATTGCCTAGATAAACCTTTTATCCAAACGTTCAAAAACCTTGACCGTGTTTAATTCCATCTTAACCATTTAGTAAAAATGCTTTTGTTTTACTGCACTTTATATTTACTTTACTTTTGATGTTTCCCGTTGCCAACAATAAACCGATAATCCCCAGATGCGCTAATTACCATTTAGGAGCTATACAAACTTAATTGTTTATGGTGTTTCACTCTGCGTGCGTTTTTCTCAAAATAGAGTATTTTCCATCCGTGTTATTTGCAAAGATTTTAGTTTACTGTCAGTTAACTACTCCAGAATTGCCAATGTTAGCTAATGGGGAAATCTGGTAAGGTTGGGACAACTGCTCATTGAACACAGTAGCAAATCTACTTGGCGTCAGCTAATTCTAACCAATCAAGTAACTGTTCTGAATAATGATTTTTCATATAAAATAAAATAATAAGCTGAATTGGCCAAAAATAATATAAATATCCAATACAAAATTTTATTGGATAAAATTTTTGTAGCAGATAAATAACAAAATCAAACCAAAATTTGACTAGGTTTCGACGTTTTAATTCATATGCGTATTATTTATGACGAGACGACTTCTTTGTCTGCTTATACAGGAAGAAACGCTTCAATGCACACACATTCAAATGCACCATGATTTAGAGTGCACTTCATTTCAAATTGTACTTAAAAGAATACTTGCAAAGGTGTTTACCGTTACAAATGTTTGTTGGTACATAACATAGCATATACATATAACAAAAACGTAAGGATTAAAAGTTTTTAACCAAAATTTTAGCCAATAATGAATTTAAAAAAATTTGTTAAAGTAATGTTTATTGAAATTTCTTTTGTCATCGTAATCCTAATTTTGGCAACCTTTTCTTCTATATTTGTAATATGTGTCGGCGGTGTTGTTGTAAACATAGGGGACCTACTGTTTTTCAAGGGTTCTAAGAGAGGAGAGATGTGATATTATACATTTAGAGAACGTTTACTAGCCAAATTACGCTACATTTTTTGAGGGAAAATTGTAAGCTGTGAGAATAAAGTTTTACCTTTGCTCTAAGTAAAATTGGGTACCGGAAATAATAGTGAACGCACTTAGCTGCTTAAGGTATGGTTGTCTCTTTGACTTTTGACCAACACTACTTCTATAAATGTTTAAAAGTATTTTTTCTATTTCAAGTTTTACCGGGACAGAAAATTGACAAATTGAATTTAGGTAACTTGACATAAAAATAACGTTTGAAAATAAATCGGAAATCTTTAGGTGAATCTCGGCATTGAAAATATTTCCAAGATGTTCTATGAGTCATGAAATACGATTTGAAAAATTATATCATTGGAAAAAAAATAATAATCGAACGCATTTACTTTTCTAAACATATCCAAATACAAAAATTTTGAAAACAAACTTTAAGGTTGCTCGTCTTTTATGTAGTACATACGTGTTGTTGTTACGTAGTATCTGATTGTAAATTTTATTTTAATTTAAAATCAAAACAATATGTAAAAAGGCTTAACATAAACAAAAATTAATGTCCAAATAAGTTCAAATTCAAGTAATAAGTGGAAAGCTTGATATTGCTTTTATGATGAAAAATAAGTCAAATGTTTGACGAAGGCAGTTTTATACAAAATCGCTTTGTTGGTATCATGTTTAGTTAGTTCTTTTTGTTAACAATATAAGCTACATCACATAAACCGCAAAAACATGCATTGCAGGCAATTTTGCTGTGGCGCACCAAGAAACCGCACTATCCACAAGTTCTACAATACAATACCGTTTTAGCTTTTAAGTTTCTGCCAATTTGAAAATGGTTTGTGTATTCTGTGAAACTGTAACCAAATTTATCTTGTAACTAAAATACCTTTCCTTCAATAAAATGGGGAGTTTCTACAAATTGAAACGTTAACGACCAAGAAAAGTAATAGAGATTGATATGTTTTACCCTTATTTTATATTTGAAAGGATATTATTTGATAAACGTTTGTAAGTAAGTGTTTTCCTACGCCGAAGAAAAATAATAATCTAATAGCTATGTTGACGCTGTTATGTTTACCTTTTACAAAATTGAATTTTGTAATTTATATGATTTTCGTTTTTAAAAATGTAATACTTTTTATGAAACAACAGCAAGAAAAACAGAACGTTATCACAATATTTGTATTTCATTGAACGAACTTAATAAGGAATTTAATTAATAATTTTATTTTCAGCTACGACACGAGAGGATCTCACAGTACTCATGCAAAGCATTGGAAAGATGGAAATATAGAGGAAAGAGCGTTTTTCAATACCATAAGAGAACCCTCTGCTTTAAGTATTGATAATATAAGTGAAAAGGATGAGGGTGAATATCGTTGTAGAATTGATTATCAAAAATCGCCCACAAAGAACTTAAGGGTTAGACTTTCAGTTATCGGTAAGTGATTTAAAATTTTACATTTTTTTTTAAATTTTTGTGAAATATTATTAAATCTTAAATTGCAATTAAAATCCGTCGCAATAATTCAATTCATGGTTACATACCATTTTCCCACTTATTCGTTATCAACAAGTTATACTTGGCTTTAATCCAAGTTATACTTTTTAATTTACTAGACACGTTTTTCTGACAAACTGCTTTAAAATTATTAACCACTACGCTGCAATTGCAAAATTATGAAGGGCTATTCTAAATTTTGCATTTTTGAATACGTATTCGTTTCATTATTCAACGTTGTTTAAAAATCAACACATTTCGTACAAATTGATAAAGCGTGTTTTACAATCAGGAACGCAAAACAATTCATGAAAAACACATGTTTCTAAAAGGGTGAATTGTACAAAATAAAGTATCGAATTTAACATCAAACATTAATAAAATATTTTTAATTACATTCTGCTTACAAAAATTGCCGAAAACATTTTTTATATTTTTCTTTGTGTTTAAAGCAAAAAATTCTTGTTTTTCTAAAATATTTTTAAACCCTTAAACATTTTCTTTCGAGCTACTTGACACTATTTCTTTTACTTTTATACACATTACTTCAAATAAAATTTTTTTGATTGTTATATGTAGTACGTGATGTATTTGGAATAAAAAATATACCGCTAAAGTAAAAAATGACGCCAGTTAAATAAAAATCACGTATGCGTTGTTGAAATAAAGAAAATTGCTATCCAAAAATGTTGTGCTCGGTCGCTTAATATTATTTTAATATCAATTTTGTTAAAAATTTCAATGTTGCCTTATTATTTCGATTATAAAGAAAAATGTTTATAAAGCTTAATTGAATTAGGCAGATATAGATTTTATAATTTCTTTTTTTTTTCTATATTAAATTTCCACAACTGAAAACGTGAATTTTAAACCTTCAAAAGAGAGTTAAATCAGCTCTATTTGACATTAATGTATTTGTGGTAGCTGTTAGAATAGAGGTGATTAAGTTGTTCAATTGGCAAAAATTTGAACCGCAGATAAAATCCTTGTGAGTTCGGATTCTTCCAGCAAAGTTTAGCAAATCACTTTTCTTATTCTCACTTATTGTTAACTGGCTCTTATAGAAATTTATCAGGATATTAGCTTTTATGCCTTCTCGTGGAACTTTACCTGTTACGTTTCTCTTTTTATTTCATTTTTGTTAATTATAATTTAGAAGGTTTTAACTTTTTAATAAAACAAATATAATTTTTTTATTTAAATAATGTGCCGTTGGCTTTTATACTCATATTATATAAAAGCAATAAATACATTATTATTTGGTAATATTATTACATTTCAATTTTAATTATAGTAAAATATTGAAATTAATAATTCTGTAAAATACGACATTGATGCACATGTTCGCCGCAGAAACGAGCATTTTTACTTTATGTTTTATAATAATTGAATTTTAATAATAGTCAATTTAACTTAGTAATTAAAAAATTACTTTCCATTTACATTTTTTAAAATTAAATTTAGGAGCCTGTTATATTATAGTACATTACCATATTTCGAATTAACAATTTTTCTCTGATAGTTCAAGATCTAATAATTGAATTCTTAAGTTACCGTCTAGAAAAAATCAGATTAATAAATTTGTTTTAAACGGAAAATAATCTGTTTAATTATTAATATAACGTGACAATCATTAAAATTTTATTCCTAACAAATTATAAACAGAAAAGGCCTATATTTTGGCTTCCAGTACTACACGTCAGTATATTATGACAAAATAATGTAATAGGAAATTTTTGTATAACATCCCAACGTTCAGGATTTATACGTAGATAACTTTTTTATTATTTTTTTTATTTTAAGGTGGATTCTACATATAGGTCGTTTTATATTCCCGGATTAGGCATTAAAAACAAAAGAACTAATGTAAAAATTAATTTTCTTTCCTTTGAATACTTTGTTTCAATAACAACATGAATCCATTATAAAAATATCCAATTCCTTTCTTCTCAAAATAAATTTCAATGGCTGCTGTTAGTTTGTCATTATTCCTAAATTTTCTTTTCTTAACAGTTTTAATTTAGGAAAAAAAATATATTTACTATGTGGCAAAAATCTGGATTCAATTCTTCTGAGACGCAATCACCAGCAGCAGCAGCAGCTTTTGCAAGTCTGAACTACCTTGAGACGTCTCGCGATAGTTTTCCGCGTCTTTTCACTTTAATAGAATCCCAGACGAGCTGCAATAAGATTACAGAATACTCTCTTCTTACGGTCCTAACTTTCTGCACATAATCAATCAGCGCAATTCTTAAACAGTTTCAAAAAATTGCCGACATTATTTTTCTTGAAAGTGCAGAAGGAGTGATTTTAAACTTTTCGGGAGGGCTGAAGCCCTTGACAAGCCACTCACTGCATTGACGCTTATTTGATGACCCAGGTTTCATCTCGAGTGACAAATCGGTCCAACAGCAAACACTTGGTGTTTTCAGGGACGTCTTAAATAATCACTTCAATAGAATCAACCTTGGTTTATTTTATTTTGTAATAATTATTATAAATTAGTAGTCAATATAATACAACATTCAACCAAATATCTTCGAGATGAAACTTTTCTGTGCCACTGTTTATAAATTGTTTATTTAATTTGCATTTTATAAGATTAGTTTTCTGCTTTAAATTAATAGTTTACAAATTCAAAGAGAAATAGTAGGTAAGTTACGGAAGCAAGATTTTCGTTTGTGTTTCATAATAAGTAGATTCTCATAATAATGACGAGTAATGCGAACAATTTCAAGTACTTAGTAATATGTACCTATTTTCATTATCTATGTGATCTGCAACATGTTAAATAATTACTAAATATCCAATATACTATTGCTCAGTTGGCAAGCACGTGAAACTTTTTCGTAAGTCTTTTTATTTAAATCTTTACAAAAAGTAAGAATTGAAAAAATGATATCAAATATAATTTTATTATAACAAAATACTTTTTTGAATTTTGGTATTAAATAAAAATGTTTAGAGATAAAACGAAATTGATCATCGGCCCAAGTCATTAGGATTTAGTAAGTCCGATTTTATGATTAACCTAATAATATCTGCCTCTGTCAATTAACTTTTGATTGTTGCGTATAAAAATTATATTACATTTTCAAAATTATTTTGTAAATTTTAATCTATTATTAATTTTGGTTGTTTAAAAATATATATAAAAATATATAATTTGTGTGATAATTATATATAAATATAACGTAAAACAGGATTAACTTGACCAAACAATAAAACATTGTTTGTAATATTCACACATTAGCTATTTTTTCTACAAAAACAATTTTTACCAGATACATTGTTATCCTAGACTACAGTGCAGTCAATTATTTAAAAAATTTTATGCAGAAAAAAAAATGTATATTTCTTTAATTAGTGGAAACAATATTGTATAAAATTTAAATAAATCTGACTGGTTGGCAATGTCACGAGAATGTACTTACATAATATATTCTAATTAGGTTTTGAAATTTTTTAATATAAATTAATATTAAATAAATAGATTAAAAATAATTGTTTCATGGACCAATTTTAACCACAATTTAATCACATCTATTTCCTACCAAAAAGATACGAAATTTTAAAATATTAAATAAAAACTAAGTCTCAATATAAGGATACAAAATCCAAAATTTTGTTTGAAAATTCTTATTAGTTTTTGCTGTAGGTAGCACACAAAATTTCTCTACAGACACACACACACACACAGATATTTTTTGGAAATGATCTTATTTAACTCAGGGGACCTCAAAAAGTGTAAATCCATCAAAATCTCAATTTTTTTCTGCACAAGAACAATACTTTTTCATATTACATACTATGATAAAGTAAAAAAATTAAAAAAATGTCATGTATTTCATTGGATAGATAAAAAATGTTTAAGAAAGAGATACTCATAATATATCAATTATTGGTTTTCCATTCCTGTCGGAATATAACCACTTCGGTTCTGGAAGTCCTCACAATCCGTTTTACGAGGTGGATTACTCCTCTGTTTTACTCTAGCCAACAGGCGCGTGTGGAGTTCTAACCTGCAACTACTTATTTGTAGTCACATACATAAGTCTTCCAACATGCCACTCTGCTGGTTTAATAATATATAGAAATTAATTATCTAACAAGGTTAGAAAAAATGCATTTATCTAAGCGGGAAAAAAAGATCCAATGTTTAACAGGGGAAAAGTGATGCAAAATTTTTCACTTCAAATTAAAATTGGAGTTACTTAATTTTGTGTAATAGTGATAGAAATTACAGGCTTTGCTGTTGCATATTTATTATTAAAATTTGGTCTTAAGAAAAATTACTAAAATATTTTCTTGTGCTATCTATACTAAAATATAATGTATCTACTATATTATAGTATAAAAGAATTATAAAATTTTAGTAGTTGCATTAAAATAATAAAATTGCTATCGTTTCAATATACCTTTCCATTTTATGTTGTATACAAACGAAATTATGATCAGTTGTGACAATCAACCTCGTAATAACCAATAAACGTAGTCACCTCTAATTTGTTTATTATGTGATACATGGACAAATAAACACGCTAAATTTTAGAAACGGTAGTGTGTATTTATTTGATTTTGCCAAAATTTGTCATTTAAAAATTGTTGACTTTTCGATGGACGACTTCAAATTACGTTAAACGATTTGTTGTGTGGAACGCGGCTACTTTTTGAACATTAAAAGTTTTTTGCTAATCTACCATCTAGAATTTTACACGAATTATGCCCTAGCTTTAATTTTGACTGAAAAGATTTTAAATATTTATTAAATAACTCGAACAGAGGACACAAATCTTAATTAATTTTTTAACCAGAAAATATATTAATTAGTTTTTTAACTTAAAGCCATGTATCACAAGCTTCATAAAAATTTAGTCTCGGGCAGTACCTATGTGAATTGGCAAGGGGTAAATTGAAAATTAGTAAATTAAAGATCAACTTATACTTCACTATATTATTATAACCACCATACCATGACTAATTACATTAGCCATGTTGATTATGTATATGTGATGTATAAAGGCGTAATTTCTTTAATGTAATATTTAACGAATTACATACTCACCATGAAAAGGTTAATACTTTTTGTGGATATATTCAATTGTCATCAAATACACTTAGCTATTGTTATGGCTTAATATATCCAATTCTTTCAATGCAAATGTTTATTATAAAAATTGTATATTACACGTCAACTCGATTAATAGGAAATTGGATAATCGCGTGCACAAACAGCTCAATGAAGTTTTGCGTGCATTACAACAGCCAATTAAAAAGTTTAAATGTTCACCTGTGCAAAAAGCTTTCACAATGTGCATTAAATAAATATGAACTTTATGTAAAACTCTATATTGGAAAACTTTAATTTCTGCTTTTAACAACTAACGTCTCGTTTTCAAAATTTTATCAAGTTGCTCAAATTGCGATTTAAGTTTTAACTATATTAACAGCATTATCATAATTCACGTTTCGAGCGTAATAATCTTGCAATTCAACAGAACTCTACTGGGTAGTACAATTCTAAATAATTGCATCATTATTAATAATAGAATAAAATTTTATAAAAAAAATCGTGTTTTAGCGTTAGTCAAATAAATGTCATTATAATGCTTCTTGAATAATGCCAGGCAGCTTTCGTATTTTAGTTGCGGTATAAAGTTGAGAACTCCTATTCGAGCTATAAAAGAAGTTTGTTATTTGAATACGAACGAGAAATAATGAAAGTTCGGTAATAGACGAGATCTGTATGGGAAGTTGGTTTCTCGCGTATTTTCCACCTGCTGCCAGTTTATTGATTTTAGAAACCCTTCAACCAGCGTGCAGAAACTTTTCAACAGATTTTACATTTTTTAATCGATCATATTTGCATTGAAATTTAATGCTTCGATGCTTATTGTAGGCTTCATAATAATTAATTTTGCTAATATTTTTTTGTTCTGTATAATTTTTTTTATCAGGGCTGAAGATTTTACGTCGTGCATTAATCACAATAGATTTCTCTAAATGTTAAATACAATGGATAGTACAGCACATCTATGTTTCCTAGTTGTGTAAAGTTGTTGATGAAATATACTGGGTGTACCGCTAATCTTCCTAGTGGACCTATAAGTCTACATTTAAAGTTTACTAAATTTTCGCGTATGAATATTGCGGAGCAAAGGTCGAAACAGCGCAGGACTTTTCTAGCCTCAAGGTTCAAATAAATCTTCATTCATTCTACCGCAGGAAGGATAACATGTTCCGTTTCGTAAACACTACAGCAAACTGAACAGACGCATTTTTTTATAATATGTGCGTACGTTCATGTGACAGGACCGTAAAAATGGCCAACTCCTCCTTCCATACCAAACGTCAGATTTATTTATAGTCTAAATATGACGTATGAACCCTAAAAATTTCCCTTATTGCTAATACTGGTATTTTATAGACAGCCTAATTTATGGATTTTTTGTATAAATCTTCACTCCAACAGTTGAATTTGACCTCCAACTTTAAAAAGTTATCACTTACTTACCGTGTTGTGCTGTTAGTTATGAGCATTTCACAAAATTAATATCGAATTTTAATTAGTTGAGCTTTTATTACACTCTAAGTGCGGTAAATATATTATCTATCTGTTCTCGTTGCCCCAATGAGGATGTGGTGTATCAACATATAATATAAACTACCCGAGTTCTCAAGTCGAGTATCTAACCCCCATTACTAGAGTTTGTATAAAATATTATGTTACGTTATTTAAAGTAGGTACTATCCTTATTATATACAGCTGTATTTGTATTAAGTGTTGTCTACATATTATATACTACGTATGTATAAATCTAATGATAAAATTTCTATACCATAAGAAATTCAAGAAAGTATTTAATTTGTTTTATTTTTTCTTTATTTTAACCTTCATTTACCATTAATTACGGGGTATCTAAATATAAACTAAAAGCAGATACAAGTTGAAAAGTTAATTTGTCTATTATGTAAATTCGGGTTATTACACTACAGTGTAATAGATTTATAAGAAAAAAATAGATTAATAGTAATACGCTTAGCATGCAAATTTGTTTCAATAAACCTAAAGTTTAATTACGGCTTTTGTTTTTATTGAACAATTAACATGACGGAACAAAAAATATTAATAAAATATTTGAGGTGGAAAATTTCGATTTATCAATAAATGAAAGAAGTTCGGTGTATTTTAATTTTCAATATTTGCTTTCGGTATTCTCCAACAAAATTAAACAAATATTTTCAATTTTTGAATTATAAATTTTTAAGAGTTCTTTCATTTATACGTCTGAACAATTTACGAAGGTAGAATCAATATTATATTTTATCATATCATGGCGTTAAAATTATTTTGTGTTTTGATTTGTACAATCCTGCGCAAATCTTGTCCTATTATGTCAGCTACAAATTATTTGAAACTACATTTCAAATAAATTTGAAACTTTGATTTTGCTGTCTATCAAATTTAATTAAAACGAGTTTTGCTAATTTGAAAGTAATTAATTAATTTATTGAAAACGGTATACCTATAGAAGTTAAACATTTCAATTTATAACAAATTTTTGCTGAGGTGGAGGTGCCTACTACCAAGGAAGGAAACATTTTTCATTAAAAACGATAATTAAAATTTAAAACATATTAGTAATCCCACTATAGTTACATTAATTTTGAATCATTAAAATTTTATCCTTACTGCAGCCGTATTGTATTTTGGAGACAGTTTTTTCCATACCTAGTTCTTGCGGTACCGAAAAACTAAGTAAAACATTAATTAAATGTAACTAAAAACGATCTAAGTTGCAACTTTAAATTGGAAGTTATGCAAGTCATTGTAATTTGAGTACAAAGTTTATGATTCGCAAACTCGTTAACAAGTTGTTGTGTGTTAAGTTGAGAATTAAGCTATCTACATTTAAACCCTTCTGTATTTGCCCTTTAGTAGTCATAAAACTTGTATGTCTTCCTAAAACGATTTAGTCATAATTTACAAAATTTAACATTAAAATAATTAAAAAGATGTTTCAAATTATTATTCATCACGAGTGGTTACATTATATATACAAGAGAAATCCATTACTATATTATTATGTGCCCTTAGTAGTATAATAAATAAAAAATTATAGATGTAATAAATATAATAATTTGCTGGATCTCTTGTTTTCATATTCAACGTATTGTTCATCATTTTCAGCAATTTAAAATTGCAAACAAACGTAATTAATTTATTATTATGGTTATTATTGCAAAAAATTAATGGGGATGACTTTTAGTAGAATTTCCTACATATTCTCGCGCTGGTGTTGTAGTGATTTTCTTTTACAACTCGACATTCTGTTTTAGATTAGACGTTGTTACTGTGGTGCAATAAACTTTATGCAATGTCTCGTTTTACACTTTTTTATCGTATTTCACCGAGTCAACTAGAGTAAAATTTAAAGATATTGTGTTAGCGTTGCACAAATTAGAGGTGGAAATATTCTACTTTTGCTGCATTTATTTAGATGCAAAAGACACGTTTTATATGAGAATTTTACATTATTATATTATGTATAAGGTAACGTTGACATTCCACATATTAAAATCAATCATTTATTAAATTTGTTACCTTTTACAATCAAATTCTAATCATTTAATAAAATGCATTTTAGAAACAAATTATCTACTACATTATAAATATTATATTTGCTAATGTTTTTATCATGCGATGAAATCTTGGCAATTAGTTATACCGAACATGTTAAACTTAAGTGTTAAAAGAAGACAAACCAAGTTGATAAGTTTGAGTAGATTTTACTAAAATATAAAATTAAATTAATGCAATATGGTATTTCACATTTAAATTTTAGTACGATATTGATTTCCAATATTTTAAAGCAAAACATTTAATTTTTAACTTTTTGTAATCGTTTCCGAGTGTTACTTGATATGTAGGCATTGCTATATAATATGTATTATGAAGGGTGTACTACTACCACTTTTGTGTACACCAATATTCAATAAATTCAAGTATTTTAAATTAAATGTATTCACACATATTTAAAATTTGATTCTGATTGACTTTTTCTAAAAAATCAGACAAGTACAATACATTGTTATCAAATTGCGTTATTGCTCATAATATACAGTGCTGCGCGTAAACCATAGCATAAAAAGTTTGCATGGCTTGCCTGGTAAAAACTGATATGTTTTAATGGGTCAGTAACAAGCCCTTGTTTATAATGTCAAAATAGCTAATAAATTTAATTTAAAAATAAAGTATTAAAAAATCTTCAGAAATGCACCGTTTTGAAATTATACTATAGAATTAAAACTAATGAATGATTATGGAACAAATAAATATGTTCCGTTCTCCCAACTCACTGCTTCCTTCTTCACAAATCACCCAACAGTTGTTTAAGAAATTTAAAAAAAGTTGTTGAAAATAACCCTATTTCCTGGCCTTAGCACTAAATTACTATCAATTTTTTACATTACTCAAAACACGTTTTATGATTTTTGTTGGAAATTAGAACTAAAAAATTACATATTTGGTGACAAATAACTTGTATACATGTGGTGAAAATTATGTAAAAAAATAATTCATTGGTTGTTCTAAATTATATTTTGTATTATTTATTTTGTATTTATAAACAAAATAGAGAAACTTACTTTTAGAATACACCTCGTACATGACGTAATAAATTATTCCAGCTTTGTCATGTAATATTTTGGTTTATTATAATTTCTGCTCAATAGAGTCAAAATTATAATAAGCGACTTCTATATTATATTGTGGTTTTATTGCAAAACGGCAATGCTTGTAGTATAATTTTTATGCTTCATCATAACTACTCGCAGAAAAGATAATCAAGCTTTTATCGGTCTGAAACTGTTAAATCGATTTTAAATGTAATTTGGTTCTAGAAAATTAACATTTTTTCATGTGGTTTGGAAGGGACTAAGCTTCTCTTCCTTTTGCCATTTCCTTGTTTTAAATTTCCGTGACATCCGAAGTTGGAAATTTTGTGATTTTTATGCTGTGAAAATTTGATGTTAATTATTAATAATAAGTTTTTTATCTATTTTAGTTCTTCCGCAAAAGCCCACAATTATCGACGAAAAAGGGAAGGAAGCTCTTTCGGTTGTAGGCCCTTATGATGAAGGTGGAACAATGAAACTAACGTGTATCGTTACCGGAGGTAAGTTTTGACGTATTTACTATCAGTGATTTTCTTTGAGCTATGGTATTATTAATGTTATTACTAGCTATGTAATGTACGAAATTATTGCGTTAAAGTAATTTAGGTGATCATGAAATTAACCGTTTGTAAACTGAAAATTATTCGACGAGGCTTGCCTGAGGAATTACTGTTATTTTAATGCACGCCCATAAGCATTTTTACGGTCTGCGTACAAAATTTCCGTATTTCAATTGTAATTCGTGATCGACATTATTTAATTTCAATGAAATTGTTTGTTAATTACCAAAGTTATTCCACTACAGCCGGAATATTCAGTTATACAGCAACTTTAGTTACATAGAGTGACGTAGCAATTATTAACGAAACTTCATACCACAGTGCTTATATAGCTTGGTGTTTCATTAAATACAATTCACAATTTCTAGCTCATATGCTTTTACACGAAAATGTAATTAAGCACTACAGTTGCGATTATAAATTGTTGACGAATTTGTTATACTTTCCACTCTTGGCAAACGCGATTGTTTAACATACACACATGTAGCATATATATACATACGAATATTAATTTAAATCGTAGGTAGACGTACAAAATTATATGTTTATGCAGGTGAAATCAACAAGACTTAAAATTGATTTGGAAATGAAAGTTCACGTTTACACAAACGTGGAACCCAAACTGTTTGTAATTATGTTAATAAATTAGATTTACGGGAATGGTATACTTCGAAGTTATAAAACTGTAACGCACATTTTCTATTTGAAATTACATTTATTGATTTGTAGCTTATAAGTAATACGAATGTATTTGTATGAAAAATACCTAAAAGTGTAAAACCGAGGTTGAATATTAAAAATGTATGTTTTACTTTATACGATAAACTGCTTAAAATTATTGTTATTACCACAAAAATATGGGTCTAATTTGGGTTAAATATAATAAATTTTTACATTATCTTGGAGGTTTCTAAACAAAATTAAATTTTTCACATAAGTGGGTAAGCATTGTTGTCACGTATACAAGTCCACTTAGTTACTTACATAGCACATATGTTCCCTTGGTAGCACAACGAATGTACGTGTAGCAAGATACAACGTAATAACATCCCTAAAGTTGGCCAATACTCCACCATATAAGAGGTCAACTGTGAATACTAACCCATATCCACAAGGTTTCTTAAAAATGTATATTGCTTTGAAGTCCTTATTTTGTAGTTCATTTTAATTGAAAAGAAAAAAATTGTCAACAATTAAGTCTTTAATTATTTGGTTTATGGAATTACTAGCATTTTTATTTTATGTTTCATTACGTAAATATTGATTAAAGCAGGGGTGTAGCCTTTACAAACCACAAAGTAGATAATCCTGTTAAGCTCTGATTGAAAATATTCGTTTGGTACTGCAACTGTTCGGTAATTAAGATCGAGCAATAAATTAATAGCAGGTATTAATAAATCAGCATTATTAACATTATAAAAATGTATACACATCCCATTATACAAAATTTACTTTATTGATTGTCACTAAATTAAAAAGTTGTTTATATGTAGTTTATGTTTGTCTAATACGGTTTCAAACTTTTTGTAATCATGGAGATTTTTTTCCAGATAATATTGTAACTTTATTACCCCATTAAATAATTCCAAAAATTCTATATTTTAATCTCTATAATCACACATCAAAAAATACCTAATATAATACGAAAACATATTTATAAAAAATTTAATAGCCAAAGCAATTAGAATACCTACCTATAATTTAATTGAAAATAATTGAAAGTTTTATTGCAAAGAGTTAATGATAATTAGTGCCGACTCTTAATATTATTCAGCTAGAAACAATGCCATAATATTATTATGGGTACAACTAGCTACTATTACTGTCAGAGTTATAGATCGTGAATTTATGATCCATCAAAAGTAAAATAATACCTACTACAAAATTGTATTTAAAATTTTTTACAAATTAAATTGGTAACAATTTACCTACCTAAAATAAACCCAAAATGAAAAGGAATTAGAGTTTAATTTGCATTTGCTCTACATGCCAAACAACGAATAAATTGCTTTCTGTACTTGTACTACTAGATTGTTCAACAAGTTAATTACATTTTTATTGTAATAATAATTATTGCATCAAAGAATTGTGAATTAGTACCTTAATAGTAAAGCCTAACAAAATTTCTCTTTATATGCATACAATGCTTCTAAACGCTAACGGTTCTCTGAAAATATAAATACGAGTATGTATGCACATAATATAATAATTTTTCAGTATAATACATAATTATAATAATTCGTATTACTTACTTTTCAAAGGTCTAAGGCCAGGTGTTTTTATATTCCATTAAAATAAAAGATAATTTAGATAAATAAAAACGAGTTCAAAGTTGCTAACTAAAAAAATTAAAAAGAGGTGAAAATACATTTTTTTGAATTCAAAATTTAACGTTACATGACACTTTACTAAAAGATGACAGTTAATTTATAATAATAATTTTTAAGGGTATTCAGTCAATTTGGAAATTTATCGTAAAGTTTGTAAACTTCGTAAAATCTAATAGTTTTTGCTTAAAAGCAACTATTAAAATCACAAACACGCGCTTCTGTTAAATGTCTAATGAGTAATTAAAATTAACAAGTACGTAAAAATTATTATTGAAACCAAAAACTATTAGATTTTACGAAGCTTAAACAGCTTACGAAGCTTACGATGAGTTTACGAAGTAACATGATTACCTTATTATACTTATTAGTGTAAGATAGGGTTACATGTCAAAAATCACACCTGTTTTCTTGGTCAACCCGTGTACACCAACTTTATTGACGTTTTTTTACTGGGAATTACTGACCTATCGGCAGGAATTATGGTTATGTACAGTGCAAAATTATGTTTATTAACTGAGTGCCATTAAATCAAAAATGTACTGTATTGTTAGTGACTGTACATAATGGCGTTTTTATAAATAATAAAAGTGTTTGGTCAGAGCATACAGATAAATAGATAAATTGTTTAAAAAATCACAGAGATAGTTATAACAAAATAAATACAGCCAAAACTAAATAATTTGTAAGCAATGCGAAATTGAAGGGTAAATGCATTTTGCAAAATTCATGCGGTATCGAACTCCAAAGTCAATAAGTCAACAACCAAATCGTAAATAACATTGCATTTGCTGAAATTTTTATACATTGTGTGTTTTTGTTCTTATCAGAGAGAAAAGGTGAATTTGCTTTTCTGACTGCTGAAATAATATTTATAATCTCATTATGTTTTAATATTAATTAATGACTAAAAGGATTCCAGTCTGAAAAACATACTTTTGAAGTACTACATGTAAAATGGTAAAAATGTATGTTTTATATTGTTGAACTTAATTAATACTTTTGTTAGAAAATATGTAATATAAATAAAAAACGCAAATGCTTTTACTTTAAAATTCAAATTAATATGGTAGAATGCATTACTCAAAGTGAGATTTAGTGGGTATGTTTTTATTAAAATGAAGTTTTAGATATTTTATAGGTATGCACTCTCACCAATAAGAATGCAAGAATGGTAGAGGTTGAATAAAAAAAATTTGTTCAAATTTGAAGCGAAAGATGTTGCTAATTGTTATAGTATTGTAAAAAGTAAAGAAATTGATTATAAACTATTTGCTAGTATATATTTGTAACATTTATGTTCAGTTACCCTATACATTAGTATTTAGAGTCGACTTCGGAACTATTTGATTTGTAGTCACTTACACTAACCACTACACCATCCTGCGATAACTTTTAACTTACGAAAAAAGGAAGGCACGTGACACCAAGTTTGAAAAAGCAGGAACTAAAAAGCAACGGAGCGGAACTATAACTACCTAAAGTAGCTCTAACCTTAAAATATTCATCTATGCGTGCATTTCTAATCTGGTCGAGTTGGCGTCACGTAGAAAGGGTTAAATATAGTAATAAAGTATTTATTTATAGGTAATATAAACATTTTAAAAATTTATTTGCGTTAGAACTTTAAAAGTAAAAAAGTGGACTTGGTGAAAAAAATATAGAAACCCTTGCAATGTTGCAAATTTTTGCAATTCCTTTGACTCGAATGCATTATTTATATCACAACTGCCGATTTATTTATCAAAGTTGTATATTTTTTCCTTTTTACCGTGCCAGACTGACATTTGATACATATATCTAAGATCCATAAATAATGAACAACAAATTTATTCGGGACTCCTAAATGTTGGAAATTTGAAACTGAGTGTTCGTTTTTAATGAAGCCTTGGTTCTTTTTCATAAATTAATTCCTATATTTTTGGATACTAAGTTTTCCACTTCTTTTGTTAACAAAGTCTCTACAATACACTGTTTTCGACAAAGCCGTTTTCAGTAATCAATAAATCGCATAGAGAAAATTTTGACCGATTAATCGCTGCATCTCTTGCATAAAAGATGACTTCGATATAATAATTTGCAAATAAGTTATAGCGGTAGGTATTGTAAAAGGAAAATAATTACAATTACATACATTTCATTAATTAATTTCTTTGTTGTCTTACACATACATTGGCGTTTTATTGAACTTTTTATGACTATTGCGATTCCATGGCGCGGCAAATGCTACACTTTAACTTGAGAGTCGATACAAGTGTTATTCTAAGATAATTGGAGCTAAATTGATAGTTAGATAGCTGATGTAACACCATGAAATGAATAGAACGAAGCATAACAAACCGAACTGAAGTTTGGACGATAAAAAAACTCTATTACCTGCCGTCGTTTTTCCTCATTGAAATTGTGAGCCTATCGACTGACCGTTTTATTTTACAAAGGTTTTCTCGTTGTACATTTAAGCGTGTAAAACTCGTCGGCGTAGTTATTCCAATTCATACCGATTGGTTTTAGTCGTTGTTTTTCAAAGCTTTTCGAGCATATTTAACATACCACTTGTTCATTATTACAAATATAATACAAAAATATTATGTAGATAATAATATTAATCGTTATTAAAATACATTGAATATTTTATTAAGCAAAATAAAATTTTGTTTCTAACAAAAAATTGTATGAAATGAAAATTATACCATGTATATGTATATACACAGTGAACCAATAATGTGAAAACTTCCTTAATATTTCCCATACCGTTCTGAATATTTAAAAGGAAAATTTTAATTGATTATTTAAGTTTTGAAAACCCATAGTAGAAGATCCGAACCTAAGTCGACCTTCACCGAGTTGATAATAGAGTGAAACCTATTTTATAATAAATTTAGTATATTAGAAAATATATTAAAAATGGGTTGCCAAAAAATCCTGGACAGGCTATTTTTAATATTTTTTTAAAAAATGTTTTTTAATTAAATTTTGTAACATCAAGATAATAAGAAAATTTTCTTCTGACTTCAAGTACAAAACGTATAGAATGTGCAGCTTGACCGATCGAAACGAGACTTGTGGCATTCGAAAGAGTTCTACTCAACTTAGATTTGTCAATTTGTTTGTAAGATATTGTTGTTGCAAAAGTTAAAAAAAAAATTTTTTTACGTTTTGTACTTGAAGTCAGAAGAAAATTTTCTTATTATCTTGATGTTACAAAATTTAATTAAAAATCATTTTTTAAAAAAATATTAAAAATAGCCTGTCCAGGATTTTTGGCAACCATTTTAATATATTTTCTAATATATAAATTTATTATAAAATAGGTTTCACTCTATTATCAACTCGGTGAATAATTCGATTTAGACTCCAAATTTGTAATAATTTATCGTTTCCATGTGAACTTTTATGAAAAACATTTTGTATTTAACGATGTTACAGTGTCGACCTGCGGTTCTTCCAGTTCCGGAAGACGTTGTTAATAGAACTTCGCTAGCTGGTTACGGAAGTGAAGTTTAGGTATTATTTCATTACACCGGTGTTTCTGGAATTAGTATCACTAGTTGAAGATTTGGTTAGCAGCAATTGATTCGTTTTTTGGTAATCGTACAACGTTGGCTACAATAGAAGTTTATAGCTACATTTAAATTTTTGAGAATTTTTCAAAAAACGTCAATCAATTTATTATTTTCTGGATGGCCTAGATATCAATTGCTTTGGTTATTATATTATGTACATTAGGATAATTTTAATTTTTTTGTTACTGTCTTCTAAATCGATTGATTGACATTAAAGGTGAACAAAAATATCTTTTAAAAATTTCAAACCGTGCTTCAAAACTTGAATTTATTTTTTTATACTCATCTACTTTTGGTAGTAATAAAAAAAAAATATGTCTTGCATTTTAATTACATACATCTTGATATCACTATCGATTAAGTGTGATAATTATACAATTATTATAACAGCGAATATCTAGATCCGGTAGAAAGATTATTATCAAAATTAGAAGGTTTTCTTTGTCCACAACTTGTATTCCTTACTTATTTGTGTAAAATAAATACAAATACAATATCAACATAATTATTAATAGCTTTAATCAAATCATAACTGGAAGTACGATGAACATATTTGAATTTTCGGCAATGGAACCCTTATAGAATGATAAGTTAACAATATAATTCAAAGGCCTAATTATTATGTACAATTTTGAATTCCTTTTTCTTCTTTTAAATTTTATAATAATTATATATAAATAAGCTGTATACATTTTATTCAGTTATCGAAAAAGTTCTTTAAACTTCCCTTTCGAAAAAATTCTCTTGCATATAAAATTCAAATGATTTTTTTTTTATTTATCTTGTTTATCAAACACTGGAATCATTTATTTATTTTTTATTTATTAAAAATTAGAACTTACAACTGAATATTTATTTGACTGAAATTGAAAATTTTAATGTAACTTCCCTACCGTTTACAAAGTTTACTTTTTATATGAATCACGAAAGCTCAAAAGTTAGCTTACTTCATTGTCTCTAAAGGCTTAAGTCTCTAGGGTTTACAGGATCGTTATTACGCCACAGCTATTTGTATATAGCAATTACCGATTGATTTTCAACGAACAGTTCACAAGGGATTATTTTTAATCTGGTAGGTATAAGTAACTGGGGATGAAAAATCTGTCATTAGATAAATTTAGATAATAGATTTTTAAATAAATTATATTTTTTATCGTTTCGCTTTGGCAATTTAACGTCGATTTTTTATCCTAATTACGATTACCATTGAAACTATCGAATTGGCTTGAAAATTTATTATTTATTTAAATCGTCTACTGAGAGCTTATGCTCGTATTTCGATTCAGCATTAAATTTTCATTCGACTATTAAATTTTACAATTAGAACATTGCATGATTTTGAAGTAAGCGAAATCATCGTTGTGGAAGTTAAAGATTTACGTAATTTGGAAATACTTACATTTTTAATAGAATGCATAATTACGAATTTAGTTATATCTATTGGAGTAATTTAGAAATATTAATTTTAATAGGACATATTGCAACGGCTATGGTGTGACATATGTTACAATAACTACGGTCGTAATAAAATATGAGCATTATAACATTATAAATCGTAAATAAACATATTATCGGTGGACAATAATTCAAAATTATTGTAATGAATGTATGTATGGACAAATTTTGTTTTTGACGTGCAAGGATATAATAATGTAAACTACAAAATCAAAATTTTATTTTCTATTTTAAGCCATCGTGCAAGTACCTACCTTAAAATTTGTGATCACTCTTTTAAGTGTAGCTCTTGTGCTTTGCTTTTAGCAAACCGGACGACACAGACTTGTAAAATATGGTTCACACCCCATTACACTTCTCTCCACAACTCTGCGTTGCTTTTTAATCCAAAAGTTCGTAAGATATAAAGTAATAAAGATGATACTCGTCTACGAAGATAATGAACGTCTTCTTGTTGACTGTTTTAACTAGGGGCTTTCTCATCCTAATTATATTATGTCGCTTCATTACTTATCATATTTATTTGGTAAATTTGTTTCATTATAATGATAAAGTAATATTTTCCGGAAATTTCCAAACTTTTTATTAATTACGTACATTTTTTATTTCAGGAAAACCCGAGCCAATGATAAGATGGTGGCGTGGAGAAAAACTTATTGATTCCGTTGACACAAAAAGTGGTTTTGAAAGCGTGAGATCAAATCAACTTATAGTTAGAGGGCTCCAAAGGTCTGATCAACATGCTGTGTTCATCTGTCAAGCTTCCAATAATAATTTTAGTCAGCCTGTATCTGCATCTGTTACGGTGGAAATTTACTGTAAGTAAAATATTAAAGTTTCGTAAGCTTTTTTCCAGATTGTTCCTTGCTTTTTGTGTTACAATAATTATTTTAAAGCATCAGTTAATTGAAGTTACAAATAAATGATATAAATAGAATCCTAATGATTCACTTCAATATGAACTATTAAAAGTTTGTAAATTGCTCTCAATAAATTGAATGTGAATGTTCGGCTATCTTAAAAGCTGTACTACTCAGGAACTGCAAACGGAAAAACTCTGTAACGTTTAATTTGGAATTTATTTCAATTATGAGATTTTCTTTAAAACGTTTTCTTAATTTTACCTCATTATTTTACGGACTTTTTTTAAAATAAGCTTTCAAGTAAAACGTAAGTTTTAATGGACCATATAAATTTAATCTATGCTGAAAAGAATGTAATTAACATAAATTTTTGTTAAAATCATTTAAGACAAAATAGATGGTGTAATTTAAAAAAAAACAAAATTTTTAAATGAAATTGATTTCTCTTCTAATTTAAAGGGATGGCATTTACCGTTCTTACTAATCTGGTACCAGTTTTCAATAATTGATTTTGCAAGTTCATAGTTACAGATAATGTGAAATAAAAATGTCGACGGTTGGATTGAATGAATATTGAAATGATCAGTAAAATTGTGACCCTCGTCATGCTTATGTGTGTATATTGGGAAAAGGTTAATAAGAATTCGCGCAAAAAAACAGAAAAATATAAACTTGTGTTATCTTAAGAGCTTTAATAATGAGAAAGAAAATATTTGCGTACGCATCACACATTTTTTATATTAAAAATATATAATATAGTTAGATAAAGAGAGAATAAGTTATAAAAGGAATATCAACAAGTTAATTATTGTAAAGCATGTGCGTGCACATCATGATTTATTTTATCCATTTCATTATTCTTATTTAATATAATCAAACTTTTGATTGGAACTAATGACTGCGGTGTGGTTAGTGCAAGCTATTGGCCTATGGTTTGAACAGTCTAGGGTTAGATCCCCAGAGCATACGTAATGCTTCTATAAAAATTTAGCGTCCGATTTCGATTTGTGAGCATATTTATGAGAAAAGCAACTTAGTAAACCCTTCTCGGGTTAGGCTAAAACGAGCGCCAACGTCCACCGAGAATAAAGCAAGTTAAGAAGATGAAGAACAACTAAATGACTTGCATGCTAACGATAGAAAAAAATTTAAATTGTCAGATTGAGGTGCTGTTTACTAAAACGCTATTCAAGAACGAAGTTTGTGGTTACTCGATTGCTTGTTTTAAATTCACTAAAAAAAATTTAAATTATAGAACCTATACAGTTTATCATTAAAATTCCCCCTGGCAGTTTATTCAAATAATTCGAAGTCAAACATTTTGCAGTTAAAGTCTTAAATGAAATATAAATAAAGCCTTCCGAGACTTTTAATTATTCGCTATTATGAAGTTTTATATTACAATTTATTCTAAAGTGAAACCAAATATCCACATTCAATTTGTTGTGCACTAATTAGGCATCTTAAGAATTAAATTGTTTGAATATATTTCTAATGAAAATTTAGTGCTCGAATTCAAAATAGAAAAACACTAGTATAATCAAGTATTCTGTTTAATAAATGGGGCATAAAATATTTAATCCTTTAGAGGCCGGTTCCAAAACAAATAACTCTCTTTGTGAAAATATTCTTAATTCTCTTCAAATCATAAACAAATAAAAGGATTTGACTAGCATTCATTACAAGAGAGGAATTTTTTTGTATAGTATTTAATTTTTTTTAATGACAAGACAAAGCTTGTTATTAATTATCGTCAGCACGACTAAAAACGAACACGTTCAAAAGAGGTGCCTTGTGATCAATAAAAGGATGCTACCGTTTTATAGGAATTCCTTTTATTTAGATCTCTTCCTTGGGAAATTAAGATCCGAGGATTGCTATTCAGAGTTTAAATGCTTTGTACGCAGTCTGACTTCATGTTTATTCTTGTATTTTCTAGGGGTTTACACACGACCTTTTCAAAGAAATCAATCACTCCTTCTTTCAGTAAATGTCTTCATTCGGTAAAACAGACACGGTTAAGTGTTGTATTTCAAATGTTTAACCTCATTAACTTCACAATTGATTGCATTAAACACTTTTAATTAGAAAAATAATTAACTTTTACGTTCATTACATACAAATTAGTTGCAACAAATTAAGTTGTTTTGATAACTTTCTTAGCGCCTCACAAACAAGCTGTATTTATACAATCAAAATTTATTTAATCTTAACGAGATTATGGTGTAAGTTATCTAAAGTTTCCTATTTTTGTTCTTAATGCAGTACTCTGTGAAATTCACTCGCGGCTGTTTGGTTAGTTCCTGAAAACGAACTTCCCAAACGTGGTATCTGTTTTCACGGGTAGAATATCAATGACACCACAAGCGTTTCTTCCACTGTTATGTTGAAAGATACATTCTGGTTAAAGTTTTCTCGAAGAATTGAATGTAAGTTTCTAAAAGGATATTGAAATTGAGGAATAAATCGGCGTTGATAAATATAAAGTCAAAAGGGTACGAAATTCACTTGAGTGAAAATAAATTAGTTATAACTAAATTTCAAATTGGAGTTACGTACACAAATATTATAACAAAAAGCTTTTTTATGCAAAATCTATAGCGTACAAAATGAGAAAATGTTGTATCCTTTTCTTGTGAGTAAATTTTTAATTAAGTAACAGCATCAGGTAAAAGTAGGCTTTACTTTTGTGATAATTTTATTTTAAAATGTATTTTGAACAAATAATATAAAATAGTAGGTACATAAAAATGTATTAGTATTATTGAGTTAAGGTCTGTTTGATAAAACCCCCCAAAAAAAGGTTGATTTATCATTTTGTAAATTCTATAAAAATTTAAATTATAGAACCTATACAGTTTATCATTAAAATTCCCCCTGGCAGTTTATTCAAATAATTCGAAGTCAAACATTTTGCAGTTAAAGTCTTAAATGAAATATAAATAAAGCCTTCCGAGACTTTTAATTATTCGCTATTATGAAGTTTTATATTACAATTTATTCTAAAGTGAAACCAAATATCCACATTCAATTTGTTGTGCACTAATTAGGCATCTTAAGAATTAAATTGTTTGAATATATTTCTAATGAAAATTTAGTGCTCGAATTCGAAATAGAAAAACACTAGTATAATCAAGTATTCTGTTTAATAAATGGGGCATAAAATATTTAATCCTTTAGAGGCCGGTTCCAAAACAAATAACTCTCTTTGTGAAAATATTCTTAATTCTCTTCAAATCATAAACAAATAAAAGGATTTGACTAGCATTCATTACAAGAGAGGAATTTTTTTGTATAGTATTTAATTTTTTTTAATGACAAGACAAAGCTTGTTATTAATTATCGTCAGCACGACTAAAAACGAACACGTTCAAAAGAGGTGCCTTGTGATCAATAAAAGGATGCTACCGTTTTATAGGAATTCCTTTTATTTAGATCTCTTCCTTGGGAAATTAAGATCCGAGGATTGCTATTCAGAGTTTAAATGCTTTGTACGCAGTCTGACTTCATGTTTATTCTTGTATTTTCTAGGGGTTTACACGACCTTTTCAAAGAAATCAATCACTCCTTCTTTCAGTAAATGTCTTCATTCGGTAAAACAGACACGGTTAAGTGTTGTATTTCAAATGTTTAACCTCATTAACTTCACAATTGATTGCATTAAACACTTTTAATTAGAAAAATAATTAACTTTACGTTCATTACATACAAATTAGTTGCAACAAATTAAGTTGTTTTGATAACTTTCTTAGCGCCTCACAAACAAGCTGTATTTATACAATCAAAATTTATTTAATCTTAACGAGATTATGGTGTAAGTTATCTAAAGTTTCCTATTTTTGTTCTTAATGCAGTACTCTGTGAAATTCACTCGCGGCTGTTTGGTTAGTTCCTGAAAACGAACTTCCCAAACGTGGTATCTGTTTTCACGGGTAGAATATCAATGACACCACAAGCGTTTCTTCCACTGTTATGTTGAAAGATACATTCTGGTTAAAGTTTTCTCGAAGAATTGAATGTAAGTTTCTAAAAGGATATTGAAATTGAGGAATAAATCGGCGTTGATAAATATAAAGTCAAAAGGGTACGAAATTCACTTGAGTGAAAATAAATTAGTTATAACTAAATTTCAAATTGGAGTTACGTACACAAATATTATAACAAAAAGCTTTTTTATGCAAAATCTATAGCGTACAAAATGAGAAAATGTTGTATCCTTTTCTTGTGAGTAAATTCTTTAATTAAGTAACAGCATCAGGTAAAAGTAGGCTTTACTTTTGTGATAATTTTATTTTAAAATGTATTTTGAACAAATAATATAAAATAAGAGGTACATAAAAATGTTTTAGTATTATTAATTAAACTCTTTCATTTTTAAACCGCCAATTAAAACCCTACAACAATGTTTTGATTTAATTCAAAATATCTTTAAACAAATTTTAAAATAACAACTTTCTTTTTTATAAAAATATAATATTATATTATAAAAGCAGGTACTGCAAAAAGCTTTTACTCTTAATAAAATGTTTTTTATAGTTTTATTAATTTTAGTCTTTTATTTCTAAATTTGAAGTTAATAAAATCTTTAATGTTGTTATTGTTTCAGCTCATAATTATATTATCTTTTTTAAAGGTATGAAATAATAAATTCAGAAACCGGTGAAATTCCTAAAGGTAAAATCTGCTATGTTTTACAAATAATATGTATGCAGTATAATAATAATGTTATTATGCAAAATGTAATACAAAACATTGCATCATCAAAATTATTTTGGATAATAAATTTATAAGTAGGTAGATACTATTAATTACAACCTAAATTTGTATTATTTAACAAAAATAATTTTATAAATTTTTCAACTCGAAATTAAAAATCTTGAGCGTTATTATTGTTTTCATTTCATTATTATCTACCTTATTTATAAACAAGTTTATGTAATATGAGTAAAAGCATCAGAAATTAAAATTTTCTGTAATTAAAAGTACGAAATTATGTAAATTTTGAAATAATAAGTAAATATTATTATATACAGGTATATTTTCGTGGATGGGTATTCCAAAATTAGACATTCTTGCTTACATGATGAAGTTCAATCTTCGATTTTAGTAAATGCTTGATTTGTTTTTATTAGTAAATTGTTTTAAATATCAACAATTAAATATTTATTACCCACAATTTTTAATAATACAAAAATATAATATTCATGAATTATTCTAAAATTTTATTAAGCTCATTCATTGTAAATTATTTTTGTTTTATAATCATATTCAAATTTTTTTAAGTGTTTAAAATTTGGTATTTACACTTCACTATTTATTTTATAAAGTGTTAAATAATAATAATTGTAAAATTTAAATAAGATAAAAGGACTGTTAGGGTAATTAATATGTTAGAATTACTTACTTGTAAAAATTTTTCTATTATTTGTTTAAGAGTTTTTTATTAGAAAAGTTAATTTGTTAAGTTATTCAATATTGTATCATATTGCTTTTGTAAATAAAGGAATTATTATTAAATTAAAATTTTAAAAATTAACATTTAACTGAACCGAACAAGTTATCAAGTCATATTATAATAAAAGATTTCTTAACAGCAATAATCATTGCTGAAAACTTATTTAAAATTAATTCGTTTAATAGTTCAATTAACCTGTTTTAATTTAATATGTATTAATTTTACAGGTTAATAATATATATAATTTAAATGTTGATTTTATAACTTACTTGGAAACTTTGATGGAGTGGGGTGGGGGGTTATATTGCATTTAGATAGCTTTCAGATCAAGGTTAGATTTTAGATAACAGAATATTTTATTCGTTCCAATAATAAATAATTAAAACCATAATTGACGGGAAATTTCAATTTTTAGTTGGACTTTCACAATGCACACTTGGTCATCATTCAGCTTTACCAATAATATTTTGTTTTAAAACACAATCAATTCTTATATTATAACAAAAATGAGTTGTGACGATTTCCTGTATGGAAATGCTAATAATAATTTCAAAAGTAGTGGTGGATTAAACATTACTAATTTCCTAGGTCACTTCAACTCAATCCCTAGCCATGCCAGTAAAAACTTCTTTGTTTTAAATGTTAGCATTTATTTGTGTTATATAAACGTAAATTTAATCTACGCTCCATAGGAAAATCAATGGCACTAATTTGCTACTGCGCGCGAATAAGGGGTTAAGTCAAAAACGATCACTTGAAGGAAAGTGAAATTAAAATTAAAGCTGCCAATTAATATTTTATTCTGGTGTTGTGTTAAAAATTATTTAAGATTATCGCATGCGATGCGATGATAAGATAGTCTGCAAAATAATTATAAGTTTTAGATTAAAAATTAATGGAAAAGCGCCCTAAACAACATAGTCGCAAAATATTGACTTAACTCCTTTTGACTATTGATATAACGAAATATATTGATTAACTAACCAGTAACGAATTCAGAAGATTCAGCGTTTTAATTTTGTTGCTATCCTCAAATGTTTATAATAAGTTACATAAATGTATTGGAGTTAATTTCTTCCCTACAAACAAAAACATTAATAATAATTAGGTAATTTCTTTACCTGCAGTTAAGATTTATTTTTCACATCATAATAGTAAGATAGAAGATCAAGATTTCTAAGTTCTCGTAATCCAAATTTGTGTCAAATACCGATACAAATTAATTCTGTTTTTCTGCACTTGAAAAGCAACGTATATTATAAATAAATTCAATTTGTGCATTTTAATTAACCTGTTAATATTTTTAATTAAATTTAATATTCAATTGCACTGCGTTAATAAATTAACTCAAAATTGAATAATTATACGTAGGTACCAGCACTCCTTGTTATAAAAATGTCACAACTATATTAATGAACAGTAAAATGTGGTTTTATTGTTCAAAATTTATTATTCAATGTGACCACCTTTAAATTAGATGATGGCGTTGAGTCTGTTAATAAACAAACGCATCACACGCTGCGCAAATGTGGGCCTATGAGATTTGGTTCCACTTTCAGCAAAAAGCCTTAAATCTTTGGTGGTTTTTAAAGGACACCCTGGCTTCTAAAATACTCCAAATGGAAAAATTATAGGGTACATTGCTGCGCCTAAATAAAACTTGGAACGTTCTCACAAAGAATTTGTTACCTTTCACGAGCTTTGTGAGATAATACCGAGTCGTGATGAAACATCCACGGCCAGGTTTCAAATTGATTGCATGATAAAATCCTTTTTCAATAGTACAGTTTTGTTTGCCTTTACACACTGGGCGATGAAAACAAGTAGAGAGCGATTCTCAGCGGTTACGGAGGTCCAAACTAAGGCAAAAGTTGGTACTTGCTTTCTGTTTGCTCTGAATTACCGTAGAACTCTCCTTTTAACCAAACGCAGTTGTTTTGTTTGTTTGCATACTCCCGAATGTTGAAATCTTTTATCAGAGAGACTATCTCCATATCGTCTAAAATTTCAATACCCGTGCTCTTTCTAATCATACTTTTTCTGCGCCGGAGTTATATTTTGAGTTACATTTTTAATATTTTCAAACACTCCAATCCGACTTGTTAATATTTTTTGCCAAATTTTTTGTACTCTGCAGTGGATTTAGCTCAATTCAGCCATATATTGTTACTTTTTGATTTTATTATTTAAAACAATAGCGATTTCAATCCTGATCTTATAGAGTAGTTTAGTTAAACTGAAGTGGGAAAAAAATGATAAAGATGTGTCTATTGGGCATAAAAGTAATTATAATGTTAATATAATATAATGTTTTAAATAAGTTTATGTTTGACTATAACTACTTCATTTATGATTTGGTTTAGTATCCATAATGTTCCTCATTATGTCACTAGCAACAAAATGATAAAGTAAATAAGACTCAACTGTCAGTGTTAAAATATGTAAATATCAATTTTTATTAACTATTTTATAGTACTTATATATTGCTATAAAATAATATATTCCTTTATATGTCACGTAATTTTCTTAATATCATTCGAAACTTTTTCCACTTCTTCGAATATAATCATTAAGTTCAATATTTAGATCACTTTACGATATTTATTAATAGCACTTTTTTTTATAAATAAAAACATTATACAAATATAAATGACATAATAATTAACCGTAGAAATAGCATTCTTAAACATACAAAGCTTTCCTGTAATATTATATTAATATAATACATCATATTATTATAGTATAATCTAAGTATATAAGAGCTTCTCCAAATCAGCCAAACATAAAGCTTTGTATGTAGCTCGTACGTAATAAGACTTTATTAACTTGCTCTATTTGATGTAAGCTCTAAAATATATAATATTTATGCCTTAATTGGCCTTGAATTTTATAACATTTTTGTTAGCATCCTCAATATGTAAAGCGTACTTTACACTATGTGATTTCGCTTATGATTTTCCTTATGATTTAAACATAAGGCGCCTCGGTTCGAATCCGGGTAGAGCTCATTTTGCAATGCCGTTTCCGTGCTTCGGAAGACACGTAAAAACGGTGGTAATCCAATGTTAATGAGTTGCTATGATTAACAATATAAAATAGGGTAAGAGCCACATCTGAAACCAGCCTAGCAAGCAACTTCAGATGTAAAACAAATAATATGCTCACGCTACTTGCAATGGCTTTGGAACTTCGCCGAGGTTACTGTTGGATATTACAGGACGTAGTCCTAAGAAGAAAGAAGAGGTTTTTTAGTGTTCACACTGTGTGATTTTATCATAAGAAATAAGATTACAACCGCTTCTATTTCGATATATTTCGTGTGATTTTCGAATTTTACAATTGGTAGTCTTACAAGAGAGAAGGATATGATAATTAGAAAAATCGGTTTTGTATACATAGGTATACAAGTATAGCATTCAAAAGGTAACATAATAAATAAACCCTTTTTAACGTAAACGTCTTCGTTGAGTCGTATTTACTACAGCGTTTTAGCTGAAATTTCCTGAAAATTACGTAGTTATTGTATCTTATTTGTCATAAGCTGGAAGTATGTACGAAGAAACATTTTTCATTATAATTACACTGTAGTTTGTCATATTTCTGAAATTTCTATTATAAATATATTTTACTCACGTTCCATTTAAACGAAACAATTCTATTGTGACGAGTCGCAGGTAACGTTGTTGGAATTTGAAAAGTGCGGCATAATTTTCCATGCAGAAATTGCATTTTTTCAGGAAAATTGAATGCAACCGTATCTCATCCCTTCTGAGTGACAGATCGGCACTAATGTTGCAGCTATTTATTATACGCATCTGTATTTTATGTCTTAAAATACAATTAATATTATATGAATTGTATTACTTTATTACATGCTCAGATGTCAAATTATTTGTTTTATATTATTAAAATTTTATCAAATTCTTAGAAAAAGGTTAAATAAAAATACTACAGCTACATGACACTAATTTTGAATTAGCTTTTTTTCCATAAAATTAAAAAAGTTTGTATCATCACTTCCGTAACATAAGTACTATTAAAAAGTTTGGTTTTTCCTAGTATGGTAAAAAAAAGTTTTGCGTCCGATATTATTGTTTTCAATTTAATTACAAATTTTTATTGAACAATGCTGATGGGATTTAATTAACGTTCTTCCAGCACATTCTATCAAATACAGACAATTGTGTTCTTGTTTTTCTTAATTATTAATGGAATTTCGTAGCATAAATGTATATTGTAGAAAAAATATTCACCGAGTTTATTTAACCGTACTTGTTCTGTGCTATAAGGATTATAAAATTTTGTTTCATTTAAAAATTGCGAATTATTATTTTACAATTTCTTTTTATAGCTGTAATTTTGTAAAACCAATATTATTGGTCATTTATAAAAGGTAGTATTTCCAAAACAATTATTTCTAAATATACTTAAAACAAAGTATTATTACAAAACTGTTTTTTTATATAAACAATTTATTGCTACTATACGGATAAAATTCACAAAAATAGAAATGTTCTTTTGCTGGTGTGTTGTACATACTAATGCATAATGCTACATTATACTCCTACAGTTGAAAAAAAAACGATTAAAAATTCATAGAAACTAAATAATATTCTAAAATAATTTTGAAGATGTTTCATCCCCACCCGTCCCCAGTTCATGGCCAGTTAATCTCTAAAACAAAATAATAATTATGAGATTCAATTTTAATATATTATTTATTTTTGAAGCTTGCAGATATCAACTCCTGCATCTAATCGCTTTGGGACCAATAAATTTGTATAAAAACAAAAAATCAAAATTGAGGAAACCCATCTGAAATCTTCAGTAATGTTAAATTATTGATATATCCAGAAATATTCTTTTGCAATCCATAGTTGCAACAAATAACTTCCTCTCGATAAAGATTGTCGAAACAACAAATTCAAATAATTTAAAATTTTTGATGCTAAAAGTTAATTTGTAAAATTTTACGAAAACAATTTATTGTAAATATGAAATTAAAATATAAAACTAATATGATTGTTTTAAAATAAAATCAATTTCGTAATGCGTAAATACATGCAAACTATTCTCTTGGTAGCAGTTAAACGATGGAATATGAAATTAACACGGAAAACAATAATTTGCAGCTATAGATAAATTAAATTGAAAAAAATTCACCACCAAACTCATTAAAAGTTTTATAAAGCCAGTGACAAAATAAATGAGAGTTACAGCGATGTTGACATTTTTAACGCTGTAATTGTACAGGGTCATGTAAAAGCAATATTACGTATATACATGTAACAACTAAAATAAATGTAACCAATAAGTTACATTAAAACGGTAACAATAACAAATTTAATAAAGTGCCGAAGAATGTATTAACGCCCGGATTCTGTATTTTACAGTATCATATTCGATGCTTATAGAAAAAAAAACTTGGAACAATATAAATTATGGTTAAATGTTGACCAAACGAAATCCTTTAGCAAAGTATTCTTGTCCCTTAATCACTGTATTGACGACAATGAACTCTAAATTTGGCGCTTAAGCATTAGTAAGTACTAACTGCATGTCAATGAATACTGGCATAAACGTGTTACGGCGTTAAATTATTAGGTTTACTTTCGTCTTATAAGAACGATTCAAATAAAATGTTATGAAATATAATCAAAATACAATTTCTGATGTAGGAACGATCGTCGTAGAATTGCTTGGCGTAGAACTGGCCGGCGCGGCGCAGGCGTAGTAACGGCGGTGTATGATTTTAATTATTATAAGTATTACATACTTCTAGTGAACGATGTTACGCAACGATTAAAAGCTGGAATAATGACTGTTACGTTAGCTACTCCGTAAAGGCTTTTACCGCTAAAAAAATAGTATATACTAAGATAGGTTTATGTATAATAATATGCCGTTCAACTTTTGTTATTACAACTTTTGTTGCGGCTATAATAGCAAACTTAGCAGTAAGCAATAATTTCAGTTTTAGTTATTGTTTGTTGAGCAAACAAAATCTATTTTGAGTAAATTAAACAGTAGTAGTGATCTGTGTCTCAAATGAACGCACGCAAACATTTTTTGATTGTTTATTAGATAATCTAAATTGAAATGGCCGACTCAATAGTGGAAAAAAATATATTTTAGAAAATTGGACGTAATTGCAGATTTGCTTAATACAGCACATCGTACAAGCAAGAAGAACTTTGAAAAACACTATATAACATCAAGGCAGAAGGAAATTCAGTAATTTCATTTAAAATACGCTTTGTTTTCAGCACTATTACTTTATCAATAAATAACAATTTTAAAACTCTCATTTATACAGGTAGTTATTCATTTTAGCAATATAATTTTTGTAGAAAGAATTTATGACTAGCATTCATACAATTACTGTCATGAATTTTAACATTTGCTTGATGTTCAAGCTTTTGCATTTATTTTAAAATACACTTTAGGAAAAAATTTAGGTATGCAATATTAAAAAATTTTATTTATTTATACTTAAATTGATGTTTCATAGTGAAGATTCGGCTAGGTATAGTAGAACATGCGTATAAATAAATTATTTTGGTTTTGTTAGACTAATAATATAGAAAAGTATTACATCAAAATATTAAAACTAAGTGGACGAAAGTGGTTATTGCTATCCAAAATTATATTTTATTAAAAACCGACTGTTTTGATTTTGTTTTTATATAGTACAAAGTAACAGAAATATTTCTGAGTTTTTACTTAATGTGAAACTGATTTATGGGAATTATGTATGGAATATAACATGGTTATATGGTTTGCCAGAGAACCATTTATTTAGATGGTACATATTATGTACCATCAACTCTGTTGATGATTAGATGATTAGATGATCTATACTAGTATAGATAGACTATACTAGATAAACTGTACTAACAAAAAAACAGCCTATTTGTGTGGATTTAACTTTAAATGTAAAATGGCTTATATGTAGATGCCACGCGAATAATAAGTAATTTAGCATACAGCTATGTAAACATGAACGATTCTTTGGTTTTCTTACTGTAATAACTATGTGAGTAGTATTTTAAGTGTTCAATATTTTAATTCATATAGGAGTGCTTGAAAAAATACTATCCGTAAATTTTTGCATCATTACCTCAAATAAATGTGTCTTATATTAGTACTCGTTTTGTCCATTTAAAAATATTAATATTTAATCTTGATGCTTAATAATATTCTTTCCTTTAAGGGTAACGCGTTACTTATTATTAATTCAGTTCTTTTGAAATCGATTTTCTTATTATGTGGCCTACGTTCTCGATAATATTTTGTTACCTTTCCATCAAATTCGAAGAGTAATGTCGGTTTTTATTTTCCTTCTTTTTGATTAAATTTTTAATAAAGATGGTAAAGTTAGACACACACACATATTACATAAAAATTTTAAATTTTAATTTTAATAAGTTTCAATTTTTATTTCAGTTCGGCCTCTTGGTGTCGAAATACTTACCAGTAATCAACCCTTCTCAGCAGATCGAGAATATGAATTTCCTTGTCAAACATTTGGATCTCGACCTCCTGCAAGAATTCGTGGTATATGGATAATAAAGAATTAAAACCACATGTATATAATTACTCACAAATAGTAAGTATAAATTTTATTTTTTTAACTCAATGATTCAGTAATAATTATAGTGTCTGTATATATGTACATATTTTATACCGGGTATGTATTTCAGAAGTTTTACCTTAAATATTAAAGCAATCTCTCAATAAAATTAAATAATATTTCCGTTGGTAGTCTCAGTTTTATCACTAACGTGTTTTTCAACTGAACAATTTGTACATTTTTAATATTTCTGCAATGTACAGTAGTTTCATCGAAGTGTAAGGTTAGCCTGCCAATAAGAACGTTAGGTTACAGAAGTAAAACTACCAGGATTGATTCCCGGTGAATAAGATAATTCTGATAATACAATTAATCGCACACAATTTGCTATACCTGGCTGGTGTAGGCAGCCACGAAGTTTTAGTTCTAAGAGATCTAAGTGCATTATTATTTAAATCGATGTTAAAATGTAAGTGTTCCATACTCAACTTCTGTATTGAGGAAAGGTATGTGACAGAGATTTAGACACACTGATGATATACACATATGGTAATTACGTATTATTAGAAGAATATAATCACAGGCGAGAGATATTTGTGTGATTTTACAATAATTTTTTATTAAATATTTCAACATTTTGAAACTTACACGTTTATAGGCTTTAATTAGTTTCTTACGTATAAATATTTTATAGGGTAAGTAAGTGTGGATTACTTTAAGATTAAAGTGAAATCATCACGTCTAACGGTAATAAATTTGTAATATTTATGGGGCAACTTAAAACAGATTGCTTACTCAATCCCTGTAAACACAGGACTAAATTTATGACAACTCAGTTAAACGACAGGACCTTAGTATTCGCACCGCTATCGATCTGAACGCGATCTAACGAACTTGACAAAAATTTCACTTTAGAAAATTAAATTTTACTGACTATTTTCTTTAAACATTTTGATTAAAATTATAAGTATTCTTTATAGTAATACCAACAATGATGCAAGATTATCAATATTGTTGCTTTAAACGCTATAACAAATTGCGGATAAATGTAAAACTAACACAAATTGTTTGTTAATAATTAGGTGTTACTAAAATACCAAACGTACGTCTTGTGTTTCAGAAGCTGACAAATACATAAATATTTTAAATGGTTTTAAGATTATTTCTGTTAAATTTTATTTTTCAAGATAAAAAATAAAGCTCAACTACACTATTCGTTTAAAACCCATATCACAATAAGTACCCCCATGTACATACGTACATATATAATTTAGAGGTTTGCGAGAATGACACCTGAACAATTTCAACTTTTCATCTTTTTTTGCCATTGCCATTTTTTCGTCTATGAACAATTTATTTATGTCTAAAATCGGTGAATCCTTTTCAGGATTTTTCAAATTTAATGGATTGAGATTCACTAACTTAATTTAAATTATATAGACTGGGAGTTAGTAGGTACCGAATGGTGTTATACTACTCATACTATAGTTTTTTCCTTAAAATATCTCCACCTCATAAATTGTTCAGTTACAAAATATTACTAATGTGATAAAGTAATTATTAAAAAATAACACTAAAAGATAAATGGAACAGTCCAATCAAAATTAACTTAAAATTTTGATATTTTCAATATTTATTAGAACAGTAAGCTTATTATTTTTATCTACCCAGTACGAATCTATACAATGTACTAAAATTTAATTAATTACTTAATGAATTAACCGAATGACAATTTTCTTAATCAAAAATTTATTGAATTTAAAAATACAAAAATATGTATGTATCTACTACATACATGTTAAATTGAATTAGCATAGCTCAACGCTAAAGCCTGGCACATTAAATAATGGAATATATTGAAAACGAACATAGCGCATCACTGGGTCCGCCAAAACATTAGCCAATTAATGTTTGCCATTGGCATAAGTATTAGTTATTTTCGCTTAGTGAATTTTCTCTTTTAACTGCTTTACAGTATAGTCAATATGATTAAAAGATTTTTGTCATGCCTACGCGAATTTCTGAGTTCTCAGTGTGACAATATAAAATTATTTGACTAAACTTGAAAATTGTTACTTTTTACATAATATTCTATAAAAATTATTTTACAAATTAAAATATGAATTTCTTGTACAATAATTAATTAAAATTCACTCAAAGTTATGTTACTAATTATTAAATTTAGAATACTTCTTGTATTTGATAAATTGAAGAGAAAACATTTCATACAATTTATTTTGCAAATACTTCTTAAATTTTTTATTAAAAAAAGTTCCTTGGAGTTTTTAATTTTATTACTCTTTCATGACTTCCTAAACTTTTTAATTAAAAAGGCAATTATGAAAAACATTAAACTTCCTATAAACAAATGTAAGTTATTGTGTTATTTAATTTTAAAATTAAACATTTTTTAAAATTACGTTTTGAAAGAGGATAATTTTTTGACTGATGTAATATTACTTTCAAGCATTTTAACTGCTCATGCTTGTTTACCAGATGAAAGAAAACGTATAATAGCTATTTATGTAATGAGTATATATGTAATGCAGATTTTTATTAAACTAACACAATAGTTTATGACAGAGCGAGCTTGCGAGCGAGGCCAATAAATAGGGCGAGTCAATAAAGCGTAATTATAGTTGAGCCCAAGGATAAAGCTTTGTCACAATTGTCTGAATTTAAAACCGACAACTTGTTTCTTAAATTATTTTAAATTGCATTAGTGTGTAGTAATATACAAAATTGTACTTTTGTAATTTCTTTCTTGCTTAATAATTATTTTAAACACAAAACCTTTAACTATTAGATTTAGAATATACATTTTCAATCCAAATCAAGAAATTAAATTCATTTATACTTTGTAATGGCAAAAATTAAACATGAAAATATCAAAAAAATATTAGCCTGAAATAGCGGTAGTCGTAGAACTAAAATTAAAATAAACAAACTTTAGGTTAGGTTAGTTCAACAAACATTATATGTTGCTAATAATAATAATTATAAAAAACAAAACTGTTTGCTATAAAATAATTAGAGAAGCAGGAACTTACGGAATTATGACTTTACATAGGTTAACATTTATGAAATAGTAGATTTATATCTTACACACCCATACCATGACGGTCCCGTACCATGATCTAGTCCTACTTCTCACTAGTCTTTTATGGAAACTCTAAACAACCTATAGCAAAATTTTTTTTCAAAAGTAACGATAATATGATGATTGTAAAGCAATTTCATAATTATATAACTTAAAATAATTACAGTAAATCATAAAACTGTAAAATTATATAACAAGTTTTCACTAAAATTTACTTTTGTAATTTAAGTTCTTACTAAAATTTGAAAATTTTCTATTTCGTAAATACTATTCTTAACGTCTTAAACCAAGAGTTGTGGTTACCTCTTTGTATATAACGTATGGTGAATAAAATACGAACTAGTATAGAATAAACAAAAACATGTGCAAAAAAATTATTTTAAATTAAGTTTTATTTATTTTTATGCTTCCATGTTAAAGAACACTCACAAAAAATTGGCTCCGTCGCGATTTGTTTTCCTAATTTTCTTTGGTAGTTCACTCATTGACCTCTGAATACCCTTTGTATTTGTGGTTTTCAGCTCCTTTTTATTTATAGAATTAAGGAATCAACATTTTTAGCTCTGTATCCGTTTTCGTAAACTCTTCTTTTCAGATTAGCCCAAAAGTTTCAATAGATCGCAATTGTGGAACATTTGGGAGGTTCATTTTCTTTGGCTCAAGTTCTATTTTTTATTCTTCAAATTCTCTATTGTGGATTTCGCGTTATGTGAGGACGCCAAATCCGGTCAAAAATTATTTTTCTTTTGATAATATTTTTCGATAAAATTGCTAAGTGCTGGAACACATTTTCGTTGTAAACTTGGGCATTCATAGCTACACCACCTTTAAAAAACTGCTTCGCTGACACCACGTTCGCTTATGGCTAACCACAACAAAACTTTTCCTGGAAACTTTGTCTTACAAATAAATTTAGCTTTTTTGGTTTCTTTGTGACTGGAAGACTCAAAATAATGTTTTGGCTGCCATTCATTTCCTTCCACGGTAAAATATGAGTCGTCATCCTTCACGCATTTGTACTCTGATGAGCAAGAAAAGTAATTTCTGGACAGCTCGCGTAACCTGCATTTATACCCTTCTGTTGTGTTTCAGCAGTAAATGGTGCTATTTTTTTCTTCTTTTTCTGGACTCCCATCGATTCTAAATATTTCTTAATTGTGTTTTTGTCAAAATTATATTTCTTACCCAATTGGCGATAAAATTTACACTGCAACCTGCTGTTTCACTTTTTAGTTTTAACCGAACTTTGGAGTCTTGCAAACTACATTTCCAACCTAATCCACATTTTCTTTCAATTGATTTATTATTCTTAAATAAGTTTATTGTCGTGTAGATAAATTTTTTTTTGAAACCCATGTCCTTAAAATGCCTAAAAAATTCTTTTTTAATTTTGTTTGAATTTTCTTCACAAAATTTACAAATTAATTTGTGGCGGTTTAGCACGTTTAGTGTCATTTTCATAACTAATTTTTAACTGACCAGAGCAATCTTAGTTTTGTTTTTATAAATAGACAGTACAGTTAACTTTGCCGTGTTTTTGTTTTTGTAAGAGTATTGTGTCGTTTTTTAATAACAGTGTTGTACGCGTTCGTATTTCATTCACCATACGTTATATTTTTCTTGAATTTTATATTTTAATTTTGTAAATTTATTACTTCGATGAAATTTTGTTTAGCATTCTGTAATTATTAAGTAAACTGCAATAAAAAATAGTATATGATTTAACGAGCGGATAAACTTTCGAGAATGATTTTGCAGCACTACTGGTAAACAAGTATCAAAATTTATTCGAGAAATTTATTAATCGCTTTTATACTCTATTTGAATATTTAAATATTTTCTATGTAAAATTAACCATTCTAAACAATTCGGTATAAATTTTATATTGCATGCAGTTTGAAATTATAATTTGATATTTCAAACTAATTATGACATATTTATTATGATTGGTCAAATAGCGCAATTGTTTATGTCTTCAAGGTTCATTATTCAATACCATTGAATATTGAATTATTATTCCATACTATGATTAATGACTATCATTACTTCATAAAAGACGCAAGCGTAATAAACGTTCCTGTTACTGAATAGAAATATTAAAACAGATATTTTTAGGGATATTTAATTAAACTCAATTGTTATATTGGTAATTTAAAAGCGTAGTACTCTTTAAAATTTATTTTCAAGTTTGAAAACTTTATTCTTACAGAACTCAAAAACAAAATTCTTCAATTCTGAATTAAACCCGTCTGTTCTTCATTTATTTTAACTTCCTTCAAGTAAAAGTACTAAAATACTTTCGTAAGCTGCAATTCACTCAGTTATAATTAATTAGAAAGTGTTTTAATTTTGATTAGCAACACCCGCATTAGTCGTGATGCCAGAGTGTATCCAAACAAAGTAGGATTTTAATAAGATTGCATATAAGCTTTGCTTGCACTCGAACGTCATACTAAAAGAAATAGAATTTACTTCTCAAATTAAAATTTGTGCACGGTTTATAGTATATAACAAGTATTAAGTTAAAATTTTAAAAATTATCAGGTTAACTTTGCAAACGTATTTTTTTATATTTTCATTTTAATGTTAATTGGAGTATTAATTTTGCAAAGTTAATAAAATTGTATTTAAATTCAAATAATATAAAAATTATACTATAATTCTTCTTCTTCTACGCGAGCAGGGTTCGAACTGCGAGCTTACCGCTTCGTAGTCGATCCGTGTATGCTTCGCGCTATACTGCTGGTTCAGTCGGACACTATAATTCTGCTCTACACAAATCCCTAACTAAAAATAAGGGTTGCCATTTAAAAAACTGTACGATGTTGTCACAGCTCAAAAACAAAATGCTGATGACGGAAAAATGTGACATTTAAAAATATTACATTAACGTGACGCTAAATCTCACTCCAAATATTGTTATCGCATTTATTCCAAACTTTACGGAATCACTGTATATTTATTTGAGTATCTTTAAAGTTAAAGTTATCTATGGATATAGGGAACCTACAGTTTAACGTCGACTCTAAACCGCAGGAAGTGCATAGTACAGTTTAATTGCTGAGAAGTTAGTACTTCGCAAAATGTTGTCAACAAATTTCAAGGGAGACATGATCGGAAAAAATTTTGATGTTCTTGGTTGAAGTTTGATCTCTAGACAACGGATTAGTAATCCAACGCTCTAACTGCTGGTCCACCTGTAATTTAATTTAACTTTAATTTAATCGGCTACAACTAGGTACTAATTTGACTTACAGAAAAATGGTAGTAAATTTTTTCATCTACATAGTCACATAGAGTAATATAAACTAATTGGATTTGCGGGTGGTATATTGCTAAACTAATTTTCAAGACCCTCAACATTTTAACACGAATATAAAAAAAATTAGTTCCTATATTTTAGGTATTATGTCAGTAAAAGCATTCGACCATTAAAATACTGCGAAAAAAGTGCAATTTTAATTTAATTAACTTATTTAACATAAAACAAAGTTTTGTAATAATTTTAGATGTCACAGAAACCACCTTTCCAAAATAAATGGATTACGAAAAAAAATGCTTTTGTGATATAGGCATAATATTAACGGTTAATATGAAAATGTATATTATATAACAAAAATCTAAGTTCGCCATTAACTGATGAATGCTAATTTTAATTTAATTAAAAGGGTAGTTTTGCAATTCCGTAGTTGGATAAAAATATCTAAATTTGAGTATGTAAGCTGAAATTATAAATAAAGTAAAATTAGAGATACTTTTTTCCACATAGTAAATAGTGGAATTTTGCGTGAAGCGCTTCAACCTGTGTTTATTTACTGTTCAGTGTGTCCGATGACGACCGTGTAAAGTTGAAACGCGTCACAATTAATCTATTTTATCCATACGAGAAGAGGCCATTTAATTTTATGTAATTTAAAATTATACGTGATTTATTTTTATCCTGATTACCTATTGGATAGTCTACCATATACTTTTACTCATCGCAATGGTTGAGTATGGGTGGGGAACGTACTGTTTCAAGTCGATTACCAACTACTAAGGCTACACTCTACAACTGTGTCCAAGTACAAGTTGGTATCGGAGCAGATAGGTTACAAACTATTGTATAAAGTTATTTACCATGCAACGTTAATTTGGTACAAAAGTGCACAAAATAAACGTGAGCTTGCTGTTTTGGTGTAGGTGTCTTTATTCGATTACATTAACTGTAATAACAGCGATTGTTTATGTTACATTTTCATAATAATATGATTTAAGCTTTAAGTTTCTGGCACATAATTAAAATGTTTGCCATAATTTAAAAATTATAATAATTGTAGGATTCGCCTGATGGTAATATGAGCATGTCGGTTCTCAAGTTCACCCCTTCAAGACTCGACAATGGAAAAGCAATTGCGTGTAAGGCAGTAAATCAGTTGGTTCAAGGAGGACTGGAAGAATCTACAATTAAGCTGAACGTGTTTTGTAAGTGCTAATAAAAATAATCCTTTATTTATCAATTTTGAAATAATGAAAACTACAATACAAAATCATTATTTAAAATTGAATATTTTTTTGAAACGCAACGATTTAAAAAATTGCTTTCTGACGTGCGATGGTTATTTATTGTATTTCATTTCTAATAAAATACTTCAAAGTATATCTTCGTGTTTGCATAAATGTAAAAGCAAACATGTTCCTCTGATTCAAAGAATATATGAATACCAGCGCTAGTGGTTTTGAATGGAAAGAAATCTTTTCTGCACATACGATCGCATCATTTGAGAAATAATACTACTGAAATCGTAATATAAAGTCTTTCCACGCATCACTTCTTTCGAAACCGACAGATTATCGCTTGCACGGAATTGAAAATTGTTGTGTTTCAGATGTACCTATCCTTCATCTAACTTTAGGATCGAATCTCAACCCCGACGACATTGAGGAGGGTGATGATGTTTACTTTGAGTGTAAAGTAAACGCCAACCCTTGGGCATACAAAGTGGTATGGAAACATAACGTAAGTTTATTTTAAATATTTATAGCATATTTGATTACAACTTAATTTGTAAATAAAGCATTTAATTTCATTTTGTAAAAAAACAGTTTTGACGAGTTGGTGTACTACATTTAATTAAATTAATTTTGTTATATGAAAGCAAGCATAAAATATCAGCAGAACGAGAACATCTCAACTATTTTATACTTTCGTATGCTACCAAATAAAATTGTACAAGTTTTATGTTTGTTGTTAAGCAAACTTTGTCTAACGAGTATAAAACTTTTCTTTTTTAACTAGGGAAAAATTGCAAGGTATAAAACTTGGGCATATGCCGTTATAATAATAAAGCGAAATATAAAATATTTCAATTTAATTTTTTTTCACCAGGTTTAACCAAAGTTTTTGTTTCAAAATCTTTTAATTTAATAAAAACTATTTGCCGATTGTATTTAAGTAATGTAAAAAGTTTGACGCTATACAATAAGCATAATATACAACTAACTGGGTGAAATAGATTATGTCGATGATTACCATCCCCAGGCAATAGATTTAAGTTTATTAAACTATGTTGAATCTTATGTACAGACCTTTCAAACAAATATCCCTATTCTCCTTTATTTCATCCCAATGTCACCACATACTCATCTGCAAGAAGAGAACTACAATTAATAAACGAAGTTTCGTCGTAGAGAACTTCGAGTAATTCTGCAGCGAGAGCAATCTGAAATATTGTGACAATTTAGTTTTGGACGTGTTATTGTCGTTCTTGTTTAGTTGAGTATTAAATCTGTGTAAGAAAGGAGATAGATGTTTTTCTCGAAAATGAGAGAAGAAGGATGCGACCCTCATAAGTTTCATGTCCGCACACACTGTTTTGCTGTTTATTATATCAGTAGGAAACGCGGAAACAGCATCCAGTAATTACAGTTGAAAGTCTGGACGTGTCTGAAGTTTCTGACATTCCAGAGCGTTTCGGAAAGAGGTGTAGCGGAACTCGTGCATTCCTAGTGTATATATTTCGACTTTGAGAAATGGATACATCTATTCAACGATATTAAAGCGATGGAGTAGGACATTAGGAATTTGCTTTTGTTATGCGCACTTGTATCATGTAATGTTCTTTCACCCCTCTTGTATAAAAATAAGAAAGCATGAAATTTAAATTAATTAAATACACCCATACAAATTATAATAAGCAATTATATTCTATTACTTTGTTTCTCCTAAATATAACATCATAAAGGTGCTCTATAAAGTTTCGATGCCGGTACAATTATCAACTTTTATTATCAACCATTTTCGTAAGTTTTAGTTTATTTAATTATCAAAGTTTGGCGCTATTTGTGTTTTTTGTTCTTGCTTTTAGTGAGTTTGTTGCTTTGTTAGAACAATCAAGCAGTTGTAATTTTTAGCATCAAAGTACGATAGGACAACGAGAGGATTTAATTAATATACCAAAAGATTGTAGTATTTAGTTGATGTCACATGCATAAAAGTGGATAATTAGTCTGTAATGTATATTGGTAGAATTTATATCATTTCAAATTTACTTTTAAACATACAAATTGATTAAAACATTATACTATTCACATTAAACCGGTACGTTTGGTGCACCAATCACATTTATTTCATATTATTTTCTCTACTCAAGTCAATAGTAGAAAAGTATGTATTCGAAAAATTAAGTTTTCTTGAGAGGATTTAGTTTTCTATTCACACTTTTATTTATTATAAGGCTTTATTTTCACATTACTGCAAATGTAATTTTGTAAAGATTGTTTATCCTACTCGGAATAATAAGTTCCTATAAAAGTTGCATTCATTTTTTTGTACTACATTCGATTTTTATTATTTTTTTAATTTATAATTTTCCAACAGCGTTTTACAACAGTTATCTAGAAACTATATAAATAATAACACATTTGTAAGCATTTTTCGAATAATAGATAGATATAAAATACATGCCATTTAAAATTTTCATGATCACGCAGATTTAAATGAAGCGAATTGACCCTTTATAAATATTAGGTACACTTTTTTATTTTCATAAAATAGTTTCTATATTTCAATTTAAATAAAATTTAATGGTAACCATACGAAGGTATATATTGGTAAAATTTTACTGCCAAAATGAAACGATTTTATATACTTTTTTTGGAAAGCTATCGACCCGTTGTCAAATTCATTGTAATACGTAATAGTAGAGAAACACATAATAATTTATTAAATAACGAGAGGCTATTATTTTGTTTGAAGCACTCCTTGTAAGAAATTAGCAGTACAGACAAAATTGACATTAACGAGTAAACCTGAAGAACAAAATCATAGATTATTACCTTTAAATAAAGTAAACTTACAGTAAATACGATACTTTTCTTGAAATGAAGAAGAACTTCGAAAAAGCATAAATATCAGGCAGCACGGCATTTCGCTGGACTACCTGACAAATTAGAAGAAATTCTTACAAACAACAAAACTAACGTCAGAAAATTATTTCAATTTTTAAAATCATTTGGCTTATTAAGCAAAATTTAAACATACTATGTATTTCCTAACATTATAACTTGATTATTCAATTTGTTATTGTTACATATTCCAGTTTTTAGTGCTAATAACTGCTATGTTGAAGCACGCATTTTGTATGTATTCTAAATTGTAACTAAAAAAAAAAAAGAAATCAGGAAATTCGTACATTCGAAAACAGACTAAGATGATCTATGAGTTATAACGAGAAATGTGGAAAGTGTGAAAACCAAGAGTTGCTGCCAAAAAATAAAAAATAAATATGATGTAACTATAACAGGAAAGTAAGAAACCTCACCATCATAATATAAATGTTATAACAAGCTTTACGTCAAGTACAAATGCTTGAATAGGTGCTTAAACTAGGAAAAGAAGTATACTCGTAAAAGACTTGTATTGACTACAATAAAGCATTTTATTAAATAAGAAACGTAGCTATTTCTTAATACACAGAGTAGAGCTAGAATTGAAGCTAGGATTAATAACAACACAACGACTGACAAGATGCCAAGATGAAGAGTGGGCAGATTTCCAAAACTCATAGTCTTTGCTATTCAAAATATACTTTAACGTCTCAATTGAGGATCACATCAGATATAGCTTCAAATAAACCAAGTCAAAGAGAAAAAAGGTAAGGAAGAAAATAATAAAAATAGAAAGACTTCTAATAGAGAGAGTCCATTAATAGATCTACTAATAATCAGTACCATACAGAGAACGTAATCAACTTGCACTATTTTAAATCTCAATTAACTTACGACGTCAAAGTGTAAAACTCAAACACATTACTGGGAATGACTCGTGGTTTGAAAATAATCATGATAACTAACAGAAACACCAAAAAGGTTAAAAATGGCACAGAAAGCAGAAAGATTATTATGTTGTAAAATCTGAGATCTGCAGAACTACCAGATTTGAATAATTTTTTAATTTTTTCTGTTGCACGTTCAATGGACACCTTTATTTTGCCGCACAAAGGCTGTCGATAAATGGACTTTCACTGGACAACCATTACAAGGATGTACAGACTATTTAACTTTCTCTAAGCTTAAAATGGATGTCCAATGTTTGCCTTTTTTATCTGGTCTATACCAGTTATTATCAACTAAGGCAAAAATTTAAATAATATAGTTCTACCAGACTGGCTTAAGTTAACCTACATATATTACGAGTCCAAAAAATCACCGAAACTAGTCTTTTAAATTCTGTTAAAATGAATAAAAAATTATGAAGTAGTAAAGTGGCTTAAACACCATGAACGAATATGAGTTAGTTCTGCTTAAATAGTGCAGCTGTAATTTGGAAGCTGGCCAATTAAATAAAACAAATTATTAACTGTAAGTACAGGAGGCTGGAGCTGGAGGTACGAGATATCACGCAAACAAACATCTGAATGCATTAGTTCAACTTTTGTTTTGTTTTTGAATCCAAACTTCACAAGTACTCAAAGGTAAAGCAAAAGCACAAGTTGAACTCGAGTAACATTCAAAATCTTGTAGGACAAATTTCTTTCTCAATGAAGTTTGCAAGAATTTTTATTACCGAAATGTGTATAACGCATCCGCAGTAGCTTAACGATCAATAGTCAAAGGATTGCATAGATAGTGAAACTTCTCTCTCAATGTTAGGAATCATAAAAATTGTACGATTTTTACCATAATTTACTAGATTTACTTTTTTTATCTCCTTTTATACAAGCAATCTGTCCGTGACAACAAGCTTTATATTTGACAAATTATTCAAATTTAAACTAATTAATACAGGACAAGTAGAATATTGCTTTAGTAAGCAATCTCCTCAAACTAGATATTTATTAAGGAAAATGTAGTTATTATTTTTTTTATTGTTTTATTTTTAGTTTTTATTGATGTAGATACCTGCAGTTAATTGGAAAATTCATTTCAAAGCCATATCTTTTTAACATTTATTTGATTCAGAATTTTACAATTTTATTTTACGCCTCCTTAAAGGTATATCAATCGTTTGTTTACAATGCACATTTCTTTAAAAAACAGTCGTAGTCGTTTTGTTTTTTGTAATAATTGCTGCCTTAATTTATTCTTTACTGATCATTTGTAGAATCTCATTTCTTCGTTCATTTAGTGCAAAATTCTGACTAGCGTGCTTTTTCTAAAAATCTGCTATATTTATATTGACAAATTAATTCCTTTCACCTTTATTTACATAAGGGAGATTTTAATATTGATTTTATTTTGACTTTTTTCATCCACCTACAATCAATTTAATAATCTTTTATCAACTAATATACATTTTTAATTTCCTAAAAGAAAACATAATTATTAGCGGATTAAGTAATAAATATATTTCCATAATTAGTGCGTTTGTTTATCGTAATGTGGAAATTTAAGAGAGGGAGAGATCTTCATTTTTTTATATATTAAATCTTTATATTTCTTCAATCTGTTTAAAATTCTTTGAGTTATCAACATTAAGTTGCTAAAATGATTCTCTGTGGTTGACGAACGACCAATCGATAAAAAATGTGAAGACAATGTCAACTAAAAATTTGCTGTCTTTTTTCACTTTTACTTTCCTGTTCTCTGATGTTATGACATCAAAACAATTAGGTCGACATGCTACAATGAATAACTTATGTCCATACGTAAACAATTTTACCATATTTGAAAAACTCAGTTAATATTTAGTGATATGAATTATTTATTAAAAAAAACCTTTAATGATAGGTTACAAACATATAGTTTCGTGAAAATTTGAGAAAATCAAGTTTTAAGAAATTATAAATATAACTTTCAATAATTTTTAGATAATAAAGATAATTAAAAAGAATTAAAAAAAACTTTTCGAATTTTAATTTAATTAATTAACTCGTCTGTCGCAATCGTAAAATTTATATTTGTAGGAATTAAAGTGTAATGAACTCATTCGTCAACAACGTTTTGACGAGTCATTAGAGAAATAGCTGAAAAGAAAATGGTTTCGACACAATAAAAAGTCTGAGCGACGATGCATATAGGCTTTTTAATGATGGTTATATAAAAAAATATAACTTAATTTGGTTTCTTTTTCGACAGGATAAACTTTGATTTGTTTTTTACTTTTTTCTTTCCTCTATTTAAGAATACAATCTACAATATTTGTAAATGATTGGTAAAGTAACACCTTTGTATACGTATCAATGCTGCCATTAAGCAAGGGGAACGTCAATAACTATTTAAAGAAAATGTATTAAATTTTTTATTTTATAACAATTTGCTTAGACAATTTTTTAGGAAATAAATTTCTTATATAAAATCCACGATAGCATATACATACCTACATACATACTTACTACCTTTCAATGGTCAAGGTTTTGGTTACTAAATTTAATATCAGTGACTTTTGGCTTTTCACTCCTAAACAGTTAAAAATAAATTACTAAATTGTGTTACGGATTTTTTGTATAAAAATCAGTTTCCCGCAAAATAAATAATATTATATCATTCTTTCGAAGTACGTCGTTCATTTTTTGCTACAAATTTAAAAAACAGAAATAATATTAAATTTCATAGGATAAAGTCAACCAAAACTTGATATAAAATTTTAATGTGCTATCTGTAATAAATTAATAAAAGTAAATATTGCTTTTGCCCTGATTTTAGGGTAGCATCTATATAACGCATTTAATTTTAACGCCAACTGTACTTAAAAATCAGTACATTAAGCTATTTTTCATTACATTTTCATGAAACATAATCCTGCTGCACCTAACTCCTGTTTCTGTTTAAATAAATTTAAAATGCAATATCTCTTCACCATGAAATAAGAATTTACATTAATAAAAAATTTGTGGTATTATTTATAGACTTAATTTACAACCTCTTACGGAATTATACTGCAGCAAACGTTTTCAATTATATATAACTTGAAATACAACCGGCAAATTTGAACTCGTTTCATATCTAATTCCGACCGTATCACTTTAATATTTAGTTAGGTTCCTGTTCCTACACTTTCAAAGAGGACTACAAACGTCACGCTATCTTGGTTGTGTTTTAACATTATTAGTAATTGTAAAATCCTATCAAAATTTTCATAAGTGACTTAATTATGTTTACAGGGCCAAATTGTACAGCCAAACCAGAAAAAAGTAATAATGAGCAATAATGATCTGGCGTTGCAAGGAATCTCAAGAAGTCAAGCTGGAAATTATTCTTGTACAGCTTCAAATGTGGAAGGAGATGGAGACAGCAATATAGTTCAATTAAAAGTGATGTGTAAGTTATTTTATATAAATATTTTTTGTTGCAATGTCACCAAATTAAATTTTTCTTGCCTTGAAAAAAGCAGTAAAATAAATCATTACAGAGAACAATTTCATTATATCCGTACTATATTCTTTCCAATTAAGAAGTCTCGCCATATTATCAAATGGTTAAAAATTAAACAAAAAAAGAAACTTTTTGTAGCTCATCTAAAACGTATCGCGTTTATCAAAAATTTAAAAATTTATTATAGATAATTGAACAGTGAAAAAATACTACTCATTTTATTTTCTAAATAAAAATTTAATAGGTTAGCAATCGCAATATATCTTATGTTACTTTAAGAACTATACTTTGGAGATAGATATAGAATTTATATTGTAACGCCAACAGCAATTGGTCAGCGTAAGGGTTCGTTTGAATAATTGAAAGAGTTATTTATGTTTTCTATGGTTCATTTTTATAATATTCAGTTTACTATAATTTAGAGCTAACACTTCAACTTCCTATTTTCATGTGAATTAATTTGAAAACAAATTCTAATTTCTCTTTAAATGGCATTACAAATTATTAGATTTTGGTATCGCCATTGGAGACTTTTACAATTTTTTCCTTCAAGCTAATAAGTAAGAATTTTTATTTATGTTTTATAATTATATCAATATTTTGAATAATACATATTATCCTCAATCTGGATTTGAACTCCGACGTATTATATGTCAATATGGGTCCTTAAAAAACCAAACTAACCAATACGATTAAATGCATTAAAATAATAATTATGTTTTAAATATGAATTTAATAATTATAAGTTTAGTGAGCTTTTAATTTAATTTGTAAATTAGTGAATTTAATTCACACTTACTTATTTAATAAGCATTAAATAACTTATTAATTTAATTCGCTAAACTAATTAAGTTCATACTTAAAATATGCTTCCACAAGTTAATGAACAATTAATTATATATTAATAATAATCATGGAATCTTAAAAATGGATTACTTTAATTTTAATAGAATTTAAGAAATAATAAACACATAGTATAAATAGTTCATTTAAATTAATCAAAAAACTTGCAATGTGATTATTTGCTTTTGGCTTTAAAATATAAATTTTATATTATCAGTCAAAACCTGCTTTTTAAAATAATAAGTCCTTTTTATGCTTCGTACGTTACCAGTATTTAGTTAACATACGAATAAAAAGAGTAATGCAATTTACTCCTTTCGAATTAAATACAGGTTTTGTTTTCGCTCAAGAAAATTTGAATAATTTGTTATTGAAAAACGGTTGCCAATATAGAAAGGCAATGCAGTGTGTTTTATTCTACTTACTAAAACAGGTAAAAAGCTTCTGTAAATACGAATTGATAAATGATTTTTTTAGATCACTCTTTTCAGTAAATGTTATAATATTTTTTGAACTACACAGTAGTTAGGAAAGGACAGTTTAGCAAAGGTTACTTAGATTTGTAAAGAAAACTACCCAAGTGCGATAGACTAGGGTGGTTCTTGCAGTAGTAATTATACAAAATAAATATAAAATTTTGTGCAAAAGGCTTCTTTATGCCTCAAAATTTAAATTTCAAAATGCATCTTTTACTTGATTTTTGTCGGCATTAATTTTGAACTTGATACGTGCAGTCTACCAAATTTATGCTAGTAAAGTTTAACTAAGTTAACTTTAAATTATTGGATATATTCAAAGTGAAATGTTTATAAATAGTAACCAATGAATTAGATTAAGCTAATTTTCAAATGCTGTACTATACTGTAATATTTAAAATTGGAACTGTTTTATTCTGGATAATTACAACTGCCAGGATGATTTTCGTTTTTTGTACTTGGAAGTATTTTACGTTACATTTGACTTAAATTTATTATGAGAGTGGGCATATTTTAGTTTACTCAGACATCGGTAATTACATAAATAATAAATTGAAATAAATCCATAAAATTTTTACTAACATGTAATTTTTGCTTATGTTTTTGCAAAATCGGTTAGTAAGTCCGCCAACCGCAAATATTGCCAGGACCAATTTAAACTATTCCTTAATGCAATGCACTGAAAATGCAACATAAGTTAAAGCTTTACCCTTTAAATAATTTTTATAAAATTATATATTGTAATTTAACAAAGCGTAATGTTATAAAATTTTATAATAAATTTCTTTTTAAGATAAACCGGTTTGCCGACAAAATTTAAAGCAAGTGTATGGAGTGGCACGTCATGAAAACGCTAAAGTATTATGTGAAGTTGAATCTTACCCTCCGCCAGACAATTTCAAGTGGTCTTTTAACAACACCGCCAACACTATAGAAGTTCCACAAACACGTTTCCAGTCTGGCGTGCATCGTTCTTCATCGACCCTAACATATACCCCAATAACCGAGCTAGATTATGGAACTGTAATGTGTTGGGCTAACAATCTAGCCGGACGTCAACAGGAACCTTGCGTGTTTCATATTATGGCCGCTAGTAAACCAGATCCACCATACAACTGTACAATTATAAACCAAACTTCCGACTCTTTAGATGTACAATGTGTAGAGGGATTTGATGGTGGGCAGCCTCAGTACTTTTTACTGGAAGTTTATGACCATCAAACGGGTGTACTTCAAGCTAATGTGTCTGCAAAGTTTGCGACTTTTAACGTAAGCGAACTGGACCCCGGAAGAAACCTCAGAATGATGGTTTACGCCGCTAATTCAAAAGGAAAAAGCGAAAGTGTTTTATTAGAAGGATTTACTTTGAAAGCGGCTGAAAAACAAACAGGTAAATACTACTTAGCACTTTATCTTAACATATCCTTTAGCAACTGTTTACAGTTTTATCTCTAGGAACTCAAGATCAAATAGAAATTGCACCGATGCTAGGTATTTTTATTGGAATATTAACCGCTATTCTGTTAGTGTCGATAATCATAATAGCAGCTCTTAAATTTCGTTCCGCACAGCGAGAAGGTTCGCATGCATTACGTCCCGGATTTTTACCGGTAAAAGAAAAAGTAACTTTACCTTTGCGATCCGAATCTGATGATTTATTTGAAAAGGACGATAAAAATCCCGATGTAGTTCCTGCAAACAAAGGTGGGTAATAAAATTTAATCAAAATCGTTCTTGTTATTCCGATCATTGAATAATGTATAACTATTTTTAGACTATTTGTAAGTTTTATGAATTTTTTTTTACTATTTTAAGATTCCGACTATCAGTTGGGGTCAGCCGCTCAAACACCCGGGTTAAATAATTCAGTGATATCCTCCGACTACAAAGCTCCAGGTCAACATATTACACCCTTGACTGAAGCTTACATAACAAGGGATCGGGCGTATGCTCCGCAACCAGTAAGTTAACATAATAATTGATTCTATCCCTGCATTTAATATATTCCTGTAGTTTATTGTTGTGGAGTTGGTGGCTGGCTTATTTCATTAGATCACATCCCGATGTAAACTAATTTACATCTCTTAGTTTTATTTAATTATTTCCTCATATTTAAATAAAGTTTCGAGTTTCGCTTTTTTGGATTTTAAACTTTTAAAAGAGAATGTACGTAGTTGAATTACTTTCAATACTTATAGTCTTTGATAAGCTACTTATAACGAAATATCTTTTTCGTACGTAGGTGCATAATGAAGTAACGTATGCAGAGCTGTCAATCGCGAGACCAAATTCACTAGAGCCTATCAAAAATGGAGGAAATCAATACGGATCTTTGCATCGCCGAGACGAGCCAACCATATACGCACAAATTGATCATAGTAGGAGACCTCCTCCGGCCCCAGTTAAGACGTCAATCACTTCACCTATTATTTCACCGGTTTCGTCCCTCTTTCCAGCCGCCAAACCTGGTATTTATCATCGAGAAGTTGTGACAGTTAGAACGCCACTGATGGGTTGTCAACAAGAAAGTTGTGTTTAGACTGTAAGATTTCGATTATGTTAGTGACATTATATCATACATAAAGACTATTATTGATAATATAATATTGTATACATAACGTTCTCATCATACGGACAATAACTTATAGATAACTAAATTAACTAGACATATTAAGTAACACATATCTAACAAATTTCCGATTTTTTTATTGCTATCAAAGTTTAATAAATAAATTATTTACCTACTGCATATCGTTTGCCTGTGAGGTTCAATAATTAATTTCCTGTAAACCTGAAAGTATTTTATCTAGTCCAATTTTAAGTAGGAATATTTATCATGTTAAGACAAATTTGTACATAATAATGAAGAAATTTTAAGAAAACCCTAAGAGAGACTGAGAGTGACGTGTGTTTTTTATATTTTTGATTGTTATGCGAGCGTTTTATCGTAGCACAATAATGTACAATTTGTATATACACAAATTTTAAATCGTTGAATTAAATTAATTAAATGTGATATGATATGCTTCAAAAATGAAGAATATAAAAATAATTATATAAATCATTTAATGTTTTGCGCTAATTAAGTCTAGGTTGTTTTATAACAATAGAGGTATTTCAATATGGAATATACGTAGAAATAATTAGCGCCCAAGCAATACTATGAATGTAACCTATCTAGTATAATAATCTTTGGAAACCATTTCTTGTTGTAACTTTATTGTGTCTTTTGAATATAATTTCCTAAAATATTATTTGGTTTTTTTTTATAGGCACTAATTCGTTAAATATTAACACCAAACGTACCTTACACCACTAACCATATTATAATATACACACTATGTACTCGTATCACTTTTACCGGTTGATACTGTTATAACATTGCTTGGTATGTCCAACACCACTTTTGGTAATTACAACTGGTAAATAGTCAGTTTGGTGCATTCCACATGTACATTGGAAGGTACATCGAAAATCACTTAAAGTAAATCTAATTGGCTAATGTCATTTGCCGATGATGATAAAATCCAATCTAGTGCAATACAATATTAATTTGTCACGTCGCATTTCCATCTACCACTGCATATCAAAATTACGCATGCATTAATCAAAATAATGTGAAAAATGTTGTCTAAATAATATACAAGCGCTGGTATATTCGTCAATGTTTTTGATAATTTTAATCGTATAATTCCATTATTCTAAAAAACCTTTTTGGTGTTCAGTACGTTTAAATTGCAAAAGCCGATTTAAATTTAGATAATTTTTCTCCGTCACGCTTCATGACTTCCAATTCTAAATATTTTGTATAGTTTCATTGTGTGGTACATTTTTGTTGGCTGTATCTTGATTATTCGCTATAGGGGAGTTTTCCGATATAAAAGAATATTATGACGTGGTATTAGAGCTGCAAAATTTCTTATAATTTAAGTAATTTTGTTAGACAGTGCAATTTTGAAGAAGAATGTAATTTTTGTGTAACGTCAAGCTAGTAACGTGGAGTAAATAGAATATGGCATTTTATAATTTAAATTTTAATATTATTTTGAAAAATGTAAATTGCAGTCGTGATATAATATCACGGCTATTTAAAACGCATCTACATATTTCGGGTTAGCCATTGTGTTTTAAATTTAAATATGTTAAAGCAGTCACTTTAGAAAAACGCAATACATACAAATAACATGACAGTTTGATGTATACTTTATTCGAATATAAGTTGAATTAGATTCTTCTCTGCTATTAGAAAACCAGCTTTAGCGAGTTATTGACTGTCAGATAAAGAGTCGCGAAAAGTTATAAGATAGATAACAGTGTTCAACACTTCTCCATTTAAATACGTATTTCTGTTGGATGCTTAAAATTCGAGAACTTTTATTTATAGCTAAAAGGTTTGCAACATTTTAGATTTTGAGTTTAAAAAATTACGTAATTTATGCAAAAACCGTAATGCATTGCATATACTAGATAACGCTTAAAATATTTGCACACTAATAATGTATTAATAATAAATATCTAATCAATCTAATGCGAGCCGATTATTCGGGGCAAACATAATACAAGAATTAACATTAATTAGGTGAAGTGATTAAAGGCTAATTACGTATTTAGTATTTATTAATAATTATATTTACCACAAATTAAACAACGCTATACACAAGACATTTTTTCTCTAAATGTCAAAAAAGCTTGGCCTTACGTTTAATATTTTCAAATTAAAAAATCATATATGTATTTTGCAAACATAAATGTTAACATTTACTACCAGCGCTGGACGGCACTAAATAATCATAACAATTATATTATAACAGTGCGTACACATGTTGAAGTCAAATGGAGCGACTATTCAAGTTGCTAGGTATTCCGATAGCTATTTACTAGCTGTCTGGAAGCTAACTCCAGCAATAATTTAACTATGGATATTATTTTTTTTGTATTAACTACTTGATAGCTGTATAGCGGTTATTAATAAGAGCTAATTGACAGAAAACTGTTAAAGTAATATTATAACTGCTTTTAATAATAGCTACCTAGCTGTAACAAGAAGCTAATGGATGGTTAATTGGTTTTAATAATAGGTATTTGCTGACAACAAGCTGTAATAACCATCTAATAGGAACAAAATCTCTTATAATAATAGCCTGTAATAATCAGTTACTAGCTATTTTGTAGCTGCTGGTAATAACAGTTTTATTTTAGCTATTTAATAGCTGTATAACGGTTATTAATAAGAGCTAATTGACAAAAAACTGTTAAACTAAGCTAATAACTGCTTAACGTCTTTTAATAATAGCTACCTAGGTGTAATGAGAAGCTAATGGCTGGTTAATTGGTTTTAATAATGGGTATTAGCTGACAATAAGCTGTAATAACCACCTAATGACGACAAAATTTCTCATAATAATAACCTGCAAAAATCAGTTACTAGCTAGTATGTAGGCGCTGGCAATAACAATTTTATTTTACAGTATTTTTCTGCCCGACTATGCAAGATAGCCGTAACTGTATAATTGGCGGTTTTAAAAAAAAAACTTTACTTTTTCACCTTTCTTTTTCATTTTTTTCTATGATTATATATTAAATATAAGAAATGATAATAAGTTGTGGTTTGGTTCTTTTGATTCCTTAAGATCTGTAATAATATTGAAATCAAAATGCAAGTTACCTCTAGGGCTAAGGTTGTAGAAACTCTGTGCATAACAGTTTAATTTAATAAGTAAAAATTCGGACCGCATGAAGAACGAATTCATACAGGTAGAAATTAAAACTTACTTTCAACATTCTTTTCATTTATTCTAAATATATTAAATTTATAAGGAAAATCAACGTACGATATTGTAGAGTTGTTGAGCAATTTTTCAATCGCATCTCCCTTACAAGATGCTGTATACATATTTGAAATATTAAATGCCAAGATAACCGTCTTGGGGAACGGGTAGACAACTTCTGTCGATTTAAGCAGTTCAAAATAATAATAACAAATTCCACAACTACTGAACGTCTCTACATTAGAAAGGACTTCGAAATTCTGTGGGGAACACGCATAAAATTACTTTTGATTTAATTTAAGCATATAAATACACATTTAGCTCAATACAGTAACATTGCTCAATCGGGTACGATATTATTACGATTTTATATAACAAATTTATGTCACACATACCAAAACCAGATCAAAATAATACAGATGAACGACTGAGCAAATTAGTTTTGCAATATCAGCAGATTATAAAAAAGCAATTCATTCAATAGACTTAAGTATTATCAATGTAGTAGCTTAGAAGATGTAAATTTACAATCCTAAATTATCAACAAAATAAGTCACTGTATGCATTTGTAATTAAGCGATATTTAGTTACTCAAATTTTTAACCTGTTTCGATATTGCCATTGCTCCGGTCTTGGGACGCTGTGATAATTATTGGTTCTCTTTCATATATTGCCATTACTATGCATATTGTTTTAGTATACATTGCATGTCCAGTAGCCAATTTCACACAGACAGCCCGGACCTGTGCTTGCGCCAAATGAAGCCGGGTCGTGCAAACTATTATCCGTTTGCGTTCATCATATGCGTCATGGAAATTAACGAGTGGTTTGGCCTGCTCGATCCTCTGCCGTTGACCATAAATTGATTCATCCGCCTTTGGGGACGATTTCTCCTCCCTAGGACTGAAGGTAGCCCTGCTCCATCTAACAATAGAGTAGAACGCTTATCCCGACGTTCGTTCGGTCCCCATCTACGTTAGCCGTATAAATACGTTGTCCGTCCTTTACCACGAGGAGGTGTAGATTGGGATTTTCCCTTCATCAGACCCAAGACCAAATGGCATTTCTTGGTTCCTCCAGTACTTTAAAGGACAGAAGATGTAAAAAAAAGTTATTAATTCGATGGAGGAAAAATTTGGGGCTACAGGACCCAAATTTTCGTGTAAAACGGATATATGTATACATATTTATCGATTACAGTTTCTATAAATTCTAAATTGACAACGCCAGTCGTGGACATACAACCCCAAACTATCACAGAATCACCACCGTGGTTCGTATTAGGTTTTTGCCACACAATATGAAAAGGTTGACCCTTTTCAGGATTTTCAAGACCCGAAAAGGTTTAACTTACTTTTGTCGCTAAAAATGCCCTTATCCTTAAAACATGATTCTAAAACTTAACACTCTCGTTCAAGTACTTTTTAGCAAAACCAAACGTTTCTATTGATTCACTTTAGATATAAAAGGCTTCTTTCGTACTATTCGCCCATCGTACCCCTTTTGGAGGCAATTCTCTTCGAACCGTTTCCACACTAATTGTTTTTTGAATTTGTTGAGACAATTTTGCCGTTAATTTCGGCACACTTATTTTCGGGTTTTGTTGAATTTCAAGTACTACAAACTGTTCGTCTCTAGCACTCAGGCGTTTTTACCAAGCTTATTCACAAATGTTTGCGTATTTTGAATTTGTCAATAATTTTTATTAGGGTCCCATGGCTTATCCTCACCGTTCGGGCTACTAGTCATGTGGATTTTTTTTTATAAATCTTCTTCCAAATTATTTGTCTGATACAATAGCTTAAGAAATACAAATTTTAATAATTCCTTCCACTAAAACGTTAGACTAATGACCAACACAAGAGACGCAACGTGTGAATATTTATTACTGCAATAAATGCATCATCCCACACAAGTTAACGATATTATGTATAATATAATACGTTGCAATACTGTTCAGGGAATCTAATTTCCAATATTTTGCATGCAAAAAACAATTACTGGCTTAAAAATAAGGCAATATTTATTGGAATTGTATCTGGTAATTTTTTTGAGAGCAACTGTACATATAGCTTAGCAATCCACTGTAAATGCAAGCTTACAGCCATGCTTGAATTAAATATTTATAGTTACAAATTATTTGAATTTGTTTACAAGTTTTGAAGGAACTAGATTACCTTAAAGTTAATTTAAAATGGGAATCATTTATTAAAGCACTGATTTTACTTAATGGTAATGTATAGTACCCATAATCCGATATAAAGTAAAGATGGTAAAAAAACTCAATTTACATTTTGCGAATCAATAATTGAACTTAATATAAAAACTGCATTTCTATAATTTTTATCATTTAAATCTAATTTTACAGAAAACTTTTCTGAACTTTAGATTAGAATAACTTAATCTCGGACTTTTACTTTTAACAGTCTGCAAGCAGAATATTAAATAAGGAATTATTGGTATCTCATCAATCAGTAGTATCTTTTCGATTGCATGATAGGAATGTTTAATTTCAAGAACGACGCTAAGCGGGTGATCTTGTAGATTAGCGTCACCTAAAACAAAGAAAGGGTGGAACTAAAGTTGCACTTTCTAAAATTTGGTGGCGCTTTGAACTTCTAAGAATGCTATATCTACTCGTACTTTCAACCCTTTATATAAGGACACATTCAAATTACATCTGTTAATTTATTGTACTGTAAGAAAATCAATTACATCAGAAACATTTTAAATTTACTTTTTTAATTTACGAATATTGGCTTTCATTATTTCCTAAACTACTTGACTAATATTAATTGATTTCCCAAGATTTCAACAAAGTCAAACTAATTTTATTTAAATTAAATTAAAATTAAATTTATTTTACTGAAAATAAGGGAAGTCGATTTACGAGATCTTACTTAAAGCTTCTTTTGTGTGTCTAATTGCAAGTCAAGTCACGGTGCTTTTACATTTATTCACTTTTATGTTATTTAGGAACTTTATTTCAATTTATGGATTAGGTAGCTTAAATACTATGTTGTGATGATGGGCATTCAAAGGGTTTATTAAAAAATTGCTGAAATAATCGCGCGTAAGGAAATCCGATGGCTTAATATCTCTATGAACACGAACGTCTTCAAAAATGCAGATCGGATAGGTGCGTTGTTTTGTAGGGTAGGTGGAAAATTTTTGTGTTTTAACGTGCATTTAAAATGCATTACGTCTAAACCCGAGGCCATGCTGAAGGGAATAGTGCGAAGCTTAGAAAACTAGAAGATGGTTGAATTTCTAGCCCCACTGTAAAAACAGAGTTTGAAATCACTGGAAAAAATGCATGTTTAATTTGTTCATGCAAATAATAGCTTTTAACATAACAAGAACTATTTATATAAATAAATTTAATTTTATAGTGAATGAAATTAAATAAATTATGCAAACTTAACGAAATTTATTCTTTGAATAAATCGTTTTTAATTTAAAAATCTTTCAACTATGCAATAATTTCAATTCAATTTGTAAAATAAACAAGTGGTATTTATTTAAAAATTATAGAAATATACTTTGTTTAAGTTACAATAAAAAGGATATATAAAATAAAAGCGATATTGCAAAAGTTAATTATGCCATCAGTTTGTGAGACGATATTGTTATCGTTTATACCCACCAGATTTTTAATGACATTGTGTCAAGAAAAAATACATAAGCTAGAAGAGTTTTTTATGTTTAAATTTGCGCAAAGGTCTTAGTATTTCTGTATTAATTTGATGATGTACAGTTAAGAAACACAAATGGAGTAAAATGTTGTTTGGTTACAGTCTTCCTAGTTGAGGAAATTCCTAACATTACTGAAAGCTGTATTATGTATACTCGTATTTTAGATTGGTGATATCTCAAACACAGTGTATATACTCCCGATCAGCAATTCCGAGAGAAATATTTCGCCGTTACATTGCTTATAATATGAATCTCATTGTCGGCACCCCTAGGTAAATGGATGTCGGCAGTAACGCGAGAGGTCATAGAAACAACTGGCATACAAGCAACTGGGTTTATTAAAGTTTATAATAATGAGTTCAAAATATCACATCCCGATCGAAATCATCGTTCTTTGTTACGTATAACTAATAAATTGCCTACATACGAGTACACAGAAAAATTAATATGGCATTATATTGGAAAATATAGTGAAAATATAGTATATCCCCAGATATGATAAAGAAGTAAAAAAAAAAGTCATTGTAACACATTTACCTACTATATAAAATTATAAATATTATAGAAATTATTGACATTGTTTAATTCATCATATCTTGGGATATACTGTACATAAATTGGTGCAATGCTTTATACAGAATGACTATTTGATCATAATCCAAAACTGATACGAAATGTCCAGAAGTAATCAAAACAAATTTACTAGTTTTATCGTAAATCAATATTAAGTTTATTTTAATATGGTCATATTATTATTGAGTACCTGATAATGCTACAATTAGCAATAAATACGATATAAGTCATGATTAATATATTTCATCAATTTTCCAAGATTACGATACGAATATGCATAAATGATCAACTCTCAAGTTATCTCAAAGGTAAGTTTACACAACAATACACTAATAACGTAAATTAACCTTAATTACAATTAAGGTTGCATGGTTTTTATTACAAAAAAGTAGATTATTTTAGGAAAATTGTTAAAATATTGCTGCAACATTGTTCTAAAGATTTTGCCAGTCGGCGCAGCTGCCACTACAATTACCGATTTTCTACATTCTTTAAAATTTAATTAATTTAAAACCGGTATCAGTTCTGAAATAGTTAACTATAAGCCGGAATGTATAAACTCTAGCTTCCCTAACATATTTGATAATATGGTTTTTCAAATCAGTACCAATCACGTTGGGAAATGCATTATCGACAAGCTACATAAAGTTTTTCCTGGAAAATCAACTGAAACTAATAATTTGTTTCTTTGTACCGAGTAGGTATGGAACGAAATAAAACAAATTATTAATTTCACGTTTTGTATTATAGTAATGTTTGATATTCTTTATCTGCAAAATGCCAACGGGTCCCCTCGACATCGACAACTTTTTCTTCTGTATACTGCGTGGTAAGTGTTATCGTACACATAAACCTCTGGGTTCGTGAGCTCCGAATTTTTTAATTTTGTTTTGTTTTTCAAAATGTTCAAAAATATGCATTTTAAACAGTTTCTGACATTGAAATGTATATTAGATACTTTTTATACTAGTTGTTAACCTCTGTCTTAGATGAGATCCATCAATAGCAAAATATCCATCTATAATGAGGCCACAGATAGGATTTGAACACTGCATTGATACGAAATTTGAAATAATTAGTAATTGGGTTGATGAGCAACTTGATTGATAAGCAATTCTCCGTTGATTCGTTGAATGCTTCTTCTTCATTTTTCAAACTTTATCTGAAAAATAAACTAGCAATTCCAACAATTCCAATTCTCTTCTTTCTTTTTTAAACATTTTTAATTTTTATTTTTTTCTATTTTTTAAATAAGCTTTTATGGTTTCTTTTTAGTTAGCTATGGTGAAAATGAATTAGTCAGCTATTAGTTGGTTATTATAGATGACGGCCAGCTTTTATTAAGACAATCAGTCAATCAGTCAATCAGTCAATTAAGACAATCAGACAATCAGTAGTATTATGTACACATTGTCAACAATCAAAGGTAAATACACTTTGATTTTAGATAGATTATTATTTCAAGTGGTTATTATAAAAAGCTACCAGTTAGCTATTTTACGGCCATAACAAGAAATTTTACATTATCAAGTATAGTAAAATGGCTGTAAGCAACTATTGAACTTCGCAGCTAGTGTTTAGTTGAAAAAATGCTACTTGGATAACGCTTATTCTGGTTTAGGTTTATGGAAACAGATTTAATGAAAGTTTATCTATTTAAGAGAAAATACAGGAATACAAAAAATCTGTAATGATAAACTTTCTATATGGGTGTACGTAATTTATAACATTAACAAGTGCTTAGTGTGTTCTGTGATACCTGGTCGTGTCAACTAATTCGATGCTGTCAAACACTCCAAAATAGTTCGACAATTACTAAGAATCGATTAGAGTTAATACTAATAACATCATTCGATTGGCGAAGATTGTCAATTAAGCACGATGATTTAAAAAATAATTGTACATAGCACAAAAAAGTGCACAAAATAACTATACAAGCCTACCAATAACAGCATTCAAAAGATACAAAATGAGTATGGAAGATGATCATATGAGCAGCCAAATGCAACGAATCTTAAGAAGGAATTTGTATCTCTTATTATTTATATAAAATTAATTGGGAAATTTAAGTAGTAAATAAACTTGAAGGCTTCAAAATTCCTCTTTAGATGAAGTTGAATTTCAGTAAGTAAAATATGTTACAAAACTATGCATTTATGGAGCCATCTTATATATTTTGTTAATGATGTGCTGTTTGTATACTATTATTAATTATTTGGGTTAGGTGCTCGTTTTCAAATTAATTTTTTCATTTTCTTTGATTATTTTAAAGTAAATTTGGGTAATAATTATATTATCCTAGCACTAACGTTATATTCATATTTGAAACACCCTACCACCCTCAAGCGTACGGTAGCTGTAGCTGTGGAAATATATTATATATTTGGGAATGGAACCGCATGGAACTACAACATTTTAAGAGTCATGAAATCTATTTGAGGTCTGCCAGATGGCGACACAATCAAAAAACATACAAATTTCTAGGATCGTTTTCACTTTACTAAGATAGAATTCTTATAAATTGAAATAGCCATTTTAATAAGCGATAATCAACTTGACGCTTGATATATTTTAAAGCTTTCAATATTGAATACTTTCGAAACTACGAGCTTGTAAATAATCAAAATTTAAAAAAAAATTCACAGAAATTAACCAAACTAACTAGATTTGAGCTTCACTCTATTTCAAATTTTATTTGAAAATTTCAGATGAATCGCACGTCCCGATTAGCTTAAAACCATCTTTTGTGATCTAAATATTTACAATAAGTTTATTTGTAAACCAAATTTTGAACTCCTAAAAGTAGCTGTGTAGGAATCAACCGTGAGATGACACTATTTACGTATACATCATCGACGTACGTACGTACCTAGTAATTTTATAACGTATGTCGAATACGACCTGTCATCTGTTGATTTCGTAACCTATAACTTTGTATTTCAAAGAATCAATTTTGTAAAATGTATGTGTTGTGTAATTAATAATTAATTGTAATAATTTATGTAATTAATTTGTGTGTTGACAATCAAAATGCAAGAACCGAGATGAAGTGAAATTTTCTCTTGTTTTACATATAAGTAGAAGTATGGATAACAATGTTTATTTACAATTTATCTCCGACTTTTGTACATACATTATAGTTTAAATAGAAACACCAATTAAATATATGTAGTAAGTATAATATTTTTTGTTTTTGAAGTTACACGTTTTAAATTCTTTGTGTTTTCACAGCTATTTCGATAACCCAGAAGATGTCAAACGGAGCGATTTGTACACAAAATTAACTAAGAAAATCTTAAAGTTGATCAAAAAATTGTCAAGTAATTAGTAAAATAATTGCTGACCCACTAAAAGTGCAGTGTTTTCGACTTTCGTGTCAAGTGAATAACCATGTTTGTAATGTTCTTCAAAATTCTTTTGTTTTATATTATCACAAAATTTTATTTTTAGTAAGTCGTTGTATCTGTGTTTGGATATTTATTAAAACATGTAGTATATTGTCATGTTTATATTGTACTGTCCCGAGTAAGGCAACCTCTATTAACCCTCCAGTGCACGGGTGATCTAAAAGTTACACGAGTGCACGGGTGAGGCCTATCAGGCCCATTTTTAAAAGATGTGTAAAATTGTTCTGTTCATATATTAAAAAATTTTTATTAATGCAAACTATGATTAGTGTTTATGAATATCAATAAATACAGCTACGATCACATAATTAAGAACGACCTGGCAAATCTAACCTAAGTGCAGTAAAAACTAGTGTAGATCAATAATACAAAAAATTTATGTTGACAGGTACTTTCTTTAAGAAGTACCCCTATATAAACTGTGTAAACAATTGAACAATTGATTACAGTTACCCTAAAATCTGCAAGTATGCATAAATAGCTTTATTTGTAAGGGTTCACATAATTAAGAAAGACTAGTAAAATGTATAAAATTTATTAAAATCATTTTTAAAGTTATTATAATTAATATTTTGTAGAATGACCTTTATTTTTAATGACTACCTCCAATCTACGAAGCATTGATTCAATTAATTTTTGAATTAACTCCAAAGGAATGGCTTCCCAAATTAAAGCGGTGTTTTCAAAAAGTTGAGCTTTATTTGATACTTTTTTGTCGGCTATCTTCCGTTTTATGTAAGGCCACATATTCTTAATTGGATTTAAATCCAGACTACAAGAAGGGCAATCCAAAAGAATCACCGATTTGTCACTAAACGATTTTTTAGTGTCGTGTGCTATGTGCTTGGGATCGTTGTCTTGCTGAAATATCCAGGTTACAGGTAAATTTTTGTCGGTGTATGGAGCCTAATACATTGTTCAATAGATTAATATACACATCTTTGTCCATAATGCCTTTATATGATGTATTGGACCAACACCACGCTAAGACCACGCAACATCACAGTTCATTATTTTCCACCACCATGCTTGACGGCCTTTTCGTGTAACATGGATTATTTTTTTGGCTAATTTGAGATTTTGATGGATTTACACTTTTGAGGTCCCCTGAGTAAAATAAGACCATTTCAAAAATCGGATGTGGCCATGCCCATGACTTTATCATACTTTTATTAAATATTAAAAATTTTATCCAAAATTTAATCAGCTCTAATTCCTGCCATAAACATAACAAATTTCAACTTTAGTTTTGAAAATCCTTTTAGCTTTTAAAATATTAAATAAAGGCTAATATTAAATAATAAAATTTAAAATAATAAAAAACAATTGTTTTTATAAACAAATTTTAACTAAAATTTAATGAGTTCTAAATATCGATTAAAATATGCGAAAACCTAAATTTAGTTTAGAAATTCGTATTACTTTTCGAAATATTAATTAAAAACTAATATTAAATAATAAAACTTAAAAAATTAAAAAAACAATAGTTTTCATAAAACAATTTTAACTAAAATTTAATCAGTTCTAAATCTCGACATAAGTATGCTAAATCCTAAATTTCGTTTTGAAATTCGTATTAGTTTTTGAAATATTAATTAAAAACTAATATTAAATAATAAAATTTAAAAAAATAAAAAAAAATAGTTCCCGTGAATCAATTTTAGCCAAAATCTAATCAGCTCTAAGTCTCAACATAAGGATACAAAATCCAAAATTTTGTTTGAAAATTCCTATTAGTTTTTGCTGTAGGTCGCACACAAAATTTGACCACACACATACACACATACACACACACACACACACACACACACACACACACACACACACACAAGACATTTTTTGGAAATGGTCTTATTTTACTCAGGGGACCTCAAAAAGTGTAAATCCATCAAAATCTCAAATTTTTTTTTCTGCACGAAAACAATACTTTCTCATATTACATATGATAAAGTAAAATGTCTGTGTGTGTGTGTGTGTATGTGTGTGTGTCTGTGTGTGGTCAAATTTTGTGTGCGACCACAGCAAAAACTAATAGGAATTTTCAAACAAAATTTTGGATTTTGTATCCTTATATTGAGACTTAGAGCTGATTAGATTTTGGCTAAAATTGATTCACGGAACTATTTTTTTATTTTTAAATTTTATTATTTAATATTAGTTTTAATTAATATTTCAAAAACTAATAAGAATTTCAAAACGAAATTTAGGATTTAGCATACTTATGTCGAGATTTATAACTCATTAAATTTTAGTTAAAATTGTTTTATGAAAACTATTGTTTTTTAATTTTTTTGAGTTTTATTATTTAATATTAGTCTTTATTTAATATTTTGAAAACTAACAGAATTTTCAAAACCAAATTTGATATTTCCTATCTTTATATCTGGAGTTACAGTTATTTAAATTTTGGTTAAAATTGGTTCATGGGAACTATTTTTTAAAATTTTTTTAAATCTTATTATTTAATATTAGTTTTTAATTAATATTTCCAAAAGTAAAACGAATTTCTAAACTAAATTTAGGTTTTCGCATATTTTAATTAATATTTAGAACTGATTAAATTTTAGTTAAAATTTGTTTATAAAAACTATTGTTTTTTATTATTTTAAATATTATTATTTAATATTAGCATTTATTTAATATTTTAAAAACTAAAAGGATTTTCAAGACTGAAGTTGAAATTTGTTATGTTTATGGTAGGAATTAGAGCTGATTAAATTTTCGATAAAATTGGTTCATGGGAGCAATTTTTTTTAAATCTTTTTATTTATTATTAGTTTTTATTACATATTTCAAAAACTAATGAGAATTTCAAAACTAAAGTTAGTATTTTGTATTTTTATATTTAGACTTAGAGCTGATTAGACTTTGGGTCACATTGGTTAATGGAAAATATTTTTTTTTTTATTATAAAAAATTATTTTTTTAATATTTAATAAAAATATGATAAAGTCATGGGCATGGCCACATCCGATTTTTTACATTGATTATTAAAACTCGCTACAAAAATAAATTAAAAGTTACAAAAAAAAAACTTTTATGTTTTCCTACACTCTAAAAATGCACGTAATATTACCTATTAAATTTTTAAAAAAATTGTATAATTTAGGACACGTAGCATACATTTTTCTTATAATCTAGTTTTAAAGTAAATTTAAGTGTTTGCTGAAATTTTTAGATTTCTTTTAAAATTACAGAGTAATTTGGTGTTGTACTATGTATTTTTCCTTCAAAAATTTACTTTACTTTCAATGTTTTAAAGTAAAATTACATAATGTACGTCAATTTCTAACAATACATAAAAATTATTTTGCAAAATCTACAAAATTGTACTTATCGTACAGGATGTGGGATGACATCACCTCGGTGCAGTTTGTTTTATCTTACATATAGCGCCAAACACCTCGTGGCGAATTGAATTTTTACCTAACTTATTTTACACAAGAAAATTGCAGTTTTTTTTAATTTTCCATGTAACATTAAAATTACAGAAGAGTTGCCTGTAATTAAATTGCATGTTATTCGCGCTGGAATTTGTTTTTGCAGTGTAACAAAAAAATATAAAAAATGTTTATATTTTTAGCTCATCACAATAGAACCTCGACGTACGTGGTAATTTTCGAAAAAATTACACTTGATGAATTTCAAACAAAAATTCTCAATCTAAAAAATTCTCGTCATAATTTCAAGGTTTATTATTATACAATTTTTTATTATATAAATTTATAATTACTTTTCTGCAAATAAAACATAAATAACGTATGTCTTTATTTAATCAGAAAAGTATTAGCATTGAAATTATAGAACATTCCTGCATTTATCATAATTGACAAATTTCAACAGCGCCATCTTTTCGCAATTTCTCTAACACGATCACAGAATATAACACGAACGACGAAAATACGAAAATGTGAAATAATATTAATGTGACGCACTGAGCGCCATCTACAAAACCAAGAAAATTTTTTGAACTTCACATAAGAAACAATTTCCCCGCTACTTTTTGGGCGTCCTTAAATAACATTAAATAAATTCAGTTGCTACAGCTTTCTATTCCTTACACGAATCACAGACATCTTACTTTTGTAATGCGATAACTGGCGATGAACGCGAGAACCATCAGAAATTGTGAGAAATGATAAAACTGATAAATATGATAATAAAGAGAAACACCAGATGGCGTCTCCGGTATGAAATGTAACACTTTTCCAACAGTTCTTGTCAATAGATAATAATATTTTCTACTTATTTACTTTATTATACTTCATTACTTTATTATTATTATAATAAAGTGTTCATTTTATCATCGTCCAATATTTATTTAGTTCAGCTAAAATATTAAGATAATTATATAGTATTTTACGATTATTATGATAATTATTCATTGATAATTACTATTTACATCATATTTTATGTGTAGTATTTCAATTATTAACATAGTATTACAAATATATAGTAAAAATAGTACCATGGGCAATAAAAAACATTAATATCACTGTTATAGTACGATTAGTTGTATAGAAACTTCTACAAAGAAAATCTCTTAATTTACAATTTTTTTAAATATTCTGAATGTAGTGCTTTGCTTTTTCTATATGAATAAATAAATTATTTTTGCACTGCAGACATCTTTGGTGAACTATATATTATGATATGTTCTATAAATTATCAAGCTTTATTCCTTATTGAACAGCATTTTATGATGACATGCACAAATTCACAGAATATTTATTTTCATCTGTTATAAGAGGAACCCAATGCAGGATTGAAGTTTTAAAATTATCTATAAACTAACGTGTGATCTAAATATTTATTAATATAGATACAGCAATATCTGTTATTTAACAAGCCTCCTCGGTTTTTCTCATGCTTTCCGTCATATTTAAGCATCATAACTTAAAATGTAAAGGCAAATGCATTCGCAATATTTAAAGTTTAAAATAGACAATAAAATAAATCTGACTATATAAACTAGCATTATGCATTATATCAAATACAAATTAGCAACCCTTCACCCCACAAGATTTTAATGTTTTGCTTATTACCAAGTTTTAGTAAACTGTTTTCAATTGATAGATTGCAGAACCCTCTTTCAGTAACGGGTACAGATATAAAATTAATATAAAATCTTTCCTGTTTGATAGTTTACTAATTCTCTTTGCGAATATCTTGGTAATAAAAAAAGTAATTAATTATATAAAAAAAGTTTCATTAATATTGTAATTTAATATAATATGTTAATACTATATTAATGATGTTAATATTGCGTTCAAGATATTGTTACTAAAATAAAACACATTGAAATACCATAAATTCCTGTGAGTTTTCTATATATTCATTTTATTATATTGTTATAAAGAATATACATTTTAAATGCATGAATTATGCACAACAAAATTACACGTTTGCAATTAACTTGTTCTGGAAAAAAAAAATTGTTTGATGTAGGTTAAATATCAAAGTGTCACCGTAATTTACGGTCTACGAATAACTAAATTACCAAAAAACTATCACTTGTCAATTTAGAACTAATAAAAAACCAAACAAGTTAATTTCAAGTATTATGAAAACAATACAAAAGCAATTTTATGTACAATTATAAGTATTTTATATTTTTTAAATTAATGAAGGAGAGTTTGGCGTGACTACCGACTGAGGGCTATTATTGTAAAATAGAAATTCACATTTTATATTAATTTATATTATAGATATAACCCGACTAGTTTCATTTAAACCAGTTTTACCTGAACAAAACTAGTTCATCTGAATTTAAGTTGTTTGTCTCCGGTGGCGCTTATCACGATTTTTCCTCTTAAATTGCCGAAACATACTTAATTTAGTAAAATAAAATTACCCCTTCCGGTACAGCAATGCCAGATAGATATGTGGGAAATGTGCTTGTGAAAACCAATATCTGATTAACTTTTATAATTAATTATAAGAAAAAAAAAAAAGTATTAAAGTTTTAAAAGAATGTTATTTCGATACAAGCACTTGTAGCCTGTAGAAAATTTTCAAAGGGATCATCCGTTGTAAGTTACAGATCTACAACATCAGAAGTTAATGTAGATGTAAAAAATCAATGCTAAAAGCAGTTAATTAATGTTAAACTATTAAGAATACAAAAGCGAATTGAGACAATTTTGCAATTATTATATACTACATACGTACAGTGCCGGAATAAAGTATTCGCACTCTGCATTCAATAGCAATAAAATCTAATTATTAATTAAACAAAATATGAACTCAATAACTTATTATATTATAATTAATGTTCTTTAGTATATAAATCGTAATACTAAAAAACCTGTTTAAAAATAGGCTATTTAGAATAATAACAGATTAAAAATAATTCATAAAAACAAGTGTGAAAAAGTATTCGCACTACAAAATTTAAACGTAAATATTACAACCTTAAATATTTTGTACAAAGTCCTTTTTTTAATCACGTCATTAAAACGTTGTGCCATCGAATGAACAACTTTACAAGTAAATTCTGATGGACTAATTTTAGCCCATTCTTCTAATAACACAGTTTTTATTGAGGTTTACTCGTAATGTTGTGATTTCTAATTTTTCTCTAATTCAGCTCATAAATGTTTAATGGAGTTAAGATCAGGACTTTCAGGTGGAATGGGCAAGATATCGGCAACATTATAGGCGACCCACATACGAGCTAAATGGGTCGAATGCTTCGGATCGTTGTCACTTTGAAAATAATGGGATTTTGTTAGATTTAGTTTTGTGCTTTTTTTAAATTTTCTTTTAAAATTTTTACATAAACGTGGTGATCCATTATTCCATCTATAAACACAAGTTCTCAATGTTTTAATATCAAATTCAGTATTTGGTCTTCTCCAAACTCGAACACGCCCATCACTTTAAAAAATGTTATATTTACTTTCATCCGATCATAATACATCATCCCAGAAGTTTAAATCTTTTTTTTTAATAGTCGTTTTCTCTTTTTTTGATTTACTTTACTTATTAAGAATTTTTTTCTTGCATATCTAGACTTATAACCCTCTGTTCTAAGTCTTTTACGAATGACTGATGGATCTACTATTTCTAATTGATGATAGGCTCTTAACTGTGCTGATACATAATATGTATCTCTGATGATGTTAATTTTGGATTTTTCTTGACGAATTTGGTAATAATTCTCATGTTTCTGGAAGTTAACTTCTGTGGACGACTACTTCAGACATTTTTGAAATGGTCTTATTTTACTCAGGGACCTCAAAAGTGTAAATCCATCAAAATCTCAAATTTTTTCTGCACGAAAACAATACTTTCTCATATTACATATGATAAAGTAAAATGTCTGTGTGTGTGTGTGTGTATGTGTGTGTGTCTGTGTGTGGTCAAATTTTGTGTGCGACCACAGCAAAAACTAATAGGAATTTTCAAACAAAATTTTGGATTTTGTATCCTTATATTGAGACTTAGAGCTGATTAGATTTTGGCTAAAATTGATTCACGGAACTATTTTTTTATTTTTAAATTTTATTATTTAATATTAGTTTTAATTAATATTTCAAAACTAATAAGAATTTCAAAACGAAATTTAGGATTTAGCATACTTATGTCGAGATTTATAACTCATTAAATTTTAGTTAAAATTGTTTTATGAAAACTATTGTTTTTTATTTTTTGAGTTTTATTATTTAATATTAGTCTTTATTTAATATTTTGAAAACTAACAGAATTTTCAAAACCAAATTTGATATTTCCTATCTTTATATCTGAGTTACAGTTATTTAAATTTTGGTTAAAATTGGTTCATGGGAACTATTTTTAAAATTTTTTAAATCTTATTATTTAATATTAGTTTTAATTAATATTTCCAAAAGTAAAACGAATTTCTAAACTAAATTTAGGTTTTCGCATATTTTAATTAATATTTAGAACTGATTAAATTTTAGTTAAAATTTGTTTATAAAACTATTGTTTTTATTATTTTAAATATTATTATTTAATATTAGCATTTATTTAATATTTTAAAAACTAAAAGGATTTTCAAGACTGAAGTTGAAATTTGTTATGTTTATGGTAGGAATTAGAGCTGATTAAATTTTCGATAAAATTGGTTCATGGGAGCAATTTTTTAAATCTTTTATTTATTATTAGTTTTATTACATATTTCAAAAACTAATGAGAATTTCAAAACTAAAGTTAGTATTTTGTATTTTTATATTTAGACTTAGAGCTGATTAGACTTTGGGTCACATTGGTTAATGGAAAATATTTTTTTTATTATAAAAATTATTTTTTAATATTTAATAAAAATATGATAAAGTCATGGGCATGGCCACATCCGATTTTTACATTGATTATTAAAACTCGCTACAAAAATAAATTAAAAGTTACAAAATAAAAACTTTTATGTTTTCCTACACTCTAAAAATGCACGTAATATTACCTATTAAATTTTTATAAAAATTGTATAATTTAGGACACGTAGCATACATTTTTCTTATAATCTATTTTTTAAAGTAAATTTAAGTGTTTGCTGAAATTTTTTAGATTTCTTTTAAAATTACAGAGTAATTTGGTGTTGTACTATGTATTTTTCCTTCAAAAATTTACTTTACTTTCAATGTTTTAAAGTAAAATTACATAATGTACGTCAATTTCTAACAATACATAAAAATTATTTTGCAAAATCTACAAAATTGTACTTATCGTACAGGATGTGGGATGACATCACCTCGGTGCAGTTTGTTTTATCTTACATATAGCGCCAAACACCTCGTGGCGAATTGAATTTTTACCTAACTTATTTTACACAAGAAAATTGCAGTTTTTTTTAATTTTCCATGTAACATTAAAATTACAGAAGAGTTGCCTGTAATTAAATTGCATGTTATTCGCGCTGGAATTTGTTTTTGCAGTGTAACAAAAAAATATAAAAAATGTTTATATTTTTAGCTCATCACAATAGAACCTCGACGTACGTGGTAATTTTCGAAAAAATTACACTTGATGAATTTCAAACAAAAATTCTCAATCTAAAAAATTCTCGTCATAATTTCAAGGTTTATTATTATACAATTTTTTATTATATAAATTTATAATTACTTTTCTGCAAATAAAACATAAATAACGTATGTCTTTATTTAATCAGAAAAGTATTAGCATTGAAATTATAGAACATTCCTGCATTTATCATAATTGACAAATTTCAACAGCGCCATCTTTTCGCAATTTCTCTAACACGATCACAGAATATAACACGAACGACGAAAATACGAAAATGTGAAATAATATTAATGTGACGCACTGAGCGCCATCTACAAAACCAAGAAAATTTTTATGAACTTCACATAAGAAACAATTTCCCCGCTACTTTTTGGGCGTCCTTAAATAACATTAAATAAATTCAGTTGCTACAGCTTTCTATTCCTTACACGAATCACAGACATCTTACTTTTGTAATGCGATAACTGGCGATGAACGCGAGAACCATCAGAAATTGTGAGAAATGATAAAACTGATAAATATGATAATAAAGAGAAACACCAGATGGCGTCTCCGGTATGAAATGTAACACTTTTCCAACAGTTCTTGTCAATAGATAATAATATTTTCACTTATTTACTTTATTATACTTCATTACTTTATTATTATTATAATAAAGTGTTCATTTTATCATCGTCCAATATTTATTTAGTTCAGCTAAAATATTAAGATAATTATATAGTATTTTACGATTATTATGATAATTATTCATTGATAATTACTATTTACATCATATTTTATGTGTAGTATTTCAATTATTAACATAGTATTACAAATATATAGTAAAAATAGTACCATGGGCAATAAAAAACATTAATATCACTGTTATAGTACGATTAGTTGTATAGAAACTTCTACAAAGAAAATCTCTTAATTTACAATTTTTTTAAATATTCTGAATGTAGTGCTTTGCTTTTTCTATATGAATAAATAAATTATTTTTGCACTGCAGACATCTTTGGTGAACTATATATTATGATATGTTCTATAAATTATCAAGCTTTATTCCTTATTGAACAGCATTTTATGATGACATGCACAAATTCACAGAATATTTATTTTTCATCTGTTATAAGAGGAACTCCAATGCAGGATTGAAGTTTTAAAATTATCTATAAACTAACGTGTGATCTAAATATTTATTAATATAGATACAGCAATATCTGTTATTTAACAAGCCTCCTCGGTTTTTCTCATGCTTTCCGTCATATTTAAGCATCATAACTTAAAATGTAAAGGCAAATGCATTCGCAATATTTAAAGTTTAAAATAGACAATAAAATAAATCTGACTATATAAACTAGCATTATGCATTATATCAAATACAAATTAGCAACCCTTCACCCCACAAGATTTTAATGTTTTGCTTATTACCAAGTTTTAGTAAACTGTTTTCAATTGATAGATTGCAGAACCCTCTTTCAGTAACGGGTACAGATATAAAATTAATATAAAATCTTTCCTGTTTGATAGTTTACTAATTCTCTTTGCGAATATCTTGGTAATAAAAAAAGTAATTAATTATATAAAAAAAGTTTCATTAATATTGTAATTTAATATAATATGTTAATACTATATTAATGATGTTAATATTGCGTTCAAGATATTGTTACTAAAATAAAACACATTGAAATACCATAAATTCCTGTGAGTTTTCTATATATTCATTTTATTATATTGTTATAAAGAATATACATTTTAAATGATGAATCATGCACAACAAAATTACACGTTTGCAATTAACTTGTTGTGGAAAAAAATTGTTTGATGTAGGTTAAATATCAAAGTGTCACCGTAATTTACGGTCCATGAATAACTAAATTATCAAAAACTATCACTTGTCAATTTTTTTATTTAGTTACAATTTAGAATATACACAACTACAAAACAATACAATAGCGATTTTATGTACAATTATAGGTATTTTATATTTTTTAAATTAATGAAGGAGAGTTTGCCGTGACTACCGACTGAGGGCTATTATTGTAAAATAGAATTCACATTTTATATTAATTTATATTATAGATATAACCCGACTAGTTTCATTTAAACCAGTTTTACCTGAACAAAACTAGTTCATCTGAATTTAAGTTGTTTGTCTCCGGTGGCGCTTATCACGATTTTTCCTCTTAAATTGCCGAAACATACTTAATTTAGTAAAATAAAATTACCCCTTCCGGTACAGCAATGCCAGATAGATATGTGGAAATGTGCTTGTGAAAACCAATATCTGATTAACTTTTATAATTAATTATAAGAAAAATTTGGAAAAAAGTATTAAAGTTTTAAAAGAATGTTATTTCGATACAAGCACTTGTAGCCTGTAGAAAATTTTCAAAGGGATCATCCGTTGTAAGTTACAGATCTACAACATCAGAAGTTAATGTAGATGTAAAAAATCAATGCTAAAAGCAGTTAATTAATGTTAAACTATTAAGAATACAAAAGCGAATTGAGACAATTTTGCAATTATTATATACTACATACGTACAGTGCCGGAATAAAGTATTCGCACTCTGCATTCAATAGCAATAAAATCTAATTATTAATTAAACAAAATATGAAATCAATAACTTATTATATTATAATTAATGTTCTTTAGTATGTAAATCGTAATACTACAAAAAAAACTGTTTAAAAATAGGCTATTTAGAATAATAACAGATTAAAAAATAATTCATAAAAAACAAGTGTGAAAAAGTATTCGCACTACAAAATTTAAACGTAAATATTACAACCTTAAATATAAATATTTTGTAGAAAGTCCTTTATTTTTAATCACTTTATTAAAACGTTGTGCCATCGAATGAACAACTTTACGAGTAAATTCCGATAGACTAATTTTAGCCCACTCTTCTAATAACACAGTTTTTAATTGAGGTTTACTCGTAATGTTGTGATTTCTAATTTTTCTCTCTAATTCAGTCATAAATGTTCAATGGAGTTAAGATCAGGGCTTTCAGGTGGAGTGGGCAAGATATCGGCAACATTATAGGCGACCCACATACGAGCTAAATGGGTCGAATGCTTCGGATCGTTGTCACTTTGAAAGTAAAGGGATTTTGTAAGATTTAGTTTTTGTGCACTTTTTTTTAAATTTTCCTTTAAAATTTTCACATAAACGTGTTGATCCATTATTCCATTTATAAACACAAGTTCACCCACACCGGATGATGCCTGCACCCCCAAACTAACACTTCACAGTACTTTGAATGTTTTGATATCAAATTCAGTATTGGGAACAAATTAACGAAAGACTTATTAAAGTGATTCTCCATATTCGAGGACGAATATTTCATTTAATAGGAGTATATGCTCCGAATGACGACGCTCTAGTCCTACAAAAAGAAAACTTCGAAGATAGGTTAAGATGTGTAATTGACGCAGTACCCAAATCCCAAGAAATTATAATAGCAGGCGATTTTAACGCAAGAGTGGGAAGAGAACAGAAAGATGTAGTGGTTGGACAACACGGAGAAGACACCTTGAACGATAATGGGCAACGCCTAAGAAATATATGCGAACAGTATGAACTGAAAATAGCAAACACATTTTTTAAACATAAAGACATTCATAAATACACGTGGCATCGTGAAACGGGAAATTTGAAAACGATTATAGATTACATCATTGTAAGGCAGAAACCAAGATTTATGACGAAAGATGTTAGGGTGAAAAGAGGCTCTACATGTGGATCCGACCACTACCTAGTCATAGCAAAAATATACCTACCGTATGATAAATTAGAGAACAAAAATATAACACCTCAAGAAACTGATAGTAAGAACAGAGAAACCATCTACAACTTGAAATCACTGGAAGATGAAAGTACGAGGTACCTGTATCGAACACGACTAAAAGGAAAACTGCATAGAGCTGAAAGAACAGTAGAAGAAGAGTATGAACACATTACAGAAGCAATAAGGGAGCAGCGAGAGAAGCGCTTGGAGAATATAATTCTGAAAAGAAGCCGTATTGGTGGGATGCAGTACTAGAAAGAAAGATTAAAGAAAAGAAACAAGCATACTTGGAGTGGCTATCAAAACAAGACCTTAGAAGCGAGAGAAAGTATAAGAAACTCAATAGAGAAGTAAAACAGGAAGTCACTATGAAGAAAAATTCATCTTGGATCAAGAAATGCCAATATATAGATCAACAAGTGGGAGGATCAAGAAGCTCTGAAGCCTGGAAATTAATAAAAAATATGCGAGTAACAGAAAATGACCGACTTCCGGGAATGGGTATCTCTTTGAGCGATTGGAAAAACTATTTTAGTGATCTCCTGACGGAAACCAGACAGAACATTGAGGATGAACAAGTAGGCGCACAACAAATGGAAAATATAGAAATAAAATTAGAACTTGTCGAAACCTCATGTAGAAGTATGAAAAACCGTAAATCTCCCGGACCGGGGGGTATACCAGCAGAGTTACTGAAATATGGACCTAAAAAGCTACACGAGATGTTGAAACATCTCTTTCAACGCTGCATAAATGGAGAAAACACACCAAAACAATGGAGAACATCTATTATAACACCAATCTTCAAAAAAGGATGCAGACAAGATCCAGCAAATTATAGAGGTATTGCAGTAATTTGCACAGTAGGAAGACTATACTCGAAAATATTAAAAATCCTAATAGAAAAAGAGATAGAAGGAAAAGAGGCAGAAGAACAGGCGGGCTTTAGAGCTGGGAGATCCACAGTAGATAATATCTTTACCCTGAAAATGCTTGTAGAAAAAAAAGTACAACGCGGTCGAAATTCACATCTGGCATTTATAGATGTGGAGAAGGCATACGACAACGTACCAATAAACAAATTGTGGATTGCAATGGAACAACTGCAGATAAATAGAGCGTTGATATATGCTACAAAAAACCTATACGCGGAAAATACTGCTCGAGTTAAATCCCAAAAAGTTACATCAGAAGAGTTTAACACCGACAAAGGCCTAAGACAAGGTTGTTGCCTATCCCCAACTCTATTTAAAATATACTTACATACGGCGCTAGAGAAATGGCAAAAAAAATGCAAGAATATGGGGATACAAATAGATGACGAAACGCTGTTCACCCTCTATTTTGCTGATGATCAAGTGGTAGTTGCAGAAGACGAAATTGACCTCAGTTACATGGTACGAAAGCTTAAAGAACAATACAAGGAAGCCGGCCTGAATATTAACATGAAAAAATCAGAATATCTAAGCGTGGGAATTGAAGAGGTAGAAAATCTAGATATGGACGGCGAATACATGAAAGGCACAAAGGCATATACATACTTGGGGGTTATATTTGAGAAAACGGGTAGCAGCTGTAAAGAGATTGAGAAAAGAATAAACAATGGAAGGAATGTTATAAGAACTTTGAATAGCGTACTGTGGGACAAAAATATACGAAAAGGTACGAAGAAAAGGATTTATACATCCATAATTGAAAATATGGTCACCTATGGAGCAGAAGTTTGGGATATTGGTATAAAAAGTAAAAATAAGCTCAAAGCAATGGAGATGGACTTCTGGCGTAGAAGCGCTGGCAAATCAAGGCTCGATAGAGTGAAAAATGACGACATCCGAAGGATTATGGAGGTAAAAGCGAATATCGTCGAAGAAATCGAAAGAAGACAACTTGTTTGGTTCGGCCACGTAAATAGGATGCCAGAAGAAAGATGGCCTAAAAAGATGTTAAGGTGGATACCTCCCGAAAAAGGAAAAAGAGGAAGACCAAGATTGAGCTGGAGACAAGGAATTGACGAGGCAATGTCGGCAAGAGATCTGGAGGAGAAACTTTGTCTGGACAGAGGAGAGTGGAAACTGGGAACGGAGAGGCGGCGCCAGCCGTAGAAAAGATCCGTTTATATATATATAAATTCAGTATTTGGTCTTCTCCAAACTCGAACACGTCCATCACTTTAAAAAATGTTATATTTACTTTCATCCGATCATAATACATCATCCTAGAAGTTTAAATCTTTTTTTTAATAGTCGTTTTCTCTTTTTTTGATGTACTTTACTTATTAAGGGTTTCTTTCTTGCATATTTAGACTTAAACCCTCTGTTCTAAGTCTTTTTCGAATGGCAGATAGATCTATTTCTAATTGATGGATAAGCTCTTAACTGTGCTGATACATAATATATATGTATCTGATGATGTTAATTTTGGATTTTTCTTGACAAATTTGGTAATAATTCTCATGTTTCTGGAAGTTAACTTCCGTGGACGACCACTTCGAGATGCACCTTTTAGATATTTCTTATTTTTAATGGTTTTAATTATGGATCTTACTGTAAATTTACTTGCGTTTTCTTCTGTTTTAGGATTAGATAGACAATCCACAACACAAGGGAAATATGCACTTTACTTCAGAGTTGAACATACTATTTTTACATCGATTAAATAATTTTTGGAATGTTATAAAATTACACTTGACAAATTTTCTAGACAATTTAGACTATAAAGCTAAGAACTTACAGTTTCATTTGTCACTTTTATGAGCAACTGTGCTCGTTATTTACTAATCTTGTAGGAATACCTAGGAGTTTTTGAAACTTCTTGTTAACACAAGTTTAAGACATAAATTATATTAAGTATATAAACCAAAATTAAATTGTTTTGTATGTAAAATTTGATTATATTTTATCAAATGAAAGAAAAATTATTATTACGACAAATTTATATTTGAAACAGTCGGTTTTGGCGGGAAATTTTAAATATTTTCTTATGAACTTGGCATAGTAGTTCGTAAATTGAAAAGTTTGCGTGTCGAAAATTGTTTTAAAATGTTATGAAAATTTAATCGGTACTAAATCATGTTGGGATATTACACGCAATAAATCAACCAGTTAAATTGCAAGTACTACAGTAATAAATGCAATGCTGCCATGTTAAATTGAATATGTTATAGTTGCTTGTACCATTTTAAATAAAATACAAATTGGTTAAGAACTTCTTTGTCAAACATGTCTAAATCGAGTAATTTGAATTTAAGATGGAAGTTGATAATAATTGGAAATTCTAGTGTTATGATATTATTTTTAAAGTGGATATCTGTCGAAAGAGTAATTTAGCCATTAAATGGTTTTTTATGGGTTGACATAAAAGTGTCAGCTTGGGGGCATGTAAGTAGTATATTTTAAATAATTGAGACACAGTATTTGTTTATTATTTAGATAGGTAATAAGAGAAAATTAGATACAAATTGTTATTTATGAAAATTCTTGAGCGTTATAATGTTATTAAGTAATTTGTAGGCGCTTTATTATTTACGTTATATCTCTCTACATAAATTTAATGAAAAGTTTAATTTTCTCTTTGTTCGTTATAAATTTAATTTAAAAAATTTTATTTGAATTTATAGCTCTTACCAAAAAACATATATTTTAGTATAACAGGTACCAATAAGTTTTACATTACTACCGTGACTTACTGCTGTCGTGCTCTAAGATGGATAGGATATAATGGAGCTCAAGATAGCAAAATTTTATTCTTAGATATTCTAAAAATATCAGACCGGAATACTTTTTGATATATAGATATATAAAATTATTAATTTTTAAATAATAAATATAATACATACAATTTCAAGACATGTATATATCATATTAATATTTTTGAGAATATTAATGCAACACCAATATAAATAAACTTTATAGTTAAAATTATTACCTAATAGGAATTTATGATAAAATTATCAAAATTTCGATGCTTCTACTTTACTCAAGTTCACCTCTTTCTTTGCATTTTTTATTACTAGAACTGCTTTTGAATTACCAGAGCACTACTACAGAAGCTTTGTGCCTTTATGTTTCATGGTGAAAATAGCGAAGTATTTCTGAACAACAAAAATTCAAAAAAATTGTTCAAAATCAATTACCCTGTAATTTCCTGTTCATTCTAATTGATTTGATGATGAGAAATATCAAATTCATTGCAACCGTAATTCCCAATAACACAGCATTTCCTAATAAACAAGATTAGTTAAGTCAAGAAACTCCAAGTTCTGGGGTACCCAAATCGGTCTAGTAATAAGAAAATATTGGGAATAATTCTCGAAATAATCATTAAATTTTCTACTTAAATTACAAAACATTGCTTAAACACTATCAGCTGCTATTTACACATAAGTGTATCATATTAAACTATTTTGTTAAAAATTGATCGTGATTATTCATAAAATTTTGTTATTTTAGTTTAAATGACTTTCAAGATTCAAATCAGCTATATTTTCGTAACATACCAAAAAATTTTATAACGTTTAGTACAATTCAAAATTTAAAACTATACTGTATTTCGGTTTACTAAATTGCTTAAGTATTTTTTAATAAATATTTTGTTAACTAAATAATTATACCTATAAAATTCTAAATGTACTAAATAAAATTTATTACTTTTAATTGAAGCCATTACACTTTTAGTTACTTTTATGACCATTTTATTTATTTGTGTTTTTATTACTACGAATTACAATATCATGCTATATTTTATTGTATCTAGGTATAGGTATAGAACAACAAAATCTTATAACTCACAAAAATATTTTATTGCTACATATTCTTTTAGCTAAAATCTAAAGGTATGTAGGTATATACCAAATTACAAGAAGCATTTACCTACTGTTTTTGAAAGTTAATAAATATTCAGTAGGTATTATTTTATTATATTATATAAACATGTTTTACAAAACGCTTTTATAATCAACACTAAGAAATGTGTTTTTATGAAATACTTTACCGCTTTCAGTTTAATATTCATACAAAATTTGATAGTTACAGTAATCATAAATGATTTAGCTTCTTCGGGAGAAATTTAACAAATTATGAAGCGTTAAAAATTCTTATTCAATATAAAATTGTATGAAAACTGTCTAACAATTAATAATTATTTATTTTATTTTTTGAGACACCCTATAATTTCTGTCTCAGCTATATCAAAACAATAAACCTGGGGCTAAATGCATAATGAGGAATCAGCTGCTGGTATAAGCGTTGACGGAAGGTGATAATTATGGTGGTATTCATTGTGCCGTAGGATTTATGTTATGAGGATCCAATTTTATTATCACACTTTTACCTGTAACACGTCAGTTTGGCAATTTCGTAACCCTAGTGGTGTATATTTTGCTTGATATAAATTTGTATTATTTGCTTCAGACTAATTTCAGATTAACGATAAAAATCTTAATAGCGGCTAGTGCTTATTAATTAAAAAACGAAGGAATAATTTGATTAAATAAGTTGTTATTGGATAAATATTTAATTTTTGATGTTATCTTTAAAATAAGTTAAGAAAATCCTTCTTGACAATTTAACAAGAGTATTGATTGTTATTTAAATTTTACGCCTTGGTGAGCATAAAATTACTCTAGTAAACTCGTCAGTTGACAGATTCATTCTTCTTACTATAGAGAAGCCTTAATAATACTCTCTAAAATACATCTTTATATTTCTGTTTAAGGGGAAGGTTTACTTTTCGTGGTTTAAAAACATATTTTTTATTGCATATTTGCAATTCTTCAAGTGTTTAGACTACCCCTTTAAAACGTTTTAGTCAAATATCAACTCCATATTAACTTGTTTCACGATTGAGCATGAACATTGTAGTTGAGTAAAACTATCGCAAAACTTTAATCGTGTTGTTCTCGAAACTACTTTTCTTAATTAGGGGTAAAGCTTACTCAAAATGTAATTATCAGATAGAAATTTTTTTTGTTTTAAATTAAATTAGACCATTTTTATTGAAGTTTGTACCACCATTTACGCGTTAATATTTGTAGAAGCACGCCAATGTAAAAAAAATACTTTTTTTAAATCACCGCCACTTTATTAATTATCGACCCTGTGACCCATATTGTGGCATAAGTTCCAGATGATCTTATCTAGTTTCAGAATTTTTAAAGACATTTATTTTAAGTAGACGGAACGGCCCATGGCGTACATGCAGACATACTGGCCCAGATGTCTCCTGGTGATATCCATATTTTTTATAAAAAGGAAAATGTTATAAGAGAAATGAATATAAATAATATCTTTGTCTTATGTCTGAAAGCTTTGAAAGGTAAACCTTCAGTTAATGTAAAATAATTTTAAAAAATGCTATATTATGCCATATGAATGTATTTTGCTCAAACTCCGAAAAAAAAAATAAAATCAATAATAACTACTACTAACAATTAAAACTTTATAATTTTTGATGATCGCAAAAGCGCAAAAGTACTACTTAAATTTATTTCAGTTTAACTATAATTCACCTTTCAATTGCATTGTTAATTTTTAAATTTAAACTTAGTATAATGTTTTCATATTTAAATTTAAATATGAATTATAGTAATAAAAATCTGATGATTTAAAGCGGTAAAATTTTGATACCAAATGTTAGTTTACTGTAATTAATTTTTAAGGAAAGTTACAGATTACTATGCTTATCTCCCGATAAAACTTATCTAAATGACAAATACGATACATATTTACCGAACTATAACAAACAAAGTGAGCGAATTTCATAGCATTATAACGTTAATATTATTTGTGCAAACATGTCGAAATCTCAGCCACCCAGTATCGTCCAGGTGTTGCACCTCCACCCGGCTTTCAAACTCCAGAAGTATACGTAGGTCCAACAGGTTAGAATGAGCAAATAATTTATAATTTCATATTAAGTACATAACATTTAGTAATATATTTTTTACAGTACATAATCTTCCTGTACTGGGTCCTCGTTCCCAAACTCTTCAATGCCCATCATGTCATGCAACGGTAGTTTCGCGATTAGAAGCCGAAACATCAATTAAAACACATTTAATTGCAGCTTTGCTGTGTTTAGCTGGGCAAGTAGTAAATTTTACTGTGAACTAATTAAAATAGAACAAGCTTACTAAATAACAAAGTGTAATGTTATCTGAATACGTTTTTATTTTGCTTATTTAATAAATCTTTTAGATGCTGCTGCATACCATACTGCATTGATTCTTGCAAGGACAGAAATCATTACTGTCCACATTGCCAGGCCTTTATCGGAACATATAAATAAGTTTGATTCTTGTTGTACAAAATTCTACTAAAAAACATAATTAATTGTTATTATTGTCATATTATTACGAAGTTATTCCAACATTCCCTTTGAATAATTTATTTTTAATATTTATTAGAGTAGCAATTAATAGGTATTTTAAATTAAAAAAACTATTTTCTATACAAGTATGTTGTATACTATTTATTATAAATGTGTATGTTCAAAATATCCAATTATTGTATTTTGATTATGTAAGTATTATAGGGTACCTAGATTTACAATAAAATTTGTTCAAAACTTTTACAACTCCAATGCACCAAATTTTCTCTGTAAAAGTATAAATTTTGCAAATCCTTTCGCCATACTCGGATAATTAGAATAAAACTTGAGATGATCTTGGATCTTCTAGTATATTTTGGTTATTATGTAAGCCGATAAGTACAAAGAAACTGTTGTTAAAGATTAAATATGAAGATATTACCTCTATTACGTCTATTCAAACTATCAATATCAAAATTTTTCTAAAATTATTTATACAAACCGGGGACGGTCAAGAAACCCGAATTCAGATTTTCACGATTTTTGAAGTGAAAAAAAGAACATCGTTTTCTACACATTAAAAAAAAATTTGCGATCGGCCCACAAATTTTGGAAATGAACGACTTTAAAAATTTAAAATTGTGGGCTTATTAACCTACCTCACCTTCAAAGTCTTGTATTTTAGTACTCTTTCGTTTGGTAAAGCAATTTTTATAGAAAAAAGTGTACTTTTGAGTTCGGGTTTATTGACTCTACCCTGCAAACCTATTCAATACTGCGCGCAAATAAGGGGTTAAGTCAAAACGATCAAATAAAGAAAAGAAAATTAAAATTAGAGCTGGTAATTAGTATTTTATTGTGGCGTTGTGCTAAAATGGTTTAAGATTATATTGTTTACAACTGGTTATTGATGAGATAGTCTGCAGATTAGTAAGTTATGAGTTTTAGATTAAAAATCAATGGAAAGCGACCTTAACAACATATTCACGCGCAGTAGCGAATTTATTATAAGAGTGTTTGTAGTTTTTGCTTTCCAACCTCCATCTTGCCTATTCCATTTTCAACTTTTTATTAGCTATAAGAAGCGGTCCTTGACCCGGTTGTTACCGCGATCAACTGCTAACGTAAGGTGCGCCGGTAGTAAGTACATTTTTGGCAAATTGTTTATAATATTAATTGTTTGAAAAATTTTATTGTGTTGAAAATATTGTTGACATTTGAATTTAGGGCTTTTTCAGGTTGTTGTGAAATTCCATTTTTCTTCTTTGCAGTGTGTATTGTGGACATTCTGTTATTATACAGTGAAAATAAAGCGCAACACTACCTGATTTGCATTAAAATGTATTATACAGTAAAAGCTCCTTATCCGCGGTTCCGTTATTCGCGGTTTCAGTATTCGCGGAAGAAAAATTGAGACCACTTTCTGTATTCGCGGCCGAAAATTTCATTATTCGCGGATTAATAATTTACGATTTTGAATATTATAATTTATATTCAAAACTCAAAATTAAATAATAATATTTAAACGAAAAAAATTTAGACTTCAAGGAGGTTCTTGTTTTGGACAATGCTCCGGGTCACCCTTGTGAGCTTGAAACTATGCATCCGAATATTAAGGTGATATTTTTGCCTCCGAACACGACGACTTTACTTCAACCAATGAACCAGGGAATAATTCAAGCTTTGAAGTTCTTTTACATTAGGCGAACCTTTAAAATCATTCTGGATATCATGGAATGTGATTCTGACGTGAGTTTTATGGAATTCTGGAAAAATTTAACATAGCAATGTGCATTGTTAACATAAAGGAATCGTTACAAGAGCTCAAGCATTGCATACACATTGCAATCATATTGGAAAAACTATAGGTTGATCTAACAGTCTGTGAAAGTGAGGGATTTAAACAAATTAAAACATTAACTGACACAATTGTACAAATTGCTAATGGAATAGGACATGATGGTTTTGAACAGATAGATTCGAGTGACGTTCAAGAGCTGCTTCAATCACACGATGAAGATTTAAGTGAAGCCGACTTGCAGGAAATGTTAAAACCCTTCAAGCTTCAACATCTTACAATGATACGATGACAATCACCTTAAAAAACCAGACCGCAGGTTTCCAAATGGCAAATGAACTGTGAGATCACTTCATTAAAATTGACCCGTTTTGGAAAGAAACCTTCCTTTTAAAAGGAAAATTGAAGTTGCCACAGCTGAATACCATGCGGAATTAAAAGGCATTTTAAAGACGGCAAAGCAAGAAAAATTACTAAATATTTTAAACCAAATAATTCAAACAATAATAATTAATAATAATGATAGGTATGTGATTAAACTGATTTTATTTTTATCTATTTTATTTTATTTTCGTACCTTGGAACCCAACCCTTGCATTTCCATACAAATCACTATTCCATATTCACGGTTTCCTTATTCGCGGCATAATTTTGGAACGTATACCCCGCGAATAAGGAGCTTTTACTGTAATATAATAATTAAGGGTTTGATTTTGTTAATATTTATTTAAGTACTTCTATTCAGCATTCAGTTTTAATTAATTATTAAGCATTCATTTGTGACCTTTCCGGCACAAAATAAAATTTTTTCAAATTTGTTTATTTAGTTTTATACAATGAAATTTAAAAGTTTGTAATTAACGTATTAATTAATAAAATGATTTAGGCACACTAAAAATGAAGTTATCGTATTTTTTTTAACAGAATTTATTTTCCAATCATACATTTTTAAACATTTTGAATTTGGCATACATTATATCAAATTTTGTAAATAATCTAGATTTAAACCCTCTGACCACATTTTACGTAGCGTTTTTATTAATTAATTTTTATTTTTTGGACCATTTTATGAAATTTTTTATCTTTTATTTATCTAGTATTTTACGGTTCAAAACAGAATAAACAATTTTAAAATTTTTTATTTTGTGGTGAAAAAGTCTTAAAGGAATGCAGGTAGAAGTGCTTACATAAATATTACCCAAAATCAATCTCTTAATTATTATATAAAACATTTTAATGCAAATCAGGTAGTGTTGCGGTTCATATTTACAGTACTGTATATATTGCACCGTAAAAACTGTGTTACTTCATGTACATTGTGGTGGTGTTTCTTTAGATAATTTATTTACATGTGCAATTTAACCGGGTGAGTGTTGTTACTACACGTAAAAAATCTATTCTTGCCGTTCTTTAAATCGACCCAGTCATGGCAACATTCTTAAATTTAAACAAAGCATTCTTAACTTAAGATATCAAATTACTGATTGTTTTCTGCAATGATAGTTAAGTAAGACATTCTTAAATTTTGTTTCAGTTTAAGAACATTGGAAACATTGGATGTTTCCAAACAAACAACGATATTGTAACTGCTAAGAACGGATTTTTTTGAGTGTAGTCATCTGCTGAAATATGTTTATTTCCCCAGACGGATTTCTACAGAATTTTTCTTTACCTTAAATGTTTTTCTGTTTGCCTTGTTCCATTCTTTTTGCTTCTGACTCTGACTCAACTGTTTGGAGCATGTGTGTTTTGATTACAGTATTTGGGCTATAGATCGCTTTTTTAATCAACTATTCCTCGTTTCCTTGAATTTCCACATGCAATGGTATCCATTGAAAACTATAATTTTTTGTTTCTGTTATAGTTGGTGATTTGTGCTTGGTAGTATCTTATTTTATAAGTTATATGAGTGATATGATTTGTGATATGTTTAGTGTTTTGGGTTTTTGAGTTGAAATAATTAAGTTGGAATATTAGTTATGTTATGTATAATAATTGCAATAATTAATATGGGCTTGATAAATTCTGCATTATATATTTGAATGAAAACTTTCCTACTGGTGGTACACAACCCCTATAAATAAATAAGTCATTTCTATATTCCGAAGACAAGGGTGAGTAAGTTTTGAAAGTAAAAGCTTCCTTGTAGGATGAAATAAAACTATTAACAACAGAATAACAAATAATAAGTGCTATTAAAATTGCAAAATGTGATTTTCGAATTAAGAATTTCAAAGTACGTATACATTCCTACTTGGAGAATCTTACTTATTAAGAGTTGTAATTTAATTATTACAATTAAATTATAGAATGGAAAATTATTATAATTTTCTGTGACTTATAATACCAACATAATACTATGTCTTTGTATCTGAAAACTAAATACGATATTCATCGTGAGCTAATAAATGTTGAGCCTAGACAACGCAAGTTAAAAGAGGAAAAGCAAGAAATTTTTGGTAAAAATTAACTTATCGATAAAGCGCTAAACTGCATCAGAAATTTGGAATGCTAAAACTGTGAAAGATTTTTTAAGGTACTTTAAAGAACGGTTAGGAACTTTGCAACATTGAGTGCGTTTAGAGAACGCAGCTGCCATGACATTTCATCGGTTAACTAACTATGTCACTATGAAGACCAGTGCCGGCTCCAAGGTAAGCTAAAGATGCATCGCATTGAGATGGCATGCGCAAAAGAGGCCGTAAATACCTTGCGAAACACTTTAATATTGTAAATATTTGGCTTCATACCAAGAATATAATGTTAGTATATTAACAAGTCTACTTACTCATATACCGCGGATACATGTGGCCGTTAGTTCGAACTAAGTCAGCTCGACCTGGCTAGTCTTTACATGTGTACACTTAGATAAAGCAACCTAATCCGCTGGATCGACCTTAGTTAGATCGAGCTATATCATTGCTTTCAGTTTGAACTAAAAAACATGTATACACCTGTGCAATAAAATTTAAAGCAAACTAGCTTAGATCGAACTAAGGTTAGTTCGAACTAACGACCGCATGTATCCGCGGTAATAGTCATCATAGTATAAAATGAATAAAAAATCTGACTGAAGAATTGTATGTTGCCGGTTGTGGTACTGGTGCAATGGAGCACTTTTCGAAGAACTGAACTTGTGAAAATATATTTTAATTATTCATTTAATATTTCAAATTTAGTAAAATTTTAATTAAACTAGTGCGTTGATTCCACACTTATATATTTAATTAACCCGTTATATAGAGTCACATTTATTAAATAAGTAAGCGTGGAAAAAAATTCACTAATTTATTTAAAATTTTACTAAACAAAATTAAATACTTACAAATTAAATAAACTAGTTAGGGACGCTGAAACACTCTTTGCATCGGGGTGCCATAACCCCAGGACCGACACTGATAATGACATTCAACTATTAGTATTTTGCTAAACAAGGTGCTAGCAGCATCTTTGAAGTAATAAATAATCCTAGGATACCCACTTGAAAGTAAAGAAATTGAAAGACGTCATAGAACGTAATAAATACCGATAGTTACCTAGATAAATGTTTAAGGTTAAAATAAGTTGCTGAACCCAGCGTTAACTTTGTACTTGAAGCTATTTACTTAGGGCCAGTTATATGTATAACGGAAGTTAATCATCGGATCACGTTGGTTGATTTATACATTTTCAACCAAGCACTGAGTTTGATCCACAGTTCAGCGTGAGATTCTGTTCTACAAGTGGCCATCAACTGTTGTTAGTAAGCGATTATTCAGTGGCACGTTTAGTGAAACCCTGTTGTTAGTATCTGATACTCCGCCATTAACACTCCATTTAATTTAATTTATTTAATTTATCCGGTAAACCGATTAAAAACTTTTCTTGGTTGCATTGAGTTGATGGATTATTGTTTGTTGTTATTCTATCTAAAAACTCCCAAGAGAACCTTTTATATCTACAACGGTAAATTTCTTTAAAAAATTATTATTTTTAATTAAAGATTAAAAATAAATTAAATCTTAACAGAGATTCTGAAGATTACATAGATTATAAATTAAAGATTGGGGATAGCAGCCAAAAATTGAATTTGGAGAAATTGGAAAAATTAATAAAAAAATTTTATAAATAATTTTGGAAATTTTTAAAAATGCAAAAGAGCAAACAAATCATTTTTAGGATTTGGTGCTATAGCTCACCGGTAACAGCTAGGGTTAGCCAAAACGAACATCACGGGTCCAATCATAATAAGATAAATTTTGTAACTGAAAAGTGTTTGCTCGCTGAACAATCATTTTTGTTTTCAAGCATTAAATTTGAAGAATTATAGAATGAGAATGAATCAAAATTTTCAAATTTAGTCATTAAAATCAAAAATTATAATACGTTTCTGGATAGGTTAAATTCGTACCTCAAGCCCCGTCCACTTTGATTTTTTTTTGTAAATTTACTCAAAATCATGTATTTAATCGCTTTTCTGTAGCAGCTGTCACGTATGTGTACTGTTATTTGAATAAAACATGGAACCGCGTCGATTTAAGAAGTATTTTTACGAAACTAATTTTTAGGGAAAATTCGAGTGTTGCCGTAGTTGCGTTTATTAAAAAGCGCTTTACTCATTAAAAATATCGCTCTAGAACGGTCCAAATCGACCTGACGGATCGGAAGCGGAAGCGACTGACTCCCTCTGCACACTACTCTAGTTAGCCCCGCCCTACGGTTGATTCGTGCATATCGTGCAATACAATGCAAAGTTATTGTTTTTATTACAACGTTATTATTGGAAATATCGACATTATCCTCACCTTAATAAACTCAATTTTATACCTTCTACCTAACCGTATAGAAATTTTTGTAAAATCTCCAAAGACGCCGAGGGGCACTTGCCGAACCCTAGCCCACACTTCATTGGAAGCACAACAGTTCAAAACGAGAAAACTAATTTTTCCAAATAACACCAATTTATATGTTAAATTGGCGAAAGTCGATTTCTCTTCGCGGGTTAAATTTTTGATAACGTTCATTTTGATAAGAAAATATTAATTTTGCAACAAAATACGAAATCAATTAAAACCATACAGATTAAACTTTGCATTAGAACCCACCGAAAAAAAATGATCAAGAGTTGATAATAATTGAAATTATATATATTATTAACCTTTGAAATTAATATTTGATTCAAATTTTTAAAATTATAAATGAACAATAAAACGAAACATTATTTGTGAGCTGATAATATTAATCCAAATGGTACTAATTACTTATGATATTAATAACGATGAAATTATCACACTAGGATTTAAAACAGAAAATTTGCACCAAAATTAAATAAGGGTGTACCGATTAAAATGTTGTGGGCCATTAGGCTTAACAAAAGAGTGGCTTCACTAGGTGAGAAAACTACTTCACCTCCTTTATCACAAACACAATTATACAAAATTGTATTGCTGTAATATCAAATGACTCACACAAGAAAAACTTAAAGAAGAAATAGTGTATGCAACTATTTTTTGCTTTAGGTATCTATACAAAAACTTGTATTTAAAATTATTGTTTTTAATACAATAAAAATATAACAGAGTTTTTTTAAAGTTTTAGACTGTCTTTACGATTAGAAGCCAAATGGAAATTTGCAGTGGTAGTATGTACAAATAAAAGCTTTTAATAATTTATTAAATTGAATAAATTATTCCTCCAAAAGTACACCGAATCTCAATTTCATAAGCACTTACAATGTCAATTGTCTTTGATGCTAATTTAATATGAATTTACTCTAATTTATAATTTTTATTACTTACTAAACAGCAATAATTATTCTTTGTGCCATAAATTCAAGAAATACTTTAAAAATTTCTTGTACGATAAAATTAAAATTTTCTAAACTAAAAATAAGAAACAGTAGCGATTATTGATTGAAACATTTAATATTTTACAATATGTTACAAACAGAAGTTCTTTTGGCAGTACCTACAATTGCAAAATTTAAAAAAGCTTAGGGTGGCCGTTAATGGAACAGATTTTTTTCAGAGGTAACATTCTCTAAATTTTATACGGTGTTGAGTTCTTGGAGTTTTAGTCATATGACTATTACAATATACATGGTACAAGTAAAAGTAGCAGCACCTGCTTTAAACTTACTTGTCCACAAAGTACCTGGGAACTAATATTAATATTATTATTATTTTATAATTATATAACATTTTGTCGTTGTGTCCATTTACATTTTAATGCAACTAATAATTTTGAGGTTTTTACAGTACTATTTTAAAATAAATTTTCTTAAAGTAACACATTTGATATTTTCGATTTTTAAAAACTCCTACACATTGACATGTAGAGCGCATAAATAACGATTATTATACTTTAAAGCGTATAAATTATTACCATGCATTATATTTACTTAAAAAAGTACGAATGTGATTAGTAATTTCAGTAAAACGACTGTGTAATCAAGAACATAACGTTTTTCCTTCCACTATGGTATAACTTACGTAGGTGTGTACCAGCTTAGAAAATCCATCTGTTTTAACTTACACGGGGAACCCAGGAGCTAGGAGATGAAGTTCAGGATTAAGTTTGTGTGGTACTATTAGTGTAAGAAACTCATACCATGCTCCGAAAAAAAACGTGTCAAACTTTGTTTTTTTATGCATTATATTTTTAAATTTGTCTAATATCATAATAATCATGAAAATATTTATTATTATTACAATTTTAATATTTTTATTATTAATAAAGATAAATATAACAAAAATAATAAGTTCCTAAAATCTATTGCTGTAAAATATTTATAGGCGATATAATACATGAAATATTATGTTTTTGTTGAAACTGACGGTCTGTGGCTTGAGCATGGTATGAGTTTCGAACACTACTATTACCACACAGAGCCTCATCCCAAACTTTATTGCTCAATTTGTAGGTTCCCATTGTAGATTTGTAACTTCAAGAAATGGTTTTAGAAAATGTAATGTCATCAGGTATTTTAATGTTTTCCAATAAACGAGTTACAGTTTGGACAATAATGGTTTCTATCTTTGCACGAATCAATCAAATATGGAAGGCAGCAACAACTATAAAAATGATTAAAACAATAAACAAAAAGATTACAGAATTGAAATTACAAATACGTAGATTTAATATTAATAATAAAATCTTAGAACCATGATAAAGTAATTTATTGAAAACAATAATAACACTTTAAATCATATTTTTATCTACACAATTTAAATTTATTTTACCTAAGCGAAAACTTCAGTAGTCTAGAAAGTTTTTTAATTTTGTATGTAAATTAAACTTACCTTACTAAGCACAGTAAAGCTGCAATAAGATGTGTTTTGGTCGCTACTTCTGCTTCCACCCGTGTTGAGACAATAGAATGGCATGACGGGCATTGTAATACTTGATTATGAGGACCCAAAACTGGAATAGGTGCTAAAAGGCAACCAATCTTTTAATTAGAAATGCAAAATAAAAATATATAGCTCACCTTGCGGATATGAACTTGTCACAATTACATGTTGACCTGTGAAAGGTGGAGGTGCCACTACCGGTGGGTATAATGTGGTGGAGCGTATTGCGGTGGTCCCGATTTCGACATCTTTGCAATTTTTTTGGATTTAGGTAATTAAATTTTTTAATAATGCCATTCTATTTATCTAAAAATCTTATCTTTACTACGTTATCAGTACATACTAATGGCGTTTTCTTATCAAACATTCTTAAAAATTATTTTTCTTTAATGTTGATAATAACGAGTGCCTGACATTTGAATTTCTCACCATTTCATTCAGTTATCGCTAAACATATAATTTATATAATAATAATACAAATAATAACAAATTTCTTGCAACTCGGCTTTTTTATTAGTTTGATTAGATGCTATATTTTTCTGGGTTGGCAATGAAAAACTTTTCCAATAAATAAAATAAAAAAGTTTTGTTTATTGTTGTTCTTGTGTTTATTAAAATTTAATAATTATTAATAAATGACTAAGCAATCTCGGTAAAAATCAAATAATTTATTAAGGTTTTGAAAACTTATTCATTTTTAAAAGTCTTATCTAGAAAAAATAAGTGGTTTCATGTAATAATTTTAGTTTCCAGGTGATAGAACATATTGAGTTATTGTAAATTATGGAAAATCAATTACATCAAATAAACTTCGATACAGAAAAGGCCTTGGTTCGACAAAATAGTTACCAGACATAATTACCAGAAAATTGGCTCATTTTAAGGGGTTAACGTGAGTTCTCTTTGTTTGTTGCTGCAAGTTTATTGACAAATACATAATATTTGCTTTACTTGTATTACTTTACAATGGTGAATATATAATTTTAAATATTATTTATCTATATCACAATGGCGATAAAAATGAGAGTGCGACCAACTGCGATGACCACGCTATAAATTATAAATAAAAATTACTATTACCTATGTATAATATGTTAGTAGTTAGTACATGGTTTTAAAATTGTAAGTAAAGCGGCTTTTAGTAAAGCGAATTAGCATATTATAGTATTTACTATTTACTTAATTGTAACACAAAAAATTATCAAATGGAATTCGTTATGCACGAAATAAATTTATATAGGATGTTATTATTATTATATACATACATACTTAGATAGAAATATATATATGTATGTGTCTGTGATTTATAATTAGGTATACAGTAGGTAACGATTTTCCTGTTAACATATTAATAGCACTTAATATACCTAGCCAATGTATAATAACATAATTTGAATAGTAAAATATCTTACGAATATTAACGCGTTTTCATTATAGCTAATAGCATAGTAGGAATTAATTATTTATTATTATCGATCCAACATTATATTAATTTGTTATGACTCCTTTAAGCAAGTCAGTAACATTTCAACCCCATGTTTAATGTTATGACCGCAAAATAAATTATTTTAGCCAGATATATTTACCTATAAATATATAAGTAGTAAGTAGGTAATATATAAACTTATTTGTAACCTTTAAATTAGTTTAACTACTGACAAACATTGATTTACACTTAATACTGATCATGTATTAGATAACGTTGAAATTATTCTGAAGTGAGTAATAGACATAATCAATAACACTATTTATTTTTATTATACACACATCTCTCTTTTAAAGAAAATTATTTGAATATTTGGGGTAATATCATATAATTATGAATAATGGGAGCCGACGTCGTTTTCGGTAAACCGCGCAGATCAGATTCATAAATGCAAGTAGGTACTTTATAATTAGATAAGGTAATGCAAACCCATCTAGCATAAAATATTGATACATACAATATTGGTATTTGGTAATCAAAATATTTTTACAATATTAATTTACCAGCCATTCTATTACCCATCACGTAACTCCGATCTGGAAATTTATATGATTTTTATTATTATTTCTAAAACGTAACATTTAATGGATCCACATTGTCACGTTTACCAAAAGTTCTGCAATTGTATTATCGACTTATAAGAATACTAAATAGGTATACCTATGTATATAAGATTAATTTATTAACTGACAGAGCGTTGATTGTGTTTATATCGAGAGGTTAATCACTCGAAATTCTTGTGTACAACTACTCAAAATTCTCTAGAAATTTGCAGAAGTTTTCAATTTTTACTTTGAAAATTCTTGCAAATACTTAATTTTGAAAAAAAATAGATGAACCTCTTTGTACATTTTACTAAATTTTAAAAATGTAATTAATTTTATTATCAATTAAAAGTCAATATTCAGTGTTATAAACATCTTCGAGCAACAATTATGAATGAATTTTATATTAAAACGTTTTAGTTAAATTGTGAATTTCTGTCAGTTGACAAATTTACCAATATCTACGTACTATTGATTGGGTTATCAGAAGAAAAATAGAAATATTTTACATGGTCCTTAGTATAGTATTTGAGGAAGAAAACATAATTGGTTCATTAAGGATCCATAGTAATAAGTGACGTGCGTTACGGAAAATTTACTTGATGATTCTAATTCCATTAAACGGGTATATATGAACAAGATCCTCTTAATTTGATATAAGGCTGATGTAATAAAAAATGGATCTTCTTTAATCAGAAATTTTACTTTATTTTAATTAATTTATTTTTAGAAATATAACTTCACCCCTATATCTATAACATTTACAGCCAACTTTTAAAAAATGTTTTTACATTTTAAGTGAAATAATGTATAAAAAAAAAGTGAAATTAAAAACAATGTTTAATTAAAAATAACAGAATTCGCTAATTAGTTATAATAACTTGGCAATATTTCGATTACATAGAATATCAATATTGAACACTAATATCCACAGGAAGTTCTAGCAATATTATATGTATATTTATGTATCACGGGCTTATTTGATACAGCTACAGTTGTTTGTCGATCCCCAAGAGGGTATTTAGACTTTACAGATGTTGCCATCGTATCCACACCTAAGGCACAGAAATCTAACACTCCAACTGCTAGCCTAGGACCATGCTCTTTATGTTGCAGTATATAAGATACATATTTATTAATTAGAATAATTATTATATCCAAGAAATTAGAAAAAAATAAGAATATAAGACTGTCCTAGAAAAAATCCGACCACTTTTAATTTTATGGTTTGAATACAAATTTTGAGATTTTCACAAAATTTTTAAGCCATTGTGTTCAAAATTACCTGCTGAAAGTATACCCTTTTAGTCTTACTAAATATTTACTGTGAATAGATATGGAGAGCAAACAAGTGAAAACAAGAAAGTTAATTGTTTCCGAACACTTAAAAAATCCGCGAATGTCACAAAGACAATTAGCGAAACTTTTAAATGTACCGAAAACAACCGTACAAAATGTGCTGTCTAATTTAAAAAAAGTACAAAGTGTTGATTAAATGGTGGTTTTGGAAGAAAACGTGGTTCAGCTGACCTAAAAGTCCAAAAACAAGTGGTGAAAGAGTTTAAGCGTAAACCCTACACATCAATAAGGGATAAAACGGATACGTGAAAATCAACTGTACAATTAATGAAAACTCTTGTTGAGTTAAGGTCTTTTAAAGTACAGAAAGCTGTAAATCGATCAAAAAGCAGCAAATGACTGCAAAACAAGATCCGGAAATTGTACGAGAATTTTCTTACAAAATATGCATGTGTGGTGATGGACGACGGAAACATACTCTAAGGACAGACTTCAAACTACCTGACAGGAGTTTTATGTTAACAACACGTCGAGGTCAGATAGACGAGAATCACAAAAGTGTCTGAAAAATATTAAAATTTCCAAAACTATAGGTTTAAGTTAATCGTGACAAGCAATTTGTTCTTGTGGATTAAAATCGAAACCATTCTCAACTACAGGTTCAGTAATTATGGAAATTTATTTAGAATGCCTTCAAAACGGTTATTGCCTTTTCTGAGGTCGCATTGTTGAAATATTGGTGGAATCGAATAAGAAAAACAATACGTTTACTCGTTTAATCACAACAACATAATAAAGTAATATACAAACATAACAAACATGTAGTCCAGTGCTACCAACACAGTACAGTCATACCAACATACATGATCTAATGTAGATGGTACGACCTTTTAAGAAATATTTTCAACACGATAACACCCACCTTTGTTCTGCCAATTTACTACCTGTCCCTATAGCAAAAGGTGTTTAGCATTTTGTAAAGAAAACGTATTAACATTGTACCTAAAGATGTAAATCCACAGAACTGCCTGAACTTCGTTCAATTGAAAAATATTGGGCCCAAATAAAACAAAAATTAAAAAAACCAAGGGGCAACAATAGACCTTGATATGTTCAAATAAAAATACAAAAAGGCGCAGATTTTTCAGCATTGTTAATGTACAAAACTTAATTAAAGGGTGAATCGAAAAGTTCGAAAATTTTATACCTAGGTCATAAAAATTTGATTTTATGTTTTTTCTAAAAATGATATTGTAAATAATCAATAAAAAATTCAAAATTAAAAGTTTTATTTGTTTTCATTTATTTAATAGGAATATAAAGTGGTCGGTTTTTTCTAGGACAGTCTTACTTAATTCCGCAATTGTAATCAGCAATTTACAGTTGAGGATTTGGTTTTCTATGACTTGGACTTTCAACTAAATTATCAACAGTTTCAAACTTCTGGGAATGGAAAAGCTCCAATTATTCATATTTTTGTATGTTCTGATAATACGAAGGTATTGTGCTTTAAGATCTAAATATAATTGTACTTAGTAGTGCTTATGAGATTTTCAATATACAAAAAAAGAATGACAATATAATACAAAAAGTAATGACCAATGCCATTTAAGAATTAGATCAATTTATATTGATACTAACCTGCATGAAAAGGTAAAAGTAGTTTAGATCCCTAATATTTGTGACAATCGGTCAATGGACCGATATTATAATAATGGATGAATATTATATAAAAATAATGTAAAATTGAAAAATAAAATACAATAAAATGAATAAATTGAAAAACTTACCTATATATTTTCTACTTTCTTGTGACAATTTTCGAAACACCACAATAGAAATGGTTTAGATCTTTAAACTAACACCATTATATTCAAAATTTAATCAGGAGAAATTTAAGCGGCAGAAAGTAATTTATATAATACATATACAATAATTATTGTATTTACATTCGGTACATTAAAATTAACACTATGAAACTATAAAGAAGTTGGACAGAATTATGTCACCTCACCTTCATTTTATCCAGGATATATTTTTGTATCCTCCGTGAAAGCATTACACATATTGCTATGATATTTTCTTTTTTAAACCGATTAGATTCGGAATTAAATACCACAGACTGACGACTTACATTTCTTTAAAATTTTGCTAGCTCTGTTGGGGGATCTTTCTTGAAATTTGTTTTAGCATAAGACTCGCTATGTTTGTTACCCGGTTGAAATAGATAATGTTAAAAAGAAAAATCGGTTTTTCAATTAGTGACAAATTGATAAATTTAATATCTGTGTTTTTACGAATAATGTCAAATTGAAAATTTTTATATTTAAATTCATATTAGGAAAATTAAGCAGTGATATGGCTTCTAACCAAACATTAAAAAAATTTTAATTTTCGATTAAATGTTTTCCTAAAATTACCGCATGTACAAATCATCAAAATTAAATTACAAAAATTTTTAATATCACTACTTTAAGTCACATTAAAACAGTTTAAAATTTACCTTATTAAAATTAGTAATTAAAGTTGCCTGTTGCAGCTGACATCTGTGAATATTAAGTTTTGTTGTTTGAAAAATTGTGAAGTTGTTTAAAATATTTTCAAATTATGGTCTTTGTTGTGTTCCATTATTAATTTAAATTCTTCTTAAATTTAATTACAATTGAAATTTTTGTAACCAAATAAATAATTTGATTACCGTCAAAACTAAAGAGTCCGATTTGTGCCTACAATTTCAACTTACATTTTTAAATTATTAAATGAAAACATTTTGTAATAAAAATAAATTTATCGATTAAAATTGAACTATCAGAATTAAGAATTATCTTAATTTGTCAGCAACGAGAAAATTTAAAATAATAGGAGTATAATTTTACCCTAGTTTTAGTTTTATTTTTAATATTGAATTTATGTCATTTCATGTCAATATGTTTCTTATCGTTTATAGGTTTATCACTCAGATGGATGGTGATAGCTTATTTTATTTCACGTTTTCTATATATCGTTTCTTAGTTCAAGATCGCAATGTCCTTCATGTTTGATGGAGTATGAGTTCGAAGTCATGTATTTGCATAAAGCAGCATAAGTGTTTTCATTCTCCTCTATTAAAACCCAAGCATTCTTCAAGTTTATCATATTGTGCTCCTTTATCCGAATACCTAACTTCTTAGAGCTTTTTGTATTAAATAACGTTTGTACTAATACAAATTAATCTAATTTTTAAATAGTATTTCATAATCTCTTGTATTATATTTTCATTCTGGCCTGAAACGGCCAATTAATTTTTCCGCGCAGTTATTTTAGCAAATGCTTGAAAACTTTGACTAACTATAAACTTTCTGGTTATAGGTTAGGAATATAAATTAATCAACACAAAAAGTTGGGATAAGTAAAAACCAAAACTAATAATAAGAAATAGGATCTTGAATCTGTATGGCTAAAACACAATACTATTCCTCAAAGACAGGAAAATGTCTATTATCAATACCCCCGAAGCAAAGTTCTTTTCCATATACTACGTAATATATTATCGATGTCAGAAATGGTTTTAAGATTCTTACAACGAGCAAATTATTTTTTTTTCATGATAAATTGGTATAAAAATGAAAAAAATTAGTTTACAGTATATTATGGATACTGTACCTGCAGTCGAAATACTTTAAAAATAAACACGAATGAACATTAAATTTTCACAGATGCAGTCTTTCCAACTGATTCAGTAATCAATTCCCAGCCAAAACATCTGAAAAGGGATTATAAAAAAAGGCTAAATTATAATACAGTTTAGTGCGTAATCTACACACATATTTACAGAAATGGTAATCCCCGTAGACGTAAAGAGCTACGATACTTTAAACCTTCGAGAAAATTGTAAGTATTTTATACTTAAAATAAATTTTTTTTTCGGATGAGAAAAATTCATAAATAGCTATTATATGAATAATTTAATTTTTGATTGAGCGCAAAATTTCTGTTCTTAACATTGAGGATATATGTATGTCAGAGACTACACAATTTAATACTTCTTGCTTTTTCAAAAAATAAGCAATCAATACATTTTTCGAATATTTCTCAATCTTTTTGAACTGCATAATGCCATAAGCAGTTCATACTGCATTTCATACTTCTGTGACTTTAGATTGAACATTTAAGATAACTTCTCTTGCGGTATTTATGTATAATCCATATCTGGCAGATCTGGAAAATCACTATCACTATTTTCTTCAATTTTAATCAATTTGTATTACATTAATTTATTTTATTCTAAATATTTTCATTCCATACTAATTTTTACACTTATATGTAAACAAATTGAAGGTTATTTACATATTGTCATTGATACTAATAACAAGTGTATTTCATAATCATATTTACTCAAAGATAACAATAACATTAATAACAGTAACAAAATTAATAATTGTAAGATAAACTATCCAGTAAGATAAAAAAATTTGCACGTAACAGTTTATGTAGGTATCGACCCTAACACAGAAGTGGAATTATTTCGTTGAATGCACAAACTCATTCTCTGGATTAAAAAATTCTTAGCACGTCTATTGTCCGATATATCAATAACTAGATGACCAATTCCTTCGCGTCCTTACTCCAAGGATCAAGAAGAATTTTCAGTGAAAGCTAAAAATTCGTAGTTTTACATGTGTAATGCTTTAATAATTACAGGCGTATTGTTCTGATAATGGTTTATATAACTATAATACACGAAACCGGTCACTAAATTATATATTTTATAAGTGGTAAGTGTTTTTGTCTACATAATTCATTTAATATATTATCAAGCAGTTTCCTCAAATATTACAAAACATATATTATTCCAATTTATAAATATTTATATGTCATTAGTAGGTATAAGCAGAATATTGTTTAGAGAGAATTAATAATTCATAATTATTATAAATAATTCTAAGTTTTCAATACTAAATAATATAACAGATATTCAAGACGTTGAAATTAAACCTTACACCTACTCCCCAAAATCTTTTAATAAACATTTATTATTGTTATATAATATTACATTATAATAATTAAACTTTTTATTATTTAAAAAAAATATTAATAAATACTTTAATAAATTCATCTCTACAATGTAATAATAGTGAATATAATATATAATAATAATAAATATTTATATAATTTACTGTAAAAATTGATCAATATCGGTACAAACGTACTATATTAAATATTTAGCACCTTTATGTATTAAGTATAAAACACAAAGTAATTTATTATTTAATCTAGAGAGATATACGACTAATCGATAAAACCAATAAAAATCTATAAAAATTAGGCTTCTCCTGTCTAAGCTAGACACATTGTCTTTTTATTTATAGGGTACCACCAATACGAGTCAAATGTATAATAACCCATAAAAAGCATTAACTACAGTAATTCATTCAATATCATAAGCACACCCTCCTGTGATTATTTCCGAATAACATAAGATTTTACAGTTTAAGAATGATTTAAAACTACTTTAAAATAAAATAATTTAAATAATGTGAGATGTCATGTCATCCATTTTGGTTAAACTGGTAACAAATATAATTTCGTTAATCTACCTAGTGCATAATTTTGGTAAGCAATCAAGCAATGATATTTCAATTCCTTATCAGCAATAATTTATTAGGAGTATTAAATATAGCTGTAGCAAGTCTATCAATAGCATTTAAAAACATATTATAATTATGTATCTATTGATTTTTATGCATTATAAACTTGATACGATGCTTATCAATATTTTAGAACAATAAAAATGTATTGTTCAATAACGTTCACATTATAGAATGACTAAACGTTTGAGAATATTTTGTTAAGTTGTAAAAAGTACAAATTCTGCATAAATCAAGAATGAGTGATAAGATACGTGGAGTTTTTACTCTATGGATAAATCGAACTGATAATAATTAAAAACAAAGTAACGCATCTTTAGTAATACTTAAAATTAAATATAAATTTTGTATAAATCAAGTGATAAACTTAAAATTAATTTTTTTTGGTGATTTAAACTTAATATTTTCTTTAATTTTGCTATTTGTATTTAGTTTTAAAGCAATGCATTACTTTGTTTTTAATTATTATCAATTCGATAGAGTAAAAACGCGTAAATCAAGTATTTCGCAAAGACGTAGACCTGTAATAGTTATTGTTTCGCACCCTATGAAGGCGTTAGCCAGATAAACTCAAATTGCAAAATTCCAGTTTCTTCCATGTGTATGCTATTCTGATGACATCCAATAAGGCAGAAACAAACAGAAAAGACATTTACGCTGAATTTTTATTTAATTTTAAAGCAATAATTATTTATGTAATTTTTTAATTTCTAAAAAGTGTTTATGGATTTTTAGATTGTTTTAGTTTTTTGATAACTATAATATTTAAAAACTATTTTGGATATAGCGTGCTACTGGGCATTATTAATGCTTACGGGGTAGTGAATATTTTAAAATGTAAACAAAACTCACGAAACTAGACTAATCTTCAGCTTTTTGTAGGTCATGAACATATTTACAAAAAAATTAATCCGAATGACGCTTGTTGCAGAGTATAGAACATTAAATAAAGCCATTATTGCCATTGGAGGCATATAAAAATTCTAATTAGGAATTCATATTTATGCTATTTTGTGCATTGTGAAGGGGAGCGTCACGTCGTCTATATGCCCTCATAACTATCACAATTACACTAATGGAGGTTAATCACAATAATTGAAAAATTTAATTTATTAAGATAATTATTATTACCATTTTCTAATATTTATTAATTAAAGTAATATAAAGCTAAAAATGTTGGTTAAAATTTTGAATTTAATAAATAATTGTTTACGAAGTCTGCGGCTTATGCATTCAACATTTATGAAATGTAAAAAAATGTATAAAACTGCGTAGCAGGTATTGTGTTCATTATGCTACTGCGGATGGAATTTTTTATTGCTTTGTACTTATGTAAATAAGGTTGATAAATTGCTTTGGTTTATTTTCTTATATTTTCAAATATAATATATTAGCTTTTAACTGTTACTCCGACTGTTACAAGATTGATACCATCTAGGTTTCAATATAATTGCATACCATAACTTTTTAATTTATTAAAAAACAATTTGATTGATTGTTTTCATCAACCATAAAAATTATTTCAACTGTTGTAACTTGAAACATAAAAAAAAGTTAATTATAGAACCTCTACAGTTAAACTTTAAACATAATAATATTTACTGGCCTTTACCATACCGGAGATATATCTTACAGTACAATATATACTATATAAGTTAACCATGTGTTTTTAAAAATCTGCTTTGGATAATTTTTTATCTACCTTGAATTTGAAAATGTAACAATTTAATGGAAATATGCAAAAGGTTAATAGTTATGTATTGCGTGAATGGTGATATTAATAATTTCTAATAACATAATAAATATAACATGAATATGTAGTTTCACTATTATCATCGGGAAAAATTGTTTTATATTTTTTGAATATACTTTTTGAATAGTTACTAACCAAATTTTAAAAATCGAATCTTTTATATTTTTTAGCGCAAAATCCCACATTAAATATTGTTAGAAAAAAAACAGTGAAGTGTAAATTAGTCGATTGCAGTGTTAGTGAAAATCTATCGTAACTTAATAGGTTTTCTCTTCCTACCTCTTTTGTTAATTACTTGACAAGTTAAGAAAACGAAGTTGCAACCAACAAAAGTAACTAATATTGTGTTCTATAGATTTTTTTGGGAATGCTAGAAAATTGATTGGATTTTTTGGAAATCATTATAATTTTTTAAATCTGGAATCCTTTAGAAATTTCTATGCATACAAACATACGACGGCAGTAGTTGTATCGTCCCGCTTAAATTATTTACTTTGAAAAGATTTAATTTTCTAATACTGTTTTTGCAAACGCATATTTGAAAGAGTACAGATCACAGAATTTATATAGTCATGGTTTTGCTACATCTTCTATTTGTTGAACCATTAGTCCTAATCCTCAATTAGAATTCTTTCTTTTAAAACCTAAAAAGACATCATCTCCTTTTGTTTTATTAATTTTACCTAGCGCCCATCCACATCAGCATTTCTCTTCAAAGTTATTTGACTGATAATTGCTGTATAAGAACAAAATTACCAAACGAGTAACTCTGTGCTTTTAAAATTTTTAAACCCAGTTCTTGTGCATTACTTAATAATTATACTACAGCAACAATAATAATAATTATTTATATTACATTTTGTTTAGAAATAAGTTTTCAAACTATATAACGTCTTATTAATTATTGTGTTATTAATAATTACTAATTACGTTGGGTACAACCATATTGATATGGACTATTATACCTACAGCATTTATTTAGTTAGTAGCAACATTGCGGATAAATCAAATTATACAATTAAGGTGAATTGCTGATTAAAAGTGTTTTCACTTTTCTGTAGGCGATGTAATAAATTTACATTAAAAAACTTAAGGGCATAAGCTTTTTAAAACATTTACTTAAGCGTTAAATGTGTAGTAAATAGCCAATGTTGACACTTAAAATGGTTTCACACGCACCCGACAATTGCGGTTGCGGAAAATGAGGCAATCAATCATAAGCCTGAATCATTATAATACCACAACCACTGTTACGCAATATTTTTAGGGTGGCATTATTTTCTAACTGCAAATTTTATTTAAACAGTTACTTTCATAAGAAATTATACAATAAACTTCCATCATTCATAAAAATTTCATCTCATTCTAAATATCTAGTATTTATCACGTGCGTACCATTATTGTTCATGACGTTAGTGTGTGAAAGTGAAATAATTTATTTTAACATTAATTTGTTCAAATTTTTTAAAGAAATACATTTTTAAACAGTGGATCGAATTGTAGTTTCGTTACGAGTTCGCTAATTCGGCCACATCGAGTTAAATATAATTCAAATCAATAATTGCGATTACAGAATGTCCTAATATTTACCAGAGGACTGACGTCAGTGCAGTATTTTATAAAAAACATTATAAAAGATCGTGGTTAAATAATATACTACAAGATGCTTAACTAAGTAGTGATAATAATATAATATTAAATTTATGCAATGCGCTTCGATTTAATAATTAAATCGGAAAAATTTTGCATTGCTGTCCTTTTAATTAAAGCAAATTTGCACACTAACGCATGCATAATATTGTCGTGCAATTTACCTGTGTACTAAAATTATGCATAATATTATACTATTTAACTTTGGTCTCTAATTATACTTTCCATGCACATTTAAAAATAATATTAAAAAAACCTAATAGGCTTATTTTAAAATATGGCAATGAAAATGTGCGTTAAATCGATTTACTACATTCAATATAATGTATTTTAGAAGCTTTTCAAAAACTAATTTATAATGAATAGATTAAAAATCACTCTAAAATAGTGACATGAAAATTCATTATTTTATGATATAAGATTTTGGAACGATCTGCTTATAAAGATTTCTTGTAGTTTGTATTTTTGGCTTGAACATGTTTTGATTTATGTCTTGTATTTCTTGTATAAAAAAAATAACTCTTATGTAGCCTATAATCCATATTTCAACACACGCATGTTACTTATAATTTATTCGTTATATTAGTACAAAATACACATAAATAAAAGTCGATCTGACTAATGAAACTTTGATCTAGTTGACAATTTAATCTAGCTTAGGGGATTACCGGTTTTTTTTGTATCATGCCTCAGATGATATTCTGTCAGATATACCTGCTTATCTTCTTTAATATAAATGAAGTTTCATCCCGATAATTAAAAGTAACTTACAAAAATAAATAAGAAAAAAAAAGCTGCTTGTAGTCGTAGTAATATAAACTTATCTAATTAGTTCAAGGACTTAACTTGAAAAACCAGACTGCTAATGAAAGACATAATTCTGTTTCAAACTAATTATAATGTTTAATAAGAAAACACTTCACTTTAAATTTTGAACACTGCACATTGTAATTATTGGAATTTAATATACGAGTGGTTTTGTCCATCATTTCAAACATATTAGGTAGGTCAGACAAAGTTCGGACAATTATTATCTTTTGTTTTCTTTAGATTTTGCTAATTTTAAATTTAAAAAATTATTTTTGGTAATATTACATAAATGATTGTACATGAAGGTCAGAAATAGATCCTAGGAAGAACGGCGCTATTTGATAGGCTTAAAGTTCATAGTTTTTATAATACTTTGAAGTAAAATTTTCAAAATCTGATTTTGCAGTTAGAAAGTAGAAATCTTCGGTAATGTTTTACTAAATTTAGAAATATTTTGCTCAACTAGGTAAATTTCTATAGAGCTTAACAAACGAGAAAAAAGTGTGGGAACTTACACTGCATGTGACTACGTGAAGAAAATCACAATACCATTGGGGTAAGTTATCATAAATATGCTAGAAAGGAGAATTTTACATAAAATAAGAATAATAACATCATAATAGGCAAAACAACGAATATATTGTCACACCTAATCAACTGCCAGTATGGTATGACAGGTGATTGTCGACAATCTGACTGCGATGATCTCAAAAAACTCCGTCAATCAAATTTAAATAGTTATTATGTAATTCAATCTAATAAACAAAAATAAACAAAACTTGTTAACTTAGAGATATATATTATAATAAAATAACAAATATTTATAACAAACACTTTATTAAATGTTGTAATGATAATTTCAATCCATAATCTTTTCATACCGACGACGCCTAATGGGTTGGTAATGTAAACGTAAAGAGCATGAGCTCTGGCAAGCCTTTTAAATACACATTTGGAATTTTGTACATAATGTGATAATATGCCTGCATGCAACACATAATTAATATGCAAAGACCGAATTACAAATCATCAGTTGTTTTAATTAATATCTGAAGGTTATTTAGTGGAAGTGATATTTTAACGTGTAGTTCCAACCACGGCAGAAAAGTTAAGAAACTGGGTTTAGTCATACGACTATAAGGTCGATAGCCATCTACTCCCAATGCACTACACTAACTTACCTGTCCTAGTGAAATAAACCACTAGGAAAAATAATTTGTAAATGTTTAAGCAGCATATTTGCTGACTATAAGGGCAAGTGGTACGTCAGATAAAGTACTTCAGATTAAGTAATACAGAATCTACTCAAATACTTCGTAACACTAGTCAAAATATTAATAAAACTTAGAATAAGCTTTGAAATAATCCAGTTTTTTCTGCATAAGTAATAAAAAATTTTGAGTTTTTATTGTATTTCTTTTTGTAGAAATTATGCTTTTTTGCTCTTTATGTAGATTAAAACCAGTAAATCAGAGGCAGTCATACAATTAAAATAAAATCAAATATAAATCAACACGCAACAAATAACCCCTAAAATTCGTACATGTGTGCACTGCAGACGTGAATTTAAATAATTTAATATTACCTTAATTGTGGACTTTAAGTTGTTGGTGGAAAGAAATTGAAAATTTAAATTGAAGTACACGAAACTACTTTAAAATTAAAGTGTGTGGAACCAAAATTCAATGAATTTAAAAATAAATAAGTACAATTACTTGGCGCGAATAAGTGTGAAATAGGGTGAAATAAGTCCAAAACCAATAATAAAATACTGTTACATAATGCAATTCTTTGTTTTATATTGCTATTCCAAAAAATTTAGTTACAAAAATCAATTTGCCATGTCACGGTGCTTCAAGTGGGCTGCAATTATGTATTTTGTGTGAGTAAAGCTGACGATTTTCTAAGATGGTAAACGCGTCAAACAATTGAACATCAGAGAACTACTGTAATATTATGTGTTGGTAGATAATACTTCTTATCAAATAGATTAATATGCAAAACTTACAAGAAAGTGATTTGAAAGATACTGGAAGTACATAATTCTCTTTCCAAACGGTCAGAAGTGGTAATGATGTCACTTGGAATTAATTTTTGTGATGTATTACGCCGTCTTCCGACAACCAGATTCCAAAGAAGGTAAGTATTTCGTTCATTTACCCATAGCGTTATGTTGTACGGGATTACTGTAAATTAAGGGATATATTTCAGCTTATTTTATATTTTTAACAAATTGAGCTGAATAAAAAGTAAAATAAATTTAATTGCTTAAATAACGAAATTTCTTATGTCCAACACTGGTTACCGCAAATGTTTGATGTAACTTTCATTTTCTTATTGCAAAATTACCAGTACATAGTACATTATTCAAAATTGTTGAATACTATCTTTAAGTTTTACAGCATTCTTGATCATGTTCTAAACATCAAATTTTTTAAATAACTGCACAGCCAGTAATCCATCGTGTTAAGATCAGGCGATCTTGATGACCATCAATTTACAAACTATCTGTTTTTATACCACGATTCTTTAACTGATCGATAAATGTGTAAGATTTTTTTCATTTTTCAGATACAATAAAATACAATTATTGAAGTAACTAGATTCCATATACTTTTGACTACTAACTTCATTTCTAAAAATTATAAAAAATTTAAAGTATGCCTTTACTTTATGATAACCTCATATTTATAATTTTAATCGTTTGTTTTCTTTTCATTTCTTTAATTTAAATTTTCAAATTAAAAAAATTTAACTATTTATAAATACATATACACACGTAGTTATAAATTGCTTGATGAATTGCAGCTATACAATCACCGAAAAATTTTCTTTTTCACTGTTTCGTTTACACGTACCTATTTAAAAATAATTTTTAGTAATAGAATTTTCATTCTTCTCTCCCATAGTCATAGTAAACATCTTAAATTGTCCACAGGTACAGGAATTTACTCCAAACACAAAACCTGTAAAATCTTATTCGATGAACTTCAGAAATCTTTTAAGCATTTCTCAATTACTTAGAAAACTTGCAGAAAAGTCGCAAGTCTTGAAAAATAAGGAGGTGACAAAATATCTAGATGGTTTTGAAGAAAATTCTCTCGTTAAATATATTTGATAGACACTATCCATAGACATTAGCTCCCCTTGTCCATAAAATAAACAATATTAAGTTCTCGAAAATACTCGAAGAGGGCAGAAAAAATCCCATCTTCCAATGCAAAAAACACTTTTTGATTAGCAAAATTATAATTCAGAAGAACGAAAAAATGCACATTTTCAATAATTTTTATTCCACTATGTCAGTTTTTTTGGATTTTTAAGTTTCTGGCTATTTTATTAGATATGTAAAATTTAATAAAGCACCGTTATTTGTAATTAATCAGCTGTTTTTTATATCTTATAGAATTCACTTGAAGTTTTATAAGAAAGATATTTCTTGAAATAGAAAATTATTACTCATCATTAATTTAGACCATAATAAAACATGATTATGTATGCATAAGTTAGCATAGTCACATCTTTACTAACCCTTGATATGTTGATATTATAAATTAAGCTACAATAGATTGGATATTAAACAATACAAATTAAAATCAAAGGTTCAAATAATATAAACTTTGCTAAACAAAATTTAAGTGAATGTTTTTAGAAAAGCGCGAACTTAAGGAATTATTATAAATTACAACGAATTTGAGGATGATAAATTAAACTGAAATTTCAAGCACTAAATTTTCTAAAAAAAATTAATTAGCTATATTAATTTCTTCCGCATTAAGTGTACGTACATTTTATTTTTAGAAAAAGCTAAATTTTCTAACATAGACAATGATGGTGTGCTTATCAGACTACAGTATCGTGGTTTGTCTGTATTAGTAGCTATCTAGATAAAACCAAAGAGCTCAATAAAAGGATTTTCTCAAGATGACCTATGTATCTACTCTATTGATTTTTTTTAATGCTATTAAAATTTCTACTTGCAAAATCAATGCTATAATTTCAATATTTCCTATTTAGTTTGATGTAAATATAATATAAATGATTGAAATTATATATACATATATTATTAAGCTCTGCAATTAATATTAGATTAAAATTTTTAAAATTAAAAGGTTAAGTAAACAATAAAACGAAATATTATTTGTAAGCTTTCAGCAATGGTTACTGCTGTCATCAGACGTTTAATAATAATAATATAAATGTTATACTCGATCTTTTGTTACAAATATCTGTAACTTTTACTCACTGGAAAATACATTCCTTGGGGTTTGACATTGGCAGTGTTCTTCTGGGTTGACTGATTTAATATCTTATGTAAAGGATTATGGAAAGCTATTAGGGAACTTTTCTTGATTAAAACGTGTTTTACCTAGCATTCAGTCGCTAATCCGATTTTCGCATGGGTAAACAACGACTATGCTCAGTATAACAATGATACGAAAAGAACAAAGTTTTTAAAAAAATTATCTGGTAGATATCAACGAGTAATATTATTGGCGTGTGGCCTGGAGTTCCAGAAGTTAATTTTGTTGTTATTTCTGTAGCTGTTCTAATAATTGTTGCATAATAATTCTAAAAGTAATAATATAATATTCTATTACATTAATTCTATTACGTTAATAATAATAAGATTTATTGTCACTAAAACTACAATAATTGTTATGAATATGTATAGCATAAAATCAGTACAAACCACTGAAATAATATGTATTATATAAATACAACATTAGTTTACTCCATTCTTCTAAAGTATAATAATATAGACATCACAGGCTAATATAAAAATATAAAAACAAAATCCAACAGAATAATATAATAATTTGACTGCTTTTTTGAGTTTACAATAAAGGCATTTAAGAGTTTTAGACAGAGAGGCAAGTGGTTGTAATTTTTTTTAAATTGTATATTATTGAATTCTTTGTCAATTCCAAAGTTTATATTTAAAAGTACATATTGCTGTCTTGAGTCTGGTGTGGATTCTGCCCCCCCCCCCTTCCGACTAAACAGTTTCGATGATTAACAATAAAGGTAGTGTAAGCATTTCATGTTTTTTAAAATGGTCGCGACAAAGGTTAATGGTTTTAGCTTGATGATTTCTGAAGGTATAAGTAATTTATGTTTGCATATTGATTTTAGCTTGGGATTTAAAGCCCCGCTGCTGGTTGCATTCAGAAGGCTTACATAGACTTTAAACTAATTTGCTTTCGTCGCATATTAATCTTTCCAAAGTCATTCAAATCAACTGATTTCGGTGCATCGTGGTACAGTTTCCTAGATTCCTATACAGATAAATCACTTTTAAGCTATCATCCAATAGTTAATTGAAATAGATAGTTAATAATGAGAATTTAATTAGATAATAATTTTTTTAGTTTGTTAATTTTAAATTTACTTACTTAAATCATAAAACTATGAACTTTTCTTATTATATTGTTACGTTAAAAATACAATGTTACTTGTTTTTGCTTACTTTTTAATTTTATCAAATTTAACCATAAAAACCGCAGTTGGCTTGTTTATTTTTAATTGGAAGGAAAATAAGAAAAAGTAATGGTAAACACACAAATATTTTGTTATTATACCTACCTTAATATTGATTCTAGCCGTATGAAAGGTTTGTTAATATAAATATATAAAGCTGTTTTTAATCAATTTCAATTAGATCGTGACACAAACAAATTAGCAATTTGTTTTTCTAGTCAAAAACAAAGTCAGAAAGAAGTACAATAAAGTTATTCTGCAAAAATATAAATTGGATCTTTAAAACTACACTTTTTTAATAAGCAATTTGGGTTGGAGCAGATTGCTTAATTACTGATAAATAATTACAGTAATTTCTCAAAAATACAACTTCTTTGCTAATAGCTTTTGCTTTAGTTTTCGGGGTTACTAATTTCGTAAAAACAATGGACAAATTATTTTTTTAATTTCCATAAATTAAATTTAAACGTTTCGTATATCATCGTAATGCGTCGCTGTAAGTTGCAGTTGGAACACAACCCTATATTCGATATACTGCAACACGAAAGCGGCTTCGTAACCACTAGCAGTGCTTAATCGTCGTTGAAAACGTGAGCTACTACATAAAGTTGGTCTCACTACATAAGTACGCAAGTTTGTTTACACTTTTTTTTGAATATTGACTTTTAATATTTTAATTAATTTTTAAAATGCAGTGCTTTTTCGTGTTAGTGTTATGTACTTCTCTTGCCAGTTCGACATATTTGGATATTGAAACTGGTAAGGCCAGGATTTTAAATAATAAAATATAATTATTATTTATTTATTTCTACAATATCGTAGTAATTCAGAAAATGTCTATTGTATATCAATACGAGGTTTTAGAATTGGGAAAGCTATATTTTAGTGTGCTTTTTTATTATTTATGCAATCATCATCGTATTTTCTATTTTGTAAAATAAATATTGATTTAAAATATAGTACCTAGGTAATTTGTGATATACACAAGTGGATTATTACAAATTGAATAATCAAATCAACAGCGAAATAAACAGATAACAATTAATAGATGAATAATTCCTACAGATTACAGAATTAAAAGTTAGTTATTGTGGTTCGTTTATTCCTAAATAAAGTTAAAATAAATTTTAATACACAAATTAAAAGTCGAATATTTAATTTTAATAAATTTAACGTTGATTTACCCGAATTTTTATATTTACAATATAGCTTTGTAAGCGCTTTTTTTATAGAGCTTTCTTTTATGTTATGACAAGTTTCCTACTACATTTACAAGAATAAATTCTTACAAAAGGTAAAAATTATTTTATGCGTCTACATTTGTCTTGTGTCGTCTTTATTAAATTCATGGCTATTTGAAAAAATTACTACTTGAGAAAAAATTTATTTGGGTTTAATTAATAAGAATAAGTGGGAACAATTTCAGCATTCTCTCGGATTTATGGAGTGTGAAGAAGAGCATAAAAAATGTAAACTACTAAAAGACCTTACAACAGTTTTTACAACCTTTCGTTGTACCTTTTATTTCTGCAATTACTTCCTGCGTGATAATCATTTTATACCGATGTCTTGTAAATAACAAAAGCAATAATATTGGTAAATATTTTAAAAATACAATGAAAATACAGTCAAACTTCTATATGACGAACTTTGAAAGTGATTGAACTTTGAAAAATTTAAGCTAATGTTAGCTAATATTAACTAATGTTAATAAAACTAAATTAATGTTACTAATTTATGGTCAGCGGTACAAAAAATCGAATTATAGAAGTTCGAGATATTGAAGGATTAAAACGTGATTTAAAAAACACTAGAACCGAAAAATTAGCTTGTAAAATGACGCGATATGAAAAAATTCAAATGCAGGAAATTTAACTGTAAGTTAAAACATGAAGTCTCTAATCTATATTATATTGTTTAAATGGAAAACGAAATAGCTTTTGAGCTTCCGTTGATCCTTTTACTTATTAATTTGTCAAACACTTTAGTTTTATGACTTTTTAAGTGAGTTTAGTCGAGTTCAACAAAAAATTAATTACAAAGGTATAACTTATTCAGAAAATACTCAACACAATCCTTCCTCATGGTTTTGTTCAAAATTACTTTTAAATTACTAAATCACTCATCCTTCATAAATATTTGACATTGCAAAACATACCAAAATTGAAGATAATGAAAAAAAATTAATTTCTATGTCTCATTTACCATACGAGTGTTGAATGTTTGATTTATATGAAATTTATTTATGTGGTGCTTTTGTGGAATCTATCTACCGTGTAAATCAAGGATAGGTGTATTATAAAAACCTAAGCGTAAGAAACGAAAATATAGCTGTAACACTAAAAATGATATATTTTCCTTTTTTCAATTTTTCACAATAACAGAGGCATTGTTTAAAAGCTCATTATTGCTTTAATATGATGATAAATGCTGCACCAATCCGATATAAGTTATAAACAATTTTATAAATTAAGCTTGGCGTTTTTTGCTCGAAAATCCATTCTCATTTAATTTAATTTATTTTATATAGAAAAGTCCAGCAATAGCGATTAATTTATTTTATCGCTTTGCCAGAGCAGAGGAAAAGAATTCTCTAAAATGTTCTTTCTTATATTTTTGTTTTTAAACAAAAGTGTTTTCTGTTTGTATAAGAATTCTCTTGTGTATCATCAACAATACATCAAAACTTAGTAAGTTTGGCAACTTTAAAATTAAAAACCAAAAATTAATCTAAGAAATCTGGAAGCTGCTTTTCTCCTTTACGCAGCTAAGGTCACGGATTTATTAAATCGATTACTCTAAAAGCATTTAACTATGTTGTTTAGATAAAAACAATTAATAGAGTTACATCTTAAAGAATTAAATTTAATTATGGCTCACTTCAGTTTGTAATTAAAATAGAATAATAACGTCATATTCGGATAAAGAATTCATCGACACTGTTTAACCTTTTTGGAAATTTTGGTATGACCTAATATTTGTATATGATATATGAAAGAAACTTGATCTCTGATTTTAGATAAATAAATAAATACAAACTGCACAAATATCTTTTTACAATTTTTTTAAAGTAATTAAAAGGCTTTCAAATGCCAAATATGGTGAGCACATGGTTCAACTTCTTTTGCCCTTGTATGGGATCAATACTTCGGCTAAGATAGTAATATGAGGATAAGTTCTGAAATCTAGAAATTAGTTGAAGTTTTAACATTGCAAAAAATTTGAAACAAAAGTACACTTAACCTTCTGGTTTCTATTAATTCATCAGCCGTCGCGTTGCAGCACAGCTAAGACTGCCGTATAAAATATTTTCTTAGTTATATAAATATTAATGGTTTGTGAAGTACCTACAAAGAATTATAAAACTGCATAACTGCGCAAATTTAACTAGAGACATAAAATAATAATGTAAAAAGCAACTACTTTTTTGTTAATTGCTACCAATGAACATTTGCTTGAAACATGGCGGAGACGTTCCGGGTTCGTAGCCGAGACGTTCAAGAAAATATCACACTCCGCTTGGGTTATTACCATTATGCATTGTTTAAGCAAAACTGTGCTTATGTATTGTTTCAATAAGCTGGTATGGAGTAATTAAATTTTCCATTTTTGTCTCCTGAATATAAAATTTGTACAAATTCAAATTAACGTGATTTATTATACGTTCTCTCACATACAGATGTATTTTTGCAAAATTGCTTGAGGCGATATTTAAAAAAATTAATTAGTTTTCCATTGTAATTAAATTTAATTAAAAAGTAGGTAATAAGACTTAATGAATTTTTCAGTTTTTGTTGACTAACAAGGAACTGTAAAGCCAAATTTTCTTTAAGATTAATGACACAATTTTAAGCACAGCCTCAGAGGAAGTCTTTTTAAATTTAATAATTATGATAGGCTTATTAACCTAAAGAAATTAAATGAAATGTGGTAAAAACTTACTCAAGTTGGATGAAAAGAAACTAAAATTCAACTTTATTTATTATAAAATTTACATACGGAATATATTGCGTTGCATTAAAACGCAGGATTATCTATTCACTGAGATGCAATAGCAAACAATTTCGTCTTGAAACATAGAGATTAAGCTTCCTAAAAGGATGGAGTTTTTTTTATGGCGTTTTTCTAATTTATTTTGTAACTCTTAAATTATTTTTTTTACTTTTTCACAGTTAATTTAAAACAAAATATTTTTAATTTAAAAATTATGATAATTAATAATTATGTATACATGTTTGTAAATAAACAAAAATTATAATTTATGGTTTTGTTGAATATTTAATTTAATATTCAATTTTTTTTCAATTTCTTTTTATAATAATTTTAATATAAGTTATGATTTTTAGAAGTCGTAGAACAACCTGCCTGTTGAGATTTATAAATAGGTACACATTTTCCACGCAAAATGTCAATAAATATTTTTCACAATATAATAATACATAAAATGTCACTCTTAAGTTTCTAATAGTATGCCTAATTTCTTTTTTGCTATACATCTGTTACAGTCAAGCACGCAAACCTATATAAAGTTTATATCATCATTTATACTACAACAAAATTATTTAAAAGTATATTAGGGTAGCTAATTTTATATAATTTTAATTTTTTTATATAACATGATCGGGTTTGCTAACCCTACCACTCTCCCGTTTTATTTGCCGTAGAGTACTTTAAAGGTTATACTGCGTGAAAACTTAAATCGTAAACCAATCTAAAAAAATGCGGCTTAATTGTTCGCTTGCCTGATATTGCTAACGACAAATTTACGATTGATTGAAAGACTCAAATCTAGATATAACAATACTGGGTTGGAGAAAATCTGTGATGAAGTTTTTTCGTGACTTATCACAGCAGAGGTCCTAGTGCTAAAGTTAACTTGTTATCCCCATAACCCCCTTTATGATTTTACAGCTACAGCACTTGCCCCAAATTTAATGATGAAAAATTAGAAATTTGTAGTTCGGAAATCAAGTTTTGATTTTGTGAAAGATATTACTAATTCAGTTGGGTAAAAATATACACAAGAAAAATATCTCTTGTGGTTTAAAATACACAACCTTCCAAAATCAATGATGAAAACAAAACATATTTAATTTTATTCTTTAAAAGTCCATTTATAACAATTAATAAACATAACATTCCAAAACTGATTAATACTTTTTTGTGTAAAAATTTCATCAACTGTTTAATTTATAATAAAAGAAAAACAAAACTAAACGTAGTAGTTATAAGATGCGAAAAGAGGGAAATAAAGTCGTTGAAAAAGGATCATAGGGAACTATGTATATTAAAGTTACAGAAAGAAATAACTAACGGGGAATCCATTTCATCAAGCGAACTATAAAAGTTTCCAAATTTCTGAAGGGGACAAAACCGCGTGCCCTCGGGGAATCATCGAATTAAACCAATGCCGTTACCAAATACTTATTTGTTTTATTATTATTATTTTCTACAAATGTTCAATGCCACTTTTTGGCACATAGTAAGAACACGTTTTGAAAGCGTCTAAGTAAGTATTTTCCGATATTTAAAATTTTTTTACTAAATTCAAATTCAAAACTTATCGGCATAATTTTACAAAATCAAAACTCTTACAACTCTTATATGGTTAAGCCAGGCTTATAAAAGGAACATCGTAGTAAATATAGTGTATTATATACTAACTATGTTGTGTTTGATGTTATCTTTTCAATAGTGCTTTAAAGTATTCTTTAACAAATTATGGTGAAACATTAAAAATCACTTACTGTCGTCGAACTAAAATAATACCTTTTCGAAAATTAATGCAGCATTTTTTATTTATTTTTCCTATATTATTTGTCTTGTGTATATATGCATTTGTTTTCACCTATTATTACTTTTAGTTTAATCAGATGAGGTTACATGGTTATTTGTTTCAAACTAACTGACATGTTGAAAATTGCCTTGCGACTAGTTACGTATACATCGCAAAACCGCATATAAAAGTTTTAAAATTATATTCTGTGTTTTATCTCGAGTTGTATGATTATATTGTTATATATTCAACATGTAATGTACAAATTTATCTTATAAGATGCCATCAATTGGTGTTTAGTATCTGGAAACGAGACAATCTTACTGAAAATAATAATCGACGATTTTGGGGTTGATCAGTTCAAGTTCTTTTCGATACTGTTTAGTATAAATATAATTTCACACTTATTAAGTTCGGCTGCGGATGACAATAGCTATTTATGCAATAAGATGTGAAAGCAATACTCTTTAGCATTAGGCGTGACAATTATCACCATTGCTCTTTTTCTCGAATTTCACATAAAATTTTTTAAATTTGGTTACAAAATGTAATAGAAGCTAATAGTTATTTATGGGACAAGTGAGTAATGATATTTTTATCCACGAACGGAAAGTTTAGCACACGAGGTGAAGCCGAGTGTGCTATCTTCCGTAAGTGGATAAAAATATCTTTACTCAAGAGTGGCATATAACATTTTATCCAAAACCTGCAAGTAAATGAAAATTTCAAAATTAAAATTTGAAATTTATAATTTTGTTTCGTATTATACTGCTTGCTTGTGACAGTAATCAATTTGACACTCTAGATTTCTGGTTGAGTTTTAATAAAATGATGCGATTTTATAGCATAGATTGCTTTAACTAGAAACATTCTTCACTAGTGAGCAAAAATCATTTTCGCTCACTAGTGAATAAAAGTCCACTTTGGTTGCTTTAAAACATCAATGTAAAAGTCATTTTACTTGCAGGTTTGGGATAAAAGAATAGTTTGAAATTAAAACAATAAAGTATCTGACATCTTTACATTATTAATCCACTAGATACAATTTATTTAATATTCGTAATTTGTATGATGTATTAGAAGCTATCTAAATGTCATTTAATTGTTTCTTTGTTCATGTAATACTGACCTTCCATATTAAAAACAAAGTTATGAGATTCTGTTACACCTGGTAATCGATCGTGCTAAACGAGGGTGATAATACGTTGCAATAGTTGGATATCAGTTTGTTATTGTCATTGTTGAAATTAACAGTTATAATTGATGAAGATGGTTATATAAACCGAAATGTGCCAAATTATATAATAATACAATATCTATTATTTGTTTTATTTTGCAACCATGTGAGAATTCCATAATTTTGTTCGTTTAGGTATCTAATGTCCAATGGCACCGGATTATTTACGCATTAATTAAGTTTAAGCCGTACTTAAAATAGCAATTCCACCAATGGGAAAACGGAAAGAACATTTTAACTGAGGTTTAAACTAATGCTTAAATAATTTAATACAATTGGACGTAAAAGCTATAAAATATCAATTGCGGTGTAACCTTCTGTTTCGTTCTCAACGTTAAACCGAGATTTTTCCTAACATATTTAAAATAATTGTATAATATCATCGAGACCACTCCAAGTTATTTATAGAAATTGTTTCTTGAATTGAGAATTTTGGTAAATTTTAAATTTTAAAATTAAGAAAATACTAAAACTACTTTTTGATGATTTTCCCAACAAGGGGATTTTGGCTAGATTTTGTACAAGAGTGACGTTATTTTGATAGCGATCAAATTTTGCTTCTGAAAATAGAGTGGTTTGGCTAGTGACTTCATTTAAAAGTTGAAAAATTAACCTTTCTTTCCAGTTTTGAGATCATATTATTTGGATTCAAGCGTGGACCTGCATTTATGGTATATTTTGTACGATATTGCCAAAGACCTTTGTAGGGATCTGATTACCTTATCACTATTACATTCGAAAGAAAAATTGCTTTTAGAGGTTATATTTGATTACATTCATCATTCTTCTATAATAAAGCTGTCACCAGAAAAAAATTGTTTTGCCACACGTCCTTTTATGCGCATCTGCCTTTAACGATAAGTTCACGTTATAAAAGAACTTTGGAAGTTTACATTTTAGAAATCTGTTATTAACCTCATTAGAACCAAATTAATCGAGGTTCTTCTAGACCCTCTGTTGCTAATGCTATTTGCAGTTTGGAAAATGTTTCGTAGATGGCACGTGCATAGCATATTGTCTTGTCTTATTTTTAAGAAAAGTGGGTTTTAAAATTATTGTCAAAACTTGGAAAAAGTGCAAAAAAGTATTGTCACATATTCTACTGTCACATTAGCAGACTACTCACTTTGAAAAAGATAGTATAGCACGTGTACAAGCTTATTTATGTGTTTATTTAAATTTTTTTACAAAATGGTTAAAGCACGACTAGTGAATATTAAATAATAGCCCATGAGGTTTTGCCAGGAAAGTACTGGTTTTCTATTCTTCTACCCACTGAACACTGTCCCACAAAAAGTGGGTCACTTTCAGGTACATGAAATACCTAAAATTTGCAATTTAAGTTATCAATATATAAGCATTTTTGTGCTCTAAACTATTTTCTGAATAGGTAATCAGAAAAAAAGGGCGAACTAACACAGGCATCGCTAAATTTTGCTGCTGGCATTATATAGTAGTCAATCGATATCAGAGTTATCTACTATAATTGATACTTTTTGCCACCTTAGGCACCTTTTAATTTTATATAAAAGTATTGGAATAAGAAATTTTACCTTTTGAAATTCCGAGTATTTCGACTTTACAACCAAAAAAATTATTCGAATTTGCTTATTTGCAAATGGGTGTGATTAAGATATTTATACAAATTATTGAAGTCGTATATATCTCATCCCTTAAGAAAATGTTAATTTAAAACTAAATTAAAAATTCGTTTACTTTGTTAACCAAACCGTCTTTACATCCCACCCCTTATGCTGTTATTTTACGGATGAAAAGATGAGCTTTTGTTATGGCTTTAATGAATTAAACAAAGTTGATGTTTTGGTGGTGTTATTGCAATTATGCGGTTTTTCGCTTTGCATGACATGTTACTTAAAAACTGCAATCAATTTCAGGTTAATTGTAAGATTTTGATTGCTTTCATCCTAATAGGCGACGTGGTATATAACAGTTAAAGAAAGTGAATTTGTTTTGCGATTGTAAATATATGGATATAATGTGCAGTAATTTATCAGTACCTATCTTGATTTTGTATTCTTCTTATCTTTCTTATTTGCCCAGATTAGCTAATTCTAATTGACATTTCGATTTTTCTCATGCATTGGACGAATAACTAATGTATTGCTACTATAACTTTGCAAGTGCCTTGCATACGAATTACGCTTTGTTGAAAATTCTTTTGCACCAAACTCTGTACTCAAGTGCATTTAGAGGTACTTTTAAACAAAATTTATGTATTTTTCTATTTATTGTTCATCTCAGAAAATTTGCATATCTTTAGTTGTGTTGCATTTTGTAAATCATAGCTGAATTTGTAATACAAATTTCAAAAGAAACAAAATTTCTCTGCTGCTGTGATGACATTAATGCAATAGTTGTCAAGACTTTGCATTGCATTCTACGTGTTTAAATTTTATTATCAGTATTACCGTATCTCAGTAAACTTTTATACAGTACTTCAGTCACATTGTTTCTTTTACCAACTAAAAAATTGTTTCCGCTTTTATTTTAAAAACGTGCAAAAAACTTTAAATTATGTTTAGAGTTTGTATCTGCACACAGTATTTAATTCAATTTATGGTAATTAAGAAAATTGTCATGACTCAGATCGCAGATCTTGGTTTTTCTCAGAATAAAAAAATAAGAGTCAGAGTTTCCATTAATTTAAATTATTTTAATTTTTAAATTAAGATGCCAGCTTTTCGTAGTATTTTATAAATAATGTGATAATTGCATCCAATAAAGTATAAATTTAAAAGGTTTAGCTTTGCTTTAACTGGATACGTCGAAGTTTTTCAAGTATACCCAATTATCGCTATGAGTACATCCGTACATCCATATAACTTTAGGGCTTAATTAGAAGTTATTTTAACAATTAAATAGTAAACGTATCTTTAGGATCTTAATTCTAAGTTATTGTGCTTTATTGCTAGGAATAACTTAATTTTATAATGTAATCGTTGTATCAATTAGAGAAATGCCGGTCACGTTTTCTCAACCTTCACTCTTTGCGTTTCATCACCCCAGTTTGACATTTTTTTGAAAAAAAAATTGTTGGTAGTACTAAATCAAAACTTTAAATTGCAGTCTAAATTCGCAATTTTGCTAAATAACTTTTTAGTCCAAATCGATATACATATATGTGATATAGGTCGTTCTTGAATATTTTAGGTAGTACCTGTATTTGGCAGTAATTGATACTAGCGAGAAAATTAGATTGATGCTTGATTAGAGACACCAATTTATGTTACAATTTATTATAAAATTGGATTTGCTGAAAAGTTAAATAAAAAGTTTATTAAGAATTAGGATGGTTACTCACGTTTGTTTGGTTTAATTAGTATTTTGAATTTTTGTTCTCACTATTGCTAAGTTGCTTGTTTACTGCTACCCTTTTACGCAATAGTTTATTGGTTTTACACGTATCTATTTGCATGACAATTAAACTAAAATTAACATGTTTTGTTCTGTAGTAACACTCTCTTGGGTCAAAAGGCTCAATCACTGTGAATATACTTAATTTGCTGGTTTTCGTGTACTTAATTTAATATTGCACAGGTTTAAAAAATATTTGTCATTTTACACATAATAAACTTTATTTAGCACTATGGAATATTTTGATTAATAATAAATATAAAATAAATTATTGATAATCACTTGATGTTCTAGTTTAAATATCCAAATATGCTATTATGGCTGATATAATATTATAATACGTACCTACGCTTATTTTTTTTGAGGGAAATTTATAAAAGAAAAGTTTTTTAAGTATTATATGTACATTGTAGATTCTACATATGTAGTACGTTGTATTATGTATAATAAATAAACCAAATTTCTGATACATTTTTTTTAATTTTTTGTATAATCATACCTTGCTTAATATAAAGTTCGTGACCTACATACGCATGTGACTTTTTGGTTTAAGTGGTTCTCTCAGCGATGCTGATCTCGCGATTTCTATCCCATGTCTTTCTTGAGGCTTGCAGCAGCCTTTTCTGTACCATTTCTGACTTGGTCAGGCCTTCCAAATGACGGGCCTAGTTATATTTCAGCTGTGTTTACATCGATGCAGAATTTGAAACAATGGGATATTCGTCAATATAGTTTTATGTGTAAAAATTTAAAATAAATGAATGAATTTATGACCCGCAATGTGTTACATACTATGTATAGTACTACATCAGTAAGCTGTGAAACAAAATATTTAGATTTCATGCTAATAAATGCTCTAAACAACTGGGAATCTTAATTTATTACATTATTTATTTATTAAAAATTTTCCTACAATGATTGTCGAATATGCTTGATTTTTGCGTTCAAGAAGAATAATGCAAACAATTTTTTTAGTTCTCTAATGCTTCTCTTGGCGGCAGTAAAATAAGTTCCATAAGTTTTGACGTTTGTAAAAAGTAAAATATTCTATAATTAACATCATTGTTTAATTAATATTAGTACACCCTTACTTTAGTGCCGCTAAATCTTTAAGTTTCTTTGACGGGCAGTTTGACAACTGAATGACATAATTTCATTTAGATTATCCAAAACCGTTTTCTGAAATTTTTAGAGAAATTGTGAAGGACGTTGTTGTTTGTATTATTATTTTTATTAGTAGGTCGGTGTCGCTCTAGAGCATCTTGAAACCTGAAATATTCACTACAAGTATGAATTTTTATTTTAAAATCAGATTGTAAACTATATCAATAAATATGTTCACTATTAAAAATTTTCCAGGTGGAAAACTAAAATTATTATTTCTCAATAATAAATTAAACAAAATTATTGAATTGATAAAACTTTTCGATTATTTCCGGAAAGAAAAGTTTCAATAATTTTATTTACTTTAGAAAATAACATAGACAAATTAGTGTTGTGAGTGTAAATATTTATTGATGTAGAGTGCAATTTGATTATAAAACGAAAAATTCAGACTTGTGTTGAATATTTAAAAAGATTATTTTTAAAAAGGTTATAAAACACTCGACTGGGTAGATCTGAAAATGCTCTAAAACGAAACCGGTCACCCAATAAAAATAATTATACAAAAAACCCGCCTTTCATTCAATTTTCTAGAAAAATTTCGGATGCAATTTTTGGATAATTTAATTCAATTAACGAATAAGTCAATTATTTTGAGGTTTGGAGAAAACATCATATTGCATATCATTATACCAGCAATGAGCCTTAAGAAGTATTGGGCCAAAACAGAAAATAATAAATAGGTTTCTATAAATAATATTATGTATTATAAATAAATCAATAATAAATTTATGACTTCTTACTTTTTATCTTGTTTACTATCGCTTTGGTAATTAAATTCGTAATTTAACAACAGTCCATTAACTCAAATTAATGCTTTACTCTTTAGCAAGTATTTAAATAAACTACTATATTCATATTATATTAGGTATGTTCCTTCGCTTCATAATTACATTATTTACAAAATATATACGTAGTATAATATATGTATAATAAGTTCAAATGAAAATGTATAATTATTGAAATGATTCTGATCGATTCCTTTAGTAATTTTGAATTAAACCAAATGTGAATCACGATTTGCATATAATAATTTATTCTTCAAGTCCAGGAGCAGTTATTTAAATTGAAACGTTTAATGGGATAAATAATTATTATCAGAAGCTTTCAGTTTTTCCTGCATAATTTATAAATTAAAATTATTTGTAATGTCCTTCTCTCAATTTGTTGAGTCAAAATTTATAAGAATGTCACTCTCTATTTTAACTGAAAATCGTGCCCTTTCATACTAAACAGCAAAGCTACAAATTAGATGATGCCGTGATTAATCATCCCACAGTGTCGCTATGAATAATTGTAGTTTCATGATTTAGTTTACTCGGGAAAACTGATAAAATATTTCAAAATCTTGGTCTGACTTTCCTAATTCAAGAACATCACATTTAATTTTCTCAAAATTTATTGTTAGAAATTTGTAAGCTTTATATTTAAGTAAAATGCACGCTATTTCTTTTAAAATATAGTTTTTAAAGTGCTTTATATTTTTTACAGCTAAAACGATATATTCAATTGAAGCAGTACAAGGCGGATTGGCGAACCTTCCATGCGATATAACACCACCGGAAGCAGGGGACAAAATGCAAATTCTCATTTGGTATAAAGGAAAAATTCCAATTTATACGTAAGTCAATTTAAATAAAGCTTATATTTTGTGCTTGATTTAATTTTATGCAATTTTTACACTTTTAGTAGCTTTTGTGTTGTTCAATATTTTTGTTTTTCTTTATTTGAACAGCAGTTTTAAAATATTTCAAACAATTAAAATGTTCGTCGGTTTAAATTTGTTGGTTGAACATTTAAGTACTTATTTCTGGATTAAATTAAAATTTGCATATCGGAAATTTTATAATTGAATCAGTTGTATGGTAGAACTTCCCGATTTTAGTAGGTACGCCACGCCGACCAAATTTCTTTCGGTATTGTTACACAGCGTTCCCTGGTTTTTCGTTTCTTATTAAATAGCAGCAAATTTTATTGCGGCAAGTCTTCCTTGACGGATATTTCAATGGCAAATTTTTACTGATATATTTTAAATGGCCTTGGCATTTAGTACAATAAAACTCGCAGAAAATTTAAAACATCGTCTGATTTTTCTGGATTATTGTAAGCACAAAATCTACTCTTTCTCAAACTAAACCACACAAACTACCATTTCAACTGAATTTAAAGGAAATCATACACTCACACGGGCAGCATACAAAACATACATAGCAAGATTTGGTAAAATTAAAATATCAAATTCGGTTCGCTATTTGAAATTCAAAACCTGGTGAAGCGGGTTACTAAATAAAAAAGAGATACCAAACAAGTGATGCGAAAGGGTTTTTTGTTAGTTCGTAGATAGAACTCATATTCATGTTTATTAAGTAACTTGAAGTTATTGAATTTTTCATAAAAATAATTTATTTCGCTTTCAAATTTGCTTACTAAATTACATAAAATTATATATTGCAATGTTGAAATTTGCTCCATTTACCTTATCCCTCTTAATAATACATGAAACTACTATAAATTTAGTAGATATTACTTTTTATCAGTTACTAGCGTATAAAGGGGATATTCAGTCAGCATTTAATGATTCGGCTCGGATTCCTAGCACGTTTTCAATTGGTCACAAGTAGTTGGTGTTACGGGGTTTCAACCTTAACTCAACCTATATCAAGAAATCGAAATCTACCTAACTGAGATTTATTATTGTTGTTAGTGGTTTTGATTTTAATTATACGAATACTAGCCGTTGTTGTTTTTGTATTGCATTTTTGAAATTTAATTTACTCACACACAATATCCTTTTATGTATCACGTAGCCGACAGGTTTGACATTCCGATAAGAAGAAAATTAATTGTTACTAAAACATACAAAATTTCAATCAAATTTTTTTAAATTGTGGAAAGGTTTTCTATTACCGACGTAGTTAATTTTGGTTTAAATTATGGTTTCTATTATAAAAGTAAATGTTAGACATATAATATTTACAACGTAAGGATCAAACGATTCTAAAATTTTAATCACTTTTTAGGTAGCATTAAACTGTTAATGGACACTTATAATAAATATTCAAAAATTATCTTCTTTTGTAAACATATTTTTCGAGCGAGTTAATATATGCCATGAATTTTTTATGTTTTTTATATTACCTGAGAAAACTCAAATATTATAATTGTGAAGAATAAAATATAGTATCATTTTATGTACCAAATTATTATTTATGTGATTAATGCAGATACTTTTGAACTATTTCTTATATTTTTATTTTATATTTATAAGCAAAGTTTACTCTTTAATTTAACTCTGAACTCGGAATACATTTTATAGTTTTTTTTACCTGTTTTCTTTTAACAACTTGAACCAATTTAATTTTTTTTACAAAAAAAAATAACGAATATATTAAAAAAACTGGAAGCAAAGGTTTTTGCTGAAAAAAACTGAGCAACAAATATCGAAATGGGAATATTCCGATACTGGTGCATAATTACGTAGTTCTTTAATATTAAATAACTGCAGAACCAATTACATATTCTATGAACTAACTATACAATTAGCTTCAAGAAGCTAAAAAAATAGCTTCTTCATTCCAGGTAGCTAGAATTCTAACTAACGCAGCATCGCCAGTATATTAGCTGAAAATGGTGACATTATTATGTGGACTAGGGATAACCTTATCGTGGGACTCAAGTTTTAAAGCTAAGTTTCTCTTGCTAGGGTTTAATTGAAAAATAAAAACAATGTCAAAAAATATTATTCCTGTTTCGTATCAGCCAAGTTTTATTATTCTCAGTAACTCAAATTTTCTTTACTTCTTCTTTGTTGTTGATTTACATTTTTAGATAAATATTTGCTAATTTTTTTGTTTGTATCCTGATGATTACAAAAGTGCGTTTTGTTTTTCTTAAAAATATTAAATTTTTAATATTGACATATTAATGAGTACCTACCATTGCCAATTTTTTACTAGAAAATTAATTAAGTTCAAAAGTAAAATATGTATACTTAATTTTTGTAAAACATTGGTCTTTTGATCCTTTATCGATCAATTAATGAAATTTTGTCTGAATAAAAATCAGATCAGTGAAAATACATCGAGCTTCCGTAGCTGTTGCCAAAACTAACTGTATTTCTGCTGTATTTTTAACTTTTGAGGATACTGTAAAACTCCTTACACTAAATGAAAACCAATAACTTTCAATTATATTTGATAATGTCCCTAATCATGCCAGTTTTCATTTTCTTTATATTTAGATCAAAATATTTATGAAAAACAGAATTAGAATCTGTCGAAAGCTTACTTTTATTATCAAATGGTATTTGATTTAAATTAAGTTAAAAATCAAACGTTAAAAATATTTTAATAATTATCTAGCCACGACAAGATATGAACTTTACAGAGTAAATTAATAGCAGGAATTATAACTTTAGCACAAAAACTTAAAATATAGAAACCACATACAGATGGCTTTTAAATTATGGAATATCATACTTTAAGCAATATTTGATTTTACATCAACGTAACATACTTTTGCACATAATTCTGTACTTTTAACTAAGCACAATTTGATTCTTTGTGTTTTAAACCTTTACTCCAAAACCTTCTTTGTCATGCAAACCACTATGTTACAATCTTAAATATTTTGATATTGTTTAGTAGTTGGTTTGATTAATTTATTAGTTAGGTTAGTAAAACGAGCATAGTACATATTATATGAGCAGATTGGCAATGCTTATTATTCAATAGTTTTTTTTAGCAGCTTCCGAATAGATTTTGGTCAAAACAAAGTAAATCTGCACGACATAATTACAAGCACGCAACATGTACAAATGAGAAACTGCCGTTCAGCTGGTCGGGACGTAAAACTTAATTTGCGCAAAATGTGAAGATCATGTAGCATGTAGTATTTTGTCGCATAACATTTTTTCTTCGTGTATTCTATTATTTTGTCGCGAAAAACATTATTCGACTGAGAATTGGATTTTGATGACGTTTTTCAACTCTTACTTTGTCACCGATTTCTTTATTATTGTAATGTAAAGAAAAATTGCCATTACACTATTTGTCTTAGTATTTCCTGTAAGCCAAACGACATATTTTTAACATTCCGCCAACCAATTATACCAAATTGCCCTATACCTTGGCAGAATGTATAAATCTACTTACACAGATTGTTTCATAAAAAAGCCCCAGGTATAGATCCATTATTTTTTAATACATATAACAACCTGATATATTTTTAAATCTGACATCAACATTATTTACTATAATTTTAGATAAAAATATATTTTCTTGGACAGTTAAGCCATTACCATCTCTTTATATTTTTTTCACATTGAATGCTATAATTATTTAATCTGTTTCAATTGATTTCATTTATTAGCAATTCAAAAGTTATAATTCTAATATCAAATCTGTGTTCGTATAAACTTTTAGTATTTTGAATAATAAAAATTAAAAACCTTCTTTGTTGCAAAGTTATTTTCTAAATTATTTATGGGTACATTGACCAAATAGGGTTGATTATATTTTAAGTAACTTTAAATTAAGTAATTTTATTTAATTTTTAGTGTAATTCGGTGTAGGTGCACAACCCCATAACCATTAATAAATTATATACCAGAATTTATTAAAAATGTATTTTATAATGGACAGAATTCTGAACTCGAGTCATTCAGTCAAATTGAAAAATAATAATACATTATAACAATTCAACTTGATTTAAAATTTAGTTTTTGCGTTTTATTAAAAAAAAGGCCTTGGCAGATATAATAATATGTAGAAGGTACATAATGTACATGTGACCCGACAACTATTTAATACATTATAATTCAATTTATTTAAATGAATGTTCTTTATGGCCCAGTTTTATGAACTGTCAATATGTTATCTATTATCTAAATGCATTCTAAACTCAATTCGCGCTTCAAATTAATTTTCCCGCTAGTCGTAAATATTTTTCAAGCAATAGTAAGTCATAGATACGCCGTCAAATGGGAGAACGAAGATTTCTCCTGGGTGACGTCTTAACCCTGGATTACTATTTGCTACAAAAATATTTGCCAGTTAACAGGAAAATTAATTTGAATCGCACATATCTGTTATCATCAACACGAATATAAAATTCCATAACAATTCATTATACGACTCGGCGATTACAAATTTTTTGTTGAAAATAAAATTGCAAATGAAAATTTCGCAATAATTGTATAACCGATGGACAATACCGTCCGTGCATTCCGTACCAGGGGTTCTTTTAGGTCGTAATATACCCTATTACCTGATGCCGCAAGGTAGACATTTGGCGAGCAAAAACCCTTCTATAGTAGATGGTACGCGTCTGGAATCAAACCCGCGAACATTCGTTCATTATCGTTATGTCCAATCACGATCTATAAAAAACAGATTTCCTTAAAAAATATGCCCGAGTATTTCAAGGATTTAAATTACAAAGATATCTTTTACTCTACAATCAGCGGAGCTTTTTAAGCACTATTTGTATATAAATTAAGATTTAAAACAAAGTTAAATTGGGCAATAAGTATTCATTAAAAAGTTAATAATCCGTATCTAATTTTAATAAATCCAAGAACAAATTTGTTTTTTATGCCATCCTTAAACATTTAAACTGAACTCACATTTACATATTTCATTAACAGAGCGATAACTAGAAATAAAATTTAATTATATAAAGATTATCTACATTCTTCATTGACATTACAAGTATTATCGGCGTACGATCAAGAGAGCTCGTAATTTTTCATACTTGATTACCACTTTAAGAATTTGTCTCGTTGCCAACATCCAGTAAGTTAAACATTGGAATTGGGTGAAATGCATTAATTGAAAAAAATTTAATAAAGTGTAACGGTAAACGGTTGAACAAATACGCACCGACCGACCTATATTGACTTCTATTTGCGTGTACAAACAAGGGCTGTAATCTTAGTGTAATAAAAAAGGTATTTAAATAAAAACGCGCCTGTATAAATTTTAAAATGTTTAATTTTGTAAACGCTTGCGGTAGTATTAAAAAATCATGAATTTATTTTTAATTAAAAGTTTAGTATTTTTTATAAAAATTGTTTCTTTAATTAACATTTTTTAAATACTTATACACATTTGATTGTTCTTTTGTTTAGGTTTGATTGTCGAGGCAAAAAGAGCGACTCGGGAAAACATTGGTCTGATGAATTGGGATTAGGGAATCGAGGTTACTTCCGGTATCAAGACGAACCAGCTAAACTTATGATAGAAAGTGTCAAGGAAAGCGATGGTGGAGTTTATCAATGTAGGGTCGACTTTAGACGAAGTCCCACTAGGAACGTTGTTGTTAACTTAACAGTAATTAGTAAGTTGCATTCCAAACTCTCTCAACAAACACACAATAGTAAATTTGAATAATATACCAAACTGTTGTAATTAACTTTATTAATTAGTTAATTTTATAAGTTTAGAATAAGTTTCGTTGTTTTAACTGCTATTGTTGGTACTTGTGCAGATCTTAATTGTTGGTAAATAATTTATAGTTCCGCCAAATGAAATAAAAATTTTTAATGATCATGGATCGGAAATTTCTCACTACGTAATTGGACCGTATAACGAAGGATCGTCAATTAATATTTCTTGTATTTCTTCTGGAGGTAAAACTTGTTTTGGACGTGTAAACGTTTTAATTATATTTTATTAATCGACAGGCCGTCCTCTTCCGAAAGTAACATGGTGGCAGGAGAATGCTTTGCTGGACGACACGTACGAATACTTGCAGGAGAATAGGGTTAAAAATATTTTGCGCATAGATCGATTAACCAGAAAGCATTTGCATACTGTTTTTACATGTCAATCAGCTAACAACAATTTAATAGCGCCAATTTCCAACTCGGTTACGTTGGATATGAATTGTAAGTATTTCGCATTATAAATACTTAAACCTGAAAGTAAATTTAAATTAGGGGTTACAATACCCAACAATGGTTAAGCGTGTGGTTTAACTATCCTCTTAAATAAACACATTTACATGCAAATGCCATGCAACATTTGTTATCTATGTTCACTGTTATCTAACAATTTAATTTTCTCTACATTTTTAACTTTATCGAATATCACAGATGGAAAGAAAACGAAATTGACTTATTATTCCATTGAAATTTAAAGTAATGTGACGTCGATATAAATTGGATACAATATTATTTGTTGGAAGTTTTTCAAGCGTTCAAACTGTTTGGGAAGTTTGGTAGTTCTATAAATGTTACGGTCAGTTTCCAAAGTAAGGAAGCCTAAAAAGTAGGGAGTGTGTTTTATGACATTGTAGACGACCAACTTCCGAACTTTTCATATTTTATGTAAAAAATATCTGTAGATTTTGGTTATGATTTGTGTTTGTTTCGATAAAAAGATGATAACAAACTTTGAACGATTTGTTAGAAACTCTTTTTGTGATGGTATCATGAATTTGTAAATATTTGATGTTTGTATTATTTAATAGGGTTATTTGTTTTAGTAAGGCCACTGTCGGTAAAACTTATAGGAACGAATAAACCTTTATCCGCAGGAAGTATTTATGAAGTGAGTTGTGAAGTTGTGGGTTCTAGACCTTTACCAAAAATTACGTGGTGGAAAGGAGGCGTTCAGTTAACAAACACGAGAGAAACCGTAAGTAAGGAATTTTGAAAGCATTTTTTTGTTTTTATTCCGAAATTTATTATAGACGAGCCCAGATTTTAATATTACCACCAGTGTTTTAACGTTTGTGCCGGAGGCAGATGATGGGGGTAAATTTATTTCTTGTAAAGTACATCAACCTCTCATATTGCATAGTATGCTGGAAGACATTTGGAAATTAAATGTTTACTGTAAGGTTTAAATTTAATATAAATTAATTAAACACAAACAACGCAACATTTACTTTTAGATAAACCTTCGGCTAGTCTCAAATTGGGAAGTAATTTAAATGCGGATTTATTAAAAGAACGTGACGATGTTTATTTTGAATGCAACATAAAATCAAATCCATGGGTTTATAAAGTCAGTTGGAAGCATAATGTGAGTGTTATTCTGTTAATTAACTTAAAAAGTTGCGATAGCTTGAGGCGATACATATTTTCAAAGCAAAATTACAGGGTAACATGCTCTACAGCAACATATCTGCAGGAGTACTCATAAGTAATCAAACTTTAGTACTTCAAAACTTGAATAGAAGAAAGAGTGGTAGCTACACTTGTGTAGGAAGTAATCACGAGGGTGAAGGAGCGAGCAACGCTATACAACTTGATGTGAAATGTGAGTAAGTAGCACTTCAATTAATTTTAAACATAAAAAAAATGTTCACAAAGCACAATCCATTAATTATGTTTGCGTGAACGAAATTGTTTTGTTCTTGGGTGAAGTTAAGCCGGTATGTAAATCGAACCAACAAGCGATATACAATGTGGCACTACACGAAACCGTTAAAGTCTCTTGCGAGGTGGAAGCCAATCCGGAAAATATTCAATTTTTTTGGAAGTTTAACAATACAGATAATAGTGCATTAATACTTGACATACCTCAAAATCGTGCAATTACAAATAAAACAAAGAGCGTATTGTTGTATACTCCCATGACCGAACACGACTACGGTACGTTGCTTTGTAAAGGAGCAAATATAATTGGTCAACAACAAGAACCGTGCTTGTTTCATATAAATCCAGCTGGTTTGTTAAACAAAAATAGGTGGCAAACAAAGATTCTAATCTATTAATTTTTGTAGGCAAGCCAGATCCTTTAACAAATTGCTCTGTAGTAAATCAAAGTATAAACTCGATAGAAGTTGAATGCATAAAAGGTTTTAATGGGGGTCTCGCTCAAATATTTGTTCTGGAAGCATACGATTTGAAATCCAGAAAACTTATTAATAACGTTACCTCAAAGTATTCGAATATAATAGTCGACAGTTTAAAATCTAACCAAACTTTAGATCTAATTTTATATGCAAGTAATAGAATAGGAAGAAGTAGAATAACAAGACTGCAGAGTAGCACACTTTATCCAATTGAAGCACGTTTTGGTAAGTACATATTTACCATGCACTTGTTATCATAAAAAGTAACTTAAAATTTTATTATAGCTTCTGCGTCTACGTTTCTTCAATTAACTCCAGTATTAGGAGCTTTAATTGGTGTGGCAGCCGCATTTATTTTAGTAGCTATTATAATTGTAGTGGTAATTAGAATTCGCGGAGATGATCATAATTCTAATAAAAATTACGACAGTGCTTCCGTATCTGGTAGTGCATATGCTTCTGTCGATAGTAAAAATACAAGCACGGAACCACTCAGAACAGAATTAAATAACAGCGTTAATAGCTTAGAAGAAAAAGATCCCGACATAATCCCGCACAATAATGGAGAAGAAATTCATCGAGACGAAGAAAGAGCTTTCGATAGATTAAATAATACACTACCCATGTCTTACCTCAGATTGCAATCTCTAAACCGGTTCGACATTGACGGCGATAGAAATTTTGAAAGTTTACCTCCAAAAATAAATGTAAGAATTTAAATTATCCTAAAACGTAACGTTAAAAAGAATTCCTTTTTTTAATTAGAAGGTTACAAGTTTATTCTACGGTCAGCCACCAGCATCATGTTTACAGACTTTAAATTCGCCCCATTTATCAACTCCGTATAGAATGCACAACCCTAATTTTATCCCTGGTTATATTTCACACAGCAAAGAAAATCAGTGTGTAAGTGATGGGTCTATCACATCCACCACACCACTGATATCAAGAGAAAGCTCAGTAAGTTATCAACAATTTGTGAACTATAAATATTGAGCAGACACTTAATTTTCAGGTGCACCAGCCGTTACTAAGACCACAACGAATACCCATAATATTACCTTCCACGCAATCACAAATCGTTACAAGATTTTAGTTTTAATTTTATTTATAGAAATCGTAATCGTAAAAGAAACTGTGATATTTTATTTAAATAATATAGGTACAACTCATGTGGGTACTCCCTATTCATTGAACCAAGCGTTGTTTTTATATAACATAATAAACATATTTTAAGAGAATTAAGTAGTATACGTTTCAATCTGTTTGTAAAACTTAATAAAAATGTAAATTAAATTAGATAGCGTTGTTGCTCCCAAATGGTAGAAGATAAAAACGTCTAAAAACATTAACTCCAGTTGTAGATGACTAAGTTATGACGTTAAAAAATTTGAATTAAAGCAATATACAACGTCAAGTAATTATTATTCAACAAAAACTTTTGTATACAATTTATAATTTTTGTCGCTATTTTTGAAAGACTGTCATTAATTTTAAGTTTATTTTTAATAATGTTTACGTCTCAAGTGACCTTAATATCTTATTTCAATGTATTGTAATTATAAATTAATATATTTAAAAAAAATGTTAAAACGTTTTCTTTTTTTTATTATTATTTTTCTATAAAAAATTAATTTATAAATGTTACAATTGGCAATCTGCCACTTGTGTGAATTTTATCGAAAATATTGCGAATAAAGCAATTTTACACAGTAAGAACAAATAAAGCGTTGTTAAAGAAGTTTATTACACTAATTAATAAGATTGATGGGTAAGTAAAAGAATGCGATTTTATAATTCAAGGATTTTCATTCAAGTCACTGTTGTTTTTTACATCTTACATGACAGATAAATTTTTTGGAGCATGTTTTTTTATTGTATATTTCTACATTTAATTGCATATTTCCGACCCTAATTAAAACTGGTTTTGCGTATACTTGATAGCCGCCTTTTTGGTTAAAAGCTCTTTAATGTACACGAAGACGTAACATTAATTGATCGATTTTGGATTTGTAAAACCACAATACGTATTTTGTACACACACACGTTTTTGCTCGTTAAACTTTTTAAATCTTATCCTCCGAGCAGATGTAAAATTTTCAAACCATCATGTCCCAATGTCAACGAACTTCTATTTTATCAGGATGTGAAACTAGAAAAATATGCTATTTACATACATAGAGAATAAAGTTAGGAAAAATTAATAATTAATTTTAACTTTAGCTCATTTTTATTAAACGGAAATGCCACTGTTATAGATGTGGCTTTACTAGTTTCGCAATTTATGAAATGGAAAAATAGCGTTTCATTAAAATTCATGTTGCAATAACTTTACAACCTCAGAAATAAGAATAAAAGTGATAAAAATGAAAAATAAACAACAATTTTAGGGTAAATTTTTTATAAACCTGAAAATTTTTCCCAATAGCAACAAGATATTTTTTATAAGAAGTGGTTGCAGGTGTCAAAAAAATATGTTATAAAATTCGTCACACGTCTTAATTTTTAGGCTGTGAATGATTCTTGCATATATGGATGCAAATAACTTCTCCGGTGTATATTGGCATGCCTGCTTCATTTTTATTATCAGATTGACAAGCATTGAAAAATGTATCTCCCAAATTTTCATCTTATTCTGGTGTAGTACGCCCTTCTTATTAATACAAACCATCATGACTTGCACGTTGTGTCAACTGTGCCATTAATTTTAACTCTAAATTGATGTAAACTGATGTAAATTGATTTAGCGAGAAAAAATAATATGTAGTTTAAGAATTTTTAAAACGCATCCCTACACCTCAACTTAAAAATTTAAAATGCACCTTAACTCTTTCCGATATCGAACAAAAGCTTTTTACAAAAAATTAGTCTGTTAAATTAAAATAAATCTATTATATAGTCTACATACATAGAAATATAATTTTGTATAATTAGTGACGAAATGAATGGATTAGCGAGCTTACCACACTGTGCGACTCAGAAGGTCGAACAATCATATCCAGTGGTGTTTTACAAAAATTATAAAATTGTATGAAGATATGTAAAGTAATGGATTCTTTTCGAGTTGGCAGGAACTTATTCAAATCTGCCCATATAAATCATATGTTTATAAATACGATTTGTACATTATAATTATAAAATTATTAATTTTGCAGTATTATAACCCCATGAATAGGTTATAGAAATTTTTGGCGTTTTTCTTAATGCATCTTTACAGTTAAAGATAGATGGCGTAGTAGTACAAAATATTTAAGTTATACATAAACTACATATTTTATTAATCATAATTATATAATACATAACTACCCGACTGACTCACTTATTATTTTTTATAAATAATTTTGAAAAACTATGGTTACACGCATGGTTGCAAACCCTCCGAGTGAGACCACCGTATCAATCACATACTTTGGGAAGTAGGGCGGCTAAAAGCTTTAGCTTTCTTATAGCTGGCGCATGATAATAGTGGAAAGGGTACGGTGCTTTTTAAGATCTGAGAGTTGAAGAGTGGGAGAGTTATATTATTTTAAAAATAGGAACCTGTTAAAATACATTCCCGGTATATGTATGTAATAAATTTTTTTTTATAATTTTCTAAAATTGATAAGACTATCTGAATTAAAACTTATGTAATTGACTATCAAAAAAATGTAAAATACCAAAAATCCTTTATATTGATCAATTTATTAAAATTAAAAGTATTTAATGAAATATGTTAGATTTTAAAATTTTATACTTATATAATATTACTTATTTAGTAAAATTTCAAATTTTAATATTTAATGTAACTTTTAAGCATTTTTAATCTGTAAAAATGATAAAGCTTTATTGTAGCTTTTGTGAAGATTTAAAATTCAAGCATAACTACTTTTTAATTTTAATAAAACGGACAAAGCCTAAGATTTTTTATAATTTCGGTATACAAAGATATAATATCTCCTAAACTTTAAGGTAAAATTCTAATCACGGCTCTAATCTTTTTCATTAATAGTTTATTATTGCTATATGTTTACTATTATAGCACTCAAATTTAATACATAGTATACATTATAATGCATACATTTAAAAATTATCCACATTAATACGTTATAGGTATATTTATAATGTTGCAAATATCACGAAAAACTGGTTTCGAGTTAGAGAAGGAAAATAAAATGGGAACCTTATTTTCAAAATTTTATATTTTATCACCTGACCTCGAGTCACTTCAATTAGTAAAACTAAATGATACCATACCTACCTCTGGTAATATTTCGAAATTAAAATACAAGTAGCATTAATAAAAAATGTAAAATAAACTATTAAATTAAAAAATGTTAACAAAATATCAAAAATTAAAATTTAAGTCAACGGCAAGATACAGCATATTTAATTAGTTATTTTTCAAAAACTGGAAAGTGTTTCTCGCTGTGTGCTCAAATAGAATTTTAATTGATAATAATTTATTAGCAGTTCTAGAACGAAACTCGTTTATAACACCGCTTTTTTTAAAAGATATTATTTCAAATACAGAATAATATTGAAGAACCTTTGTTATCAAAAGGGTTAAAAAACCTATTGAAATTATAGTATGTTCATCCCACTTTGTTTCTTAAAACTCCCTGCATTTAAAATTCTCTGGTCTTCAAAATATAAAAGGAGAATATTTTTAAATAAACACAGTGTAGCACACAACTGTATATACATTATTCTTAATTTAATTTTATTTACTCAAACGAATAGTATTTTTAAGTGGCTTAATTTAAGTAACTTTGAAGGGTAGGGTGCTATTAAATTTATAAAGTTGGTCTGGCTGGGAAGAAATAAGAGTTATGTAGTTCAATTTAATCAAATGAAAGCTTTTGAATATTAGCTAAGGTTAGTCACACATAATAGCATTCAAGCAAAAAATGTAGGCTATTTTGAGAGTTCTAATATGCTAGAAAAGAATAATACCCAATTAAATTAACTAATAAATTTATGCTCTGCAAAATTTGTTGAGAAGTGCCTACGTCAGAGTTTGCAAAATATTTAAATACCTACCTGAAATCTGACTCGATTAATTCCGCATGCATTAACCTACCTAGTTTGACTTGTTAAAAACATTTCGAAATATTCAATTTTAGTAAAGTAAGGTTTTCATGGCAATGTGGAAAATTTAATATTTTAATTTTACTATTATAATATTATCACTTCAGTAAATTTTTTTGATTTAAAATTTCAAACTAAAAAAGTATCACAAAAGATTTATTAAATATGATTAACAAATAATTATAACAAAGTGTTCGGATCCTCGGTGAAAAATTAATTAAAAGTTTTAACTTAACACTCTTTGAAATTAATTAATAATCACATATTTTTAGAACGAATTTATAATAAAGTTAAATTCACATTTCCACAAAAAAATTATTTGGAAAACCTAGAACATTTATTTATTTTGTTGTGTTTGAACATCATAGGCAGATACTTCAATTTAATAAATTACCTCAGATTAGCCAAAAAGTATAACGTTCATGTAGTATGATGTAAATTAAACCAGGAGTTACTATTTAAAAAAAAATACAAACATTAAAAATTAATACAAACTTTTTGATTTTGTAAACGTCACTAAATGATGATCAATCCAAATAATGAATTTGAGCCGGAACCTCTATACATCCAAACATGAAATACAGTGACCAGCAAAACTGTTCATAAAAATCTAGTATTCTTTAAATTTGTTTAAAACTTTACCAAAAACAAAAAAGTTTGCTGAAATATATTTTATTATAAATTAAAACACAATAAAACTACCTAAACTTGAAAAACATCCAAACAATTCAAATAAGAATAATAAAAAACATATTGTTGAAAATTATTATGAACAGTATTGCGACTGATCATAAATTTATAATTTAAACAACCTTTTAGTACTTTGTATGACCTCCTTTGGTTTTAATCACTAATTGCATCCTTTTGGCATACTAGTAATTAAATTATTCAAAATTTGAGAATCAATCTTACTCCACTCATTATTTGTTATGGTCCATAACTCATCGACATTTTGGGCTGATTCTTTGCGGTTAAAATTCTTTTTAACTATACACCAAAGATTCTCGATTGGATTTAAATCGGGGACTGCGGCGGCCACTCCATCACTTTAACATTATTATCAGCAAACCATTTTTTAGTAATTTTAGCCGAATGTTTAGGGTCGTTGTCTTGCATAAATATGGTATCACCTACTGCACAACCAAATTTAGCAAGGCTTGGTAAATATGAGTCTTCTAAAATGTCAATGTAATCGGTTGCTTTCATAATTCCATTAATTTTTCTTAATATTCCTACCCTATCCCCTGAAACAACCCCAAACCATCATAGAGCCTCCACCAAATTTTAATGTTTCTTTCTGTAGGGCCTACATTTTTATCATACCATGACCAAACACGGCCATCTGATCCCATTCGATTCATCTGACCATGTAACCAACCGCCAGTCATCTACAGTCCAATTAATATGGTCTTTTGCGAATTTTAAACGCTTTTTTTTATGTACTTCGCTTAATAAAGGTTTTCTTATTTTAGTTTTAGCTTTCATACCAACTTCCTTTAAACATCTACGAACGGTATCATTAGAGACATTAATTTTTAAGTTGTCTCTGATAGTATTATTGGCCTCTACGGCGTTTTCTGCAGCTCCAGACACTATTAACTTGCGAATAATTCTTTTTGTTTGAGACGAAAGCTTCTGCGGTCGTCCTCCTCTGTTAATTTCTGTGGTAATTTTAAATTTCTTTCTTAATTTTGTAACAAGGCCTATTGAAACCGCATGTTTGCTTGCAATTTCTCTTACTGAAATACCTGTTTTAATAGATTCAGCGATCTTCTTTTTTAAATCTTCCTTAATACGAATAGGCATTTTTATTTTCTATATTAAATGAAAAATTGATCAAGAATACTTAAGTTATAATTAAGTTAGCACTTACTCAGTACAAATAAAATAAAATAATAACGGTTAAACTTTCGTTTCACAGCAAATAAAATTACTTTCTTGACACTCGCAAAACTGTTCACTTCGAACGTCACCTTAGCAATGTGATAATAATATAATAAAACTGTTGTTTTGCAAAATAGTATAAGTTATCAGTGCGTCATGCATTACTTCTCATATGATCAAATGTGGGATGTAGATTTTATACATATTTCCGGTAATATTATATTTATAGCAAAAAATTTACTTATTGTGAACAGTTTTGCTTGTCACTGTATATATTATCTATACAAATTACTTAATTGTTACAGTTTTCTTAATTGTTTAAAAAAAATTAATGTGAAATTAATATTAATGGTTTAGAAAAATGTTATTGTTCAATTAACCCTATAATTTTTACCGCGTTTTTATTAACTTGCTTCCTTCTCTGTCTGTTTGTTGTAAAATTTACAATTGATTTTAAATAATTTCCCAATAAGTTAGAGACTTGAAATTTTAAACATAGCTCAGAACTAGATGACAATGCAATATTAATTTAATTTCTTGTCTGTCTGTTTGTTTGTTTGTTTGGTAGGTGTAACAGTTAACGGTTCAATCAGAACTAAATAAACCTGAAATTGACTACATGTATCTGTAATAATCTCATCAAGATGTTTAAAATCGATTGTAAAATTCCATAAAACTAAAAATAAGAAATTTTTTAAATGAAAACATTATTTTTAATATCCCACGTAAAAAGGATAAAATAATTTTTCCTTGTCCCATACAGATGCCTAACTAACCCCATTCAGATTGTTCTGGAAATATGAAATTGTAAATTTTTAAGATTATGAACTATCGGCACTAATCGAATAAGTTTTACTGTTAAATTTTCAAAGAAATTTTAATTTTTGAAATTTTTTTTATAGATTTTTTAAGTTAAATAGAGATGCACGGACTTCCTTGTTTTGATAATACGTACATACTATTACAAAGCAATTTTTAAAAGCCCTCTTTCGAAGCAGATAATCAATAATACAATTTACGCAAATGGCCTGAAAACATAAAGGAGATGCGGAACTAATAACAAAGTATGTACTCCTAGTGTAGCTAATAGACTCTGTATAAATCACACCTATACCAATTTACTAATAATAACTAATGAATAAATCGAATGTCTGGATCAATGTAAGTATGGAATGAATTGTTTACAAAATTGTATGAACAAAAAGCTGTTTATTAATGATACGAGAAATTGCAGTATTACGGTAAGTGGAAATTTACCCATTTTTGGATAGTTGGTGAAATTGTTTTGGTTAGTGAGAAGGTATTTTTTTTGGTGAAATAAAGTTTGTCTAATTGTACTCATTCTACTTCAGAACATAATAATCTCTCTCTGTTACAGAGTGATTTTATCCAAGCCCTACCGTATCCAAGCCACCCAAACGGTGTTTCATCCAAATATGAACCATTAGTAACCTCGTTCGATTTGCATGATCTATCGAATTGTTACGCTATAATTATTATTAGGTAAACATTACTTATTCAAAATAATTAGTAACCAATTTTTTGACATCAGGATATCTTTTAGGCGATTTTCAAAGTCATTGTAACAAATCAAATATTTAATAGGTATGTAGATATGTATCTAAGAGATTACTCAAGGTGAAGAAATTGGGGATATAACTAAGGTGAACTATTTAGATCAGATTGACTATTTAATGAAGTGGTTGTACAATCTTATAGATGCTCATGGATCCAAATCTTATACTAGGATTCCTGGAAAAGTTTTGGATTGTAGGTTCCGCATATACCTACAGAACTATCTGCATTCTAGGCACTGCCAGTCCGCATGGAATATATTTGCTTGTAGGATGCTGAAGTACCTATTGAAAACTTCTAAATTTTTTACACTGCATTTTTAATTTTAATTTCATTTAAAATCAAAGTAAGAAAATATTTTTATTTTTTTTTAGAACATACAGGACGAATAAGTTTCAATATTTTGGGGTAATCTTTTCCACAATGCAGCTTGCCTGCTCTTTTATTTGATTAACGTAACTTTTGTCTTTATTCGGATAATAAATTCGAATTTAAGCATACGCACATTAAAGTTCTCATTTAAAATCAATATCTTTTATTTACTAATTAAAAACTTGGCTTTCGTAAGATGTTATCTAAAATAGTTGTACTTTCCATCTAGATAGTAATAAATTTAAGAAAGAACTTCTGTTCCTCTTTAGTATACAGCTATAAACTATGCGCCCCTACCATTATAATTTATGTCTACCTGCAACCCCGAAAGAATTTAACTTCAAAAACCAATTTCGGTGTAATTTAATAATGCCCTTGTGTTGCGTATAAAGGTGTAGGTTTATAAGATCGTCCTGCTTATGTAGGTAGGTATTTTATCGAATATAACACGCTTTAGGTATCTCTTTTTATGTTTCAAAATGTTGTCTTCATTTCTTATAGCTTCTACATTTCAAAAATAAAATGTAGTGGAATATATCGTATAATATGTGTAGGTAGACATTTGATGATATAAGAAATTAATAATGATGCATATTAAATAATAGTTAAACTAATAGTAAGTATTTTCCGGAATGACGAATGATCCTCGCCATGTAATAAATAACTTAATCACACTCTTATAAAAATAATAATCTCAAGTATTTTATTTGATTCTCGCCGAGAGAACAAGGAAAAAAGATGAGCAATCGACCGTCATTCTTCCAGTGACAGGTCTAGGAGTCCCGCAGGGTCCAAAATCATAAAGGGTCCGCACAAAGAGAATACCGCTCTAGAGACCTATCCCATTATATCACTTCGATAAGTATCTATTCTCACTTGAGTTATCGTATTCTCGTGAAAACTCGCCAACAGTTACAAAATCAGGAAAATTACATTAGGTGTAATTATTTTTTATGGTTAACATAATTGTCGACCATTCTGTGAAAGTATAAATTAGATGTTATTAAAATATTTGTTAAACTAATTGCCGATGTGACTACTTAAAAGTATTTAATCGATTTGTAATATCTAATGAGGTAATTAAAACTGCTGGAACATTTACATAAATTTTAATTTTAAATAAGTAACTTTTATTATGTTTAGCACAAGTTCGTATACATATGCATTTAGTTTATGTTTTTCAGTCAAGTCACGATGGTCTGCTCTTTCTACTTACGTAATTTCTATGAGGTAAAAGAAAAACTCAAATTTAAAAAACTGACAAAAATAACAGACGATTATTAAAAAGATTATAGATTCTTATCAAAATGTTTTTTAAACGTTCGGTTGAAGGAAACTGCTGGATACACAAGAGGTAGAAAAATAACCCGACGGTTTTATCTTTCCTCACTTCTAGGAGGGTGTATAATTTTCAAACCGATAAAGAAGTTAATTATTAATTAAATTTTTCTGCGCGATGCATTAAATTTGTAAGAATATGAAATACTTTATTCGTTACCTAAATTTTATGCGTTCCATTTCTAGAAAGCGCTTTTACCTGCTGGATGGTTCAAACCATAAATATTTTATGCAATTAGATATGAGCAGCTTGCTTAATAAACGGCACGAAAAATTATTTCCTTATGAAAATTTTAATTCAATAAATCTTTTATTACTTGCTATATTTAATATAATATGAGAAAATTAGTTTATATGAAAGGTACTCCTGCCTTTGTAATTTGTTCCGTGTGTTTTGTGTATTTTACGTAATTTATTTTCAGAATATTTATTACTGTTTGGTCTTATTCCTAAGTTATGTAAAGTGTAAAAAAGTTTAATTTGCTCATAATAATCTCCAATAACAACTTATACGACATGCGACCTATTACTTTATTTGGGTGTTCTTCTAATTCCTACATTTCTTTATTTGCAATGTACTACTTGTACATCAGGAATTGTTCTTACTTATTTTTTTTTATATTTTGAAAATAAATAGCGAAACGCACTAATTAAACAATTTATCACTAAACATTGCTCTCATAGGTGATTAGTAAAGTGACTACATTTAATTTTTTTCTCTAAAACGAGCATTTTAAAATAAAAAGTATCTAATATTTTTTTCTTTTGTTACCTTTATTAGCAACCCATATTCGAAATCAATTACACTTTGCGAGTTTACGGATTAATTTGATTCAAAATCACGAGTGTTTATAGCTATAACTGACCAGATTCCAATAATTTTAAATTGCCGGTTTGTATTAGGCAATCATGTTCACATCAGATTGCGGTTTTGTCTTTCGGATATATTCGAAAAACTAGAATCACGTGAAACAGTTTGGGATAATTTATTAAAAAAATTTAACAAGCATTAACAGAATTGAAACAGATATTTTGAAAAGAGTACCTATGTAATTATAAAGGTAAAATAATTTCCAATTTATTCCACAGGGTCGAACTAAGAAAAATCGAAATTACCTGAAACAGTTTAAACAAAAAATATAAATTAGCTTTTGTGTCACACTGTTCTGTCTTTAATAAATACTATCTCAAAGATAGTTATCTAAAATTAAAAGGAATGAAAGAAAGGAGGTTAAGTGTTAAGAACTTTATCTGACTGTCCTGTTTCAGGAGGGAATGGAAACCTATCGCCAATCTCCCTTTAAAACTTTTCTCGAACTAAACTGTAGTACGTTTTCTGTGACTTGGGTCTACTTTACACAGTATGTCCCCTATGTAAGTAAAAACACTTTAAAGTTCCAAACACTTTGAACTTTAATTTAAATTATCTAGTCTTACGAAAAACTTTGTCGAAAACGTATAAAGTGTACCTATATTAAAAACTCATTTATCCCTAATATTTCAACCCCTCTTTTAGAGGTTACAACGGTGTGGTTGAAATTACTATCAAATTATTTTTGGATTAATTATGTGGAAGGAGACCTCCTGTCTCCTGGCGATTTTCCAAGCGAATTTCCTGTAACGTGACCGTTTCAACTTTGTATTTTCACAATTCTCGCAGTACTTCCGCCATCTTCACATATTGGAGAATAGTTCTGTTACTCCATATTTCGTTTGCTCTTTACTAATTTCATTCTTTCTTCTATTCCTTCTACAACTATTTTTCTTTCTATTATTTTTAAGTAGGCCCTTAATCATTTCTTCTGTGGCACTACCTATTCAGCTTTAACTAAAAGATGCATTGAGAAAAGCAAAGGATCTTAAAAAACCATAGGGCATTTTTTATCATATGAAAACTAGACGCCAAACACAATGTTTACTAAATTTTTGACAAACAACAAAGTTATTGCAGCAATTTGTATAAAAGAATAATTTACGTGTTTTGTACATACACACACATAAATACATAATTTAATAAAACTTTCATTATTTAAAATTTTTCTTTATGAAATCGATGACTATTCGTTTTACATGATAAAATTGCTTACTTTGATTAATACTTGAGTATTTCCAAATTATTCATCTCCCCGGGAAATGAAAATTTTTTACAAAATTATAAAATTTAGAAAACATCAAGATTGTTATCGTACAACAGCGGGAACCCGGTTTATGCAAAATTTAAAGTCTTTTTCGTGCAAACTATTTAACGGTTTTAAGTACCTATAACCAAAAATATTCTAAATTTATAAATTAAAAATTTAATGGTTATTAATTAAAATTTCTAAATTTAGGTTACAATGAACTCCGGCATTTTTGATACGAATAGTTGAGAGTTCATTTTGAAATTGTTTATAATGTTTAGTTAATTTAAAATTTTACATAATAAGTGGGTGAATTTTTTGGATTTTATTGTTACCATAAAAATATTCTTTTGATATTGCGTGAATAATTTTCAAGTAGGTAATAAAGTTTGCCGCGTCTCGTATAACGAACGAGGGAGAGTACAACAATAATCTGGTAAGCTATAAAAAATGAAAATGGAAACGAATTTAATTCTTTATTATCATTTTATTCTGCTTCAACTGAACTTGTATCGTTTTTCTTAAAAATACATTTATTGCCTTAAAAAATTATTGCTCGAATTTTCAAATAACGTTGATTTCTTACAGCCTCGCTTTTAGATTCTATTAAATGTTTTAACGAATCAACGTGCGGGTTTTCTGGTTCATCTGATTTATGATAAATTATTCGCTTACAGCAATACTTCATTAAACTTTATAAGCTACGCCATTAGATAAAAGATAAAGAATTACTTAAGAAATTCTAAGCAAAGATTTGCGCAATTGCAAGTTTCCTTATCGCGATTGATCAGTCTTCAAAGATTAATATCCTACTCTGTTATAAATTTGTTACCAAAGCTTGTTTTATGTCAATTTATGTGAACATTTGAAACTTAATTGGTTTATATAAGAATATACCTTTCTCAATTGCTACCGAAGTTGGAAAAGAGCTGACAGGTATCTAGTATGCATTGTGGGTCCCTCAAGATTACTTTGAGTTCGTAGGTTTCTCGCAAAAAATCAGATACTTGCAACTAAACTTTGACTTCCACCATGCACAGGAAACTTGGAAGGTATTATTTTCCGCTGCATATTAAATAGCATTATGCACCTGCTAAACGCTAAGTATACATTACCTACATGAAACTTATATATTTAGCAATTACGGCAAAGTTTTCCGGATACATTTACACTTTGGTGAATCACTAAATACTTTGTATGTGCAAGGAACGCCTAAAATTATGGAATCTACTACTACAGAAATAGCTGTAATGTATATTGGTATTAAGTTATAAATTATAAGACATCTTCTCTTTAACAGTCCAGCTGCATTGGTTATAAAGATTTTAGATATGTATGTGTTGTTAGACAAGAAATATTAATTCTACAGACTACAAGCCACATATTTTGACTTATGCATTTTAGATTTGAATACAATAGGTTTCAATGTATCGTATTAAAATAAAGATGAACCATTAATCAAGTTTTTCATTCTACCTGTTTTAATTAACTGTTTGTAGAGGGTGAGATGATATACCATATGTAGGCGTAATTATTAAGATTTATTTTTCATTATAAAATTAATTGTTTCGTACCGAGACTAATGATATCTATTTTTATGATTAAGCCCACTTTTTATACTATTTAAATAATTTAAATTGTTTGTTTTGATTACATCACACTTCGGGTTCATACCTGAAATGCGTTCTTCAACAAGATATATTCCTTATCTTCATCATCAACATGTAAAAAATAAATTTCTTGTAGGTACCATAAAAAATGCTGTACTAACTACTAGTAATAATATGTGGCACTCTCAGACTGCGATATTTACTGCATTATATTATGATACAACTAGGTTTTATTTTTTTTTACAAAACTCTTATTATTTCCCAAAATATGAAATACATAGTACATATTTACGTACATAAAGGGTTACCTATTTGTGACAGAATTTAATGTTCAAGCATCAGCTTCAGCAAATTTAATTAAAATTTTCGTTTTTATAAAAATATATCTTTCCATGCTTTTTTTATAACATGGTGACCCGAAGCATGTAATAAAGTTATGATTAATTTGCATAAATAAAAAATAAATAGTTGGTATGAATAATTCCAAATTACCTACTATTTGTATTGCCGTCCAACTCTATTATTCTGTAAACTATAATTTATAATTTTAAAATGTAAATTTAAAAGCGTTAAAACTACTTTTTTTATAAGTTAATTATAATAAATTGTTTAAATCTTGTTAAAAAATTGTCAACTTTTATGATGACATAACTAAGATTGATGACCATTCGCATATAAGGTTAGGGTATATAAAAATCGTTTAAGTACTGCAAACTATCCTTTTACAGATTCTTGTTACAGCATTTTAAAACTTTTAACTTTTAAACCGATCTTACATCATGGTTTCCACAGAAAAACGCCCTTTTCAGCTATGGGGCTTGTTTTCTCTAGCAGCACGAACTTCAGGAGTGCAATCTTTTGCACCTTTAGCAATGTGAATAAAATAAGACATGTATAGGTATCACAGTCGTGCATATCCAATGAAACTTTATAATTTATAAAATTAAGTAAAAGTTGTGCATAAAACGGAAATATTAATGTTATGGTCTATGACCAAAGCTTTAATATGTTCGTGATACTAGAATTGAAATATCGCTAAAAGCTTCGTCACTAAAAACAATTAATTAAACGACTAAAAGAAAAACTCGACGGTTGTAATCTAATTTAATGAATTTACGTGTTTTCGCTAGAATGTAACACTAAATTACAAAGCGATCTAAATTTTGAACAGCAAACTTCAGAACTATATTGTATTTTTATAAAAAAAACATTATTTATTTGTATGGTTTTTGGTTTTTGCATCAGATTATTGCGAGATTATTTTATTCCCTGCAAATTTAATTATAACTGGCTAAATTATTTACAATAAAAGGGAAAAATATGTTGAATCGTGCTTCATAATTTTGTTATATTGTTGTCGTTTCTCTTTTGTTTTTATAAATTGGTAAATTTTTCTTCATATGTATATGTTGGCGACAGATGCCGAATTCGGCCCGTGACCGAATTATTTGGACATATCGCGATATGTCTATTACAGAAATGCCAGATGCCGAAATTTGGCATCTGACTATGTGAATTTGGACATATCCCGAAATGTCAAATTGCACTTTGGTCATATGGCGAAACGATTATTTAATTAAAACAAGATCTTTTTTAGGGACTAATGTAACATTTATTTTACTATTTATTGCGACATGAAGTACTTGAATGGCATTTGCTATTACATTTTACCTTGTTCAGTACACATTTGCATTTTTTGTCACCGCATTGTTTACGACAGTTGCATCTTACAAAGCCCTGTGAAGAATTTGATTCTTTTGCCGCAACTGTTCGCAAACAGAATTTTTTAGCGATGGGTACTTCCGAAGATTTTAAAGTATTCGTTTGGGAAGGCTGAAAAAAAACAATGGCATTAAATTTTAAAAATGTAAGATATTAATTATTATTAAGTACCTGAAATTCATTCCTTGCATACAGTTTCTCCAGGACGCCAGTTGATGTACCAAGTTGGTATAAATCTTCTTTTTCAGCTAATACAACAGCCAAAACGTTACGAGGAGCTAAGCGTCCTCTGTCAACATCAGGAATCTTAACCAAAACGTTCTGTTTAATTTCAATTTTCGAGTATTTTGAGCAACTTTGTTGTAACATTTCTGTTGCTTGCTTTTTTCAGCTTTTAATACTTTCAGAACGATGTTCATTTATTGATTTTAAGCGAGTTTCATTGTCCTTGAAATAAAACATGTAACACTAAGCAAAATTTAATTATTATTTGAGTTTCTTTAATTACCTTAATAACTCTTTCTCCACATTATCACTTTCTAGCTCATTTATTGGAAGGTTTTGTTGTACATCTCTTTCATTTGCAACATTCCTGCTACTTACGTCATTATATTTATTCAAGAATTCTGAATCCGACTCATCAGATTCTATGTCTTCGATATTTCCACCAACACTGTTTTGGAATCTATAAATATCGTCCTCATCTTGTAACCTTTCCACAATTTCAAGTGGAAGATTTGAATCATTCAAGCCATTAATAAGTGGAGTGCCAAACATAGCTTCATACGGAGTACGCTGGATGCCCCTATGAAATAATCTATTTTTTAATTGCACAAACTTAGCCCTTCCGACCATTTGGGTGTCTGATTTTCTTGCATCCAAGTAATTAAAATATCCCGTACATCTTGGTTTGCCCTCTCAACAGATCCCAACCTGATGATAACTTGAGGTGAAGAAATCAGGCATAAGTCTATTCCTACATAACAGTGACAAAACCAAAAACAAAATGCACGTTCACACTTTGATCACACTTCGTTTCGCCACATGACCAAAGTGCAATTTGACATTTCGGGATATGTCCAAATTCACATAGTCAGATGCCAAATTTCGGCATCTGGCATTTCTGTAATAGACATATCGCGATATGTCCAAATAATTCGGCCACGGGCCGAATTCGGCATCTGTCGCCAACATATATAATAATTGTAGTTTAGAGACGAGACAAAACCACTTTTACGCAAAGGAGGTCCTAAACTTTAATGTGAGTTGGAAAATTTTCAAATTTCATTAGAATTGTAAAAATAAATTTGTTTTCAAATTTCATTAAACTTGAAACCTTTTAAAATATTTTGTACTAGATTATCTATTACAGATAGATATAACTAATTTAAATAGATTAGTAACTGCTTGAAATTGCGTATATGTTACAGGCCAAACCCGATTTCAGGCCAAACTAGTTTGGCCTGATCAATATTAGGCGATTTAGGCCAAACTAGTTTAGCCTAGGCCAAACTAGTTCGGCCTGAAATTTCTAGCAGATTTCAGGCCAAACTAGTTTAGCCTATAAGATATTGGGCCAAACTAGTTTGACCTGAAAAATCAATTTCAGGCCAAACTAGTTTTTGTTATGAGTTAGTTTTTACTTTTTAATGTTATATTTTGGTATATTTTAAATTTTTCAATAGAATTAAATTTATTATAATAATGTGATAAATTTATTAACAATTACTTATTCCTACAACTAGAACTGGAATGGCATTTTGAGTTACATAAAAGTACTTGACGTTTGCACAGACATTGATTATTTCCGCACGATTTCTTGCAATTGCATCTAACGTATCCCTGAATTTTGCCTGTTGAATCAACTGCTGCGGCTCTTAAGTTACCTCCTTATCTTGAGGTACATCTTCAAGCCTAATAAATTTTTCTGCGCATATATCGAACTCGGATCTTGCATATAACTGTTTCAGACGACCATTTTTTGTACCCAATGTGTAAAAGTGATTTTCATCAACCTCCATAACCACCGCTACTATATTACGCAGACTTCCTCTTGCCTTGTCTACATCTGGAATGGGCAATGTGACATTGTCCCCAATTACGGGAGGAGGATGAGACACATTACTAATTTCTTTCATTCTTTTGCTTGAGTTTGCAACGATTCTGCTGCTTGTCTTCTGGCCGTTGTAATTTTTAATTGTGTCTCATTATTAGCAGTTTCCTGCTCACTTACTTCAAGATCCAATTCTTGATCGTCAGCTGCGTATTCCAAAACTTCATCAGAACTTTCCGGTTGTGTGAGAATTTGTTCTAACTCTTCCTCTGTTTGAATATTTACTTCGTTAGGAATAGATGTTGTCTTCAAGCCAACTCGGGGCTCTGTACCAAACATAGCCTTATAAGGAGACATTCTAATTCCTGAATGAAAAGCCCTGTTTTTCATGAATTGAACAAAACGAAGACCTTCTGCCCATTTCTCTGTATTGTTATCATCCAACCATGTAGCCAACATATTTTCTATGTCCTGATTTGCTCTTTCAACGGAGCCTTGGCTTTGGCTATGCCGAGGTTTTCCATGTACTAATTTTAACCCAGGCCATAATTGTGTAAGTTCAATAATAACTTTATTGCAAAATTCCCTACCGTTGTCGGAATGCAAAATACATGGCGCTCAAATGTAGTAAAATGTCGATAATATTGTGAGCAACTTCTTCAGCAGTTTTGTTTCAAGTGCGCGTAAAATAACAAATTTAGTTAAATGATCTTGGTAAACCATAATAAACTTTTATTCCCATCACGTTGCGACTGCATGTCAATCAAATCGACTCGACAACGACTGTTCATTTGAGTGTGCAAAATTGGCTTTGTGACCAAACCTTTCTTCTTCTTTACCCTCTTTTTCTGACACCCTTCGCACATCTTTAGAAATGTATTGATCATGTCCTTGGTAATATTTGCGTACTTTTTTGAAGTCTCGTGCATTAATCTGTCTCGCCCTCCGTGTCCAATAGCCAAATGAGCGTCACTGATTTCATCAAAAATTTTTTCAATTGATAAAAAAGTAGCGTATATCATTATTTGATGATTTTTCAATCAATTTTTGAACACCATCTATTTCAATTACATTAAATCGGTTTATGCGACGAGTTTGCAGCGCAGTTTTATATTTGCTGCTTTTGCGTCCAAAACCTCCTGCAACAAGTTGTCATACATTTCACTTGTTAAAATGTTATAATGTTGCTGGGAACAATTTTGGCTCTTTTCCTTAATTTCAGCGATAAACTTATCCTTCCATTCAGACATTGCGATATAATTACTATTCGTTATTCTAATTTTATGATCTAATTCGATAGTTAATTCTCTTATATAGAGTTTTTTATTTACCTCATTACCAATGTGGTAAATAAACTACCTACGTTGTAGTTTTTTTGAGACACCCTGTGTTCATCGATATTTTCTTGTAATATGACACCGCATCCCTTGTTCTAAAGTGAGGCGAATTCTTTAACACACAGTCAAGTGTGAAACAACCACCTAAGTGCACAGCATTTGCAACTGCTTATCAATTAAAAAATCACAAAATCAAAAAAGTCTATTATTTAATACAGTCCACTAATCAGCCTGTTTTAAGTTAGGACCAACTAGTTTGGCCTGCTTTCTATCAGGCCAAACTAGTTTAGCCGGATTTGTATCAGGCCAAACTAGTTTGGCCTATATGTTACTCAGGACAAACTAGTTTGGCCTGTTTGTAGGACCAACTTTTTTAGTTAGGACCAACTAGTTTGGCCTGTTTTCTATCAGGCCAAACTAGTTTAGCCTGATTTGTGTCAGGCCAAACTAGTTTGGCCTAGGCGAAACTAGTTTGGCCTGAAATCGGGTTCGGCCTGCAACATATATACTAAATAACTACCCCTTCTTTAAAAAACTACTTTCAGAAACCTCTTTTGCATTATTGAGTTATCTTGATTTGGTCCCACAAGAACGTTTTGACCTTTTCGAAGTTGATCAGATGAGTTGGTCTTCTGTAACTTCTTCTTCTTCAAGTCCCATACATTTTACAGTGCGTAGGCGATGAAATTGCCTTGCTCGTCGCCTTCCCCACAGTCCAAACTGTAACTTACCAATACAAAAAGTAACCAACTTAGTTACTACTTACTAGAATATTTGTAACAATGTCTAAACTAACAGACAATTTGCTTTATTTATCGTTAGTAGTTTGAGAATTTTACTAGTTTATACCTCAACTAAAATAAACAATTTGAAACCTTACTTTTATTTCTTTAATATTACATGGACGGAATCATGATTTTATGAAAGTTTGAATAATTTGATTAACAAAATTTTAGAGTGTTTTTAATTAAATTCGCATTATTTAAAATTATTGGTGATTGGTGAAACATCTCAACAGCAAAAGGACTTGACAACAATGACACCAAAATTATCCTGAACTGAACCTGGCATTGGTAAAAATTCAAGGTGGCCTTACAAGAAAAATCCAATTCAGGCGGGGGGTTAGACAGGGCTGCATATAATCGCCAATTCTATTCAATAAAACAAAAAGTGCACAACAGCAACAGAAAATACACAAGACGGTATAAAAATTAAAGGTAGGATACTAAACAACCTTAGATATGCGGACGATACAGCAATAATCGCGGACAGTCTGGAGGGACTCCAACGCTTGATGGATAACATAGTAAAGAAAGGTGATGCATTAGGATTGAAAGTAATATAAACAAATGAAAAGCAATGGTAATAAGCATATGTTCAAACAAACAAGCAAGACTAGAAGTAAATAATAAACTAATAGAGTAAGTGGGATGCTGGGTGACGAATAAATTGAATTTCAATACAAAAATACGTCCCAGGATCGACATAGCAAGATAAACTTTTATAAAGATAAAAGCCTACTGTGCAATACGGAACTGACATTTGAATTATGATATAACTTTGTTAGGTATTACGTATACTCAGTCCTGCTGTATGGAATGAAGGCGTAGACGTTAAAACTTAGCTCTATGAATCGATTGGAGGCGTTTGAGATGTGGGTCTTCCGGAGGATGTTGTGGACTGAACATGAGGTACCACAAAGAATGGGAAGAGAAAAAGAACCATTGACCACAATAAAGAAAAGAAAGGCTGCATACCTGGGACACCTAATGCGCCATGGTAGATACTCCCTACTCAAACTAATAATGGAGGGAATGATAGAGGATTGAAGCGGACCAGGTCGAAGATAATACTCCTGACCCAAGAACATCCGAGATTGAACAGGACTGGACTCACACGTGCTTTTAAGAACAGCTCAAAGCAGAGAAGAATTTGCCATTATCGTTGCCAACCTTCAGTAGAAGATGGTACCTTAAGAAGAAGAAGAAGGTGATTGTTTAATTTATCAAAATTTCTCTACAATTTTATGTATTCTAGGATTTTATTTATGCTAAAGCATTTTTATGAATACTTACCAATATTTAAATTTATCGTTTATATAACACAGAATTGGAGTTTTTGACGTTCAAAATTAAAAGTACAAAATGCGAGTTTAACATAACCGACTTTAGACTAAAATCTTAATTTTCTTCAATAATTTACTTATTAAATCAGGTAATCCAACATTAATATGAAGAACGACGTGTTGCAATGTAGACGTTTTGACTGTATTCAACCTTATGTAATTGTAATCTAGATACCTAAATTTATATAATTTTTTTATTATCGGAAATGGTTTTAACTTTTTATTGTCTTTTGCGATAGTATACAAATTGTACCTAGGTGGTATACATCTATTTGTATAGCATGTAATCTATAATTATGTAATTATACAGCATAAAAAATTACGAAATCGTGCAGAAATATTAATCACGAAAATAAACATTCAATTACATAATATTATTACCTACTTGTATTTGTAGTAAAAAACATAATTTTGTTAATCAATTCAGAGAATAAATTTTTGTTTTTTCCATTAATTCAAAAAGTTTAATTGAGAAGTCATCCATTGATGGCTCTCTTTAACATAGTTTAAGTTGGAAAGTTCCAACCTCTTTCTATAAAAGTTTTAGTTTTCATACCATAGTCTTCACTCACACATATTTTTCTATCGGCAAAATCTGGTGTTCCGTAACCTCAACGTCCGAGAGTGTGAAATTTAAATGCATCCCAAAACCATAAAAATTAAACGCACTTATACTATATTTACCAAAATAAATTGGTCTTGCTCCTGCGCCAACTCGAATTGCCGTTTTAGGGTCTAAAGTAATCTTTCCTCTATCAAATTTTATTAAAATTGGCTTCTTACTGCTAATTGAATTCTCTTACTCCGGATAAATGCTCTTGGCAGTATAACATCCAGAAATGTATCTATTAATTAGCGTACTAATAACTTATCTGCCAGTACAAAAGACTGTAGAACTCTTCGTTCTGTTTGTTTTCTTCAAGCAGAAAGTCGGCTGGAAGTTTGTACCATAGTTAAAGATTCTTGTTTTCCCAAAAAAATTTTAATATCCACAGCATTTTTTTTAAACTTTTTGGAATTAGCTTCGTTATCTAAGAGAGAATCCTACTTCAGACCAAAAATTTTTGAAAAGTATTCTGGTAATGAACGTTCTAATACTATTCCAATCTGTGATTGTAAGAATTCTTCCTCTCTTATTACAAATTGGATCTGGATGAGCACCATGATACTACAACTCTAGAGATATGCTCACGCGCACATTTTGATGACGTCAGTACGTGACCCAACCTGCCTTGACCAATGAACATGAAAGATAGTATTTTTAAGTGCGCCCTGTATAAAATTCATTATGCAAATTTTGCACATTGGGTTACTCAGTGACATCATGCGCGACCACGTTTAATATGTATTCACCAAGTGAGTATATCTGTAAATTTGTAGTATCATGAATGAGCATCAACTTATTCGGGATCAACAAGAAATATACGCGATCAAAAAGTATTTATCAGCGTTAATCTGTTAACTATAGAAAAATGATGGGTATCTACCTGAAAAATAACATGAAACCATCTCAAGCAGCCAATATTCTATGGATTGCAATTTTCAATTTAAATTGCATAATTTTACCAAGTTTAAATTTATTGTTTTATTTTTAAAAGTTCAATTTTGTTTTAAGAAAAATTCTAAGTTTACTGTTTGTGATTTGTATTCAATTTAATATCATAAGATTAACTGACTTGAATGCTTTATACGTAAAATTTGTACATTGTTGAAAATATTTTTTTATTTAAGTACAATTTAGAATATTAAAAATATTGATAATAATAGAACTTTTATTTTTAATATAACAAAAATAACCTTGATGAATTTTAATAATACAAAATATCGAATAAAATTAAGCGTTGCCAGTTACTTTATATTGTAAACAACCCATCTCATTGAGCAAAGTATCTGTATCTCTTGCTAGATGTCCATTTTAGCTTATTTTAAACGAAGCACTCTATATACAGGACAAGCTATATAATTTTGTCAGTTTCTTGCCAGTACATATTTACAACATGTATGAAATTATACCTAAATCATATTTCATAATTTTGTGTTAAATTAATTTTAGTCATAAAATTTTCACTGTAGCATTTGGAATAACACTACAATACTTACTACATAAGTACTTATATTAATTAGGCTTTTATTTCCTTCAGAATATAAATAGGATACTAGATACTTTGTAAAAGTCTTTATTATTTATTCTTCGAATAGATTAATCCTTTCTCTTTCTTGCTTAAAAAATAAAATTCACATCGTGTCGATTTCACAGGACTGTCAAGTTAAGAAGTTCTATGAAGTTCGGAATTCAAGCTCCGCAACTCATTAGAGATTACACCAATGCACTGTTGTGAACTGAAATATGTAATTTGGTTTTTGTAAAATTTTGCTTTATTTTCCGTCCGGAAATATACCTGTTTGTGATTATATTTTAGACTAGAGAATATTCACAGAACTGAATATTCTGAAGAACAAAGCAGAAAAGCATTAAAAGGGATCACAAATGCAAGTAGAAATCAACAATCAAGTGCACTTCCTTCAATATCTCTTTCGCAAGGTTAATTCTTTGCTTTTTTGCGCATTCCTTCAAATGATCAATATTCTCAATAATTATAATTGATAACAATAACATTAATCATAGGGACAGAAATAAATAATTATTACGTAACTATTCGATGAGATGGAAAAATTCGAATAATGATGAAATAGATGAAATAATAACAAACTGTATTTTTAATATAAATATTCATAAATAATAATCTGTTGTTTTCTCGCATTAAGAAACTAACTAATGAAATACAGTATACATATATAGATTTATATAGATTTTATTTCGGGGTCATTTTCTATACATAACATAATTATGATGTATCGTATATCTGGAAAATCGCTATACCAAATTCATCGACTTTCAGGCTTTGCATGCGGCTGCTCTTGAAACCAAGCAACTCAAATCAAATTCCACTTTCCTGCCTAGTTAGGTAAGTAACCTATTTATCTATTTGTATTCAGATAATATAAAAAAAACATTGCAAAATGCAATTATTCCTTTGTAAGTCTTTATTAGAAGAATTTTAACTTTTGAAGTACTTTAAATAATTTTTGGAGGGTTTTTGATTTGTACAAGAAATATTAACAAAGTTGTATATATTTCCTATCCGTTTATCCCTTCTCTTTGACGCTGGTTTTTGAAGACTAATTACCGCTTGAGTTTGAGTAGTTCCGTCCCTTCACTCGGACGGTTAGGGCAAAGCCACAGGGAAGATTGCACCTTCCAGTTGTGGGAAGATAGTTACTCATTTAAAAAATTATAATTTACACACAATTCATATTTATGGTAGAAATAACTTCCGCCTGAACTTATACATTACAGTATTTTTCTGTTATTAAAAGAAATGAAACTTATTTAAAAATTTACTAATGGTAAAATTATCATTATTTATTCATTTGAAAAATAACAAAATGTAATAATTAAAAAAGTAGTTCAACTAAAGCGCTCAAATCGAAAATGTTAGTATCATAATATTACTGCTATATAACTGATAAAATGCGTAAAAACTCGGTAACTAGATTTCTCTAATCCATGGATTTGATATTACATCATTAAAGTGCCCTAGTAAAGCAGAAATGTTCAGCTAAATGTCCAAACCTGTGGTAATGATAAAAATAAAGCAATTTGGCTATTTTTCCGGAAAAATGCTTATTCTGTCGTAAAATAAAATTCAATGTGAACTCTAAAGGACAAATCCTAAGCTATGTATAGTGACCTCAGATCGACTATTATTATGGTAACAAAATCGAGTTTAATATTGTTAAAACGGCAATTATTGCACTATTTAAATATCTTATAATGATAATAATATTATAAAATTGAAATAACGATAAGTATCATCGGTTTTAACTGTTCAGACCAGGATATTTTCCTCGATATGGGAAAATCTTATTTCAAACATATAAATTTGATTTTTATTAACCTGTTAATTTTTAAATTTTAATTGAATAGCATTTTACTTTTAGTAAGTACAAGATATATCTACAAATGTAAAAAGATTATTTAAATGCTATAATTCCATTGGATCGCCATTTCGCGATTTTGTTCACGCCTATTTGATTTAAGGTTAACTCCTAATCCTAGTATATTTTAAACAGCCGTGAACATTACAACAAATGGTGATCACCGGTACCTTTAATTTCAATATTATAAAGTAAATACATTTTTTTAATAAATGTAAAATGCAATCTACAAATTGATAAGATTTCTCTTAGAACGAATGTGACTCTCTGCCATTATCATCAGTAGTTTCTTGGACGGTTAAAACCTATTAATTCCACTATCCATGCGGGTTGTGGACTAAACAAAATATATAAGTTAAATTCCATGGTTTGTTAAAACATTATAAGGATTATTAACTAATAATGAGGTTATATAGCGTGACCCACAAGACCCCGGACAAACATGTTTTTCTCTAAAATTTTTCTAAAAAATGATCTAGTAATCCGATTCTAAGAACTATGGAGATTATAAAATCAAAAGAGCAAAAAAATTAAATTATCATTTTATCGTTATTTGAAGCTGGAAATCGTCAATGTGAAATAGTTCAAATGCTTAAAATTCCTCGACAAATCGTTTCCGACGCCATCAAACAATTCAAAGAACTTGGTAATATGGAAAACCGACCCGGAAGAGGAAAAAAAATGTTCTGCTAACACTCGCTGGAATCGCAATATTATCAAAATCGGATTCAAAGAAATACGAGAGTGTCGATGCAAAAAGTGGCTCGTGAAACCGGAATCACGTGAGAGTCGGCTCGACGAATAGCTAAAAATGAACTTAAGAAAAAGCCTTATAAGCTGCGCAAAGCTCAAATGCTAACTGATGAAAACAAGCGAGTACGACATCAACAATGCCGTGCTCTTTTATATCGCCCCACTGCTCAAAAATGGTAAAATTTCGTTTTTACCAATGAAAAAATTTTTACTATTCAAAATCATCAAAATAATAGGTATTGGTCAGAAAAAGCACCCGAACCATTTGTCATCGTTGTTTATCGCCAATACCTCAAGTTTGTCGTGGTTTGGGGCGGTATTTGTGCTACCGGCAAAACACCTTTAGTTTTTGTGGAAGAAGGAGCAAAAATTAACAAGGAAATCTACCACCGAAATATTTTAGAGGCTGTAGTTCTCCCGTGGCCCTAACAGCGCTTTGGTGACCAACATTAGACCTTTCAATAAGACTCGGCACCTGCCCACAAGGTCAAAACTACGCAAGAGTGGTGCCGAATCAATTTTCCTGATTTTATCAGTTCCTCTGAATAGCTCCGTATAGTAATCCAATGGATTACTCCATATGGTCAATTTTAGAGGCCAGAGTCTGTGCAAAACCCCACAAAAGTTTGGAATCACTAAAACAATCTTTGCCTTAGGAATGGGACAAAATATTCCTAGAAGAGGTACGAAAAACAAACGAAAATTTCATTCGACGTTTAAAGCTCTGTATCCACGCAGAAGGAAGCCACTTTGAAATTTTATAATTTATGATGTATGTACATATTAAGGTTGTTGTTAATTGTTATCATTTTTTAATTTTTAAATTGTTGCGTTTAAATAAGTTTTTTTTTTAAACGTTTGTTCGAGTTCTTGTGGGTCACGCTGTACAATTGCAATTATTTTATCAACTTGTAATAGTATATTACATAGCGAGGTGGAAAGCGAGTCATTACTAACCGAGGTCTGTTCTGCTGACCGACGGCGAAGCCGGAGGTCAGCAATTACCGGGGTTAGTAATGACGCTTTACGCCGAAGCATGTATACTATTTTATTCGCAATCGTGAAGTTGGGGTTGGTTTAATGGAAATAATGCGTTTTCAAAATTATATTAAGTTATGTCATATTTGACATTTGCATCAGCGCCTCTATTTGTAATAGCTCATACACGTTAAAACCCCGCCCATTTTGTTCATTACTGACCGCCACGTGATATAACGAGTGAATAATTTTCATTACACACCGGTTGATATTAGTAGTTGACAATATGCAACTTCCAAACTTTTAAAAGTCGGAAACGAGCAATTACCGACCGATTGCGAATAAAAGATATTTTAGGAATAAATTTAATAATATTAAGTTAATTCTATTTGATTTTATTTGAATTCTAAATAAAGCAAGTTAATAAAATTATTAAAGTACACCCACGCGCATTACATTACCTAGAGGTCGAAAATTACTTACTAAAGGTAATTATGATTATCCCACACACTGCAAAATATTTACCAAATCAAGTAGATATTAAATTTACAAATCATATAATTTGCTATAACATTACAAGCTTTTTAAAAAATTTCCATAGATTGAAAATCGAGGCAAGTAAATACTTGTACGAATGCCAACAAACATAAGTTAATTATTATTGAGCTACTTCATGTTTTTGATAAAATACTTTTATCTTTTAACTTTTTAAATATAGTTCAGCGATCAATCAACTGATAATGAAAAATGTATATTGGAACAATAAATGAACCTTAAATTTGAAAAAATATGTTGGTTAATTTGGATATGCGAGTATTTTACGATTTGATTTACAATTACGTAAAAATTCAAAGTTATGATTCAAATTATTAATCTATCAGTTTTGGTAGTGATAATTCTTTTTTAAAGAAGCTTGAAGTACTTGCATAATGAAATCATAAACATTAAAATTAATTTATCGACTAAAATGTTTCGCGAATTCATAAGGCTTGCTAATTAATTATAGTATGAAATAGCTATTAACTAAGAAATATGAATTGATGAGCAAAAAAATTTTATAAATTTCATGAGTGATAATTAACAGGGTTAAGTAGGTACATTAGGAGTGATAGATTTAGACTAAGTTACAAACTATCATCGGAATATCAATTTAAATAAAACAAAATTTAAAAACAGATTAACGTATATGTACATGTTTTCATCTACCCTTAGCACATATAAATGAATAGCCGCCTTCGAACAAAGAAATCTTTTAGTAAAAAGGTACCGTGGAATTCAATATGTTCTTGTAAGCATTTGAGTTCTTGACATTACAAAGCCCTTTGTGTTATATTTTAAGACAACTGGTCTTTAACGCACTGGAAAGATCGTTTTCATAGTTTACACGTGCATTGCAATTATGTTAGATTTTTTCAACTGTTTGCTTCAAGCTGTAAAGATGAAATCTACTTTTACCTTCTAATTCTACTCTTTCATTATTCACATAATAATAGTTTCTAGGCATTTTAGGTGGAGAAACAAGCATCCAAGCAGGTTATCACTAATATTAAATATGATTAATTCCACAGATTAACTTGCTTACATATTATTACAGCGTGACATCCATTGCTGTGAGCTAAAATTGTTTCCTTCTATTTTGCACAAATTACACATTCATCCCGTATTAGTTATTAATTATCAGTGATTACTAAATTAACAAAAGTTAGTTAAAGTTAACCATTAATTATCCACTAAATAATTACAACAAAAGCTTGTGATTAACAACACAATATATTATATTATTACAGTGCAATTTTAAATTTATAAATATAACTTTCTATCTCATTCCGCAACTACTCCAATATTTGAAATTTTCGTTGATCAAAGTGGGTTGTATTAGCACTTGAAATACATTAAGGTTTTTTATGAATCAAATTCTAATGGAATACACCGCGTTTCATATATCACTTAAAAACCGTTGCAATTCATTTCAATTTATTGAAAAAATTCAAAATTACGTTGTTACTGCTAGTATTGAATTGCAAATTGGAATAGGTGAATGTAAATTTGGTATCTCCCGTACAAAGATCGGACTTGTTTGTTTAAAAATTAAATATATTCTTCCAGAGTTTAAAAAGAACCAATTTTAAATAAATAAATGTATTTTGTGCAAAGGCTTTCTTTTCAAGTCTTTATAAATTATTTAAAAGCAATGAAACTAAAACAACTAAGTTACCGTAGCAAAAATATATTACATAGAAATTCAATTACTGGTATACACATTATAGGTTATTTTTATAATGTATGTACATATACATATGTATTTTAACTTTTGCGTTTTCTATATCTTGTTTGCTATTTATTTCCGGAAAATGTAAATAGTAACTGGTGCGTAAATAAATTTTAAAAAACGTTCGCTGTAGTAAAATTTAACTACGTCAAAATTTACTACTGCTTTAAAGTGATTCAACTTTGGATAGCTCACATTTTAAGCAAAGGTAAATTTCACAGCTAAAATAACTTAAACGATACGAAAGTATATCTGATAATTCTGCTAGTTTTTGGAAGACGAATATACGGGCGACACCCTTAAAGTTACATAATTATAGTGGCGTCAGATTTATTTTGTTTGATTTTTGATTTCTTGGGGATAATTTGTTTTAAGCGGTTTTTAAACGAAAATTGTGAACTGCAATATTCATTAACATTTGCCGTGTTTTACCAATTGAAACAACTGAAGATGGAACGACAAATAATAAGGTAATACGAGGTATTTACATATTATAATACATCAAATAAAATTTCTGTGTGGTCATAATTATTTATTAATAATAAGTCTTCTAAACTTTGTTAATCTTTGGTTTAGCTAAATTCTCGTTGAATTTAGTGAGTACCCCTAGCTCCAGAGAAATTCAGTGATGATTGAATTAAAAAACTGTATTTTCTGCAACTTAATGAAGATTCTAGGCAGTTTTATGTGTTTTCTGGATTATTTTATTAATTAAACGTATACGAAGTCTCTAAAGAAAACCGATTATATGCATTTGAAGTCAAGTGTTTAGTACCTCTGTAACCTTAATACAACAAAATTTCTTAGCGTAGGTTCTCATTATTATAAAGTTTTAATATTGTAAACTTAAGATATTTTACCCCAAAAGTACAAAACAAATATTTGTTAAATGGCTTTTATTTCTCATTTTAGGTAAAATTTATAATTTTGAGATCTTGAATACAAAAAAAATTGCTTGTTTTACTTTGAAATAGTGAAGCTTCTCAAAACTAATTATTATCTTTTCTATCTGACTGTTTAAGCGTTTTTATGAACTTACCACTGGGTTTTTACAGTGTTGTAAGAAGGTTATTTTAATATTAAATTTAAATATTTGGTTTGAGCGCTAAGCTTAATGATGGAAGTTAGATTGAAAGGATATGAAAGCGGAACTTGTTCTTTATTGGGTGTAAATGTTAAATTTAATTCTCTACTGTTAAAAGTAAAGAAAGAATAACAATTTTTTATTAAAAAAATAAATTCCACTGACGACGCCAAAGGCAAAACCGGCAACTCAATGAAAATAATATAATACAAGAAGAAAGCTTATTTTTATTAATATACACAACTTGTAATTAAATAAAAAAGAAAGAAATTTAAAAATTATATTTAATTATTGAATTAAGGAGATTGAAAATATGGAGATGTAGTATATTTTAAAGAAAATAAGTATAAAGATTTACTGAAGGTAGATTTGCAAACAAAAACGGTAACAAATTAAATCAAAAGCACTGAAATTTTAATTATTAACATAAGTTTAACAGAAGTTAAAGAGTAATTAAATTGTTTCAAGAAAGAATTTTAAGAGTATAATCTTTATGATTATAAACACCAAATCAGACTTTTTATAAAAATTAAAACCCCATTGATAAAGTAAAACAAAACATTAATATTGATGCTAAAACATCTGGGATTTTTTAAAAAATGCTCTAATTTTTTAACATAATTATAACAAGCTGTAGGTATATAGGAGCACCAGTAAAACAAAAGAAAATGAGATCATGAACAATAGAGGGGCACTTGGGGTTTTCATTGTGGACTTGGTCTTGGATATTCTATTATACTGATGTATACACTTCGCAGCAATACTTTCAAAGCACCACATTGTTGTTAAATATTCAAGAGTTTAACATAATTAAATTAAAATTTTAAATTCATAAACCAATAATTACAAAAAAGTATTCACTATTAGAATCCGATTATTGGTCGTTGTAAAAGTTATTTATTCTGAAAATTATGAAACTTCTAGTAATATTCATATAGTAATTACAGCAGTGCCATATTATTTGGGATTAAAAATGAGAATACAGAAACGAAAAATAGTAAGTTTTTTCCATTACTCTAACAAATGTAGTAATTACAAAACAATATTCGTTACACATGAATTCTGATGTGAGGGTTCAAAAATTAAATTAATTCGTGAGTACTTATAAGAAACTACTTCTTTATTACATTAATGCAGTAAGTAACCTTTACATAGTGCAGTTGTTAGCTTAAAAGATATTAGGATAACAGTGCGATTCAACATTCGTACAACAACAATTTGTACGAATCAACAAAGCAATGATAGAATAAAACGATTTTTAAATTATAATGTACCAACAATAAGTTAAAATAATTATTTACTATATCTGTTAGAAGAAACGTAAGGATTATTTCTTTTTCCTCCTAAATAAAACACAGCTGTTTTTACGCTTATAATAGTCTTTTTATAAAACAAATATGCCGAGGATGTGTTCTGACATTGTACAGTGATCTAAACCGATTTTAGGTTATGCCTCTCGGAATGATCACACATAATCAATGAACAAACTCACAAGAAATGCATTACAAAAACAGTGACAGAAATAAAAACAGTGTAACAGTTCTTAGTTTTATCAATGTATTTTTCTCTGAATCATAATATTTTACACGTGAATTAATCTTAACAATATGATTATATTTCTGCAATATTTTTTAGGGTCACTTCCTTTGGTAGTGTGAATTTAAGTCTTCCAGATTAATTACAGTAATGTTTAAATTTAAACTTTAGAAAAGTTTTAAAAATATTAATTTAGCGATTTGAATCATCAGGATTTCCAAATGAATTTAAGTAATTGTTAAAATAAAGCAATAAAACAGTTTTAACTCTTTTCTAACCAAATGGTAATTCAGGAGAAAAATTTTTAACCAAGAAGAGACTCCTCTTGTTTACAAAAATACGTTTACCCCTTATCCTAGCAATGACTAAGCTCCGACGAGATGCGATGGTCGCGAATCCATACAAGTAACCTATAAGTACGAATAATAAAACAACAGATCTAAATCCTTTAATTTATTCTCCCTGAAAAAATTAAAGCTGTGTGTACTTATCAGAATATGAGACATACAAACATAAAACATAGCAAGTTAAAGTGAACCCAGACTGAAGGCCTGACGTTCACAAATTCAAACAATCACAACCGCTTTCCATTGCGGATGGACAAGAAGTCAAACCAAAATTGCAGTTTGAATTCTGACGGGGAAAAACAAACAATTAAAACTCGTTTTGATACAATAAAGAACTGCTCGTCGACTAAACAATAACAGTCGACACAAAAATGCCTACAGGATTTCATCATTGAATAACAAGTATTGCACATCCTTAAAGCATTAAAAACTCACCAAGCTCCACACAAGAGAATCGTATTCATCTCGTCAAAAATATTCTTTGTTATTGGAAATCCTTCTAATTTTGGATTATTGCTGGTTCAATGATAACGAACTCTAACTTTGTCTAAGTGTAGAATCTAAAACTAAAGAACGCACAAAAATCCTATTAAACAAATGAGAAATACTACGTCTAATCGGTCTTATTAATCAAAATCAATGAACGCAGGGCAATTTGTTATTGCACGCAGCCTTGAACATTTATCAAATAAAAATGTGGCAACGGTCACATCGGTGTCGGTCGATCCAAGATAAAAAAAACCATCTGGGAGCAGATGAGGAACACGCCCCGAGTAACCAAATGAAGAATGGTAGTTTCCACCAAGAACTCACCTATTCCAGGAAAAGTTGAAAACACACCTTAACGGACCAAGTCGGAGAACCCATATATTACACCGCCATACGCTGCGTTGGCCACATCTATCGCACAGTAAGTTCTCACAGTAGTCATTCCCGAACATTCCAACATTCCGACCAGAAGCACCTCTCTTTCATATAAAAAAAATGTCAATCGACTTCTATCGTTCAGCCAATCAGCTATAAAAAAAGAAACAAAAACGCCACACATCAAGCACATGGCGTCCAATGAACCTGGCTAATACTTTTCAATCCAAAAACGGTACAGCGACTCCAAATACATGAAGCCACCACATGGACAGATTAACCAGAATCCAAAATTGTAGTCGGATCAATTGATAATTTATTAATTCAATTAAATTAATACGTTATCCAATATTTAAGGTACTACTATAGCAAAACGTGCCCCCGACTCTCCACAATCAGAATTTGCTTTCCTCTTGCTGATGACATTAAATATTTGTGAATAATTTTAATGGATTTTAAAATAAATGTAAATTACTTTCAAATTGTAAACTCATTTGTTTCGTTCATCCCAAATTTTACTGTAGCGCTCGAATCTCTCATCGTCATTTGGATAAGCTTTCTCAGTTTTGGTGGTATGTTTAGCTCTCGCATCACTTTGTCCAACTTTTCGCGATTAACATTCAAATACCTGGATGTACAAATAAATAAGAACAACGACAGAACACCAGAGATAAATGAAAAGATACAGGCTGGATGGAGGCATTCCACGCAAACAAGAAGATCCTAAAAACAAGAATATAAGAATCAGAACCAAAATAAGAGTATACGAGACGTTTGTGAGACCGGTGGTCACGTATGCTGCAGAGGTACTAAACCTGACAAGAGGTGAGGAAGAGAAGCTGAGAGTGTTCGAGAGAAGGATACTGAGAACTATGACAGGACCAAAAAGATAGGTGAAGGCGAATATAAACAAGAACAAACACCGAATTAGCCAAAATAATGAGAAACGAAGACATTGTAAAGTTTATAAAGGCCCAGAGAGTTAGATGGCTTGGCCACGTTACAAGAAAAGAGCCAGACAACACCTTAAGGCAGATCATGGGTTGAAGGCCGGGCGAGACGAGAAATCGTGGAAGAGCAAGATCTAGATGGCTGGACGAAGTGGTAAATGACCTCAAGGCTATGGACGTGAATGAATGGAAAGAAAATGTGAAAATAGAGTGATGTGGAGGAAGATAGTGAACGACACCAAAACACACAAGAAATTATAGAAGAATGAAGAAGAGAAATGAGGAGTGATTCACCTCGAAAAATGAATCGTAAAGACTTCAACGAAGTAGGCATATTCCACATGGAATGGTCGCCTTATTTATTATTATTATTATTACTTTCAAATATTGGGCGTACCAAAGAGGATGATGATAAAATTAGTAACAGAAATTAGAAACAGAAGACATGTAAATGATGGTTGCACTGAGGTAATATTCAATATTTTAAATTGAGTTTTTGTTATCAATTTAACACTAATTCTACCATTTTTGTATGTTATAATAATAGACTATATACATTCGTTATTATTTATATTTTTTTTTTGAAAACGACAATTTCAGAAATAATAAAAAAACATTCCTTTTTAAATAGAAAAAAATTAAAATTAATACAATTTTAAATCGAGAGAGTAAATTAAAAAAATATTTTATGTATAGGTTACACCTAACCATAAATTACTAATATATTCTCTTGAGGAACAACGCCCAGTTCGTTCAAAGATACGCAAAAATAATGATTTGAAATTCTACGAGTTTTTATTTGTCAAGTTTAACGATGCGATAAAGTAAATTTAAACATACTTTTAATGAAATTCCATTTATCCCTAAACTGTTCACGTTGACAGTTTCTGGTATTCTACGGCGTAGATGGTTTGGTGTAGTATAATAGTAAAGCTTTTACACTTTGCATTTATGAGTCTTGGGTTTCAATGAAAAAAATAATTGCTTTCAGTAGTTTTGATTTTATCTCAGTATTATCTAGGATCTAAGAATATATCTTATGTATCCTATACATTTGTGAAAATTAAGATGAATACAGTCTAGCGTTGGATTGCTATGCTGTAGCTGTAAGATCAAACCTCTACCAAGTAAGTATGTATTTCAAAATTTTTTCAACTCTGCTTTGCTTACAGTTTCTGGCAATATCTTTAAGGTAGTAAATGTCTATATAACTTCTCTGTAGTACCACTACGTTTCGTCGTACATTAACGCTTTTCTGCCGCTAGGAAATTAAGGTCAGCCCACCTGGTCCCTTTCCACCATTTTGAAAATCTTTCAGATAACAGCGCCAAAATTTGAATTTGAGAAATTAGAAAATTAATTAAAAACATTTTAAAATAATTTTGAACATTTTTAGAAATGAAAAAAAATAATGACTCGAATTATAAATTGAAAAAAAAATAGTTGAATATATGTTCATCTCAACTTATTACTTTTTTTATTTTTGTAAACATTTAATTAATTAATACGAATTATACTTCCTGAAAGTTGTATTAAATTACATAACTACATGAACACATTTTGGTAATTTTTTTATTTTTATTGAAATTAAACTTAAGTTTTGAGAATACTATTCCATTTTATTGAATTCACTTTAAATTGCAAATAAGAAGGCAGTGTAGCACGTTCCAGTGTTGGTTCCAGCCAATTAAGAACTGAGAATTCCAACCAGTCAAGGCTTATAAATCCTTTTGTATTTGGTCAGTACAGCGAACTAAGCTAATCTAAACCATCCTCAAAAATGTTAAGACGCTGTTGTAAGGTAAACAGCTCGATATATAAGAGAGATTTATTTATTTAGTAAATAACTAACGTATCAAAATGTTTTATGAAGTCCAATGCGTGGAATTCGTTTAATTCAACAAATTACTGTAATATATTTATTTCATATTATTGTTATATTATGTTCCTAGGTTTTCATTATTGTCAGGGGTTATATTAGTTCACTGCGGTTCGAAGCGTCGTTTCGTAGACAGCTACATAGTATACCTAGTACATTGTGGAAACGATAAGCTTAATACCAAGGTAAGTATGCTATTTCATTCACGATCAGTGGATTAGTTAGTAATCGATTTATTACTATACAATTTTAATAAGTTAAGAAAAAAGTATGAATAATATATTATTGCATCGACTTTTCTAATGGCCCCAAATTAATTTTTAACTTTTTTTTATGTTTTACCTACCCTTGTACTAAATACTTCTATTTTCCAGAATTACTTGTTGTAATAATTTCTCCGAGTACGACTTAAAAAGCTAACTAAGTTTATAACCATTTTGTGCTAGTTCGGTGCTCTTACGGTCTCTAAAAATTCTAAAAACTCATTTGTGTTATCCAAAGACAGCATAAAAATAAATTCACAACACATTTAAAGGTCTGTGAATTTATAGCAGTTTAAAATTTTTCTTTCGTAAAGACGGGTAATCTATGAACTAGAAACTGAGTATTTAATTAACTTCCTATTATATGGAAGTGGTTTCAGGCTATACACCGTTTCTTAGAATTTCTCATAAAAAATAATCCGCTTCCGTTATTGAGGCAAGTTAGACGGTTGGAAATCATTTCAGAAGTTGTCAAATAAAGCTTCAAAGACCCCTTAAAATCTCCGCTACAGATAATGCCAATATAAAATTTGTTTAGATTTATTCCTGTAATATCATGCATAAATAACTACAAACTATTTATTAATAAATGCTTGTACTCCTATGTACCAAATTTTTTAATAAAATTTTCTCTCAAGTTAAAATAAATTATTATTTCATCTCGGGTTATTATAATCTTTTTGAACGCGATGCTAATAAGTGTTAACTTCCAACGTCACGTTTATAGGGTTAAAATTTATAAGAAAAGCCTTACTTATACTTAAATCGTTACTTGGGAGAGAAATCCTTGCTGTAAGAATAATTGATTTTGAGGGCACGTAAAGCCCGCAGACCGCTGCTTTAATACGTCAAACGGGGTAAAAATACCCCCATCGGCTGCACAACGCCTGTCTTTGTTGGGGTTTTGGGTTGGGTGTGATCACTGGTGGGTTCACGGAACGTAAAGTTCCGGAAAGTTGTCGGGATGCGAGGACAATGGGTCCCATTGATTAGCCTCGGTGCGTGCAAGTATAACTTGCTCTCTTCTAAAATCACAAAATTTTGATTTTTTGCACGAATTAGTTGAATTTGAATGTTTTTGGGCATTAATAACCTCGTAATATTTACTTTTGTCTTCAATGTGTTCAAGTTGCGTTCAATGTTGTTACTAAATTTTTTAGGTGGGTAACTTTTACTAACTTTCATTATGTACAAGTTGGTTTTATTAACACTGATTATTATTATTAAATGTTATCGTTATTGCATAAGGTTGTTGTTGTATTACAATTAATTTTCTCTGAATGAGCTACTTAGCAATGGCTCGTTACCTCTCCACAAATTATTTTAGGTAACTTTAAACTTTATTATGGTACACTAACACCCTCGTCTTGAAACTTACCACTGTTTACTATTATAGTATTATGTTTAATACACGCAAAGTAACACCTTAACGTTACTGATATTAATATAATACCTAATAAACAATATTTTATGTTACGTTCGTCGAGTGGCATGCATAGCTCTGATGGAATAAAATAAATCTTGAGAAAAATAATCGAATATTGAATGAAGTAACGAATTTCAAAACTGTAATAAAGTTTTATGGGAAGTTAAGTAGCTTTGTGTATTATAAAATGCAAAATGAAGCATCGTACATTTTAGGGCGCTAACAAGAAGGAAGATTGAAAGGCGTATCTCTCAACTGCAGCCCACATTCTAAGATTATAGCTAGATGCGCCAGTAAGTGTAAAACCACTTTTACACACAATTCTCACAAAGCTGATATCAAAGATACTATTATAGTGTTAATTTCATTTGCGTGCCACAAGTGAACTCTAGCACGCACAAATTTATATAACACGCAGAGGTACTTAGATTCGGATAATAGCTGCTACCCGCATAGTTGATGCTGTTATTTTAAGATCCATCACATTTAGTACTCAAGTTTGTAGTATTAATAGAGGAAAATCCTCATTTTGTAAGTATTACATATTATATTGTGTTATATTAAGTTTGAAACAACATTGTGAAGCTCATTAGTAATCCTTTGAAATACTACCAAATATACGACGTCTTTGCAGAAAAATTACTTTAAACACATTGAAAGTGTTACTGTGTAATTACTTTGACAATATACTCAGCATTTGAAAATAGTCAAAACGTATTACAGCTGGAAAGCAATAAATGCACCTAAGAAACATTATTATATTTACTTTAGAAAACGTTTTAAGGCAATGTTTGTTTGAGAAGAATAGATAGCATCAAGTTTATTCTATACTTTTAGCTACTGTCCACTTGCGGTATGTTGACATTGTGGTAGTATTTGACAACTTTTAAGCTAAAATATATTTTTGTAGCATTTCGCATCAACATTTATACGCAATCTCTAAAATCTCAAAAACCCATCGATAAATTTATAAGAATCAAGCAAATATTAAAGCACAAATATAATGAAGAAAAAAAGAAGGTGTTGAAAATAGAAATAATTTTATTTCTATTTAAATACAAACCGTGTACATTTAAAACAATTAAAACTATTTTATTATACTTAATTAACAAATTACTCTACTTTATAGGCTGTCTACGGGTACTTAATCTTACTTAGAGACTACTTAGCGTGTATAATTTTACATGGTAATTATACCAATGAATGCAAATGACTCTCTTTAATTTTGATTATCTTAAAACTATTATATCGAATTCTGGTTTAACCATAAATTTGTGAAAATTAATTTATTTAATCAAAATCAAATAAAACGTGCACTTTCGTGATTACATTACACCATAAAATGGGTTATATCAAAAATGAAGCTTATATGATATAGGCATGATCTCTTTGGAAATGCTTTAAATGAAAAATATGCTTTCGAAAGTATTTGAGTAAAATATCTATGCGAACGAAGGAGCAAGGTAAAATTAATACCTATAAATTTAAATTATGTCAGTTTTACATTAACTGTTATATATGAGCAGAGCAAAAGCGAATTTACTTACGGTTTTAAAATAAAATATAGACACTTTTAGGAAATGAATATCAGTTAATCAGTTTAAAACAGGAAAAATTAAAAACTCTTTTCTGAATATATTAATTTAAATTTTGTTCTATCCTGAGAGTTATTTTACGGTAAAACGTTTCCGATATCTTAACAGGCAAGTTATAAGAATTGTCCAAAACTGCATTATCATAAATGACGTTCGAATGCAATCGATTTAGAATTAAGCTCGGGAGGATAAAGTTAACTCTCTTATCAGTGTTGTCGGGTCATTGATTGAGCTTAGCTAAGGTTATCAGCAAATGACAACCTGTTATTTATTACCTTTCATGCATTGCTGGTTTACTATACCGCATGCAACGTTTACAAAAATACGTTATTAGTACCCTGTCCACCCCAATTCTACTGTTGTCTGGAAGAAATGTTAAATCCAAATCCCTTACCGTTTAAGTTATGCGTGCATTACTAAGTATAAATGATTTAAATGATTTATGCTTAATTTGCTCCTCCGTTAAACTAGCACTAACTTATTGGGTACTCCGATTTGCCTGAAATGAATGGAGTAAATTTAAATTAAGAACTACCAAATGATTAGAAGCTTAATCAAAGGTAAAAATAATTTTAGTGTTTGAATCAGGGATTTATAATTTATTATGCTTTATGCAGTTTTTATTAAATAAAGTCAAACTTTAAAGGAAGTTGAAGTTGAAGCTGTACCACCATTCAGTACGATTTCTATTAAGAAGTCTATAATATTTTCTGAATGCTTTCGTTTGTATGCACATGTACTTGAATATATCACACTTCAAATCCATTACTATACAGTGACTGCTTCTTTTAACGTTCGAACATAAAGTTAACACACCCCTTCAATACTTTAAAGGTTTTTAAGGTTTATTTCACTTAGATTTATGACCCAGGTGACATATGCAAACATAAAATATAAGATTTTTCTCTATAAAGTTGAAGTCTAAATCTACATTAACACAAGTTGATGGAATCGCTCGAATGTTAGATTTCAACTCCAAAGTGAACTTTGATGAAAGCGCATTCCAATTAGTGGTGCGAGTAATTAATTGTCATCCATGCTGTCAGGGTTTCGATAGATCGTGATTAAATGATCTAAACTACTAGAGCGTACTAATTTGTACGCTGTGCGTGTCTAGTCCACGAAGCCTCCTAAATTGTATTTCTCTCGTCTTGTTTTTAATAAGACTAATGTTCTTGAATAGTAACAAAATTTATAGAAGCTACATTTTACTAATTACAATAAAATTAATTAATACGTAAGACGTTTCTTATTAATATTCATTATCGATGTATCTAGAACATCAAATCACAGGAAGAACATTTAAAACGTATTCAACGTTATTGAATATTCCCTTTCTAGAAAATTAATAAATCTCCACTGTGACAATAAGCGTCACAAGAGAGCAAGCATCATATTATTATATTGCAAGACATTATGAGGTAAAAAGGTCATCTATTTAAATCTACTGCGAATGTCATTAATTTATGAGTAAACTTGAGTGAAGTATTTTAAATTTATGTTGATTTAAACATATGTCAGATTTCCGGAATTAAAATAAAATTGCAATCTCAATTTACACCCCAAGGCTGACGAAACATACTGATTCTCTGTTGGTTATTTAGCAATTTGGCATATTTACTTTACTCTCATGAATATCAAACTAAGTGGGAAAGTCGTATCTTCCGCTAGTAATTTGTACTAAAACAGCATGTTTGTAAACATTAACAAATTGTAAACTTGTTCAAAATAACAATAACGCTGTAATAGGAATAATAATAAACAAACACGCAGTGAAATTTAAAGAATTATGATGCTAACGAGGAAAATCGTCGCTCAGAGAAAACGCAAAACAGAATTAAGATATGTATACTTACTATTTGCAATACGGTAAAAACTCATTCCATCGACTTCATTTTAATGATGTAGAATTTATATTATTAACAAGACGGAACCGATATTTCTAGTACTACTCAATTTAATACAGCAGAGTTAGGAAAAATTGGTATATTATACTTTAATATTAAAATGTTTCCTTAAGGAATGAAATGAAAATCCAAAGATAAACAGTGGAGGTTTCATTTTCTTGTATTAATCACAAAAGCACTCATACATTAAGAAAGTAATATTGTAATATTACTGCTTTTATTATTAACCGCTTGCAATGAACTTTTTCATATTCCTTAATGGCACGTAATGCGCTAAAATATTGGAATCGCTCTAATCAAGTAAATAAATAATTGCTGATGATGTTTGCAACACACACAGTCGCATAATCTATATTGACAAATTTCCATGTGATATCCATTTTATAATTTTCTAGCTTACGCTATCTCTTGCGGCCAGCTTGTCTTCGGCGTTTTCTTCCTCAAAATTTTGAAAGCGAGTTCCACTGTCATATAGTTTCGAAAAAAGAATTACATTTAAAACAAAGGATTTTGTTAAAATGATGGAAATTATGTATATTTTACAATAACAGGCAATTTACCAGATTAAATGCTAAAATATAGGAGCAAAGATATAAGAAAGGAAAAATTCAAACTTCGGTTTCAATTATTATAATCGATACCACCAAACCTGGAAACGCCAAGTAAAACTCGTTTTATTAAAAAATTACAAAGTATAATTCATAATTTTTATAATAATTTATAATCTTTTGTTGAAAAAGTGTAATAAAACAAGTGGATAAAGCGTAAGTATAGATAGAAACTACGTTTTACGTTTAAATTGTTGGGAAATATATTGCTTTAACACATATCTTGCGACCCCACTCTTGTTTACCCTTTCACATCGTTTGTATTTTTGAGGTAGTAAAAATTTCAGGCAATTTATCTATTCAACGATTTTTCTACTCTTTTATGTGGGGTGGTAAGTATAAAAGATTGTATCATTTTATCTCAAAGTATTATTAAAATTTTTTACACGCGATATTTACTAATCTATTGACGTATGAATTAACAAGTTAATAAATGTCATATATCACACCTTCCAGTATTTTGTTTTGACGTTGAAATGTTGAAATATTATATCTCAAAATTTTTTTTTATTTTTATAATTTTTACTTTTACGTCAAGTGCCTTCATGTATTATGCACTAAAAAGGTAATAAAAACGTCTGGGCGATTAATACACAATTTACACTTTATAGTTCCGTAACCATGCCAAGCTGCTAATTATAACACTTCTTCTTTTTTAGCCTGTTTTCTAGTCTCTTTGACAAAATTGACTTTTTCTGATGCATCGCATACATTATTATATAAAAGACGACATCTAGCTATAGTGTAACGTGGAATTTCAACCATGGATAAAAAAAATTAATTCACTTCATTTGCCAAAAGTAAATTTACCTTTATTTCTAACTGAAATTAGTATATTATTTTGATAAAATTTCCCGTTAGATTTTTTACATAAAAATATTATTAAAACATAATTATAATACATTTTTAATTAAATTATAACACCGTTTAATTAATTTATATTTAAATAACAAATTTTGCTTGTCTAACGTGATGTTAGAATTCATTAAACAGGTAGTAGTATCACAGAATTTAATAAAATTTTATCATTATAATAACTAATTAAATATTTTAGTAAATACATAAAAAAAATTTATATTTAAAGTACACATCGGGTGGTTTATTTGATAATAACAGATAATGTAATAAAAAGTTGGGCATAACAAATCTATATCACTTGTTAATGAGTTTGTGGTTTCATATAAATTATTTTTTTCTTATCTTGTTGTTTATGAGTTTATGGACCAGTTTTTTATCTGAACAAAACTACATCTATGTAAATGAGTTTGTTGAAACATTATATATCGACCGTGAGAGTTTGCTAAAGGCATGGAACTGCTTTTACAATCTTGTCATATCAACAAATTAATAAATGGAAATTATTCGATGAATAATAATATCTTCATCTGATCAAAAGTTTAAAATTTTTATTAAATTTTATTTTGGTTATTGTTTGGTTTACTGTTAACTTTTTTCAACGCTACTGAGATTTTGAAAAAGGAATAATTTACTTTTTTTTGAAAAAGAATAAAAAATAACCTACCTTTTGTAAATTGTACAGCGTTATTTAACATTTAAAGTGGTTTTAACTGATTGGAATTAATAAGTTAAAAAAATAATGAGTATTTCAGGCAAAGCAATTAAATCAATAGCCCTGCAATCATTATTCACTATTGGATTTAATATATTATTCAACAATTTCATACAGAGAACAGTATTGGTATCATCTTTCCATTTATCATAATTGTTTATTTTCGACTTTTCTTCTTATTCTTAGCCTGGTTCATCCACTCTAAATGTAGACCCCTCATATTGTTCTTTCATGATCCCCTATCCTCTGCCTTTTTGGAAACAGTTTCGCCCTGTAATTCGTTTCTCATCGTACAACTATCTATTTTGGAATCTTATCACGTTTCTTGAGAACATTCTTGAACGTCAGTATTTTTGATAATTTACTTCAAATAACGAATATGTTTGTAAGAATAGATAAATACAGGAACATTAAATTTTTTTAAAGAAAAGTGAAGAACAAAACAAAGATTATTATTTAGAACAATTCTCAACAATTTTTATTAAGTTTAATTTGGATTTAGAGTGGCTCATCCGGTGAAAGCACTGCAAGTTATAGTAGCGGAGTTTAGTACAGTTCACGGACTGAAGACTCGAATACACTGATATACAAATCGTAAACACAACACTCGAAATGTCCCTTGCGTTCAAGCGTTGGCAAAAATATAAACATTCTTATGATTTTAACCGCTTTAGGAAAAGATTTAAAAACCATTTTACTACTTATTAGTAAAAATCAATTGTAAGCTATTTATTTGGAGAATAGTTTAATAGAAAAAAAAACCTAAGTATCACCTGATTATGCTAAGCATAAAAAAGATATAGTTAGCTCATTTTGCTCATGCATTGATAATTTGATATAAAGCTGGCATAACCTCACAATCTTTTAATTCTTTTAGAAACCAGAAGATCACTTAAATCTTCATTAATAAAAAATTTCTAATTAATTATCAATTATTTCTAAGTTTTCCACATCACAATAATAACTGGGTCCGCGTGTAATAGGCAATCCGGATAATTGAAAATCCTGGTAATCCGGGTAGTGAGCAAAACATTATCCTTAACTAAAGAAACGTACCGTTTATTACGATAAAAAACTAGGTTTTGTAAACAAAATTACACATTGCTTACAAAAAGAATATTTAGCGTAGTTATAGTTACGTTCTGGCTATTATACTTAAGAATGATTATCTAATGTAACATTAAATAAAAAAACTCTAAAAATCTGATCCGGATTATTTGGAGATCCGGATAAACGAGGTTTTACTGTATCAAGAGTAAGAATCTCCAAATTCTACTATATCTACACGTTTCTTTCAGAAATCAGTATTTTAATATATTATATTCCCAAAAAGGTTTCATTCTGAACGAAGTAAATGATGCAGTTCACAAATTGCTTAATATGGACCTGAACATTGCTCATAAAGCAAACAGTTAATTTAAAATTTACTGCTATTAAAAATAGAATAAATTAGCTAACAAGAATAATAGTATGGATTTGTATTAGTTTGAGAATGTGATACTTTTGCGAAAAAGCATTTAAATTTGTGTGAAAACCATTAGTAAGTAATATGAATAAATAACTTTTAGTTATCTTTGGTTATTGGCTCAGTTTTGAATGGTAATGTGCATTTTGGCAAAAATATGAATACTAAATTAAAATTAATTATAAGAGATAAATGCATTAGTTCTGTCCCTGCCAATAATAAATTACGAATATACCTCATTTCAGATTTTTGAATTCTAATTGCTAATATGGAATATAATACACCAGGTATACATACTATATACATAATATGTACATATACGTATCGCGATTCAATTAAGTTTTGTAGGGAACCTAATTAATGAAAAAGATATACAATTTATTGTACAAGAGATATCATTTTTCAAATTTCTACTAAGAAGTGACTTGTTATTTTTAGCTTACCGAAAGATAAAACTAATTGAGTTTCAGATATGATTAGTTATTTTTGTTTTATTAAGTTGTATTAATGTTCTATAAATTAGTTTTAGTAACTTTCGTTATAATAAATTGTTACTCAAATGATTATACTTCAGGTAAATTAAACGGAAGCTTTTTGTCTATAAGAGCAACAAGTTCATTTCATTGATACTAAATAACTTACTTTCTTCATAATGAAAGATAAATTTCAGTACAATACATACCGTGCTAAATTTATGATTAAATTATAAATACCTGACATAAAATTGAGTTATTTTCTAAATTTACTACAAGCTTTATCAAAACTATGCATACAATTTTGGAGTCTTATAAAGTTTGTATGACATAACTATCAAGTTTTCCATTATCTGACTTCCCAAGTTATACTGTTCGTAAAAGTTGATGTTAACGAAACAAAGGGTATATTCTAATTATTGCTCTTTAATTTTAATTGCTTTATATAATGTTCTATATTATATATTACACCAAAATTGTTACTTTTAATTAATTTTAATTTTGTGACAATGCGCATCGCTATAAAATTTTAATTTATGGATTTTACAGTACAAACATTTATTAGAATAGTAGGTAGTAGTAATTTTTATAACAAACTCTAACAATTCCCTGAGGGATCGAAAAGCCAAGTAATATTCTTCTCCTTTTTGCACACGCGATGCCACATTTGAGAACCCTTGCCAAGAGGATTCAAATATCCTTTATACTTAACTTCATTGACCTACATATGCTCCGCAAGAGGTTTAAAAAATTTTAATAGGGGTTCAGCATAGAGATTTGTCTGAATCCTTTCAACAAGGGCTTTCGATTGACATATCATACCTAATATATAAAATTTACAGACTTTTTAATTACCAAACGCATAATTCATATTCAAAAGAGAATTAAAACCTTTCATAAGTTCTGAAGTTATATTAATTATTTTATTAACATAATAGAACTAAATTTCTACGCAATTCTTAACATTTTTATAAAAGTTTTAATAAATTTTATTTCGCTAATATATTTTCTTACGCTATTTTTATTCGATTCGGTATACTTTAAGCTTGTTGTTCTTTTTGGAGATTTATGCTTGAGAATCTTCATTAGCTGTATTGAACGAATGCCGCAGTAAATTTTCAAAACTTCTACTTCACAATAACTTAGGTTGAGCGGTCAATGAGATAAAATGCATTAGCTAAACCAGAAATGGAAAAGTTTAATTCTCACAATTTTTCTTCTAAGCTTTTCAAGAGCTAAAGAATTTCCTTTTTAAATTTTGGGGTCGTATATCCTTTTTAACAATTTTATTTTATAAAAATGTTCACTAAAAGTATTTTTATTATTATAATTCCTTTAATCCCAAGTTTCAGTTTCACGCTCATGTATTCAAGTAAACCTAAAGCACTTTCGTCAGATATATTTCCATAAAATTATTAAATGTTAATATGAATAAGTAACACACGTAGTGGGTCAACTTTAAAAATAAAGTTTCGTAGCAAGAAAGTAAATTTCAGTTGTGATCAGCACAAAAATTAAAGTTTAATCAAATGCCAGAAAGACTGGCTACTGTGAACCTAACGCAACTCGTTTGATGTTAAGATGAACTCCTTTAAAGCCATAGAGCAAACACATAAATGCTTTGACAAGTCAATGCTCACTTCTGCGTAAACTGTAAGTAAATACTAAGTAACCTCCTCGAGCTAATTTTCTAGGAGTACAGTGTAGTGGAATCTTTTTTGTAAAATTTATAACCTAGAAAACAAACATTGTTGTAAATTTGCTTTGTTCTGCTAAACGAAAGCATACAAAATTAAATTTGGGGTATTTAATTAGAGAAACAAGTTTAGTGTAGGTGTAATTTAAAACATTAGGAAATGACATAACCGCTACTTTTTCTGGAGTATATAAGTTCTGTATTGTGTCTAACTATATTATGGGGAAAGCGTCGGAAAACCACCGCATTATTTATCTTTCCAGTACAGTCATCCTGGCTATTTAGCAGAAAAGACTGCAAACATTTGTTAAATGGATACGGTTGAAAAGTGCGATTATAAGGTTTTTCATTTTTTTTTATTTTAGAGAAATTTGTCGCCCAAAGCCGTTGATTTCTTTTTTTCTATTTGTTATAACATACAATGTTCTTTCGTAAAACTGTTCCGAATATCCAATAATACCACAATAGATTATGCTATATAAAATGAAAATTGATTATTGAGGTCTTTGATTTGATTTGAAGTTTCATAAAAAAAACTTGAAGCAAAAGTTTTGTTAGAACGATACTCGTGTGTGATAAAAAGTCGTTTATGTTGACTGATCACGTTTTTCGCTTTTCATGCTGCAAAAGTTAAGTACGTTGACAGACAGGATAAACCGGTAGTCTCTTCCGGCTAGAAACGTGCTTGTTCCGGATCTTATAACACTCATCAAGAGTAAGGGTCAATATAAATATAGAAGCAATAATAGCGAAAGCCCTCCAACTTTGTTATTTCTATAAAATGAATCGATAATAAATTTTAGTAATTAAAATTGTGATATAGTTAACGTTAAACATAATTTATTGTTTCTTCTCACAACGATTAATTTAAGATTGTTTATCTAAAAAATTTGGAAATAATTATTTCGTTTGATTATATCAAGATAATTTTTCAAAGAATTTAATTTTAAAATAATTCGTTATTTTTTCATACAAAAATACTTTAAACGTGTATCTGATGAAATTTCTGATTTAGAAATATAAACATTTTGATTAAATGCCTATTTAAATTATTTCAAGCTTCTTAAGAAGTATTTAAAAACTATTTGGATATTGAATAATTTCACTATCAATTAAAAATTATTTATAGACTCAATTTTAAAGCGGTTAGAAGGAAGACAGATTTTGTTAATAAAAAGCAATACAATGAAGAAAAACAATATCAAAAATATAATTTAAAACAATAAATCATAAAGGGGTAGGGTCGGACCACCACCGCACAGTAGTTTTTAGATAACCTCACCGATATTTAATTTTCTTAAGTAAAGATAAATTTTATCAGATAAGTACAAGTTAGTAGAAGGTTATTAATATTATTGTAAAAATGTCTGAACTATTTTTACTTTTTTTTGTATAAAATAAAAAAAGGTAAACGTTAAGGAATATTTCATTCTTACAAGGTGTAGATTTAAAAAAAGATATTTTAACTAATTAGTGTTATATTAATTATTTTTATTTGACAGGTTTATCGACTAGATTTATGTATATCTTAAAGTCGTTAAATCAAAATTGAGTTCTAAACCCTAATTTCTTAGTCGAATAAATTTAATAGTTAAATTATTAAAATTTCGGTATATTGAACTAATTTTACATATTTTAAATTAAATAATAACTTTAAAACTATGCACGATTAAAGTTATTTCATAAACTACAAATTCTTTATTGGCCATAAAAGAGAAGACAATAGGAAAGATTATAATAGAAAGGGCGACTTGAACAAAAAATAAAGCATAAATTGTAAATAACAAGCCACAGATAATTTACAAGCATCCCATCCATTTCTAATTTAATAAGATTCGGGAAGCTACTTTTTCGCAAAAACGAAATTTGTACAACAAAGTATTAATAAACAACAATTAATTTTTTTATAGTTGTTTACAATTTCGTTGTATATATATTTTTTGTATAAATTATTCATGCAATATTATTTTGTTTAGAAGTGTGTACATAATCTAATTGTAGTCCTAACAGTATTTGATGCTTATTCAGCATTAAAGTTTTGGTGTTCAAAACTTTTCGCCTCTCCCCCTGATCAAACTGGGGGATTATCTAAATATTGGGCATCAAAATTTCGATTTGTATAATAATTTTGGTCTTTTTCTGCACCCTTCAGTTTTTTATAGTAGCACATTGTTTTCTAATTTTTATCAATTTTTAAAATCCGCGTTTTTTTTATTCAAAATTACCTTAATTCTAATTTAAATTTTATTATTTTTGTAATATCTTCAGTAGTATTTTAATTAAAATTAATACGCATTTTATATTTTTTTAAGCAGTGTTTAAACATTTTCATTTAAGTTATTTCTGGAAATTATATATTAAGGAAACGTTTACAAAGTTAAAATGTACATTTGTACACAAAATATAAAAAATTCTATTTATTATTGGATAATGTTTAAATTACTTTTCGTAATACTTAGTACAAAATTCATTCTGCTATCTTTACTGCTGTCTAGAGATATCAAATAAGATTCAGTTACATTACAAGCTATTGCAAATTGTAAGAACTTCACAAAGCAGAACTATAAAAATTTAATAAAGCACAAGTCAACAATTTTATTATACGTCTTTCCTTTTTCTATAAAAATTCTTGAGTTGTAAACTTTTAATATTACATCATAAGGGTATCCCTTCGTTTCAAAATTCGCATAATATATAGATATGTATTATATAATATATCTAATCACACCATTTCTTCACCGAATAGGTACAAAATTTTAAATACTTAAAAAAATTCCTTCACTAATCCATAGGGATGTTGCATGGTATCGAATTTAGTGATAACTCCTATTAATTCTTGAAAATAATATCAAATGAAATTTATAACCGAAATAAAAATTTTTGAAATGCGAAAAAGGAATCGGTCAGCCGATTACGCCTCTGACGTCATACGCGTGATCCCGAACGTTTTTATGGAAATCTTATAACGTCGAAAAGACCTGACAATTAAATATTTGACTTGTATTTGACAGTTGCAAACAATATAACATTTACCATTTAAATTGTATTTTTTATTAATATAATATTTATTTTAATACAAACTGTAGTCACAAACAATTATAGGAAAAATGGTTTATTCCGAGTTTTCTGTGTTTTTATTAAAATTCATTTTTCTATTTTTACACAATCTATTTATAGGTTACATTATCAATACCAACTGCACTTGCTGTGTTATCAGTTGTTAAAAAAAATAGTTTGTGACGTCATTCCCGCTAAAAACACGGTTTCAAAAATCATATTTTATAAATTTTTTTTTGAGAAAACTGAAGGTCTCCTGAACTTTTTATCTATACAGTGCTGTTTACTAGCACCTAAAGTTTATAAAAAAAAATACTTCAAAAATCATGCAAAATCTCTATTATGCTGTTTTCACACTTTCCTAACTTTACAGTAATGCAACAAATTGTGTATACTTTTTTATTGAATTTTTCTCTTACTCGCATATTCGTCGACAACCTTTAACCAATTCTTACGTGATCTATTCTTTCTTTTGATGCGCCCACTCTTTCATCCACATTCTCATTCATCTAATCCATATAACAAAATTAGCATTTACTCTCTTTCTCTAATATTCTCTCCTTCACGTTCTTATACAGTTTTTCTTCTGGATCATTGTAACGTTTAATTTTTCCTTGTTGAGTTGATTTTTAAGTACACATCGTAATCCTCCAATTAGTTGTAGTTCTGGGTGTTGGCATAAAATATAAGTTTAGCACAGCAATGATTTATTTGTAAAGATACTGGTAGCCATATGGGTTAGAGAGCTTTTGATTTTAAGATAGGTTCGAAATATAAAAAAATTTTAGAAACGAACTAAACTTTAATTTAATAGAAGCCGACCATCTGGCTTTAAGTATAACTCCAACTTACAGGTATAATTTCAAGTATAACTTCAGGTGTAATTTCAAATTCTAATTTAACTTTAACTTTAATTCCAAGTTTTAATTTGCAACTTTTGCCGTTCCAATCTGGTCGTTTTCAAGATTTTAAAATTCAAAATTTAATGTTTTGATTTTGGCGTTTGAAGTATTAGCTTTGAAGTTTAACTGCCATTTTTTGGATCGTTGAAAACCATCTTGTTGTATGGAAATTATTGAAACACCAGAAAATAGTAATAAATCAACTGGTCGTCTGAGATAAGATCAGAAAATATTTATTTTTGATTACTTAAAACGCTAAACATTTGCGTCTCCATCATCACGCAAGCTTGTAGATTGGTCAATCACCATTGATAATCACCTTCCAGCATCGGTCAAATTTGTTCAATCATTTATATTATCATTGCAACACATATACAATTTTATACACTACACAGAACGAGGTTGTAATAATGATGACTGCGATTATAATGATTAAATTTTGGTAGTTTTGAGTTTCTTTATTTTATATGAACTCGTAAAGTTATTGTTTAAAAAACTGCTGGCGCCCATTAATTATTCCTATTTTGATTTATTTGAGGGTGATCCACGACCCGCTCTACGATTTATATCTGAGCTGCCGTTCGCTGTTTGGCGTGAAAGTTTTGGAGGATTAAAATTCCCCCTAGACAGTACATCACCTCATCCAGTCTATTTTGATTGCCATATGTTTTTCCTTGCCCTCCTTCTTTTACCCTTATTAGGCACTTCTAGTAAAAATAATTTCTTAATAATATTACATCGAAATTTTAAGTGCATACATAATAATAGATTTTTAAATAAACTACTATTATAAATCAATTTCACAAAGTGTATCCACCCCTAAGTGTAGGGGGTGAATTTGTAAAAGTAAGTGAATTGAAATTATCTTTAATGACAATAAAGCATAATTTTATGTTTAGTTTCCCATTGAAATCATAAAAAAATATATTTTTTGTTTTATTGTTACCGTTTGTTGTGTTTTATTTTATTTAATTAAGCTGAAGGTAACAATAGTATATTATACACCAAGGTAGTGAAGATAGTGTTATAACCCTAGCGCCAGATTAAATCCCAAGGTGCGTAGCACCGCTGGATTTAAAGCGCGCGGTTATAACACGCTTCACTACCGTGGTTTATATACAATTTTTTCCACTACTAGGATTGTTTACTCTTATAATAATAATTGTTAATGAATAAAGTAAATCGTTTTAATTATTTATTTCAAATTATAAAACAAATGATAGTTTTTTGTTTTGATGTTGACACTTGCTTGAAAATGTTTAATTAATTTTGACATAAAGGTTACATTAAATATCGAATAAAAACTAGTGAACGTGGAATACAAGTATATAGATGTTGACGAAAACTATTTTGTCAAAAATGTACTATTTGTAACGATAATTGATTGTAATAATTATTAATAATCGATTTATAAAGTTTCCAGTTTCAGCTGTCATAATTCGTTTTCTCATTTGCCTAATTGCTAAACGTCACAAAATTCCAATTTAATCAACATTTTAAATATCAAATTAATCTTATTTATAGACCGACTTTAATTATTTAAACACTATTGATAGCATTTCTTGGTTATGCTAATTCGTTTTACACATAAATTTTCTTTCAAATGGCCCGAAGTTTCCGGAAAACGCATTTATGTTCATTATTAACCTCAGGTGAATAATAAAATATTATTCACCTCAGGTGACAGAAGGCGTGGTTCACAGTTCGATCACTTACGTTGAAATGATAGTGTTTATGGCTAGTAGTGGAAAAATTATTTATTTTTAATTTAAAACTAAAAAGTAACGAGTAATAATACTTGAAGAACAATGTGTTAAATAAATTACCGGTTATAACTTTTTCATATAAAATAGTCGAAAGTGAGTTTCATTTGTGTTCGTTTGATCTCCATAAAATTTAGTCTTTCTATTTAAATTTCATACCTATCCAACTTTACCTACTCGCAGAGAAAATATTCAAGTGTATTAAAATAATACTTGGGGCTATAAACGCAATTTGTTTTATGTTATTATGAAGATAATTAAATCAAGTAAACAAATTGCAATAAAATTGGAGTTGTATACTAAATTATCTCAGTTGTGTGAATTGTTTTGCTCTTGTTACAGCTCTACTGCACTGCGGGGAATTATTTCATTTCAGCGTAAGTATCTGAGACGCGAATCTATGCAGCAATGGGACTGGTTTGGTAGTTAGATTACACTAGTACATACTACAACTCGATGTGCAATTTACATTTGAATTGGTTATGATTACAATCGCTATTATAGTAGTCGGCAAATTATTATAATAATGTTCAATTAATTAATACATAATTAGAATTATATCAAAACGCAAAACCTAAGTAGCAAACTAATAGAATTTCCAATATCATACAACTACCGTTACATTTTTTATCATTTAAATAAATTACATGCCCAGGGCAGCGATTTTGCGTAAAATTCGCCTCTTTAACCAATGGGCAGTTAATGACGACTAGCCTTCAGTTAAATACTGACCGGTTTGCGCAGTCAGTAATTTATTTCTTACAAACCATTGATCTTTACACGTACCTACCGACTGAGTAAATTATCTGATTTTAGTCAACACCTGCTCTTTGTGTGTGCAAATTGAAAGAACTTTTAAAGTACCTACTGTGCTAAAATATTTATGAGATCTCTTTTTGCAATCTCAACAGAATCCTTTTTGTAAGGATTATATTGTAAAAATTATGTATGCACCTGTTACTCAAATATTCACAACATTCATATTATAGAAACAGGATTGAAATTTGACAAAAACTGAAATCCACACGTCATTTCAAAATATAACTTTATTGCACATAACGTAATAAAAATTTAATATCTTACAAGCATTACAAAAAACATTTAAATATTCTGTATAAGATCTTAAATATTATATTATTCTATAACGGCGAATCTTTATAAAATAATAATTTAATTTATCACAGTCGAATTCCATTTAACAAACAAGTATTTTTCATTTTACAATAATTTCCTTATTTGGTTAAATTTACTTTATTACGTCATAATATCTGGACTATCTGTGTCAAAGCTATCATAACTGGTATTGGAACCTGTCTGTTTGTTAAATTTATCGTTTCCTACGGGCAAATAACAACCACTTGAACCCTCAAATCCGTTACTATTTGCTTCTTCAATAAATTCTGAATTTCCGCGATAACGAACCAAAATTACTATGAAAATTGCTATAAAAATCAAAGATCCCACACTTCCAGCCAACACATACGCCAAAGTGTATATGGAAATTAACATGGATTCGTCTAAAATTTAGAGATTAAATTTAATCGCCAGCCAACATATCGATTAGATTGATACCTGAAAGTGTAGTGTGAGTTAAAGTAAAAGTTTGGAGGCGAGTAGCAAGGCTCCTTCGTTCCTTATTAACAACGTATAAATCAACATCAAATCCAATACCCGATTCCAATCCAGTGACGGTAAATGCCGGTTCTAAAGACGTAACATTTTCAACTAATTTGCCTGTCTGTGCATTGTACAGTTCCATAATAAATTCCCCACGAATTCCTCGATTAAACTCGTCAATACATTCTATATTTAGAGAACTTTCAGTTTGTTTTGTTACTTTACAGTTTGATAACGCATCTGGAGAGCCTAATTAGTACACTTAATATTAAATAGTACTACATCAATAATTTATGTTACCTGTTGAAATGAGATTAAATATGCATGGTTTTTCTTGAACTCCGACTTCGTTATTTCCAGCGCATATTAATGTAGGATAATCGTCTTCCGAAGCTGGTGAATATTGTACAACACTGGTGGTATTTTTTGTTGTTATTAGGTGGTCCGAAATCTTGATACTTTTCCCGTCGGAATATTGAAATTTCCAAGTGAACTGAACGTCGCTGGGATTAGCTTCTAAATCACAGGGAATTTCTAATTGTGTGTTAAGATCTACACGGTAAATTTTAATTTGTCCCGGTCGACAAACTGGAGCATCTGTATTAAACGTTTAATTAATTCTCTGATTATTATTTTTGGATGTTTTTTTAATTTCTTCCACTCAACTTAATTAAAATTTATAAGAAGTACAATCAAGCTTGATTTTTTACATCATGCGGATAACTTCACGCTCTTTGACGTTTATCATAATTTCGTACAAAATTTTGCGCATAAATTTTTTACTATTATGCCACTTGTCAAAAGTCTTCATAAAAAATTGATATTTCTTTCTATATTCCTTGCTTTTCACATCATAGAAACGTTTTATAATTTTTTTGTTCTCTTTGTGCTTTATACAGCGATATAACATGTAGGTAAAGAACATGTAATAGACCAATCAAATTAGGATGTTAAACGAAACAAATCTTCATTTGTCTGGAAATAATTGCAGTACTTTTCATGTATGCATTACCTTGATCAAACCATTCGATTGAAATTATTCCATTACATTTAAATAACAAAGAAAAGTTAACATTAAGATTGGATCCAGATAATAGCAATATAATTTAAAAACTGAAAAAAGCAAGAAACGTCGGGACATTGAATTCAGACCGCCACTACAAACATAACTATCCGAAAAATTGTATATTTTAATAATGGAAATGAAAGTAATCAATCAAATATTTATTTAGCATAAAATTTTAATTCTGTATTATTGAAATATAAACTTGATGGGTACCAACCACTATGTTGCGACCGTATGATAAACCTACAGCATGAATATCGTCCGTTCTATTTTATTGACATTATCCCTTAATGGAGGTATTGAGTACATTACTATATAAATTAAATTATATGTGCCGTGTGTTATCCTCGAGTTTATCTTAAGCATGAAATGCAAAAGTACTGATGGTTATTACGAACATACAAAATTGCCAGAAATTGAGATGCAATGAAGGAATATTGTAATGTAATAAATTGATTGGTACAATAATAACTGATACAAGAATTCATAAAAGAGATGATCCGTGAGTGTTTATGATTATGTCGATTTCAAATTTGAAAAAAAATACTAGAGAGAAGAAAAATAGACCATTTTGTTCGAAATTATTTCACATTATCAAGCAGCGTTTAAATAAAGAAACTTACATTTTACGTTTATTGTTAATACATTGCTTCTGCTCATTCCATCAAAATTGTGTGCAGTGCACGTATATTGTCCACTTTGAAACTTATCAATATTTTTAAGTAGCAAACTTTGATTATACATTATGATTCTAGACGATAGGTCGTTATATAAATCTTCACCCTAAAAGCATTTTGGTTATACGTAATTTTGGACAAATAATGACAACTAACGTTATGTTGAAAATTTATTGTAGGAGCATTTAACAAATTCGACTGAACTTCACAATGTAACTCGACATCAGTTCCTTCTCTAATATCATTTTTATCCACACTGGAATTAAACTTTAGAATATTTGGTGGAATATCTAAAAATATGATCGTATGAATGCGGAACTCGAAGAGTTAGTTAATAAAATTACGATTTATATGTAAGAGCCATTTATCTTCTACCACAGAATCTGAAATGAATGGATGATATGCTTTGCAATGGATGCGCTTTCGGTGATCATTAAGTAATGGAGTAAAATTTACAAAACTTATGGTGGTGTCATTATCTATATTTGCCTAAAAATTTATTGCAGATAACTATTATTACAGTAAATATTATTTAAATATCAAAAACTTACTATTTCCCTGGTGTCGGTTAATTGCTGACTGTCTAACCACCACGTAATTATTGGTCGTGGACGTGAACCAACAACCGTACAGCTTAATTCATAAGTACTTTCGGCAGACAAAACCTTTAACTTTTCATTTAACTTTGCTTTGAGAGGTTTAACTGAAAATAGTATACAAGTAAAATTAGATTTAACATGCAGAGTGTAATTGCATTGAAAACCTTAAATCTTTTCTAAAAGTAATTGAACATGCTGACCTACAGGTAGATTATATAAACATAGGTCCAAAAAATATTTAATTGCATAAAATATGATGTTCTTTCAAATTTAACTTAGAAATTAACAGTTGCCGAAGTAAAACATTGTCAATTATTTACGATTTTACAATTAAATGATACGAATTCAAGTAAATGGTTTTATTGATTTTGAAATAAATAAGTAATTTGTTTTTGGACAATGTTCGTAAAGTCGTCAGATTTTTAAGGAGTCTAGTTCCACTTCCCTTAAATGTAACAAATATTCCTTTACCTTCACCACAAAACTAAAGCACTTCAAATTTCATATGCAATTTGCATTTTCTCGATGTCAACTTCAAAATTGGAATTAAAAGTAACAGTTTAGTCCCTAGGAGTTATTAGTAATGATACGTTCTACTTCTTAAATTTAGTATGGCTTTTCTTCAACACTAACTAATATCGCAGGTAAATAAATTTTATATAATATGAACGACGGTAACGTCAGTCAATTTAATTAATTGCATAATACATACGGCTTTTACAAGTAGGGTCCTCCCACAATGAGGTGCTTATTATTTACCTTTACTGAAAACACTCACGTATTGTATATTTTATAATAATCAAATTTTCTGACTTTTGCGACATTTGAATATATTCATACTAGGAATGACCCTTCCATAAACCGATGTGTTATCGTGATTATAAAATTTGAATAAACTTTGTTAAAAACTCCTAAATTAATCCATCAAAAATAAAGGTTTAATTATTAAAATTACTTTGTTAATTAAAAATAAAAATTTTTAACCAAATTTATATAATAATTAATAATAAAGCTGAATACGAAAAACCTTTTACCTAAAGTTTGAGTAACTAAAATTTGTGCTTTTGACGTTTCCTCTTTATTAAATCACTTTTATATTATTCCAGTAGTTCATACAAACTCTTTCAGTTATCTGCACTATCTGAAATCGTTTTCTTCTTATTGCTTATTCTGTCGGTTATTACAAATTCCAACCCTTCTGAGATCGGATTTATTGCAATAACGTTGTTCGCCTCGTAAAATTGTTCTGATTTGTTTCGTCTTGTCTAGTGGCAGCTGCAAAACTGATTTTATGTACCCTTATTTCCTCATTTTATATTCATAGCTTAAGATCGAATCATACAATATGCAAAATATTTTAGTTAATGTTTAAAATTGTCGAGAATTTTTTCTCGATACCGAGCTTTAAAAACTTTATTTGACTCTTTTATACACAACCACGTAATATAATTTTCTTTTCTAATTTCATAAAAATGTATACCTACATAAATTTTATTTTTACCCCATCTTGTTTATCATAATCAAAAATCTGAATTTCTAAAACGAATTTAGATCATGTAGCACAAATTATTTTAGTTTTAACCTACAGACATTACTATTATGTACCTTACATTATAGGTATAATATTTGTATATTTGTTTATCGGCCATCTCACACCAAATTGACTTGGTTCTGACCCTCACAATGTTTGTTTACTTTTGTAGTATACAGAAATGAATATTTCTAATAACTCAATTTTTAATAATTATAATCGACAACCACTTGATATCAAGAAATCTTTACTATAGATAAGTTTTTATTATTTTCATTAACAAATTTTTTTAACAGGTTTCCATAAATATCATTTGCATACTACTGTTGTACATTATACCAAGACGAAACAAGGCGTATAATTGAATTTATAACTATTGTTCCGTGTGACTAAAGGTTTGAAATTACAGTGTTGGATTATTTTCATATAAGGTAAAGTCATAAATAAAAAAGTATAAATGAAGAATAAAGCAATTGACGTTCGCGATCCAGAGCTAATCGGATGTACAAATGCAGATGTTCTGAGTTTTAAAAAATGTAGTTATTCTCATCCTTTGTACGTATTTGTGAAACTTGATGCTAGGTCAATAGACAAAAACTGTTGTGTAGCAAGTGAAATAACAGACTTGACGACCCAAACGATGACTACACTGTTGATCTGGATACATCCAACCCTTCGAGCACTGGTAATTTAAGTTTTACAGGAGGAACACTGCGAGTAAAACTCTAGTGTGGTACAATAGTTGCTACCGGCAAATTTGATTATTCGGCAACTATTGAACTGTCGCTTTTACAGTGTGTTGTCCCTCATACATAGTACATAATGTTGCTTCTGTTTGAAATAGGTCCCATTTAAATGTAATCAAAAGCATTCAAGATTGCGTACAATCATAAAGGTAGTAAAACATTGACTGGAAGGTTATAACCATTATCCTGATTGATAAAGCGACAGAGTTGGTTCGAGTTAAAAAGTTACAAAGTAAGCTTTCTTATACATATTATAGGCTTTAGTACGATTACTTTAGTTTTTAATTTTTTCAGAAAATGCTGCACGGACAAACTTAGCCTCAATTCAATTTATATCACATTTTATTACATTTTCAAATAATAACTTACGGTTCATTTCAATTGTAACAGAAGTTGAGATTGGAACAGCATTATTGCTGTTGGTAGCTTGACATGTTAAAATGGTGTGAAGATCCTTCCTGTGTAAAGGTTGTAAGTGTAGTATATTCTTGACTTTACGTTTATGAGCCGAATCGATAGTGCTATCTAGTAATGTATTTTCTTTCCACCATGTTACGTTTGGTTGAGGAATGACCTATGAATAAAAATAAAACTTAAGAATTATTTTCTTTTATTTCAAATTTTGCATATGTACATAGTCGCAAACATTTCATGGAGCCTGTCCTTTTGCTCATTGCTTGTTGAAAATGTATGCATAGGGCACAGTTTAACCTGAATTCTTAACCACGGAAATAAACAAATTTTGCACCGTCCATTCAATAAGTGGTAACAGGTAAACGTTATTTCATAATTTTTGTATGTCTTTCTTAAATATTCCTAAATTCGCCTGTTCTGCTACCAAAAGTTAACTTGGTTAATTTTAGTATAATTTGATATCAAATTTTAGATCAACAATAATAGAAAATAAATCTGATTTAATTTTTTTCGTTAACCGAGCTGGTAGTTATCTTATAAAAATCAGTTTACTAGGGTAATAATTATTATTGGTGGTATTATTTAGCGATAAGTTAAAAAATAGAGCTTCCTAAAATATGAATAAAAGAATTTATCAAGCAATTTTAAAAGTAATTGAGAGACTGGTGCAGTCACGATATTTTCTAATTAAATTAATCTGGTACATCTTAACTGCGTGGTCGCTTCCCTTCCATCAGATAAGAATCAATCGCTACTGTTCAAATTCGATTTAACATATTCATGGGCTTTTCTATATCTTACGCATTTAATTAAAAAAAATCATTGAGTATAACTTACCTCCAATTACAATACAAGTTATATTCACCAAGTCACCCTCCACATAAGGTCCAATTATGTAATGATTTATATGGTTCCCTTTATCGTCAGCTATTAGTAACTTTTCTGGTGGTGCTGGTCGTCATAAAATAAATTTGTAACAATGAAGAAATAAAACATGAATGTGAATACTTACTAACGACATTTAAGTTTACTTTGCTGTATTGGGTAGGTCCTTTCTTAAAATCAACCCTACATTGATACACTCCACCGTCATTTTCTTTCACATCAATGATCACCAGCTTAGGCGGTACATCTTGATAACGAAAATATCCACGTCCTCCTAAAACAGCTTCATCTGACCAATGTATTCCTGTTTCTAAATTTTTATCACGAACATCGAATCTAAAATAAATAAATTCATCAGATTGTTTTTTAAATTTTAGTATGCGTTTTTAATTTCTTACGTATAAATAGGTGTTTGGCTATGAATTACTTCTTCTTTGTACCAAATAACAGTTTGTACTTCATCACCTAAAGTATGCAGTGATATATTGCATGGTATGTTTGTCACACCACCTCTTACAACCTCAAGTATGTGGGCAATGTGTCCTATAAAGGAAAGTTTCGAGTTAGTGTTGTGAGATATATAAATTTAACGTTGATAATTAACTAAAAAAAATTAACTTGAGAGTTTAAGTTGTTTTTTGTGTAATGGGTATACAAAGCTCTACAAAAAATTACAGAAAAATAGTCAAGTAGTTATTTTTTTTAAAATATTTTGAATAGTTGGTTAAAGTAATAAAACTGCATATTAAAAGTAAAATTATAAATAATAGTTTGTTCGTTACAGTTTAGAATCTTTAGCAAATATAAGTAATATTTCCAATTTACTGCTTCCATAAAAAGAATAATTATGTTGTTGAACTTTTACATAACTTTCAGTTTTTATATTGAAGTTTACAAAGAAATCTCAACTTTTAACGACACTTCAGATAAAAACGAAAATTGCAGAAATTATCTTTTTTTTGGGATTTATCATTTATAACTTTATTGTTCAATATATAAACCATAACATTAAGTTTATTAGTTTCTGTGTAAGTTTTAGAAATTTGTAATAATAACAATGAAGCAAACTCTTATATTACAGGAAATATTATTTTTTGTTTTTTGAAAGCAAATTACAACAAAGTAATCTTTCACTGATAACAGCATAATAAATTAATTAGTTTTAAATGACAACAATGACTACTACTTGGAGTATTCATGCCACTTCGTAAATTCATCGTAAACTTCCTAAACATAAAAATTTAATACTTTTTGCATTTGGTATTGTGAAATCAGAAACACGTGCTTCTGTTAAATGTCAAATATAAAATTAAAAACTACGAAAGAATCGACGAAATGTTTATCAAGAAGCAAAAATATTCTAAATAATAGGGGCAAGGGATTACCTGTTCAATATTATTATAATAATTGTAAATGTTTATTAACTTGTGAAATTATAAGCTGATTTTAATTTTAATGGATTTTCATTTATTTAGGGATAGTTTAGTTGATGAGTTCTTGAAAAGACGAAACCACTAAACCACGAGGACCTAGACTAAAATGTAAGTTGGAAAATTTTCAAATTTCATTAAACTTGTAATTTTTTAAATATTTTATTCAACATATTATTATAATATTAATAACTCTTTTTGAAGCCAATTTAAATATTAATGCAGTACATAAGTCAGTAAAACTGAAAAGTAGTAAAACCGTAACACATTGAAACTTAAACATAAACATACATATTATATTATATTATGAACTTTCCAGTTACACTAAAAATTTAATCAACGCTTAAAACAACACTCCAACAGAAAGCACCTCAGACAAGATTTAAACCAGTGAAACAATCTACATTAGTTATTCGAAGTTGCAAGAAGTGCAAAAGTCTCAGGAGATCTTCTCATTACGTATGTTTAAAAAGCATGGTTGAAGAAAACCAAAATTTAATTAATAACATATTAAATTAGGTTGGCAAAAAATGAAGCAACCCTTCCTTGTAATCAAAACTGGATGGACAATTAAAACTTGAGCAGGGCGGCAAAAATAATGGAGGTGAGGGCGTCCGCTTCCAAATCAGCTTGTTAAAACGTGAATACTTACATATAGTGACTTTTACGCCGACGTAAACATTTCTTTACTTGATATTATTGTAGTTATCATCTACTGATTATAATTTACAAATATCCAATTGAAACAAGCCAAATTTCTCTTAATAAATGCACATAATATAAAGTCTATGCAGTTTCAAATTGTATATTTAAAATTTTAAATTGCATTTTATATGCCCTTTGTACTAGCTTAAAATCCGGTAAATTTTTAACCGCACCTTGTATTAACAGAACGAAAAAGTTTTGAAACATTTTTATGCGAACATTGCATCAGAGCAAATTTAAATTTATTTAGGGAATTCCCGGTCTCCCAAATGGCATACTTACTACAAATAAGTTAAAAAATTTAACACATTTGCAAATTTTAAATATGAGGTTTAATTATTTGAATTATACGTCATTGAAAATAAAACTCGTTATATATTCAAATCAGACTCAACTTAAAAATTATTTGATGCAGATATTTAATTTGTTTACTTATTTGCAAATAAATTTGGTAAGTTCGATAAAATAATTTTAAAATATACCCGCTATTGTTTGTAATGCCTAATAAACTACAAACAATGTTCAATTTACGTTGGTTTGTAATAGTCTATTAGTTATCATTACTGCAATTTTTTATTTGTCTATGATCATAACCTAGTCAGATACGATTACGTTGACTGGTAAATTAGGAACTACTGCAAATAAAAAACTACGGTGCATGACAATAATGCTCATACCTAATAAAATTTTTCTAAAACCAAGATTTTGTAATACAAAATAGTTCTTTTCCTTTTTCCCATCTTTTGAACAAACAAAAACCTACACGTTTAACATGAATTCCAAATATTGATGCTAATAATTTGACAGTAACTTCGAATAACTTTATAGTTTGAGAACCTTTTCACAAACTGCCTATACGTGTTAAGAAGTTAACTACAAAAACATTTTACTGTCACATTTTGTGGTAATTTGGTCAACGGAATAGCACGCACGAGTCATTTTTTAGATATCGAGAATTTAAGTTTTATGTGTATTTTTTGTATTATAGAAACATTGCTGCACCCATGCATTATTATTATTATTATTTTACTATTATTACACGTTCCGTAAAATTTACCTGCGGGTAATAACTAGCGTTATACCGCAATCGAGAGATATTCTTTGTAGTTGTTTGTGAGCTTTCAAAACTTAATTTTAAATACATTTTGTGTATTTGAAAACCCTATTGAAAGGGGGGTTTTGTAAAACTCACACATGATTTTAGAAGTTACTCTACTTATTCCCAATTTCTTCACTCATAGTTAGCTTCAAGTTAACAAACTTTAGGTTAAATTGACAAAATAACCAATCAGACGACAACAAAACAAATAAATCAATCATCTGATTGGTTATTTGCGTAACCTTTACTTTAACTGAACTTATGTTCTTTCCTGGACGTAAAAATTGACCCATTAGAACAACGAAAATGTACTGAAAAGTAAAACCCACTCAATTTTCACTTTCTATTAACCCATCTTATTCGCCTAATAAACATTTTTTTTCTAGATAACTTTTAAAAGTACGGTGCGGAAAAGAAAGTAAAATTGATTTCTGATTTGATGCGGACAACTTACTGACAACAAAATAATGAAATGATTTATTTACAATTTAGGTATGATGTAAAACACGAGTTTGTTGTATTTTAAAGCGGCACAGATTATATGTATAAATTTTTTAAAGTAATATCAATTCTGGTCTTTATTAACTCATGTTATTTTTGCCCGAAGTTTTATATTAAACAATCTATATCAAAATATAATCATGTACTTGTCATATTTGTCACATTTATTACATATTTATGTACGTTTTGTATAGAAAGCAGGATGTGAGAATAACGATATGGCAGTAGAACAACTACCGCAATTACATGTTCTGTGCAATAGTATATTTTTGTATTGATACAGATGCATACCTTGAAGTTATATTAAATTTTTGAACGTTAAAAATTTATAATAAAATATAAAATAGTAATAATGCTACCGTCAATTTAAATCAACGTGCATTTTAACCAAAATAATAAAGAGTATTAAAAATTCAAAGCAAGTTAGTGCAACAATTTAGTAATGAAATATTTTGAAGTATTTTTTAATCAAAAGTTTTATTAATTAAAAAATTATATCATCAGTTGGCTGGTGAAAATTCAATACCTAGCACAGTTAAAAAATGTGAGTAAAAACTTTTCTGTAAAATATGAAAACTAAAAATAAGCATAACAATTAAACTACTTAAGAGTAATGGTGCACCATTAAGAAGTAAAATATAACTGTGCTTGTCATTGAATTTCAATTTATATTGAAGCGCTATGACATGCTTATCGTTATTGAAGAATGCTCTTGACGCATGTCAGGTTGTATTTGTCAATTTATCAAATCATACAAAATTTAAGAAAAATATTTTACATAAATCAATTCTGTTCATTTTGTAAGAGATATCTAAATTTTTGTTTTGCATCTAAATTGAATAAAATATATAACATGCGTAATATGTTCTATTTGACTTTAGTTATATATTATAAATAAAATTATTTGGAATTGACAATTTACGATTGTCAGCGGACGAATCATTTTTTTTTTGAAATAATTTTGTGGTAAATTTATTAAAATTAGTACAATTTATAAAATTTACGTTACTGTATTCTTGGATCAAATGGACTATTGCTGTGGCATTTAAATTACCTGCAGAGATTATGTTTGCTAATTTTGACAACGTCATTACCATTTAATACCTATGGAAAAAATCTAATTTTGCATTTTAATTTAATTTCATAAATAAAATTTTGTTTGACGTGACATTCAAGAGTTAATTAATTTATGAATTTTAAAAGTATTGTTTATTAAAAACAAGGAAGAAATTTTTCCCAAATCTTATCGGAAGATTAAAAGATCGTATTATTGCTTTTTTTGTGGACTGTAAATTGATAATATAAAAAAACGTTGGGATGAATACACTATCAAATTGCTTAATTGGCAGTATTGATATTTGCTTGTTTTATTTAAATACAGAAAGCATGATTAATTGTTTTTTGCACAAACAAGGAAACTAATTACATTCTAAATTGCAATCTTTATTGAGATTTATAAATTAAACTCATTAATGAATATTTTCAATATTATATTATCTGTTTTACTAATGAAACACTAACAATGTGTTGCAAATTTAGAAATTTCAATTTTCAAATTAAATTCGTTTGAATGAAACTGGAACTGCTAGCTTCAATTTTACAAAGAATATAATGTATCTAAAAGGGTGTATTTAGTAATATGAAATTTCTATATAATATTTTATAATAAACGATTGTTGTTCGTTCGAGATAATTTCAAATTACTGACAATTATCTTTACCCTTATGCTATAAACAGAACAGCTGTCGCGGTGCCACGGTTGAGTGGTTAATAGCTTTAAATTAGTTTTCTAGTTTAGTAATGTCACAAAATATAGCTTCGGTTTTATAATTGTAAAGAACAATAGATACGTTAATATGTTCGAGTTTATTATAAAGTATGATACATTTATGAATGTGAGAATTATAACGCCAGAACTTCAGACGGCGCTATATCTGCATACATACAGGAAATTTATTTCTAGTCTGATACCCATTTTCGAATAGATTCGTAAAGTTGTCGATAAATTGAAGTTTGTTATACATTTCTGTAATATTATGCGCTGTTCTGTGCAAAAGTGGATCATGAATGAGTTAATTGACTGTAAATATGCCGCGGCACGTTGAGATTTGTTCATAATCCCACTTCGTATAAGCCAACTCACTGCTTCTAAATAAATCAAAATTGGGATTTTGCGATATGGAAGCAGCCAAAATGACTGGAATAATAAATAACTTGTATTTGTTAAATTAATGTAGTTGAGTTTAAAATTTATTATTAAAATTTATTGTATTTGTTTTATAATTTAAAGGGTTCGTACTATGCCGAACCATCATACATTTCGAATTCCTTCCATTATTTTCAGCATTGACTTCATTATTGAAGCAATTTTTAAAATTGGATTAACATCTATTTTGAATATCTGATAATTGGCTAAGAAAGTAGCATGGCGATTGTTTGAAAACTGCGAGAGACATTAACGAATTAGCCCAACTAATTTCTATAATTTTTATTCAATTTTGTTTCGTTAAAAATCATATTAAATTTAAACTCAAAAACGCGATTATAAAATGTAATTTTGAAAATTTGTTTAATTTCAATCTTAAACTATGATACTTACCAGAGCTATTATCATTTTCACATGTAGTTGAATGGACCATAATTGTGAAGAGCAACAACGTATAAACTGAACTCGCGTTAATTATAGAATTTAATAAAAACATGATTTTTATTAAGAATTTGTAATTATATTATTATACTATACATATACCTAAGCTGAAGGGATTAGTAATATCAAAGCATTGCTCGTTATATAAAAACAACGCATACTGTCACCCGAATAATTTAATTAATGCACTTACACATTGTAAGTACCAGACTTGTTAAAATAACAAGCGAAAAAATGCGACAAAATACGAGCTTTATTACTTTAAAGCTTTTGCTCTGTTATTCATGACTTTCGTATTAACAATTTAAATATTAAATTACTAGATCATGGAAAATTAATACATTTGCATGAATTTTTATTTGCTTTACTGATTGGTAGAGCCAATGACAAAAATATACACAATGAATATTCTTTATACATACAAGGAAATTGATGCGTGCTATTTGATTTAATAATACTTTTTACTGTTTGTACATCAAATAATATAATTAATAATGAAACAACCCCAAATAAGAAAATATTTATTTTTTGTTTGTATAATGTACGTATATTATTGATGAAATATCAATTCCTACTACCCTTATCATTTTTAAGTTTTATTTTACATTTTAAAAGTGTGACTTACTCTTCAAGCAGGAAGTTGTCAATAAAAACTTTTGGAGTAAAAATCTTGGTGTTATTGACGTTACAATAATTATTTGTACTTCTATTGCTAAAAAGGATGTTAAATGTATTAAATTTATACGTCCGGCTATAAAAATAACAACATTTATTAATTTAGTAATGTCCAAATTAAGTGAAAGAGAACCCATTCCTAAATTTGTTTAAGCAATATTTCATTTCAACTTTAATTTTTGCTCACATTGCGCTCGCATGTGATCATCTGTATTGTGGATGCAATTGTGTATTTAAAGGGTGACCTATTTTAACATTTAAACAAATCGATTCTAAATTAGGTTAAAAGTTAACCTTTTCAACCAATTTCAGTTTCAGTTAAGGGCAGTTGTTACCTCCCCTGGTTAGTACCCTAACAGCACCAATAAAGCTGAACTGAATTCAGCTGACAAAGCTGAATAATGTAGTGCAAATAAGAAAAGCTGAAGTGCAATATTATTTTGAACCCGTGGTTACAAATTAAATACCACAGGCTAAAACACTAAATAAAAAAGAATAACTTATTTTATTTACAAACTGATATAATTTTTACTCATAATGCTGAAACCATCAATTTTATTTTATGTTATGTTGTATGCTAATTCGGCAAATTTTGTTAATTCGATTGTGAATTAATTATATTATGCCATAAAAATTATATCAAATTTAAACGGCTACATAATACATATTATTATATACCTACCTTTAAGAATAAAATTTTTAATATTAAAATTAAATTAATTTTAATTTTATATTACCCAATTAAAAATAAAATGTAAAATTTAATATTGAATTTTATAATTGCTTAAGTAGCTTGTTTGAGTTTCAATAACCGAAGTGTAGGTTTAAATTTAAGACATATAAATTATGTAATTTATTAATTCATAGGTAACTAACAGCCTTAACCCCGTAGATGCAAAAATTATATGAAAACTATTTTTTGCCACGGGATGAACAACTTGATCGGCGAGTACATAAAATATAATATGATAACTGATCTTGAAAAAATGTAATAACTTAGATGTAAAATTTTATAAGTTGTTTACGAATTTGCATATTATAATAAAATTTGGAACAATTTTAACTCAAGATTTTTATTCTTATATGTCCAAGTTTTTTGGAATCAGAATACAGGATTAAAAAGAAGGTTGAAGTTAGTACAAATATAAACAATTTCAATACATGTCTATAAATTTAACAATACCTACTATTTTCCTTTTTGTAATACACTAACGCTAATTTTTTAAATTAAGGTTGTATTAATTTGAATCAATAAAACCAAAAGACCATTGTAATCTACATTTAATTTCAATAAATATGGGTTCACTTAGAAGGTTTTTTGTATGATGGTTGCTGTGGTTCACATACCGGCATTTTTTATATAGTAACATACTGTAGTCTGCAACGGAAAGTATTATTTTATGACCATATCAGAAATTCATGTTTATAGAACATACTAGCATTTTTAGGTTTTAGGTAGACTGATGACAGCAGTGGTATAAAACTCTCATGAAAACAAACTATGCAACCTAAACACGTGAACTTCTGTGGGATTACATGCATAACAACTTTTACGCTCTTTGCAATGTAGAAACTAACAAGTAGTTTTTTTACGGAAAATTTTATGTAGGTAATTTTATTATTTTTTAAAAGCCACTCCTTACACTTATTTTGACAAGAACACCGCACAGCAGAGTTTATCAATTTTTACTTTTAGTTATTAAAAACAATATCTACAGCTATGAATATGCCTTTCGCGCCAAATCAAGAATAAAAATAAATAGAATGATTATACATTTCCGAGAAAAATTATTATAGGAGCTGTTTCTTCGAATGATTTCTATTACAAAAGTTTAGATGATTATAAACATAAACAGTATATTGTAAGGAATCACTACGCTCTATTTATTTATTACATTTCTATTCTGCCACATGTAAAAAGCATTGGTAATAATTTTTTATTTTATTCTGTAATATTCTCGTAATCCTAGATATTTTCAATATGAAAATAATTTCAGTTTATTATTTCAGCATTTATATTAAGATTATATTTCAAGTTCTCATACGACTGACTATGCAGCAAATATTGACTTGAATGCAATAATTGAGATATAAAAGCATGAAATTGTTTACTTACTTCATGCAACTTTTGTATGCTGCTAGCTTAAATCATCCAAGTTCTTGTTTTTTGGCTACTCTGTAAATTTTAAATATTTTCTTTTAAATTACAGTAAGGTTACATATCCACCTTACTCAACTTATCAAATAAAAATGAACAGTGGTCAAACAATATAACAAACTAATATTATTATATTACATCATTCCATATCAACATAACCTGTTGTAGCCCTACCCGATATTGAGTATTGTTGGTTTTTCTTTTTCATTTGTTTATTTTTACAAAAGAAAGTTATATCATCGAATTTAGCTGCAAGCAGATTTCAGTGTTAGATTCTAGATTAAAAGTACACTTAAAAGCCCCTTTAAACAGTAGGTCTCCTGCTACAGTAGATCTTATAATAAATAGGCACATTCACTTTGGAAAGTTTATTTGATGATAAATAATAATTGCTTTCCCCCATGATCAAACTTTTACTATTTACAAGATTTGTCAAATTAAAATGAAGTGGAACGAACACAAGGTAACATTGCAAAATTAAATATAAAATTTATTTAAAATACAATACATTGCAAATAGCCAATGTTCAAATGTAAAGTGTAATCAACTATACCTACCACGTTTGCAACCAATCACCCAATTATAGATACCTATGCATATACCTATTCTATACGCGGATGACACAGCCATCATAGAAGAAAGCGACACGCAATCCAACAAACACAAGGAGACCGCAGCAAAATGGTTTACATCAAACAGATTATTGATGAATGATAATAAAACTTACGAGATAACTTTCACAACCAACAGAACCGATAAAAATCAGCAAAACACAGCAAAATACCTAGGCATAACACTGGACAGCTACCTCACCTGGAACGACCATACAACAAATCTAATGAGCTCACTAGGCACAGCTCTATATGCAATACGTAGAATAAAGGCAACCATTGGAAAAGAAGCTGCAAAACTTGTATATTTCTCGATGTTTCATGCCAAAATGGTGTACGGTCTTCAGATTTGGGGCACTCGCACACCTGAACCGAATCTTTATAATGCAAAAAAGCCATACGAGAATTAGAAGGATCGCCTTGCAGAACACACTGCAAACCATTGTTTAAGTCTCTCAAAATCATGACCTTGCCCTCCGCATACGTATACGCCTCCATAGTGCATATTAAGACTGACAGTACAACACATACCACAGCTACTCATTCCTACGAAACAAGACGAAGGAACCAATTGCAGACAAAACGACTTCGACTCAAATGTAGCGAAGGCGACAACCTAGGCATTAAGTTGTATAACAAGCTGCCAGAAGAAATCAAGAGCCTTCCCTTAGTGCAGTTCAAACGGAAAACAAAAGAATTCCTGACGGAAAAGGCACTATACGAAGTCTCCGAATTTCTGTGTCAATAAGTTGAGATGAAAACCAGCACATGCTGATCTCCACTTTTTTAAGTTATTTTATTATTCCGAATTTATTGTAATGCTAACTATAACTTAATAAAGATTATTATTATTATTATTATTATTATTATTATTTTTCTCAAACACCTCCTCATTGTTGAACAAGAAAAGCTGTAAAGTTTTATGTATCTTTTATCTTTATTATAAAGGAAATCAACCGATAGGCTCCTAATTTGCTTTATTTATGCATTCGGTCATTTTGTAAGAAATATAATAAATTGTACTTATTATTTACTATGTTCTATATTATATACTGCAATATTATGCAAACCTGAATCCTGCCCTCACTTGTTACCGAACCACGTCAAGCTAATTTTCAAGCTTCTGTGAAATGCTCTGAGCTGACATATCTTTAAAACCAGTTCTTCATCCAAGTATAGAAAAGTGTTTTTATTGCCGGAAGTAATGTTATCTGGTATTAATTTCAGTTATAATTTTATTACGCGTATATCAAATAATTTGCAGTTTTTTAAGATGCAAAGAGCAATTAAAGATCTAATGGCTAAGGGTAACATTACATAACAATTTAAAAGCGTCAACTTCGATAAGATTATATCTGAAATTATTCCTGTAGGCAGTAGACTCTTGATTAACCCAAGATAAGCTGAAACTTTATATCTGAATTGTAGGAATAATTTTATTTTATTATTTCATAGGCACCCTGCTGCAAAACTTTTTATCCATTTTCTAACGTGTAAAACTAAATTAAAAACTGACGTGGAAAATTAATTTGTTAAGGAAGAGAACATCGGAAAGATATTGATTTGGTTAATATGCAGATGATGCTGTCCCACATAAAAATATTTGTAGTTTATGGCAGTGACTCGGGACAACTGAATAGTAAACATTTATTTTTATGGACCTATAAAATTTGTACCTTTATTTTTAAAAGTAGATTTAAAATATGGAACAATCTTATTTAAAAAAAGGTATTTATTTTGCTTAGTGCTGCACATCTTAATTTTTTATTTTGAAGTTCCACTGTAGTAGTATATCAAACTATTGTCACCTTGTATTTAATCTTGTTATGTGTTTGCGGTACTGAAATTTCCAGTAAATTTAATTATTGCATGTGAAATTGTGGAGATGAAATCAATGTGTTTGAATTTATTTACTTGAATAATTTAAAACAGAGGCATTTAAATCTGATTAAATATATAATGTATACGAAAATTTTAAACGAAATCACTTGAACAAAATAATTATCTATACCTAAAAGGAAACGATGTGGAGACAAAAGCTTTAATTAAATGGAACCCGTCGCTAGTGCTTTCAAGCTTTCAAGGTCTCTCTTCTAAATTATTTTGCCATCTTCGATTAGTATTGGATTTTATTAAAGGAATATGAGTGCGTTTGGCACATTCTTTGTTAGTTTTAATTTTTGTTTTAATTAATTTTTTCATAAAAACATTTCCTAGCGAAACAAAGAAATTGTGGTAAAGTTTGTTTACAACTAAAGGAAAATTGGATACATTTAATACATTTACTCATATTGAAAACTTTTAGTATAATTTTGTAAGCTTCCAGCAATCGATCAGCGTCAAACTAAAAACTTTTATAAAACAGTTATTTCTTTCCGATTTTTGTTTGAATTCAATTTATATAATATTATAGTTAAGCTTTTACTTTTTATTTTTTAAACATAGTTAAAAGTTTCTACAACTTTGTATATGCGTGTTATACCTGCATAGTTGCATATTTTTACATAATGGATGTGGAGCAAGAAACCATGAATTAAACACGATCGTCTTTTCCATTCAAAGGTGCCGAAATATTGTGGATTAGTCAAGGTATGTAAACATGCCGACAATCTTCTCCACCAAATTTTACAAATGTCACGTTTCAACTAGATTGTCTTTGAAAAATTCAACACGTATTTAAGTGCAAAAGACGCCGACTTATTTGATAGAATCCCTACAATCACACCTGCCTTTTACAAACTTCAAATTATTCATCTAATAATAGTTTAAAAGATTAAAAAGTGTTGCATGCAGAATACATTGATGAGATATATTTTATTTGTAATACACAAAAGTTTTAATTTTACGAAAAAAAACTTTGCACGTATAATATAATTGTTTGACCCCATATATCAAAACTTTATTTTTTGGTTTGCAAGAGTAGATAGGCTAAATATATTTCTTATTTATTGAAACGAATATCGATGTCCTATAACCTACATTTAAATTTTCTATTTGATAAGGTGAGGTATAAGGAAACAAAGAAAAATAAGATAAAATAAAATGCAAATAAAGAAAAAGGTCTGACACTTGAGTAGTGGTCTCAAACTTCAAAGTTTCAGTAGCTCTCGTAGGACCTGTATTTTGTACATTCTACGGTTACATCTAAAAAATGTGCTAATAAACACTATATTAGACTTAAAAGTTTATTTTGATCTTATATTTTCAACAAAGCTAATGTAAAAACATTTAAAAAGTAATAAAAAAAACTATTACACAATCTTTTAAAAATCATGCTTATTTAAATTTTTTTAATGGCATCTTATATGCCGATTGATCAGAAGCGGAACCTATTCTTTAATGTAAAATTTGAATCAGGAATACCAGAAAATACGAGAAATAAAGCATTAATAATAAATGTAGATATCGATTGAACAATGTTCTAAAAATTGTGCACTTCTATATCTAGTTTAGTAAGTACAAGTATATTATATATCTACCTACATATGTATAAGGTACAATATATAGACTACCGCTTTAAAACTCGTTCAGTATAGAAAGGACGGTGAATATCACATGCTGCTTGAAGCGTAACAGACAATTTGGAAACCAAGAGACATTGGAGACATAAGAGTAACTCAATTGTTTGTACCAATCTAAAAGTCAAACATTTTATGGTAGATATAGTAAGTAGCGATTTAAATAGAAATACTGAAGTTCTAAAATTATAACAGTTAGTGCTCATTTATCATAACACATAATTATTATTGTAATCTTTTAACTTAGAACTTACGTAACAAATTGTTATACTGTTACAGTAAAAAGCATTTTATTCTAATTAAGAGGTAATTCATTTGATATGCATGCAATTGTCTTCGAAAAGAAGAGAATTTTGTTAGTAAATAATTTTCAAATCTAAAACATCTTATGCAGTTAAACGCGCTTTACGCATTTTCAACTAGACTTTTGGAACTGATCATCAAGTGAGATATTAGTATTCCAATGTAACAATTTTACTGTTGAAGTCTCCAACTATTGTAATTAATTTTCTTTCTGTTCTTAAATGAATTACAAATTACAATAAAATATACGTGTTAACAATAACTCCGGAGCTGTTATAAAGCTTAAAATTAGAGCAGCTCATACAATGTAATTATCATATATTCCAAATTATTAAAAAAATGTTTTTATTGTAAATTTTTGTAAATACTATAATAATAAACAACTCTAGTGAAAGGTCTTTCCTGGACATTCCCTAACTTGGTATAAGTAGCTGCGGAGTTTTTGTGTCTCTTGAGAAAGAGGCTTGCATTCGGCAGTGAATAAAAACAGACTGATGTCAAATGAACAAACTCTAACTGCAAGCCTACAACCACTTTTCTTCAAGCACGTGCTTTTGAATTTACCACGTGCAGGTGCTAAATTCATATTAATTAATTATTTTCTATTGAAAATTGTATAGCATTTTCATATTGAAATATTACGTACATATTTTAACTTGAAAAGAATATGAATGCTTAATTTTTCGAATTAATTTTTTTTTAATTATTCTTTTCCTTCGTTATAATTTTTAACTGTAATATAAATTTTATTTCTCTATAACATTCTTATTTGAATCGTTTTTTACGCCCCATTCCGTTTTCTGACGTTACTTTACCTAATTGTGGGTGGCTTCAGTACTAAAAATAAATACACAATCAGACCACTGCCTTCAGTTTGTAATAAATTGTTTTTATTGCAATCTTAATTTACAAATTATGGTGTTTTAGTTTTACATTAAATAATTTATTTATATGGTAATGTATAAAATTAACATTTTGAGATCTTTTAAAATTAATACAGAACAAAATTATGTATTTTTATGTAAATTTAATAATTACAAGTTCATTTTTATTTTTTATATGCAAGTATCTACCCAATGTGCTTAAATAATGTTAATTATTATCATTAAAACAACGAAATTCATTTTTGCCTTTTTGGAAATATGAATAAAACGCTGAAATTTGTAAACCTTAACTGGAAAGCTCTTCAAGACCCTTGTTTACCCTTTTAAGAAAGTTTAGAACAAAAATATTTTAAAAACAACTGAACTGGTGCCAACAATTCAACTCAAGCCTAAATTTTTCATATGCACTTTACCTCATATGCTCACCAATGTCAAAGAACAGCCTAGCTTTATCTTTCAGCTTCAGAGAGTACAATGTAGCATGTAAGTTCTTATTAACCAGGTGTTCGTCGTTCAACTAATTGTGGAGAAATAGCAGGCACCAAGTATTGATCTGAATAAAAACCATAACAAAACGAAGAAATTTCCTGATCTCAAATTCGTATGATATTCGGATTACTCGACACTTTCTAAATTATTTTAAGAAATTCCAAGACAAATTAAATAGCCAACATTTTCAACAAAGAATTGATTAGATTTTTCAGACAATTTCAATTACGAAAACAGCAGTTTACTATTAACTAGTTTTGTTTAAGAAACAGATAAATTAATTGCTTTGTTATTATAGCTTTTCATCAAGATTTTTATACAGACAACTTGTACACACTTGCTCGTCTCTGTTTTATCAAGGAATTTCGAAGTACCAGTATTCTTTGATTTGCTAATTTGCTCTTTGAAGAAAAATTTAAAATTAAAAGAAAAATTAAAACAATTTTACAGAATAATATATTATGTTTAATTACATAAATTACACCTAACTTAGTTTTATTATTATTAATTATTACAAATACAGTCACATTATCTTGTTAATGTCAATATCTATTATACTAAGAACACTCATCACATGTTTAGGAAACTTGCTGTGTGATGTTAAGGCGTTAACTATCTTATAATTTTTTCTGTGAAATAAAAATCCCCAAATGCGTTTTTATATGACAGATGAAACGCACAATATAATCGGTATCCCTCCGGTGTTTTTACGTTGAGAGATTAAAAGAAACTTCATTTTTTAAACGAAGTAATTTTAAGGTAGCTTCAGGTATTTCGAGGAGACTAATAAGAATTGACAGATTCCTTTTCAAAATTACTTAATCCTGAATATTTAATATTATTCTGAAAATTTCAGTATTGCTTGTTTTTATCGCTAACGGTTATTTTGAAGGAATTGTGTTCCTTCCTTTAGGAGAAAATGAATTTTAAAACACATTTTAGAGAATAACAAGCAAAATGTGAAAATGCTAAATACGTTGCAATTACGTTACTAACAAGATTGTAGTGCGCATAGGAAGACAGGCGATAGATTCCGGAAACTTCTAAGTTATAATATGAAATATGTTCAGACAATGTCTTCCACTGAGAGGAAATATAATATATAGATTGACTCGTAATCGTGAATATAAATATCTGGCGTATACAGGAAAGATATTTCGAATCGTTCTAGCACTTAATGGTTAAATTATGCAATATAAAAATTTTAATTGTGGAAAGTACTTAAATTTTAAGCAAACTAACAATAATAATAAATTTTGGAATAATTCCAAAAATTGTAGTTGGTTTCATATGCGACGTAATTGCTCCATATTTCATTTTGGCAACTTCTGAACACTCAACTACTTTTTATACTGTGACCTGGGCGACCGATAGTTTTGTGTGTCCTAAGAAACACGTAGAAGATCATAAGAAGATTGGGAGTGGGACCTTGGTGTAAGTAGTTGCTCTCGCTAACTGCTAGTCCAATAACCGTCTTTTGTAAACATCATTAATGGTAAAAACCTATTAAAATAAGGCACGAAAAGCTAACCTCCATATTTATGTCAGAAATTTTATTTTTAATTCATTAATTAAAAAGTTATTGCTTCCACGCTGTAATTATTTCTTTATTAATTAAACAAAAAATGTTAATTAACATTTTGTTAATAAACAAGTGAGTAAACAGTGGAGTAATTAAAATTACTAATTTAAAAGTTAATATTATAATTTTACCAATGTTACACAAAATTTTATGTATGGCTAATTCAATTCAACCCGTATCATTCTAAAATTCAATATGATGATGTATTCTGTCTATTAATATTTACAAAAAGTTTGACAGATAACAGATTACCCTTCAACGTAATATAAAGTGTAAACTATACAATTCAACTAAAGTGTTCAGTGGTTAAATAAGATAAGAAAAGCTTGGGCATATAAAAATTTACTAATTTAGATATCAGGTTCTTGACGTAGCGACATAAAAATGATCATAGAATTTAAATAAAAAATATGCTCCCACAAGAATTGTTTAAGGTGAATATTAAATAAATTTAGATTGAGATAAATAAGCTTTTATATACAAAACAGCACTTGAAAAGTTCAAAAAAATAGTGCTGGAGGAGCTAATAAAACTGTGTAGAAAGCAGTCAAATGCTTTCGGATTACCAACTTGAGTAACATAAATCTTCATGTGATCCCATATTGCTTTCTCGTGTAATAACATAATTATGCTAGCGACAACTGTTGTATCGCATTAACCTTTCTAAAAACAGTGCGAATGATTCGTGTACTTATAAAATCACGAGGGTGGCATAATAAAGACTCCTCCGTGTGATATGAAAATCAAAACTTTATTAAATCTTCTTAACACTCTCTAAAACTTGCCTCGAACCACTGACCACAACTAAAAGCTAATCAGGTGTGTGGTTTAAATTGATAGTGTCGTAACGTTACTTATAAAATGTTCCCCTGGTACCGGAGTATATCAGCTCATTACATTTAAGGGAAACGGGGTTGCGAAATCTAGCCTATTGTAACCCGCAATGCGCACAGGTTGCTTTATATACCAAACCATTATATTGCGGAATAAGTATAAAGGCTGTAATATTACTACAGTGGAGAGTTTATAGCCCCGACTTTAATGCTTTTTATATGTGGATAAATATTTTCACGATGAAAAAACAAAAGAAATCTTTGTCACGTCCTAATAAACACAAAAAGTATTTCAAACTTTAATATTGTATTATTAAAACTTTTAAATTATCTTTATAAAAGTTTCCACCTAAGCAAAGTATGAACAAAAGTAATACAATTTAAATAAAATTGATCTACACAATACGTAATAACAATAATAATATGTTTAAAAGTTTGTACCATGATTCTAAATCTCTTTGATTGTTTATTCCTTTCCGAACCCGTTTTTATACGGAATATCTACAGAAGGTGTGATACAAAAATACTCTCCTATAATTTGGGTTGCATATACAAATGGTATCCATTTAATAATTTTATTTAACTTGGCATAGGTTTTGTTAAAATACTACTTACTTAGTAAATTTTTATATTAATCGATAATGTAACGGTACGAATGCAGGTTGACGTAGTTCCATATTTGTTCAACTTTTTCATTGTTTATTGATGAAAATAAATTTTAAATCAATTCAAGTTATGGTTTGGCAGGCGGTGAAATTCTTTTGAGTACAATTATTTTGATGGTATAGAAAATATTTTGTTTTGGTTTTGCTTTCTTGAGAAAATACGTAATTCTCATGGTTAGTTTTAAGTTTTATTTAATTATGTTTTAATATGACGTAAAATTTTAGTTATAAAAATATGTACTATATATTGTAGAATGTACAATGGTGAATTATAGTTATAAAGAACACGTCAGGATTACAGGAAGACAGCCGAAAGATTTAAGATGCAAGAGTACTTTAATAATTTTGTTATTTATTGGTGTAGTATTTTAAAAGTTTCCTTTAAACGAAAATTATTTTTGTTTGTGTAATTTAAAGAACAATTTAAAACACCAAGCTATAAATATTAGTACTTCTTTTTCTAATAATTTAAGCTAATTAAGAAGATATTCCAGGTATAAAAATAAGATTTAAAAAAAACTTAAAACTTCGTTGTAATATTTAATGGATAATTCTAAAATTTACGTTATGAACTTGATCTACAGTGTAGTTTAATTAAAAATTTCTCTAATTAAATTGAAAGTGGCAATGTGAAGAATGTAATCAATTTTGTCGGAAACAATTTCATAAACTTTTTGAATAAGCGATTGAAAACCAGAAAAAATTAACGAAAATTTACGCCTCGTGATCTTTAAACGTTTCTTTCAGAAAACTATATAATTTTAATAAGCCTAAAATTTTCTAAAAGAGAGTTACAGATGAGATATTATCTTAAATAATATTGTCAGAAGCATTTGAAAATAAATAATTGTTTTTGCATTTATTCTTAATAATTTATAATACTCGGCAAATGTAATGAAGAATATTTCTTTAACACTGTTTTATAGTAAACTTTATTTTTAGGAAAATTAGTTATTAGAAATTTTATTCTATCTAGAATAATTTACCCTAGAGAAGCGTTTTTTTATTTTTAATTAATTGTAAATTCAAGAAATGTAAAAAATGTTTTCTTACCAATTCCATATTTTCCTAAAATTATCCTTTGAAATTTTCGAATTGGCAGGCGTGACGATTTTTGTCATTTAAATAAATGGGAGTATATATACCCTAATCTTCAGTACAATTTATTTAAAAAATATTTAAGTTAGTTATTTATTTGGGGTGGCAAAATCTTCGAATGTAACGGTATAGCAGTTGGTGCCGGGCCTGGTAGAGTCGAGAGTTAAGAATTGAAATTTTTAATTTCTAAAATAATCATCAATAAAGAAATTGGGTTAAACACAAAATTAAAACAAACCCACTCAATTATGCACAGAAATATAACCAATAACAAATTACCGATGACTTAACTTAATTATGTGTCAAATCCAAAAATTTATTACACAAACCTGTTTAATGCCAATTTCAAATTTTCATTTAATTTAAATGTCTGTTAAATCCCTAATTGAGGTTGGTGCAATCGTCCTGTAGTGTTTAAATTTAATCTATACGGATTAGTTGCAAAAAAATTAGTTTAAAAAAGGATTAGCAGTTCCAAGTGAATCGTATAATAAAATACCACCATTTTTTGTTTTGATGAGCATACATGTGTACATCATCAAGCATCCACAAAACATGTAAACATTATAAAATATAAACGAAATTTCGATACATTGTATAGGTATGTACATTATCAACAGTGTAAAGTATCTAAAAATGTAATGCACATTTTTTAGAACAAAGATAATATAAACTGCCAAAAGTATGAATTTTGTAAACGTTTCTACTATATTAAAGCATCATTGGCCAGCACATTAGGATTAGAATTACACGAGGGGTAAATTTATATGAAAATGATTTTTGCGGTTAAGTAGGCACATAACTACTGATTTCCGGGGTTTGACTCCAAGGTAAGTAAAACTTTATTTCTGACTGTTTTCCTCAGAAGGCAATGCCAAACCACCGATATGCAATTAATTAGATACAGATAATGTTTATTTGATTCATTTAAATTTCTGTTTATTTGACCATGACTCGTATACCTACATCACGTTACGTATGCAAAAATTTTAAAATGTAGCTTAACCTTCATATACATTTTTTTATTTTGCTTGTTAAATGCTTATTTTAACAATAAAAGATGACGGTGAACAAATTTGACCACACTTGGTAAAAGTCGATTATGTCAAATTATACGTATAGGGGAGTGAGCGTGTCATTAGTTACTTTTTCTTTTGAAATTAACGTTAAATTTCAAAGACACGAATTAAAATTATAAAATCACACTCAATTCCTGCCATGGTAATTTTTTAACACATTATTGGAATCAATTTAAGAGGAATAATAAAAATTAAAACGATACAAAATAATTATCATTCTTTAAGTTATATAATATTTATTAAAGCGAAATAATAATTTGGAATCAAAATATTTTTGTAAATTAATGAAAGATTTGAGTCTAGAACCTAAAAAACAGGGTTAGATTGTTTGCAAGACACCCGTCGACACTTTAGAACTCTCTAATTTGGATGTAGCAAAACTTTCACGAAGGTATTTTGTTTTCTAGAACAAATGTCAGGAAAAACTTGCCAATGTGAATACTTAAAAAAGCTTAAATAACTAATATCTGAGCTTCTTTAAATAGAAAGCAGAAATTTGAGTGCATAATCGTTTCTTTAATCAAACTCATTTTATATTAAATGTTTTTAGTAGATCCTATAAAGCAATTTCTTGATTCCCCGGAGATTAGCCAATTACCTGTCCCTAATTGATATTTTGAACTTATAGACAATTTTTTTCGTCCGAGTTTTTAATTTACATAATTGATTATAAATTGGTTACATCATAACAGTAGCTATTTTATATCTTCCACTTTAATTAACCATTTTAATATAAATGGTAATTATGGCAAAACTTTGGGTGAAGTACACCGAAAGATAAAAGAGTCAAGAATAAAAAATGGAAAATAAACACAATTCAATATAATTTACATTACATCGTGTATTTTTCTTTATATAACGATGAAGAACACCAATTTAATACCCTTTTCTTTTTCCATTTCACAGCGGATAGATATAGAATTATGGAAAATTGAACGATATTGTATATCTCAAGAGTTGTACAGATTACTTATATAACATTGTAGGAATTTAAAATTTGCTACTATTTGCGTTTTCAAGTTAAAAACATGGACACTTGACTCGCGACGTCGATCCTATTCAATTTGTACGAAAACGTTTCAAGACCAACTCATTATTTTCAATTAACATTTTCTTATCGTATGCTTTTGGTAAAACCTGTCTTGAAATTGAATGCCGAATTATTGTTCTGTCAATTAAGCTGTCTACGGCTTACAAAAAATCTACTTTAAAATTCCAAAATGATAATATCGGATTCTGTGTGTGTGGTTTGAATAGCACCTGGGAGTTTTAATGCTAAAAAATAAACTTTACAGTTCACGTTTGCTTTACGTTCGGTAGTGGGTTTATGCTTCGTTAAATCTTCTACCACATATAAATTTTACACATTAGTGTGTGCGGTTAGAAAGAATTATTAATCTAATTTTAGACACACTAACAGCACCACCCGCTAATCTTTCTAGAAGTATTGTTATAGATACTGAAGATTAATAATGTACCATAATAATAACACAGCTTGCTTACAACATGAATTATTATTTTGAGCTTGTTTGCAGTACTAATAATTTTCTCCGGCGTACTCATTCGTTTTATGAATTAATGAGTTACTTACCGTAATTGATGCTAAGTAATCCAATGAAATGAAACTATAGGTAGTTGGGAAAAATGCTTTTACATCAATTATTATTAATAAGCCATGAAAGTTTTATTTATTATTTGGTCGGTAAGAAACATTGACAAATAAAATCGGAATATAGACTGCAATAAAGTTGAAAAGCATTCTTGGAAAATAACTTTTACAATAACAGTGACAAATAATTTATCATTAGTGGAAGAGACGCAAGAAGCGGAGCTAGCTAAAATATAGCACAAAAAATTTGCTACTTTAGAAATGTCACCACTTACGAGGCGGAAGAAATATTAGTCAGTTTTTGCCTCACAAACAACACATACACCATGATCGTAAGTCATCTCTTCTATTCCTACATTTATAAAATATTTGTGTAGACAGTGTGCTATAGAATATAAAACTTCTTTACGAGTTTATCTCACACGGCAATCGAAAGCTTTACGAGATTTAGCTAAACTGCGCTTGAAGTAATGACACAAACATGATTTTCTATAAAATTATTTATTTTACAAAATTGATATAAAATTATTGTTTGTAAAATTTTCAAATGCTTAATAAAACGACCGTCAGATTAAAAAATTTATTCTGCAGTTGAAGTTTTACTCGCAACCCAGTTTCATATTTTCTTGCAAAAGTATAATATCGATCAAGCAAATGTTCAATTAGTTTTTATTAAAGGGAAAAATTACAATTTTGCATATACCTACATAATAAAGGCTAAAATGATGTTTATAACGAAGTAAGTTAAATAAATTTATCTTTATATAATTTGTAACAGTAAAGTTTTAGAACACATGGTGAAGTTTAAATTAAAGTTACAAACGGGAAATACTAACATTCTGGAGCGCCTGAAATTTATTAGAGACAATTAACAGTGATATTTACAAAGAGAATATAATTTTACTGTGGATGTTGCAATTTATTATTAAATTACTCATTTAAATAATAAATAGTTCGTAGTGCACCACTGCCTTAGAATTTAGCAGTTAACTAGTTAGTGGCAAAGCTAAAGAAACTATTCGCAGAACTATAAACCATTTCGTTTACTTACGCTCTTTTAATTTTTTGGATTGCTTCACTTTACGTTCCCCAGTTCTCGAATAGATTAATTATTACAAGAGTAGTGTCATTTTTATAGAGATGTCAGGAAATTCCTAATTCACCCCATGTCGCAGATTATTAACCAACCCCCAAACAGTAACAATATTAGGCTTCTCGGCATGCTTATTGATGTTGTGATTTTAGGGCTCGACGAATGCATTCCATTACTTCTTTTGATCTTGCTCAGCAACAATTTCGATTTTAGTCGTTAAAACTAAAAGTCAAATTGTATGTATAGCAGTATACAAGATATACCTTATAGTTTTACCTCATCCGTTCTGATTATTATAATTACTTTATTTTTTAATTTTTAATTTAGTTAAAAACTAAATTACTGTACCAAGGGTGTGTAGAAAAAATTTAGCATATGCTATTGATACCATGAAGAAACCGCACCAGATAAAGATATTATTGGAGAAATTTTTGTCTCAAACTTTACTATTTAAATCGATATCAAAATCATAACCGAAATTAGTTTAACATTTTCTCGTTATTGAATGATAATGTGGACAGATTACGTGGAATAAAATGTTTGCTTTGCTTTTGTTCTTAATTTCAACATGTGTCTATAGTATATAGGTACGTGCTATATGTTAATATTATACATAGACGATTACTCAATTAGCTTTAATGGAATAGATCACCTTATTTAGCTTTAGAAATTGCTTGCGGTTGGTAATGATATTAATCCAAAACTTCATGTGAGTGATAATAATTTATTTGAAATAAAAGGAAATGAGGAACGCAAAAACGATTTTCACCATACCCTTTTTAATAAAAGTGTGTCCTGATTAAATAAACAAATTTTTATAATTTATATACATATTAAATAAAATAAAATATATAAGTTAAATTAATTAATTAAAATAAAAAAGGAATTTGTATATTTATTTGAGAAGTTAAGCAGTATTAACAGATATTTAGCATAAATGACGATTTTAAAATGACATTAAATACAAAAAGTTAATATAATTATTTGTCAAAACTTTAATAATTTACTGAACTAACAGTTTTAATGCTAATTTTAAATCTCTATTTAACCTAAATGAAATTGGTGCAATCGGCCCTTACTTTTAAGTAGAATGTCACGGTTGAAAATTGAATTTTATTTGTTATTTAAATTTTAAGTGCGGCCCTGTCCTGTTGATAGGTACTATCGCAAGACCAGAAAATAGTTGATATTAACAACAATTTTTAAAAGGTATTTTTCGAAAGTTAATGATTGTTAGTTGGGAAAATTATTAGATGTGCCGTTTGCACTGAAATTTTGGTATATATTTTTTTACCGCTCCGATTTGGGATTATTTTGTGCAACGAGCTGTATCGAATACTTTTTTATCCGTCGTTTGTTTGCGAGGTGAAATTAGTGTCTCTTTATGAGGATAAGATCATCTATATTTTTTTTGCGACTCAGCATTGACCGAATACTTTCCTTTATTTGAATTATACCCTCGATTACACCATCTACGAGGTAAAGTTGTTTTTTTATCAAATGTTTTTTTGTAAAGGAATTCCTTTTAGGGTCCTTCCCTTGGTTAACATCAACCAAGTTTCATTAATTAATTGAGCTGTTCGATTTTCTGGAGGTGCGAATTGCTATCTTTTGCCCTGGAGTAACATTGTGAAGTACGAACCAGTTTTTTGTTTTTGAGAATTTTGAGGAATTGGTGCCGTTCATTGATACCGAGCTTGATATCGAACTCTTCCGTCACCCTGCATTATTTGGAAACTTCAGTTGGAAGAAAATTATCATTCACATACGGACAACCAACACCGAAGTCCGTAATTAAGATAAGTGTTTTGTGCTGTCTTTTTTTATTAATTGTTATAAGTTGCGTGGATATTGCGCTAAAAATTTGATTACGAGTTGATTTATTGTTATTCAATTGTTTATGCTTTGTGCATATAGATATATAATTTTTTTTTACCATCATACTGTAACCCTAAATATAGCTATACGCGGGGAAATCTTGCTTTTGCGAGAAACACAAATTATATATTACTTATATTGCGCGATTATTCTATTACTTATTTTTTTTGCTCGAATCAAACTTTGGTGCCGTTGTAATTTTTACAATAAATTCATTTATTTACAGTTCAAGCTTATCTCTTGCAACTCTTGCAATTTTTTTTATTTTTATATCAGGTGACTTCTTTTCTAAAAGCTACTTTCGTGATTTGGGTAGTAGAGTATTTTTGGGGAGTAATATTTTATAATCACGTGGCGCCTAGGGCAAATTGAGTTACTTTCCTTAGTTTTTTTTGCTTGAAAAGAAGTCGCCAATTAAGTTTTTTCTTGCTCCAATTGAGCTAGCCATAGGAGCATATGCCAAAACCCTGAGATTTGGGAAAATACCATCAATCCCTTTGATACCACCTTTTACCGTGGCAAGAATTACCGTGCAAATCACTGATAGCTTAAGAGTTTAATTAAAATTTTTGCGTTTACAACTCATACGTTAAAATAGTGTCAAATTATGGAATTATAGAATAATGAATTCTCTTCGATTATTCCTAGCGACTTTTGCTTTGGGCGGCACTTTTATTGAACGAAAGAATTAATAACCCTCGTAAACGCAAAATTTAATGTGGCATTTTGTTATTTTCAAAGTTGCTCAAAGTTTAGTTACGAATATCATAAATTAAATATTATACTGAACCCAACAAACTTCTTAAAAAACATTTGAAATAAATATTTCAATTTTCAATAAATATTAATTTCAAATATTATATTTGCAAGTTTACCACGTTACCCTCAAATAATCGAAATTTTTCATCAATCACAATCAATTAATTAATTTTTTAATTCAATTAATAAATCAAGTTAAGACTTGACAACATTTTTTTGCTTTTTTTTTTTATTATTAAGGTCAATTAATAGTTTAGTACTAGTTTACTGTGTCACGGTTCATAAGTTTTGTTCTCGTAACGTTCTCTTCTTCCTTAACCAAATATCTATCTGCTGGCCATAGGTAACATTATAAGTGGCCAAAATACTTACCTTCTTTTTGAAAACAAGGTTTTATAATACGCTGTAGCATAATTTTTAAATAAATTTCTATAAAGAAATTATTACTGATATCCTCACTACAAACCTTCTATTTCTAAAATCTGTAAGTAGAACAATTAACTCTGAAATAGGTTTAAAACCTACCCAATAAGATTCTATCGCTGCTCTCAAAACCAAATTATTTAACAGCGACTCACAATAATTTAACCAACAATGCAAAATTATTTTTTCTTTTTCATCTTTGACCGCTTTAACTGGACGAAATATAATGAAGACTGGAGTTTGGAAGCAAAAACTTTAATCGTATCTCATTAATAGTTTAAAACAAATGAAAACACACTTATTAAAGTTAACAGTTTACCTAAAACGCAATTAACTGTGATATTACTAAAGATCAGTTGTGTGAAGCTTAGTTCGAATTAACTCAGCGTTAACTCATTGTATTTTTTACAGGGTATAGCCAGAGTATAACCTTGGGTAATATCTAGTCCGAGCTTTATAAAATAATATGTACGTCGAGCGGTAAGTAGTCTTCTGGGTATTTAAAATCGTGTCTAAATTTTAGAATCAATTTTTAGCAACGATTTCTTGAACAGCAAGCAAAAATAAAAATGGTTTATTTTTCAAATTTTGATTGTTCCATGACAACTTTTCCATGCGGTACACAATAAAAAGAGTTAACCTATTTTTAACACTTACCACACTTTTCCTACTGTAGTTGCGTACAGTGATGCTATAATGTAGAGCTTATTTATTCTAACCATGTTGTAAAAGCTTTTAATGCAGGTTTGAACACTATTTTTTAGTTATTTACCCATTTTGATTAATTACGATTTATTATACCACACCTCTTATTTCCTTGATAGGGCATTTACCTGCACGGGGTGCACGCTGTAACTTGGTGCTGCGTCTGAAGCATGCAGCAAAACCATGAACTCGAGAAACTTATGTATCCTACTCGACTCCGCTAACTTCCTGGTTGTATTAAATTAATTAGAAGATATTTCAGAATTATAAGAGGTAATCTATGTCGTATCCTGGATTACAAACGCTACCATGGAAATGGCTTTATACGGTTATATCTGCTAGAATTTAATGCCAATTATGATGACTAAATTTTATTGTAGGAGCAAAACCAAGTCGTTTTGCTTTATTGCATTATTTTGGTTAGTTAGTTGTGATGAAACAAATGCAATGATAGTACACTTATAGACACCATAACAGTAGCAGTTGAATATCAAAATGTATTATCTCGTTTATTAAATTTAATAAACATTTCACCTGCTTATGTTTAATTTACTGTTTATTGTATGTTAAACGTTGCAATGTATAGTGCTATCAATCTAGCTTATCTAGCGGTATTTCAAGTGTTAACTAACTATGCATGGTGATTCTCTAATTAACATATTCTTGCAAGTAATATACAAATATCCTGTAATGAACTCCAGATATCATATTCCAGTCATTAGGTACTAATACTTTTGATTAACTGGCTAACTCTAAATTATTGATTTGATAGTTAGATAAAATAATTATTACAATAATCAAAAATTTTGACAGAATGACGGTACAGATAAAGAGGACACCGTAGATTAAAATTTTAATCAAAAGTTTTTTCAATGCTGCAATTGAAATTAAACACGTTGAATTTATATCGGGAAATGATGATATTCCGACGCTATATTATTTGTCATAAAGAAAATAGAGAAAATCAAATGTGTGCACAGTTTACGTGGCACTCGCTTATTCATATTACTGTTAGTAAAATGGAAATGTAGATACGGTCATAAGAGAGAAAATCAAAACCACAACGCAAGCTGCTCAAAATCTCGAACGATACAAAAGAGAACATGTCCAAATTTACCACAATGCAAGGAACCGGAAAATTAAAAAAAAAATTAAAAAATTCTGTTCATGTTTTCTTTTACCATAACTAGTCTGAGGAGATGGGTGCTACGAAACCCATGAAACGAACCCACGATACCATGAAATGGTACAGCGACGACTGAATGTTGTCTAATCTTTAAATAATTTACAATAACTTCGTTTACTTCAACAACTTAAAAAAACAAATAACATAATTACTAAAAATTCACATAATATAACATTGAATAATGTCTGATTAAAATATGATTTTAAAAGTGTTGGTATATTTTTTGAATAAACTTTTGCAAGTTTAGTCGAAAAGCTAAAATATTTCATTATAGTGTGTACTTAGAGAATTTGTAAAAATATTCAATTAAAACAAAATTTTTTGTAAAAATTAAATTTGCTCCAGTTAAAACGATACCGAGTAAAGAGAATCAAAGTTAACAAAAGTGTAATACCAAAACGAAATGTTCTAATCTTATGAAAAACAATCGATTAATAAAACACCGAAAAGTTTATATACAAAATTTATTTTATTTAGTTACAAAACATTATAAAATCTTTTATACTTCGGAATTTAGGTTAACATTTATATTATTTATTGTCAGCAAATACGACAATTATAAAATAAATTTGAGTACAGTACACAGTAGGTATACAATTGCATTACAGTACACATCTCCAATTACTTTGTAATCTATAATTTGTATTAAAACGTCACCCTTGTTTTGCTCTTTTGCTCTCCTCGAACCCGAAGCATCGACGATCAATACTAAAACCGGGTTTGATTTTTCAATCACATAAAAGTAATCCGCTTTCAAAAAATTATGTTTAACACGAACCCAGCTAAAATTTAAAAGTTTTAATTGTTTACTTTATTGATTTAAAAAATCTTACGCTTCTTCTTGTGTTTAATGTAACTTGCTCAACTTGTTCATTATCAAGTGAATAAGTAGGGTAAGGATATAAACTTGGAGGTTGTTTTCGCTGTAAAGTGGACATATACGGAGGACTAAGAGTTTGAAGACAAGGAAGGATTCGACTAGATCTACTCATTCCAGCATACACCAATGGTTCTTGTCCATGTAAAATTGTGTTTGATGTTGATTTATTATATATTACATAAGGCACCTCGTGGTGTGGAATAGATATATGTGTAAATTGTCCTTCGTCCTGTAAAATTAGTTTAAAATTACCAATCAATTTGTTTTATGATCGCAATTTACCTGTGAAACAATTCTAAGATTGTCGTAGTGATTACTTTGTTCCAATCCCATTACTACGGGTGTTTGAATAGCTACATAATTTCTCAAAGGTGGTGCATTATTTACCACCACAAAAGAATGTTTGTTGTTTTGATAGCATTCTTCATTGTCACTTTGTGGTATAATGTCGGGATTTTTTTCTTCCAGGCTTTCGACACTTCCATTTACATTGCTGTTTGGTTCAGAAGTAATTTTATCTACCTCGTTGGAAATACACCGAGTGGCCGATAATGACAGTCCATCATCTTCGTAAGATTTTAAATCGTATTCGTTTCCACAATTTCTAAAGCGGATTATAATAACAATTATAATCGCCACCAACATAAGCGCCGATACTACGCCTATTAAGGCTCCCAATGTAGGACTAATTTTAAGCGGAGTTGATGTTGTAATTGCTAAGGTACGCAATTAGTTTAATTATAGTAGACTATGTTGTAGTTATTCAGAATTTCTTACCTGCGTGCTTTTCAGCCGATTTTAATGTGTAAGTTTGTAGCCGTACAACGCTACTTCGTCCTTTTTTATTCGACGCGTATAATTCAACATCAAAAGTAAGACCAGATTCTAAACCCCCAACGATAAATATGGGACTTTTAGAAGAGATGCTACTTACTAACTTATGATTCTGAGGATCGTAAATTTCCATAACAAACTCTTGTAGTAAACCACCATCAAACCCTTCGATGCATTCTATAAATATCGAATCGGTAGTTTGATTTTGTAGCGTGCAATTTGACAAACTGTCAGGTTTTCCTGAATAAACAAAAAGTTACAAGTGAGTTTAGAAAATTGGCTCATATTGTACCGGCAGGATTAATATAAAACACACAAGGTTCTTTTTGTTCTCCAATTTCATTCTTTCCGCTGCATAGCAGAGTTCCGTAATCGTATTCAGCAATTGGCTTGTAAGACAAGATACTGCGAGTTCTATCGCTTGTTATTTGATTTTGTGGAAGGTCTACTACTAATGCAGCGTTATCGCTATTGTTAAATTTCCAAGAAAATTGAACATCTGTTGGATTGGCGTCAAGTTCGCATCGAACTTCTGTTAATTCAAAACGGGCAACTCCATACACTTTCAATTGCCCTAATTTGCATGACGGTGAATCTAAAGTTTAATGAATTTATTGATTTAATAAATAAGAAAGAAAATTAATTCTTACACTTGATGTCTAATTGGACCGGATTGCTCTCGCCATCACCTTCTTGATTGCTACCGACACAAGTGTAAATACCTGCTTTGCTTTTCGTTACGCTTTGTAAAACTAAGCTCTGATTACTAACTATAATACCAGACGATGGGTTGTTAAGTAAAATTTTACCCTGTTAATTAAAAGTTATTCTTTGCGTAATTATAAAACTTACTCGACTTACATTGTGCCTCCAACTGACTCTATAAACCCAAGGATTAGACTTAATATTGCATTCAAAATAAACATCCACGCCTTCTTTAATAACGCTGTTATTTAAATTACTTCCTAATTCTAAATTGACTAAAGGAACGTCTACAATTAAGAAATGTTTTATATTTTATAAGTCAATTATCTCAGGCGTGATATTCAGCTTCAATATTTTAATGGTGCTTTTCAAGTTCATTAAATTTTTTAAAACAAAAAATATTATCAGACAGAAACTGTTTTTCGCTATATTCATGAACTTTTTGCCAATATGAAGTGCCAATACATTATTTTATTTAATCGATAACGCAAATTTAGGTCTCGATGAACTGATGACATCAAATGTTACTGATGAATATCTGAATTGCGCAAATGCGGCATGTTGTGCACAAAAGTCTTTAAAGAAGGTTTTTGTTAAAACACGAATAAATTAATTTTAAATTTCAAAGAATTTGTAAAAGTAAAAAAAAAAGTGAATCACATAGAGTGGATGTAATGAACTTGAAGCAAACATTAATATATTACAGCGTTATTCCAGGTCAAATCAACAATATTATAATAATATTAATACTTTTTAAATCCTACAAAACCTCCAGTTATTTAGGTTGCTGCCTGGTATTCCAAAAATTTACATGCACACAAGTCCCGTTTTAAAACTTTTGTTTTCCTTCTTGAAGTAAGTTATCAGAGTTTTCCTGAGCTTGACTAACTTGACCGATACTTCCAAACAAATATTTTGGATTTACCTACCTTTACTTTGATTCTACTACGATATTTCAAGTTAATATTTAATAATGGACCGCAAACCTGTGCCAAGCTGTGTACCAACGCGAGTAAAATAAATTTTACTTGACATTTTGTACCGACCAGTTAAAATCGATTGGTTGTTGGCTATTTCCTAAGACTTGAATATTTCATCTTTTTATATTAAAATAATTTCAAATATGAAAGAAATAAAAAATTTAAAGGTGGGATATCCGGTGCGTTTTAACTTTTTAAATTAATGTTAGAAGTATACCTTGCAATTTAAAGAAAATATTTTTATAAAGTAACGCGTGCTCTGCTGTCATATTAAACTGCCTTTAAATAAACGCAAAATCTTTTTCTTTTAACGGGAAATCTCGTTATATTTTACAAAACAAGTGTAATTAAAAAAAGCATAATTTTAAATTGAAGTTGATCCGTTTAGCTCTATATGAAACGAACTTAAAAACCCCAAACGTACTGGGGATACATATTATGCATTATAATGTAAATTTTTGGAATTTAAACTCAAATAACCTATAACACCCAAATTAAAAGCATTAAGCGTGTACCTATTGCTACCGTTGTCCTGTAATTTAAAAAATCATACTTATAAGCTTAAAGGCAAACTATTTATACAAATATTTATCATTATTGGTCCATACGATAAATATTTCAAAATGGTATTCGAGTGCTCGGTTTTTTGTGCATTGGAAATATTTTTGTGGATTCCAGCTCACCTACTCAACCCTCGGAAGTTGATTTTTTATCAATTGAATGAAAACGTTGCTTCACATCGAATGATATCCTACAATTAGTGACAACGATAACGTACTTTAAAATAGCACGCAAGAGTTCGAATCCAGATTGAGGAATATTTTTTCCGCACACGATCTCGCTAAATTGGTGACTCGACAGAACATGAAGCACCGTATGTTGTAAAAATATAATGTCTGAAATTAACCGTATGAACTGTCGTCGTGTCGAGCGGAAAATTATCCTGTTTATCTCTGATTATAATTACTTGTAAAAGTTATTTTTATTTTTTCAGAAAAATATAAAATCTTGGATTATTTTTGTTTTCTTTAGTACTAACAACTAATTTGCAACGACAAGGTCTTGATTGATTTGACATGGAATGACACTAAATAGTAAAGGTAAAAATTGAAATTCTTAAATTCTTACGGTAAATATCCAATCGCCATCCGTCTTCTATCCCACTGTCGGGAATCAGTTGCTGCTGTCCTCTGCACGACAGGTATTTGCCTGCATCTTCTATCGATGGAATAAAGGTGAGAATGCTCGTAGTTGTGTTTCCATCAAAGCTCACCTGAAACAAATCAATATGGAAACGTTATTAAGATATCGCCGATAAGAGATGTTCGGTAATTTTGATGAAAAAAGCTAAAAGATATAATTAGTTCCTGAACAAACTTACTATTTCACGAGTGTTTATCATTTGTATGCTCCCTTTCCACCAAGTTATGGCAGGTGCTGGTCGAGACCCAACTACTTCGCAACTTAACTCGTAGGCGTTTTCGGCAGAAAGTGGTCTATTTTCTGTTAAAAGTTTTACCCCCAGTGGTCGCACTGCAATAACGAAAAGAAATAAATTATAATTTTAATTTGCAGATTAGTACAAAAGCGTCCGAGTGTGATGAAAAGCACTATTAAACTGTAATATATTTTTCTTAATACAATAGTTTCAAAATTAATATTAGGAAGTTAGAACTTGTCTCTAATCACAAGGGAAACCTTATGATCCACACCGGCTTTTACGGGTCTATTGCTATTACATTACACCGACTCGGGTTGCTTCCTGCTATTTTCTACACTGATTTATGCATAAACTTTGGTGAACTAATTTTGAACTTTTGCTACAAAGATCATCTGTATTAGATGCCAATAGTCTAAAAACTGACTAATTGCCTCACCGTTTCACTGACATATATTTGAAAACAACCCTTTGTGCATTCAGCTAACAAAGACAACGACATTTATTAGTCATAACCTAATTTTTTTTATGCAAATAAATATGCTATCCGTTGATGATTTCTAGTAAGTTCATCGCAATACGCAATGTTCTATTATAATAAATTGTTATCAAAAGGTGTTTCCATCATTATATTATGTCATGCGTAACCCACACACCTACTTTGAATTTCTAAACTAAATTACACCAAAATTGTATAATTTATAAACCCATTTAGGAGCATTTTCAGTAATTAATTGAAAGTGATTCGGGTACATTTGCCATTTTCAATTAAAATATTATTATGAATTAAAATTATTTGGTATAATAGATCGGCAATTTATGAATGCCGCTATTATTAATATACAATTGAGTTTATCTATGTTAAATGAGTTTAGTTTCTAGCGTTAGTAAGCAAATAATCTTAGCCAAGTTGAGTTGAATCCTATTACCTTATCTGTCTAATCTTTAGCAACTCTGTAGTTTGTAATTGCGGGATTCTAATGGATGCTCATATATTTAGTTAACTAAATTGCTTAGTATTGAAGATATTTTGAAATTTATATACCAAGTACCGTTTGTATTGCCTATATTTGGTTAAAAATTGGAAATCGTTACTTGAACAATCCTTCAACTTAATCAAGCCGACCTTTTCTCGCTTAATAGTCACCCCATGTGTTGACACAATCTGATGTAAATTACTTTAAATTTTAGTTTCTCTTCGCTATGTTTTATACTGAATTGAATGAGTTTGGCACTTCACGTTATAGTTGAGTCGAGGTTAATGGTACTCTTAGCCGATAACGACGGGGTCTGCCCAGGACATTTAGTATCTAATGACTTTACTTGCCAAAATTACCTCATTTTTTCAAAAGCTTTCAGTGCAGAAACTTTTGTATAGAATCGAACTTTTACTGCTGCAAATAGTGTAGGTAAGTATATAATTTAAGAAATGAACAAATACTTTATGAAAATGTAGTAATTTTTTATATTTCCTCTTTTAAGTTTACTTTAAAAGCAATAAATTTTCTGATTAAGAAAATAAGGAAAATGTTATTAAGTTATTTTAGTTATTAAAAGAAAGTTAATTAAAAAACATTAATTATTAAGTTATTGCAAAAATAACCTGGAGTAATTTATAATGAAAAATTACAAACTAGAGGTATTTAAAATATGTTTTAGGTGCAAACAATATTACGCTTTAGCTTGACTTTTTTATTTTAATTTATTTTTGGTTACTTTGTACCTAATTATTTAAAATTATAAAATTTTATGTTTTCTATTTATTTAAGCTGCTCTCAATTTTTAAAATCATTTGATTGTATGCAAAATATGCATGATTAAATAATTATATGATTGATTAATTAAATGCATTTCTGATCATCAATTTTTTACTTTGTAGTTGCGTTCATTCAACACCTGAATGTTGTTTACCCCAGTTAGTCAAAAACCAACGAAAATATTAAATTTTTTTCGGCCTCTCTACCACCCTGACCTAGTTTGTCAATAATTTTTAATTTGCTATAATTATGTATTAAACACACCCCGAAAGACAGATAAATTTCAGGGACTACATTATTGTACCTTTGTATTATATTGATTATTTGCTCATTCATCCTGCTGATTATAGCACTTTTAATTGGATGCACAAATCGTTACACAACTTTTTGCTAGAACATATTTAAATAGTATGACTTATTATTAATTAATTTATTTAATGCTATAATTATTAATTTAGTATAATATTTGCTGACCAAAAATATTGTTTTGATTGACTGGAAAGCAAATAACGTGAATTTAGTAAATACTCATATATTATTCATAATGTACAAAAGCAACTATGTGAACAAAAATTTACATTTTGATTGATTGATGTAACTTGATGGTACCAGAGCAACACCAAACTTAATGAGTGGAAAAAAATAATCTCGGTTCCTCTCTGGGGACGTATTTATCGGAACACTTGCCTGAACTTAAAGCTTGGTGATACATTTTAGCTTTTTTAACATAAATCACGAAAGAATGTTGTCTGAAACGTAAATGTACTAATTTTTTGTTACGGTATTAGGTGAACTAGATAACTGTAAATTACCCAAATAATTTTCCGGTAAAAAGACATTTTGGTTAACTCTGAAATGTTAAAAACTTCTCTTCATTTTGTAGTGGAGTTAGTTTGGTACTGCATTTTATGACGTGGCATAAGCAATTTTACGTTCTCGGCAATTTTAGAGTTTTTCACGTGTACTTCCAACTGCTTTTAATTGTAAAGCATTTCTAATTTAGGTTTTTCCTGCTGTAAATGAATATATAGCAATTTAGAACCTATTCGCTCAGTTCAGTATCGTTTCTTGCGTATCTCACCAACACTTCTTTGGTATACTACGCTGTCCACCTTTCAATTAATTTAAGAAACGTTTTTTGGTTATCTCTCGGTTTGGAATGTGACAAATTTTCTTAAAATCTCTTGAGTTCTCTTGGGTTGCCGATTGCCACCATTAACAATACAGCAGAGTTACAGGTGCATCTGACATCTGCAAAAAATTAATTTTACAAATAAATAAAAATTAAAATTACGTTTTTTCTTGTATAATTTTATTTTCATTTAGTGACCGATTTCGCTTAAGGCATCGTCAGACTGAACAAATAACTTAATATACTAGAAGTTCTTATGGTGTCTTTAAAACCTGACGGGGAATACTATTGGAAAAGTATAGACATACACAGTATTATTGTCAAAATTAGAGAAATAGAAAAAGTCTATTTTCTGCTCGTACCTTTAGAAAACTCTTTAAAAATTGCTAAAGTATAATGAAGTATTTTTAAATTTCTATTTATGAACATACAAAGTCATTATTTTCTGTACATAAAAGTCCCTTTGTGTCATTTATGTTACACAGCATTTCATTTTAATTGTATGAGCCAATTACGAGTGTGATTTGTAAAAAAAATATTTAGAAAAAAAATTATCTTGTACATTTAAATTAAACATTTGTTTTGTTCTCAATGAACTGAATATTGATCTACAATCAAAAATTGTCTTTCGTCAAAATTATTGTGTAATGGCAATATTTTGCGAATGCAGAAACGCTCTAGAATAAAATTACTTTGTGACATGGGTGACATTTCTCTACAATATTTAATGGCATGTCGGTACTCAGATATAGTCTCTATATAGAGAGGTACTTACCTCTCAATTATAGGATATATAATTCACAAAGCACCAAACATTTGTTAATACTTTTAATATGATATTATCGTAAAAGAGTCATTAATCAAGTTTCGAGGTTTAATGAGAAATATAAAAATAAATTTTTTGAAAAATATTTTATAATATATTCTCTCATATAAAATTTTCTTAGCAGCATTATTTGCCTACAAACTGTAATAAGTACTTTCAAAAAGTAATATTTCTTCTGTTTTAAGATTTATATATTTTTTTTGCGCAATTATTAATTATATATTACATAACAAAAATTGCAATTTAAATTTACTTTTTTGGTTTTTACATGGACCGCGTCAGAAACATTCATGTTGATTGTAAGCGAAATACTGGAAAATTTTGCGTTCAAGTGCTCGATTTTTTAAATTTTATCAATGGGCAAAGTGACGAAATATAAAATATAAAACAGGAACTATTAATGTATTTACATAAATTTTTAAGACTAATAAACCTATCACTTTAATATTACTTCTCGGTCACCATTGAATTCAGCAATTTCTAAATATTGAAACATAAACTAAAACAGTTGTCCTAGTTTTGAAACATATTTAATGATACCCTGAGTTCGTAGCCTGGGTTACCTTTGCTGTTTTGAGGGCGCGACATACATCTTTTGTCTCTTAAATGCTATCCTTAATACTCGTGCATATAAATTTTGATATTTTTAAACAGAAATTACATACCTTCCCATTTATAAAATTTTTGTAATCAAATTTGTTCGTCACTTTGTCACAGCTATATAAAATTTTAAAATTGTCTGTAACACTTAAACAATAATACTGAAGAGATACTTTAATTATAATTTAAGGATAATGCCGCATCTTGGTTTTCCTCTTGAGATTCGTTTATAAGGTTATATAATCGATTTAATAATTAGGAACCTATTCAAGTTGTAAATCACAAATTTACATTCACGACCACAAAATAGTAGTGCAATCTTCAAGTAGAAATAGCTGATCCATTTATTTTGTGAGCAACCCAAAGCTAAGTTTTAAACTTTCTTAAAATTTTGTATGCACAAACGTAATTTTATGATTAAAATATTTTAAAAAATGCAAAGAATTTTACGCCAATATTAAAAATATACATATCAAGAGTGTCAAAGATTTTAAAACTATCCAATTGTTAATGGAGGTTACTAATATGCATTAAAAATGGAGATAACACATAGTACAAGAATAAATTTGTATAGGTTTACTCATTTATAGTAAATTATTTTATAACCTACCGTTTTGTATAGCTTATCGATATTATCAATAATTTATGAAATTGTTAGTATTTTGTTATTGTATATTTCATTATTTTATATTTTATTCATTAGTGGTTTTAAGGTGGTTATTATATTGAGAAAGTTATTCTCATTTATTACCAGACTAACGACCAGTTAGAAATAAACAATTTTTGTTTGGATTTATATAAATACTGAAAATAAATATTTTAGTAGCAGTAAAATATACGAACACCGAACTCAATACTTTTTATAATATTGTAACAGCTAATATACAGTCCACTTTAATTACTTATCGTCGAGACGAAACATTGAGTAAATTTATACTGTGTTCTCTGCGAAATATAAACTGATATTGGAGATAATTTTAAAAAGCAATATTAAAATATTTCAGATTGTATTATACATTTAATATAATGAAAGATGCTGGTCATGGCTTAGTAGTTAGTGAAATCAAATAAAAAAAGAGGGGAGGGGTAATTTACTTATGCCCAAAGACATAAGGTATTATTTTGGTCTAGTGCTGGTGACTCTTTTCCTTTCATAGATTTTGATTTATAGGTTTTACTCATTGAGGATGACACAAAGGCGTTGTTTGATCACGCAAATACTTTTAGGAATACTTTTTCCTGTTAATTTTTGATTCAAATCAACTAACGAGCTAGTCGTTTTATTTCACATTAATTACCTATAGACCTTGTAAATGAATAATTATTACAAAAAAAATAATTATTATCAATTTCCTGTATCTACCACATGCGCTAAACGGTACAAAACAAAACTTTTTTTATATTATAAATTTTGGCTATAAATGTTGGTGTACTATTCAAGTAATGCCAAAATGAAAGCGTTTCTGTTCCTGATATTTATGGTAGGCAGTTGTGGTGCGGCTTCTTTGCTCTCTAAGGTAGGGTAAAATTTTTATTTATTATCCATTGCCAGAAAAGTTATTTTTTTCTAGTTCCGTCAAAGTGATTATAAAATAAAAGATTTTCGGTTTGAAAAATTAGTAGTTAACGAAAATTTTTGCAATGTTTTCGATATGCGACCGTTTAAATACAATCGTACAACAATAGCGCAGAATGCAACCCTCAATTTTAAGAAAACCCTAGGAAAAGATCTTGAGGTTAGTAATTTTTATTGATTGTTATTATTTTTGAAAAGTGAATAGAAATATGTAGGTGGGTAGGTACTATTTAAAAATTTGAATATTTTTCAATTTATTCGAATTTTTCAAGAAAATTAAAAAAAAATCGAATAAAAATCCTAAGAAAATTGCATACGAAGGGGTTTTACACGGACAGGGCTAGTTTTGCGGTTTGAGCTATTAAAATTATTTAATTATTTACTAAGTAAGAACGAATTTTAAATATTCTTATTGTTATTACAATTCTTACGATATGTGATTTTATTAACTCTTATGTTTTTATTGATTATTTTTATTTTCTGAAATGCTTCTAATAGTTTTTGGTGTCAATTTAGTTATATACATTTAAACTCAGAGTTAAAATTTGTTTAATTTCGAAAAAAAAAAAAGATGTATTACAATATTTAATTTTATTTTAAATATAGAACTAATAATTGCAAAACCCAATTTTTAAATTTTACGCTAATTTTTTATCGCTGTTGCCGTTGATATTCTGAATATGGACCTATTCGATTACTGGCCTTTTATAAATGTTACTGTTTTTGTTCATCGCATTATTTAATACTTAATTATTTTGTTTAAAATTAAAAATTGTAGTTTTAATATTTTTAGGCTGTCGTACAAGGATATAAATTTTTAAGTAACGAGTATCGTCCTGTCGCAATACGTTTTCAAGTAAACCTTTGTGCAGCATATGATCAAGATGTAATTGGAATACAACAAGGTCTTGGAGCTTGTGGTAACATTACAGAATGCTACTTTGCAAAGGTTTAACATTAATTTTTAATATAACAAAAATAAATATAATTTTTTGTTAGGATACGACGTACCAATTATGTAATTTTGTAATGGACGAATCTCGAATGCCTCCGTTTTTTCCAAGCGGAAAATACAAAGGAGCAATACAACTGTTATATTTAAATGAAGAAGTTGCACTATTTAATGTTTACCTAGAAATATATCGACCGATAACTGTAAACTAATATTTAATTTGTATGGTGGTGCTAAGTTTAATTTAAATTTGATTTTATTAATTGCACCTACCAACAATTAATCAACGTGAAATTCTTTAAATTATGTAGGTACTATAATATATTATTGAAAATCACAATTAAAAAAAATATCTTCATAATTATGTGTACAATTACTTGAATTCTTTCATTTAGTAATTTCTCTAAAACATAAGTATAAAACAATTATTTTGAAACGGACAGTAATGAGGGTGCTGTTGCTTTCCCAAAATCATTGTATTGTTTTCTATTTGATGAACTGAATTAATATCTGAATACAGCTAGTAAAAAAATAAACCTGAATATGTGTAGGAAAACCTATCCACGTATGTATTTCGATAATATTGATTCAAAATTTAAACTCTTGTTCATTTTCCAAATTGTTCAGTATTTTAAATTATTTATCAGTAGCACCTTTATTTGTTAATGGATTACTAATTTTGAAAAAATAGTAATAAAGCACATATTGTAGCCGCTCTATATAAAATATATGTAGCTTCTAGTTTCTTTTTGTATTTCAGAAACAAATTAATGTGAAACTTCCTAAAACAGATACCTGAATTTAAAAAAAATGTTAAGTATTTTATTTTTTTATTTGTAAATAGAAGTACTCAAAGTTATAAATTTAATACTGAAATTTTATTATAGAACATAATATGTATTATAAACATTTTTTCTTCGAACTTGTTTGTGAATCTGGATATTAGTTTTAAGCAAAACTCTCCCTTAATAATATTTGTGTTTATTATTCTTGATGTCTTATTTGAATAATTACTAGAGGTTTATCTACATAGTATAATATATAGTTCATTATTGGTTTGTCTGTTTTTTGTGTTAATAATTTATGTTCTACAAACACTGCATTCTACTGATTTAGGTTTAAGTTAACTAAATATAAGCTCACCTCGGTAATATACCTAGCATGTAATTGAAAATCCATTCAATTGCTTCTATATTTGGATCTAGTGTGATTTTACAGTTAATGTACTTTGAACCTAATGGGTCGTCGCGTCGTCTAAATTGCTGAATGGTTAATCGTTCAAATTTTCTCATTATCATTTATTTTACATGGAAAAACCTCCTGAACTAATTAGACATAAATGCATCAAGTGATTCAGGATTGGCTATGTTCAAATTTTCAGAACATTTAAAAGAGACCAAACCGTAATTTCAGTTTTAGTTTCTTACATGAACTACTAATCGCAAAAATTTGTGACGTTATCGTTTCCGGTTGAAAATGGGATTGTAAAATACATTTGGCTGCAATTAATTTTTTTATTTATGTTCCCATATTATATTAATAATTAAAAATAATTTATAACTAATGCTTACAATTTGTGTAGATTTAATAACGTATTTTTGTTTGTAAAACAGTTAAAATTGAACGTATTATCCCACTATGTAATTTTCTTTTACTAGATGAAAATACAGCTGTCAGTAAAAGCGTGCGTTATGTTTTAGACGTAATAAAATTTTCGCAATTCAGCATTCTTATGCCATTTGTACTTACGAGGATCTTATTGATTTACTACCTTAGCAATTGTAAAAATTTGATATTACAGCAGCGGAAATAATATTTATTTGCGTTCATCATTTTCTCAGTTTATCGTTCAATTTTTTTAAGAAATATGAATTTTTTATTGTATAATTAGAACATTTTGATGTATTATTTGTTTGTACTAATAAAATTAAGTCTAAACATTTCTTTTCAAGCACTTAATTGATTTTAAGTAAACAAATGCCATAATATATTTTAACTGAAAATCATTGCGTGGCGTACATATATATATATTATGGTATCGTAAATGTTGAATAAAATTTAATATAATTAAATAAATGGCTATTTAAATTTTTTATTAAAAAGTCAGATTAAATTAATTTTTATTTGTACAAAAAGTTATGATTGGATTCTTCTTCATAGTTTGCTTCTTGTCAGAAGCGTTGTGACCCAACTTGGCAAGCCTAGACAAATTTTCATGGGAGTATAATTCATGGGTGGTTTCCCGTTGCCTTCCCCATAGTCAACAGATCGATATTAAACTTTGTTCATAGCAATGTATCTAGCGCGAGCAGAGTTCGAACCGCGATTTACGCTTCTTGGTCGACCCGTGTATGCATCACGCTATACTGTTGGTCATGTTTGGATTACATCAAATCAAATAATATACATAATAATTATGATAGTAGTAGTACTCGTATATACTAAAAAAATGAAGAGGCTGTTCATAATAACTTGTAAATAGTTTATTTCCTTGTGAAATAATATGTCGAATAAAATTTTTTAAAATAACAATAAAAGATAGAAGCTTTCAGCCACATCAGATAGATTTTTTGTAAATAATCGTGATTTCATGAACATTTCACTAAATATAATTTAAAAAGAGTAGCATAGCCCCACTAGTTTTTTTATTGTACTAACAGTTGTCTTTTTAGTAACAAAAACTTCAATATGATGCCCTTGCTGATCTCATTCTATTATTTAGCTATTAAATTTATATTATAGATATTGCTTTATTTAATTTTAATAATTTAATTATATATATTTCTTCAAATAATAATTATCTACCATAAAACTAGTAATCTAGAATGTACACCTACTTAAAAATGGTTTAAAACAAATTTTTATGTTAAATTAATTTGTCTAATTACAATATTTGGATAAAAATCATTTCATAATAATTTACGATGCTGTACAATTTTTTTTAAACACGTTTTAAAGTACTAGTATTTTCCAAATTAATCTTGGCTGTTTTCTTAGGTATTCAGTGTTTTTGAATTTGTGCTAATTTTAAATTAAATATATTCTCCTTTAAACGGTTGACGTTAATGCATTTGTATGTATAATAAATAAAACAAAACTATGAAAATTTTAGAAATTTTGTAATCTAATTTTGCGGTTAAATAAAGTTTTATAAATTAATGCTACATATTTTTAATCAAGAAAATTTTAAAACCATAGGTGATTGAACAGTTTGAATTGTACTTAATTTTAGCTTTAATCCTTTAGGACCCACTTACGCGAGGACTAAAGAGGTGAATGTAGGTGAGTTTAAATTCAATAAATACTTTTAATTTAATTTGACCACAAAGAAGATTGTTTTATTGGTAAGTAGCTTTTCCGAATCGACCAATTGTTACTTTTTATTACTATGCTTTTAATTTGCACAAATAGCAATATTTAAAGTTTGTATTTTTATTGCCATAGCTTTAAATCATCAATTTGTTTCCATTCCACTTGCACTTATATATTATGTATATTTTAGACAACTAGTGCAATTCAAAAACTTGTAATCCTAATCTTTAGCTTTTTATTTTTTGTTTTACAATAATAATAGGTTTCATTGTTCTTTTTTTGTATTATTATTCTCACCTGGCGTTGATATAAAAATTGTTTTCAACTGAATTTTATTTATATAAAACTCCATTGCTAAATCCCAAGCTCTCGTGACCGATATTAAGGCTAACTTACATCCAGAGCGATTCAAAACTCTCAATGAATATAAACTATTTTACATTTTTTTGCTTTAGATAATTGTAGACAAAGATTTATTATGTTATTCGGGGTTAACGCAATATGCTTATTATTAATAATAATATACATACTTATATTATACGTTATTTTATATTATGATTTTCATGTTTCTAAAATGAACTCCAACTTGTTCATATTTATATAAAATTATAGGTAAGAAGCATGATTAGCTTATTCTCTCCAATCTTGTATATGCAGAATAGTTTCTATGAACTAATGTAAAGTACATGCTATTGTGATGGTATCTTGAAAGTAAGTTTAAGTCATTGCAGATAGTAATTAGAAACTATTTGCTAATGAATTGCCCATTGGGAAACTTAAAGCTATCAAATATTATCTTACCTATATTATACAAAACGAAATTGTTAGTGAAGTTAAATTTATATTTGTAGGAACGTTTCATAGCCAAATTGATCTATGATACCATAGGGTGATTCATATTTTGAAAAGTTGTGTTTTGTATATTTTTCATCCCCTCAATCGGTATTGAGACCTACAAAGCTTTCAAAGTTGGTATTAAATAGAAAACAATATCAACGTTTTGAAATTGTTGCAACTCCGCTTATATTTTAAAATAAATTTTTTCTTGTGTTTGTTAGGTTATCTATCGTTCTACTCGGGAAAGATAACAAAACACAAATTTTTGATCTCATGAAATACTTATCGGTAGATTTGATTGTGACAAATTAAATGGGGTGAATATAATTAGCAATTATTCCCATTTAATAGCAATATTAAACTTCAAGACCTTAACGACAAGAGTTAAATTTATCGAATGGGGCTTAACTTTTGTTAAGGTCATGGAACCAATGCTAAAACTAATTCAACGGGCGGGAAAAACTAAAAACAAACTTTATATAATGAAGACCACCCTAATGTAACCTGTTCACTGCACAACAAAATAAAAATTGTTGGTAAGGAAAACTGTAAATGCTACATTAAATTGTAGTTAACCAATACGACCACCCGCTATATAACCATTATATATTAATATTTATAAATGCATTATGTTCTAGAAATATTGATTTTTCATTTATAAATTTTTATTGCATGGAATTTTTTTTAAACTCACATTCAGCGACTATTGCTTCGGTATAATTATAAATAATTAATTAATTGCTATAGAATTTGTGTTGGTGTAGATTTTTAATTTATTAATTAATATCTATATGTGTGCTGTCACAGAGTGGGGTACTATGTGTATTCACTTCATATGCAAATTACCAGTGGTATGAGTAGTAAAATCCGTAATTAGTGTGATACGCCATGAGGAGCAGCGATAACAACCAGTAATTAGTAAATCAAGAGGTTAGCTGCACAAACATGATGCAAATTAGATTTTAGATAATACACACTTTCTACTTACTTCTCTATAAATTAACGCTAATGATAATTAATTTTTACCAACATTATCGAAATTAATTATACAGATTAATGTTTTCTTATAAAAATACTCTAATATAAAATTCCTTCAACAATTTTTACTTTTTAACAAATTCTTATTATTGAACAACAAACATTGTTGACATTTATTGTAAAATAAATAAAATCCAATTATAAACAAAAGAAAAATACGTAAGTATCAACTTTTATATTTTTAAATTATTTTTGAAAGCTATAATTGCTGTAAAACATTAATTTATCAAATATACGTCGATAATATTTATTTGAATTACATATTTACAAATGAACAGTAAGCAAAGAGAAAGATAAATGAAAGCTACAAAGGTAAATAACGGCCTGTGCTTGTAACCGGAAATCAGTCTGCATGACAAAAGTTAAACCACCAGATCGTCTATCTGAGATCGATTTTGGCTACAGGAAAATGAAGAAAAATGGTTCAAGATACAGCTATAGCAATTCAGTAACGGCAGCAGTTATATCCGATTTATTTAAATTCAGGTCAAACCATTTACTTCCGGCTTGATGATTTATTTAAATACTTTTATCTATTTTCACACTTTTATTATACACTTAAAATATATGAGAATATTAAAATATTTAAATATAAAATATTGAGATTTATATTTTCTTATTTTAAAAAGACGCTGTATAAAAATTTGAAATTAATTGAGTAATTTTTATTTAACTTTAATAACATCACATAGTATTAAACTTTTCGTTTGATCAAAGAAAGTGAAGTTGAGATTGCCGTTGGCACAAATTTAAATCGCATTCAATCTTGTCTTATTTCACTTCTAATTCAAGTTTTAGTGTATCTTATTTCAAGTTTTTCGATTTATTTTCAAAAGAAAATTCGCAGGCCGAATAAGATTTTCAATGTGAGAAACTTATAAAATGGTTTTATAATGTTCATTACTTGCAAGTTTAATTTGCTTGCTTTGCCTTAGCACCAATTGGATGACTAGCAATATCTGTCTTGCTGTCATTTATCTTTTCTTAATGTAATCTAATTTTGATAAAGCTGATTTTCACCAATTATACTTAAGCAGCTTAACAATGCTATAAGTGATACACTAACGTTTTTGTGCAAGCACGAAGAAGTAATTATTTATATTAAATAAGAATTAAAAGCTTTGATTATGAAAGTTTGATTAGTTTTGATAAAAACTATAAAATATTGTATTATAAGCCCTTTATGGATATATTGCAAAACAAATATAAGCATAGCCTTTAAAATGCAAAAGCACGAACAGTGGGTCAGTGGTAAATTAAAATTAAAACAGAAGAAGTACACGAAAACAAATTAAATTTTATTTATGTTACCACACCGACTTCTAGTGCTTTGGAAAATATTTTCGCTACGATAAGAATGGAATTCTTTAAATATTTTTTAAATTTTCATTTCCATCCCATCATTATTCTCACGTTTGAACCTCCAACTTCGAATTACATTCTTAAAAATAAAAACCATGTCAAAATAAATAGTATTATAATCAAGTCGGTTATCGATAATTTCAGGTAAAGAACTTTCTTGCCTCATACATAGATTTTTTATTCATACATACACATGACGCAATATCATTTCATGAAATATAGTTTCATATCTAGAAAGATCAATATTTGGAATAGCCGTTATAAGCAAGCAGCAAACTTTATGTAAGAAAACAAAATAATTGTAATTTTAGAAATCAAATTACATATTATATGTTATTTATTTGTTATTTATTACATGAACAAACTGCAACACATTTTAAAATAATAATAAAAAAAAAACGGACAGGGTAATAATATGGAGCTATTTGTGTTCCGTTTAGTATTTGAAGTTCCAGAGTTTGGCAAAAATTTAACAATATTATAGTTTTTATTATGCGGGTTGTATTTAGTACTTTCCATTGTACCTATCCATTACTGTATGTTCAGAGTTTCATTTCCGTTGTTAAAATATTTAATAAAAATAATACTTTTAATGAGAGACCGCAGTTGGTGTGGCATGTATATTATACATTGTAATATCAATAAAGCGCATTTTCATTTAAGAGGCATTTAATGTCATAACATAATAATTTTTAAATTATTAATAATAACATAATTAATTTTTTAAACTATGTAATAATAAATTTTATAAAATAATAATTATACAAAATCTTATCCAACCACAGCAGTGACTTGATGTTATCAGTGTTGTGTTAAAGTTCAGATATTCAAAATAAAAAATAACTTTAGGCTCTTAATAATTATAAAAAAGTAATTAATAATAAAAAATATTAATATGGAGTTCTTTGTGTTTCAATTAAATTTTAAAACTAAAATAATTAGAATTAATTTTGGAATAGTGCTAGATAAATTAATGATTGCTGCTGTTAGAATAAAACAGGACTTGTCTTAAATTAAAGTTAAAGAAGAAGAATTTAATGATGTTCCGCCATTGACCTGTTATTGTATTAGATATTATTTTTGCATCCACTATTTTCTAAATAAATTCCTTAATACTTTACTGCAAGATAATAAATTATAATTTTTTAGTAATTTCACTTTTCCATTAAGTTAACAATTAAATGAGATGTCATATAATCAACCTAAGGTTATTATTGAATCTCACAGTGTAACTATAATTAATACCAAAAATTTTTAAATGCATTATTATACTAATGCATAACTTTTGCCATATTTAATGACATGGGATAGAAAAAGAGAAAACGAAATGGCAAACATTAAACAGATTAACGTTAAATCTTAGCTTCGTGCGTACCTTGTTTCTACAATTATTTATAGTATGTTATCTGATTATCTACAATCTGAGGGTATTACATAAATTAATTCAAACTGAATACCCCACATTTAATTAAATTCATTTTATGTTAACTGAAAACTGAAAATTTCGCAAATTTTGCAATTAATATTATTGTAAAATTGGTTAAAAGACTATTAATGCGACTTCTGAAGTAATATTACACATAGCATTCCATGTATCCTGTTATTAGAACTCGTTAGGTCTCTTTCAAAATTAACGTGTTTAATAATTGCGTAGAATGCTTTCCTAAATAATGCAGCATATTTTAAATCAATAGAAAAAAATTACTTACAATTCATATCGATTGTAACAGAGCTGGAAATGGGAGTTACCAAATTGTTATTTGAAGCTTGACATGTAAACACGGAGTGTAAATGTCTTCTTTGAAGTCGTTCCAAATGTAAAATGTTTCTCACCCTCTTTTCAGAAAGATATTCGCAAGAATCATCTAACAATGCATTCTCTTGCCACCAAGTGACTTTAGGAGGAGGTCGACCTTTAACAGAACACCATTTTAAATTTATGAACGCATTTAATTTGAAATGTTACAAAACTTGAATAAATGGGATAATTTTAACGAAAAATTATTTAACTGTACTATAACATACCTCCGGTAGCAACACATGTGATATTAATAGAACTTCCCTCGTTGTATGGTCCGAGTATATAATGAGAAATATGGGAACCTTTTTCATCTAATATTTTCAATTTCTCAGGGGGAACTGAAAATAATTAACGTTTTCAGAGATTTATATGAAATAAATTAAACCAAATTTATCAAAAGCTTGACTTTATATTTCTCTTGTTAAATAATAAATTAGCAAAACTGTTTGATTAAATTTTAATCAAAATTATACTACTTACTAATTATTGATATGTTGACATTAACATTTCTTGTAGGAGATAAAAGAAAGTCGACCCTGCATTGATAAATACCACCATCGCTTTCTTTTACGCTATCAATTGTAAGTTTGGACGGATGCTCATTATATCTGAAGAAGGCTCTACCTCCTAAAATCGATTCGTCAGCCCATTCTTTTCCTTGCTCTAATGGCTTTCCTCGAGAATCATACCTGTTGGTAGAATGAAAGTGATTTCATTAATTGTGCTGAATAATATATTTTTGCAGCGCATTTAAAGATCTCATTTTAATTTCTAATTCTGTGTAAACTTCAACATCATAACATTAAATTGTTTTGATTCTGAATTTACTTTTACATCGTCAATTTGCATCAAAGGTTTTCTTTAATTATTATTATATTTTACAAAAAATTAAATAATTGTGATTTTTTCTGTTACGTTATGTTCATAGTAATTCAAATGCATAACCAAATTTACTACAAATACAAGATAGTTAAAATGAAGACCTGTATATCTTACGTGTATATTGGAGTTTGTTTGCGTTTGGATCCTTCCTTATACCATATTACAATTTCCATCTTGTCACCTGAAACATCTGGGGTTATATCGCATGGCAATTTCGCTACTCCTCCTTTAACGGCTTCTATCGAATACTCCATTTTCACTACAACAAAAAATTTGACAATGTAAAATATGCATTAACAAATGTAGAAAAGTTGTTATGACTTGGTTTCATTATTGTGATGTATACAATGTTTCATGAAAAGTTCCTCAAGTTATTGCATCGTTAAAGTTGAATATTATGTATAGGTAAAATGTTTTATTATTAGAACGTTCTAATAAACAAAATAATATAAAACTGAATATTACAAATTAATGCTGAATAATCGAAAATTTAATTCGATTTAATTTCATTTGGACTTACGTGATTTACCTGATGTTTCATTGTATACGAATAAATAATAAGATTAAAACTGAACTAAATGTGTATCCGGCCCAGTGGAAGCTAGCGGCAAGAATTAACGCGTAGAGTAACTCTCGTTAATTACTAAAAAACAACAATTAAGCTATTTTTAATTTTAAGCAAATTCAAATAAAACAACCTTGTATTTTTAAATTTGAAACGGCCACGGCCGGTTGTTCGATATTTTAGTAAATTTAGAAACCTAGCATAATAAACGTAAACTTTTTTTAATTACAAATAACAGAATAAGTAGAAAATTTACATAAAAAATATAAATTATAGCAAGACACTGCTATTGCCCGTGCGGTTTTCAGGAGGTTACCCACTAAAATGAACTAACTGAATAAAATGATCTTTCGCTCGCATACGTTTTTTCCGCTCCCCAAATCTAATGTAAGTAGGTTTAATTTGAAGGTGAAGCTTGAATAATTTTTTAGCATTGTAACAGGTAGGGTTTTTTGTGAGCTCATATGTAGGAATTGGTAAGTGTATGTAGGAGTCAGGAGCTCTCGTATTATAAGATAGGAAGTCTCGTGGGTAGTTTTGAGGTATGCCTACGAAGCAGACAAACTGTCTTCAAAATAAAGAAGGCTGGAAAGGTCAAAATTTTAAATGTTATAAAATATCCCACACAATAATCTCTGCTCGTCAAACTAAGCATGTATCCTTTAAGTACTCTTTTTGCAACCGAGTTAAGTAGTTTGTGAGTTTAATGTTACAGAGAGATCTCTGATGTTTATTTATAATAATAAAGTAATAAAAACCTCTAAGTTTTATTTTTATTAGTAAACAATTACGCTTCCTCAGTAAAAGACATAAATTTTAATATTGTCTAACGTTAGAAAACGTTGTCAGTAAAAATGTTTCGTCTTTTAAAATACGAGAATAAACTTACATTTTAACTGTTACTTGCCCTTTATATCAGGTTGTGACAGAATCCTTCGCCGTTTGCGTAATGTTTTATGGTGAACAATGTGCTACTAGTACTGTATATTTTTAGATAGATCGTGCGATCAATAAATTATATTATCGTATATGTAATCTGAAATAAAATCCTTATTTTCTATGACGATTGCAGTTAAAATTAGTAAATCCAAATTTATTTAAAAACATTGCATACACGAAATCAATTATCAAATCTCTATAGTGCGATACTTGTGTGTTTAATCGAAAATCATCTATTGTGTTAATAAAAGCCTAAAATAAATATCGTTTAAATTGAATTTAAAGTAAATTCAAATTGTTGTAAATTATTCATTTAAGTACTTATTTGTTTATTTAATTTTAAATATTACCATATTATATGATTTAATAAACAATGCTCCCGCGTATTTAAACAAAATGTTTGTATATATACATAATCTCGTATTACACTAATAATATTATAATAATCGAATTATGTACGGTTGAAAAGTGCGATCTATGCAATGTTTATTTTCTGCCGGCGCGACGCTACACGTGGATTACTCTTTGAAAAGGTTACAGATTTTGCATTTTTAATTCCACCATAACCGCACAATAAATTCTCAACAATTAACAAACCAGTAAAATTCATGATTCGTAAAAGTGATTAGGCAAAGTTTCGCCATGATTAACTACATGATTATGTAACACAAGCTGTTTATCTAAACGAAACAGTTAAATGAGTGTCTTTCAATATGAAGTCTTGATGAAGTCCATTTTAAACAGTGATAACTGTAATATCACTTTTTGTGTAACAAGTCCAATGTTAGCAATCCATATAGAATGCTAGAAGACTCCCCCTATTGAAATTTCTTGTAGCTTTAAGATTACAACTTCTAAGCTTATAAAACTTTGGTTATCAGCCCCATAGCTTGGTCTAAAGTATCGAAAAAGGTGAAAATTAAAATTTGGTTTTGTAACACGATAACTTGTACAGCTTGTCATAAGGGTCCACTTTTGAACCCCTGCTGTAAGAAAAGTAAATATTTTGCTTCTGTTCTGCCTAATTAAACCATTCAGAATTTAAGTTGGTTGTATTCTGCAAATGTTGGAATCAAAATTTGGTAAATTATTCGTGCAATTTTATGTCACTGGCTACTTCTAAGATTTTTTAGTCAGTTGTGGATTGATCATCCCCCATTTGATCATCTTCTTGCAATTACAAAGTCACTCAAACAGTTTGCTTGAATCTGTTCACCTTTCGAGTACCACAATAATTTCCATACTTTAGATACCAAAACCAGGTTATTATTGACCCCTACTTCATGTTTATTTTAGAATTTCTTAAATTTATTTATAAAATAAGAATTTTATTATTAAACGTCTCGTTACAGCAGTAAGCATTGCTGAAAACTTGCAAATAATACTTTGTTTTATTGTTTATTTAACCTTTTAATTTTAAAAATTTGAATCTAATATTAAATTTATTTATTACATTTAAATTGAAATTATGGTTTTCAATACAAAAAAAAACAAGAATATGGTATAGTTAAACAAATATAAATAAAGTTTTCACTTGTTAAGTTAATGAAAACTCAGTTTTAATTTACAAAATTAAACAGTTACTTAAGTACAAAGTTACAAAAATATAATAGCTATTTATGGTACTAGTGTGTTATGTTACAAATAAGTCACGCGAGAAAATGTTAGCCCGCGAGCCCGTAGGGCGAGTGGGCTAATTTTCTCAAGTGACTTATGTAACTTAACACACGAGTGCCATACAAGATTTTATCCAATACCTCATATAACGATTTCAAAAATTTTAAATTTGACGTTTTAAATTGTCAAATTTAAATTTATGTAGTATGTAAATCAAATTTAAAAAAAAATTTAATAAGTAGTCTGCCGTGTAGTAGAATGCCGTGTGAAGTTACTATGGTAAACGAATTAAAACAAATCAATATTGTCAACAAATTCATTAGAAATGGTTGAATTACAACAAAATATTTATATTCCTCAAGAAGTTGAGAAAGAAGCGCAAGCAGCATGTAAGGATTTAATTCCAAAAAAGTCAAAAATTTACTACGATAAAGAATTTCATCAATTTAATGAATGGAGTAAGCAGCGACATGTAATTGGAGTTAATGAAGATATCATGCTGGCCTATTTCTATAATTGCAGAAAAAAATTAGCACCTTCATCAATGTGGACGAAATATTCCATGCTAAGAAGTACTTTGAAAATATATAAAATATTGACATATCAAAATACGGAAAACTGATTGCCTATTTGAAAAGTGTAGCAAAACCTTACAAGCCTAAAAAAGCGAAAATCTTGGAAAGAGAACACGTTGAAAAGTTTCTGACTGAGGCACCTAACAGTGAATACCTGATGATGAAGGTATTACATATTTATTATTGTTTTACTGAAGTATTTACTTGTTATTATTTTTTAGGTTGCATTAATAATAGGAATATCAGGGGCTTGTCGATGTGACGAAATTACAAAGATGACGGTTGATGATGTAGAAGATAAGGGAGGATATCTGTATGTTATGTTACTGGATACAAAACAAACGTATCGAGAAGCTTCACGATTGTTACTGAAGGGTTTTCGTTAAATGTTCTTGAACTTTACAGAAAATACGTATCTTTAAGACCCCAAATTATATCACATCGAAGATTCTTTCTGAATTACAAGAATGAAAAATGTACTAGCCAACCAGTTGGCATTAACACCTTATCTAAGATACCTCAAAAAGTGGCGTCTTTCTTGAACCTGCCTGAAGCTCAATTATATACAGGACATAGTATGAGACGCACTTCAGCTACTCTTCTGGCAAACGCAGGGGCTGATATTTTAACATTGAAACGTCACGGTGGTTGGAAATCATCCACGGTGGCGGAAGGTTATGTACAAGATTCAGTTTCCAACAAGATTGATATAGCCAAGAAGATACAGGGCCCGGTTAAACAAACAACAAATTATTCTTCACCCTCGACTACTGTTGATCAAACGGTTGGATCTGTTCATGATTCGTCAAATATGCTTTCTAGTACTACAACAACTATAACGTCCAATAACCCAAATCAGCCTGAAACCAATAACAGAACGATGTCCTTTAACTTCCAGATTAATGTAAATATTAATTAATCACGTTGATCTGTTTAATATAAATTAATAAAAATGTATTAGTACGCGAGTGTTTTATTTTTAACTTTGAGTGAGCTAAAGCATTTTAGCGTGAGTTTTAATGTTTTAGCTCACTCCGTGACTTATACGTTAGTTTATTGGTTTAAAATCGCCATAGTTATGAGCCTATTATCATGAGGTATTGGATAAAATTATTAAACGTTCGAAAAATCAAAAGTAAAATTTAAAAAGTGTTTCGACAAATTTTGTTTTAAAATTTTCCAAAATATCAACTCGGATTAACAAAAACTGAATAGGTACCTTAAATAAAACAATATATTTTGAAATCCAGTACTATACGTAAATCATTTGTTATCAAAAAATTCTATAAAGGAAATTTTATTAAAAAAATTTTCCGTAGATATTATGTACAAAAATGTAAACTCTGGGTCAGAGTTGACCCGGTTGTGGTACTCAAGGGTTAATTAACATTCCAGCATGTTTAATTAAATCGTAACTTACGTATTTAACCAAATTTAAAATTTTTATCATTAAAGATTTTTTTAACGTGATTGGCGAAAATTTTTAGAAATATGTTTTGACAGCTAATTATTTCATAAATACAAATTAAGATGTTAAAAAGTATAATATATTTAAGTGGGTAATATAATTATTAATTCAAACTTATGCTGTTTAAAATGTTTTTAAGTAAATTAAAAATTTTATCTTTTCTTACACATAGTACATACGAGTATTTATCTATTTCAATTTTGGATAAAGAAAATGTAGTGTGCTATTTTATAAAATGTTGATGACAACTGCGTACTAACAAAACTACAGATGAGGAAACGAAAATAATAAATTACCTTTGATTTTAAAATACAAGTTTGGTTGATATAATATATTCAAGAATGACAGTGCTATAAGCAGTCTGTATATTTCACTTGACATTTAGATTATTTGAGAGTAACAGAGATAATCCGAGTCAAACTGTAATAATAAATTGAGGAAAGCAATAACAGAAGCAGTCAGAAATTGTTTCGGCATTTAGCCAGATAACAAAATAATCTGAATTTTGATATTTCCATTTTAATTCTAAAATAGCATTGAAAATAAAAATAATACATACTCCTAAATGGTTTCATAAAGCAAAACAAATTAAAAAATTAATTAGAGTTCAAAAATATGTATA